>FR997788.1:4996821-6246027 GCA_905475315.1 Autographa pulchrina | reverse complement strand
TTGACTTGATCAAATAGCAATTTGACTAGTATAATAGAAATGAAGCCCAGTTACAATCTTATCTGGAAAAAACTTTAGCTTATTAACTACTGGGATATTCGAGATGAGTGGACCTTCTTTTTTTCTTCCTATATCGTTTAACGTATACTGTTTTCCAATAAAAGTGGCGTTTGAGACGCATTGGAACGTTATGACCGTATAAAATGTTGATAAGAGCAATGTTTACAAGGAAACGGTGAAACGTAAAGACTGATATCTAAGGCATCAGTGTTTATTCCTGGTCGAATTAATTACTTAGAAGTAATATAATTATATTAGGTAATGGGATAGATGACTTGCTATAAATACAAAATATATTTACTCCATCAGTTAGACAGAAAAAAAACATAGTGTAAGTCAGGCGAAATTTCAAATCAATGTATCGTCGTAAAATATTATAAAAAAACATAAATGCGTGTCTTAATTATCTAAGATACTGACGAGCATTGAAAAAAGGAACCCACCTTATTAAATAGACCCTAAAGTCCAATGCAAATACTACGTAGGTCTAGAAAGTTCTAGGTAAATTCATCAGAAGTTCTAGAAAGCGATCAACTTGAATACTAACTTTATCATTAAACTAATTATAACTAACAAGCATGTAGATCAGAGAACACACACAAACAGATGGAAACTCCCCGTCGAAGGGAATGTTTACAAATAAGTGCAATAAAGCGAGATCAACAAGGTATTATTAATTGAATGGCTTCGCGAGCACGTGGCGTGGCCATAGATTATAATGGTATTACATAGATACGACATGCTTTTGATTGATGCTATGCTATGTAGATTGCTTTCTGCCTACGTCTAAAAGATTTTTTCACTCAGCCTTCATTCATTCAGCCCATTTATGAGTTTTATGGAATGTTCTTGTCATTCAAATAATGTTTGTTGTGATACTGTTTTATCATTTCGATAAAAAAATAGGAAAGACTACTAAACCTATAACCGACTATGTTTATTCATGAAAAATGATAGATTTGCATTGCATTTTCATTTTTCTATTTGCATAATCTCTCTCATAACCTGCCAAAACATTAATCTTAATTTTAAGTACTATCTCTTTAACTTAACATTGTATTTATAACAAGAAACCTAATTAAGATATTAGGTAATAAAAATAAATAGTAGCATTTATCCAAAGTTGGACCATTAAAGCAGAAGAAGCCGTTGGAAATGTTACCTTTTTAAAAAGTTTTATTTTTGGTACATTAAGGTGAGTCTAAATTACAGCTTCTACTAACATTAACATAATATTTTAATATCTAAGAAGATATAAAACGAGCGATAAATTGTATTAGTCTACTGTTAAGTATCTACCTATCTTATAATTATACCTACTGTACATTTATATAACTATAGGTTCACAATCGCATGGCAACCGTTTTCCATTGTCCCATTTTCAATTAAACTCTATTTTGGTACATATTACATACACTTATTTCGTAAATAACCTTAATTCAGGAAGGGACTCAACGTGTCCCTAATCCTTTAATTTAGGTGTGTATATACCCAAGTAATTAATGAAAGAATGTGTGATATACACCTCGTTTTCACCCCACGATTTACTTGGAGCCAACCTAAAAGGCTTGCAGCATCATTAGGTACCTACTATTAAAAGAATGTGTTTTGCTCCGTCACTGCCAAGACAATAGTTTATGACGTCATAAATAAGGAATATACGTGTATTACTAAACAAAGCCCTCATTCCCACCCAGGTTGTATCGTAAAACTTGTATTTTTGTTTTTAATAGAAATTCTTAGTATGTTTGCAGACTAGATATAAACAACCATCTTGTGCAATAAGTTTCTAAGACCGCCCGTACACGGACTGCGCGTGCTCTAGCGCATCTTCTGATCTCGTCGCTCACTTGTTTTTTGTTTTATCGACCGCTCGAAGCAATCGAACTGTTTCAAGCTGTGCCTGTGTAATGGAGTCCCAGCTTGAGGCAGTACGTTGTCGTAAGGCCTTAGTTCGAAGTAGCCCTGTCTACCTAAGATTAGTAATTTTGAGATTCACACAAAGGTATTCTGTTAGGTTGTCTGAAACGTTTCTCAAATAAGATTACGCCTAGCGTTTATGTATGCTCTCAGAAGTGGGACGGTAAAATGCAAAGTAGGGAAGAATGAATAACCAACCTACTTTTGAAGAAGATACCTACGTTTCACTGAAACGTGTCGAGGCAAATGTGCTTAAAATACTAGACAAATTGACGCCTCAACTCTTTTGGGACTTTACCTAACTTTTAGCTAGAAAAGTCTACAGCAAGATAAAGGTAAATTCCTCTAAAAAACAAATTCGATGTTTCCTATTTCCCGACAAATTGATTATTTACAAAACGAATTAAATGTGTATCACGTTTCTAGATTATCAGACGGCATACAGTGTGCATATAAATTGTATCATATGCGTAAATCTATAGAATTATCATTATATACATATTAAACTGTCTATATAATATAATATATGCTGCATTATGTAGAATATGACGTCACAGGTCGCGTGTCTTTCTGCGTAATAATTTAAGGTATGGTTTGCAATCGAGCGTTGGTTGCAGAATTAATTATAATCGTTTTAATATGCAAACAGATAATACATATTGATTGGTATGTGTTATTGTTTACTTGTGTACGATATGTAGTGTTTGTTAATTTATTTTGCAATGGGTTGGTTAACCATAGATAAATAACTGTACAGGGTTACAAACCCGTAAGTATATCTGTTGGCAACGCCTTAATTTTAAAGCCCTAAGGTTCATTTTTCAATTAATTGTTTTTGCTTACGTGATGTCCACAATACAATACAATACAATAATTACAACAATTATTTCTAACTATGTCAAACTACAATTATTTAAACACACGGGTAAAAAACGGCTATTAGAGAGAGAATTATCAAGTCTTTCGTTGTGTACAATCTTAGGAAAGATCTGTGTGCGTTTACAATAAACATTTACCTATAGATAATTGACGATTCCTAAAGCAATTAAATATTAGGTATGTATAGTCCAGAATATTTTCATAATAAACCACAGCATTTGAATATGTTTAAACCCACTTCAACAAAGGGAATTGTTCCAAACTACGGGAATTAATTTTCCTTTTCACAATAAGCAACACAGGTACTAGCAATCAATTTTAGTAGAAATTCTTAATTAAACAAAGTACCAATCTGACTCCCAGATTAATCCGGTTACAGTATTAGGTATCAAATATTAAACAATATTGTTTGTTAAAACGCTAATTGGGTTAGGATAACACGTACAATATTAAATACTCCCTACCCAATTACGCTGTTATCTAAACAACATTTATGCTTACACTAATACTTCTGATCTTGTTATAAAAGCAGAATCTGTATCGTCAAAATTTTTGATGACCATAAAATTTTCCTTTTTTTTTTACGTAAAAAATAGCTGTATTTACACAGAAACAATGTGTTTTATTTTGAGATATAGCCCTATACGTGAAATCCCACCATCCTACCTAGAAACACACCGTTTAACGTAGATATATAATAATATTGTCTCTATCATTTGCACCTACCACGGCAAAACAGTGTTCCTATTGTTTATTTTTAAGACCTATTTATATTAAGTAAATACCTATTTTTCACAAATAAAATCTGATTCTGATTCATTTCTATGTTACCAGTCATAAACCTTATTACCATACTATTTAATAATACATAACAGTTTTAATTTCTATTAATCTCTCCGTCTTCCTGTGCTATTCACATTCAAGCTTCACCGCATCATCATTCATCAGGTACATGGAACTCCAAATTAATTCAAGTTGCGTAGTGTTGGAAACGTTGCCATGTACGAGACGATGCCGTGATGGCAACGGCACGGTTTTACTGGATGTTTGGCGAGTTGACAAACTACAATGGATTGGATTAAGATTTATTTGTACTGATTGACGTTTTTTAGCCTTTTGATTTTCCTGGACTCGATGCTTTACAGTTTGCGTAATTTTCTATAAACCCTGTTTAATAGTACCTTTAGCGTTTGGTCAATGAAAGAAATCAACAGCTAAATCATACGATTAGAAAAGCCACACCACTGAGTTATCAAAGGAAGCTATCAGTTATGACTAACTTGAAGTGGGTTTGATTAGACCAAAATATTACAGCTATTTTTTTAAAGGATCAATACACCGACATTATACTCATTAATTTCAACACTTAAATTATAATCAGTATCGTATATCTGTTATTTAGTCACGTCAATGTCATAGGCACCATAATCGGAAGAGTTTGGTCATACATCAGTACGGCCGATGTAACTTGGCGACGCTTACAAGAGATGCAAGATATCGCCATCTTGTTTCCACCCACTGTTTATGTGTACTTGCATCGCAGTCATACGGTGTTGTAGTTCTATCTAAAGAAGCCAAGTTACGTCGTCCGTACTGTACGTATTGGTATTCGTCGCTCGCACACCACAAGTCAGATACGTTGCGAGTGACGACGCGAGTTTCTAAGAACAATGGCGGTTAACCTGGTGTTAATCCTTTGAATATAACTAGAAATGTCAATAACTTAATAATTCGGTACAAAATTGATTAGAAACTCATAAATATCTTAATCAAATTGGATTGTTTATTTTAGGATTGAAATTGATTTAACGCTCGCATTTAGTGTTAGTTAAGAAATTTAAGACCTAAAACTAACCGGCAAGTTATTTTACCCATATTTATTTAGGGCCTGATCTTATTTTCGCATTAGCCTTCTGTTGCAATACCTTTCCTGTTTTCTTTAGATGTTTAGAGATAAATCTAAAATTAAATACAGTATTTATATGGACCGCAGTTCCTACCACACCCGCCCAAAACCTTTCGTAAAGTACAGAAAACATTCAAAGGGTTGTATCCACGTAAAACCTCTCAAACCAGGATAAGTACAGATAGAGTATGGACATAAATTGCGGGTAATATAAATATTGTATACAATAGCGAACATTCAGCTTACACGCTAAGACGATATGCTGAGCCCACGTGACCGGAATGATAGAACCAACCCTTTCTTTCTGTTTACGTTGGTCGAGTGTGTTCTGAAGTTATAAGCAGGGTGCGGTTTCGTAGGACGGACATAGGTAATATAAAATATATGTAATATACCTTAGGATATGAATTCTATTGGTATTATATCGTGATCATGCTACTCCATGCGAATAACTTTTTTCATTCATAAAAGATAGATGCATGAAAACTTGCTCAGTGCACACAATAGGCAGTCACAGACTTACAAAAGTCATAAACTATATTTCTTTATGGTTTAGTACTGATTCTCTAAAATTACATTATTTATTGAGAAAATCTACCATACTGAGAAATACCCAAAACCTTATAGGAAAAAAATAATTTATAATATCCTATCCTACACATAAATGTAATTGTTAGGAATATTTACTTACATAAAAGATTTCCTCTCAGATATTGTGTATAGAACAGAGGCTGGAAGTATAACCCCTTGAGCACGTACATTCTCGAGGCAAGAGTGTGGCTTCAAGGATTATATCTCCTCCACCGAGATTCCCTCACAAAAGAAATACAGGCCATAGCCCCAGGCATTTGCAAAAAAGATAACATTACATATAATTTAATAAATTCAGGGAAAGCCGACTTTGTGAATATACATCGAATCTTTTTTATCTTTTTATGATGTAAAATGTAATAATACTGACATTGTTTACACGTAATTGTATTCTTTTAATGTTTTTATGTCTCTACGTAACTGACAAAACATGGTTGGTATAGCCAAAGGGAGGGCTTTGTTTAGAAGTGGACTATATACGGGACTGAAGATATAAAAAATTAATAATTAAAAAAAATAAAAAACACGCCTGCCATGTCAAAAAAAAATTAAAAACAAGTCAAATATTTGCAGTCGGGGTTCCTGTAATGAATTGTTCCAAGTAACCGACCCCGACTGCAAATATTTGACTTGTTTTTAATTTTTTTTTGACATGGCAGGCGTGTTTTTTATTTTTTTTAATTATTAATTTTTTATTTAATACCTTTTAGTGAACAACAAAAAAACATGACACAACACAAAAAAAAAGATATCGTTCGGAACCCTTTGCAGGCGATTTCGACTCACGCTTGACCATTTTTTAATGTCCACATAGCCTATGTCACTCGGGATAACTCAAAGCTTCTAACGATACCACAAACATTGAAATCGGTCAAGCCTTTTAGAAGTTATGGTGGAATAAAGAAACTCACAAACATACATACATACATACATACATACATACATACATGAACCCTGAAAACAACACTCCTTTTTGGGCAGTCGTGTAAAAACCAACAAATAATACCCTTCAGCCCTTCACAAAGAACACAAATACTTCGGAATTAGACCCGGGGCTCTGAGAGTAGTTCAGAAAGGGGAAACGTAATAAAAAATGTAAGACTCCTGAAACGAGTGAACGATTCGGGGCACGTACTAACTTCAAACTTAGCGAAACTCTCGGCTTGACTTCTAGAAAACGATAAATAAATTTGTATATTCCCATTGTACAATTATAACTGGATTACTTAAGGCTTTTAATGCTTTTAATTTCGCGAAATTACTGTGAACACAGCTCGGGTAACCGTTTGTATGAAATATAAGGTATTGTTAAACTAAATGGGATTTGCGCTTAACGTTTCCTGTTAATGATGCTATGAATCATTTTGTACCGTAACATCAATAACTGAGAGGGGATACTTGTCTGACAGCTAATAACATAACCCATTATTCGTTATAAACAAACGTTACCTTCAACTACCTTAAATAAGTAATAAATAATGAATGCGGCATCTTCATGGTTCATTTAATCGACTGTAAAACAGTCAAATGACTTAAATAATACAATACAAAAAATGCAGCTTCTTTTGCATATGTAAATAAAAACACGTAAATAACCGGTCCGACCTTGCCGATAACGAGACTTAAGAATTCTTAATAGGACAACAAAACATACGACAAATACTTGATCCTCCGTGCGACACAACACAAACTACCCTCGAGACCCAATCTTCTTGGAAGACTGGCCGAGAGTTACACTGCACAGACACTGAACACACAGTATACACTGGCTATGTTTATTATAGCACTAGAATACACGTGAATAGTGAATATATAATTCGTAGTAAGGTACGGACGTTCGTTGCGACGGGAGACCGGATCGCGACTGCCGTGCCGACCGGCTCGCGGCTAATTCACGCGATCTCGAAGCCACGCCCTAATGTTTTGATGCTGCATTGCAAGACCGATATAACGTTATGCAGTAATTTGTAAACAAACGTAAAAATGTACGTGTAGTTGGTATTTTTAATGATTTGTGGCTTTTATGTGTGCGCGACAGAGGCGAGTTTTGAACGGATGAGTTTTTTTAAAGGTGTTATATAATCCAATTTAGGTGATCTTTTTTATTTATAAAAGAAACTGAACTAGAGCAAGGAGAAGCGTATTCACGTTTCTAGGTGAAAACATAATTTATTCAATTCTAATCTGCTGTTTAAGTGTACACATATCTTCTCTTGTATTTAAATAAATACTTTGTCCTGAAAGCAAAATATTGTTGTAATTATTTTGTAAAATTAGACTTTTAAAATTAAGATTTTTTTAGTACTTAATTCCATTTACATTCCTTCATTTTCCTAACAATACCGAACAAATACTGCTATAAAAGCTACAATGATCAGAAAACTTTACACCGTTACTACACAGCTAGCTACCGTTAAACCACGATAAAATCACCACAACAATATATTTATATAAAGGTGTAAGTAAACATAGATATCGGACATCGACCATGCTTGTTTATTGGGCACTTGTGATAATCGAGCAGGTGTAAGCTAGGTTTAATCATATAGAATAATAACGATTTGAATGAATATAGGCTTTCTGACGGAAATTATAATGGTTAGTTATACATGCTGATTGCTGATGTTATGCGTGACCTATTCTAGTAGTAAATTAGTCACAACACAGCCTTGTCTCAGTGTTTCAGTGTTTTTCTACAGTAACACTATCATGAAGTAACTGAAATCTACATAATTATTTATCATCTATCTATGTTAGATAAAATCTTTATACATAAAACACACCGACAACTGCTATCTATATTTATAAACAAAAATAGTTGACGTGCCATTTCAGAGTATTTTTACATTTGATAGTCCAAATCTTAAAGACGGTTATACAATTTACTAATAAATATTAAGCTACATAATATTACAGCAGGTGTCATGGCGGGCACAACTAGTATTTAAAAATTTTACATCTACATACACCATTCATATGTAACTTCCTCTAATCCTAATACACTATACACAGAAGCGTTTAGTACATTAACACCTGGGCGACCAAGCGACCTGATTTCAATGTATGGGCTTTGTAATAATGTGCTAGTTTTGGTATATACATGCGAAGATACTATACGCCTGTTTAGGTAGGGTTTAGCTTCTGAATCTAACTGGAAACTGTTCATGCAATTATTTTGTGAGCAATCGAGTATCAAATTCTTAGCATATTTCTGGTTAAGTAAATTACATGATCATACGTAATACTATAAAAATATAGAGATTCGTTAGAAGCATAAAAAATCAAACAGTTTCAACAAGTATCTAAAAACATTTAAAGATTATCTTCATCGCGTGGCCTGTTACATGTTTTCGACAATCGATTACGACTCGATTACCGCTCGATAGAACAGTATCGAGCTGTAATCACCTCGCAATCGATTCATCCAAATTGATCCATATTCAAATGTTAACCGGTTTTTATTCACACAAAAATATCGATCAAGCGATTACAATAAACATTATTTAACCGTAAAAATGAAGATATTATTGGAACTATTTTCTCGATCTAAAGATAAACTAATATGGCCCTGAATGATAACAGTAATAAATATGAATAATTTGCTAAAAGACATAATGGATGGGAATAACTTAATTAAATTATAATTAGTGCCGATCAAAGACACAAATATTGGGTTTGGCTCAGTGGGAATTTGGGGCAAATCTCTCGAGCGTACTTCGAGGATATATTTAACATTGTTATTACTATGATTACATTATATGGGTAGACAGATTGCTTAAATAACTTACAAATTACTAACCAACTACTATAGGTTTAAATAAACTTATAATTATTTACTTTACCATAAATAGTCCCTTATTACAGAGCTCTGTATACTTTTCAGGACTATATCCCTTTAGTCTTAGCTCCCAGTAAAGAAGCTTACTCATAGCCAGCACAAAAGGCCAAAAAACACAAATCCTTAATTAAACCAGTTTTTCCGGCCATAGCACGTAACATTTTCCTTTGACCGCCAATCTGGCTTCGCTTGCACACCGAGATTTACGCCCATGTACTAGCGTTGACCAATAAAAATGGCGAGTTTCAATTTGTGCAGAGCATCGAACCGACACTGGTGAGTGGTGACTAGGTGCGAGGGTTGGTTAATTGAACACCGGGTTCGTTCGCACCGGAGGTGATTTTGTTAGGAAATTACAGTTTAAGGCTAAGCGTTTTCAATCGTTTAGAAAAATATTTCAATTTACTTAGGTTATTGCCGAATACCAAAAGCCATAAAAGATAATGTTGTATAATTAATATATGTACTTGGTTTGTTTAAGTAAAGCACTTCATCAAAGCGACTAAGGGCGTATTTTTTATGTACATACCACACAAGTCTATAAAGTGAAATACATAAACTCAGTACCTACTTTTAATTTATAAATGATAGGCACAACAAACCGACGAAACCGAAAACGGTTAAACCCACACGAATTCCCTTCTAACAAATATTACCAAAATATTATTATCATTACGTCCATGTTTTACGCGCGCTGCCTGAACACGAATAACTAATCTTATTAGAGCTGTGGGAATTCAATAATGAAATATATAATTTAGCTACAGTTGTTCCAAAATGTTTACGGTTGTAAGGGTCGCTTTTGTTCTAGATTATTGGCTAAAATAGATACGTTTGTTTCAATTAAATTAAATGCCGCCTGATGATGAATTGAATGCTAGACATTCAGCATATAATTCAGTTTCAATTAGATTATCATTAAATGAAAAAACTTTAGCATATAAATAGAAGATCAAACCCAAATCTTTACCCCTATGAGTAATAGAAATTTTATTGAACAATGACGTATCCAATATTGTCTATTTTATTTATCTCTCTTACCTACTACATTAATACATTTCAATTTCATAAAAGCAAAACTTAAAGCTTTTTTACACAGACTTGTTCCCATCTATTTTTCGTCAGTTGTATGACAGTGAGATACATCTTTATATAATACGTTGGTAATAATCTCAACACAAGTACCTACTAGAGACATAGATCTTCGCTGAACTATCCAAAATCTAGAATTCATGGAGTATCCTTACCACAATCATCGGTGATCACGTCGTCGCCTCGTGACTTAAGAGTCGGGAGTCTTCAGTGGATAATTGGAGCTGTCCGGTTCGACTGGCCTTGACAGCACAGGCTTGTTAAACGACCACAATACCGACTCAAAATGGGAGACGCTGGTGACGTAACGAAATTCGCGTCCGATCATGTTTATTCCGAGGTTGGAGTTTTTGAGTCAGGGTGAACTACATGGTGCATAATACACGCAAGTTTCTTATATCATATAACCCTTTTCACCTGTTTAACTATTACTACAAAACATCATCGAAAATTTCCCATATACAGAAAAATATTTTTAATGTAAAATATCGATACATTCCATAGTATCAATTTGATGTGATCCTAAGTTCACAACAAAAGGAGACATCTATCAGTCTATTCTTGGATAAGGACCCTCCTAACCTTGATTAAAGTTGGACGTGACGTTGGGGAGACGGACACGTAACGAGACAGGGAACATGGAATAGTGCGTCTGATCCTTAATTACATAACAAGTCACACCTCAGATCAAAGGATATGTAAGATCTTGAATCATCAAGATCGCAAATCGAACACGAATCGGCGCTTTTTGCGTAGAGATAAACGATAAAATTCTTATTTGTGTTCATCAATTTGAATGTAGGATAAATAAAAGGAACCGCTTCGGAATCAGCGATCGGGGGAAAATCTAAATCGGATTTAAAGGGAAAACCCAGCCATCCAGACAGGAACACCAAAGGAACGTTTCTAAAAAGATTTGTGCCGCAGTTCTGTTTGCGCATTTGCCTCTGCAACGTATTATTTTTTAGCTCCGTATTAAGAAAAGTGTTGCTTTTAAATCTGATTACGTATCGAATGAGGTTTCTACAAAATTGGAAGCCGTTGCCACGGCAATTTGGATCTCAAATTTCGGGGATATGAGTGTTTGTCGTTATGCCCATTCTTTGCTGTAATATATTGTGATATAAGGAAAATACAGACAGGGTTCCGGTATACACAAAAGGTTATATAAACATTTAGAATTATGAGTATACTAGTATACGTAATACGGTATAGTTATGGCCGTCAGCTCAAGATTTTCATCGTCACATTACCTTATCCTATCTCAGCCGCTATCTCTCAGTATATCTGAAGTTGACAGTCGTCGACTTATACGTTCTGTGTTTACAATAGATAACCATATTTACTAGTTCATTCGTATGGAAATTTCCCTGTTAATATAGAATGTTATGTATCCCTGTATGTCATTTCTCTGACGAAAATAATTCTAAAGCGAAAAACAATCTCACTTCTGAAGAGCAGAATCAGAATCAGAACTATTTTAAGGATTGAAAGAGATTTTTCTTCATTTAATAACTATTTGCAACGTTCGTCTCTATCAAAACTGACACTGAAGTAATCAGAATTACTTTTTAGGAAAAACTTTGCTCAAAACGCTTCCTTTTTCTTCCTATTCCCAACTCACCCATATCAAGGGAACTGTCACTTTAAAAGTATTCTGGAGGGTCCATTAATCCGTTTTTTGACGCGATATCAACACGAGCCACATTCAAGACGCTACGAGTGATGAATGTGTAACTCAATTAGTTTTACATCACAGATTTGTATGAGGAAAACCTTTTCGTAATGTATTTACAAAGAAATATTCTTTATCTTTTGTTGCGAAGCTATTTACAATAAGGTTATTTATATATTTATAAGGACAGAATATGCTGTGGTTATTTATATATTTATAAGGACAGAATATGCTGTATCTGTTTATTAAAATTGACTGCCTCGTTGGCCTAGTGGCGCTAAGCGCGACTGCTACGCTAGAGGTCTTGGGTTCGATTCCCAAGTCGACCAAGGTGTTATTGGGTTTTTCTATGAAATTCTCAGTAGCAGGTCGGAGTTTGGATTTGTGCCCGGTTAGTGGCAATAGGCTCGCCCCCTATTACATGGGACCTAAACATACCGGCGAACTGTGGGTGTACATTGGTACACCTCTGCCTAACCCTTCGGGGATACAGGCGTGATGGTATGTTATGTTATGTTTTTATGTTTATTAAAACAGGCTATATTTAACATTGGGGTTACATAATCAGTAGTCAATCTTCAATGCCGTAATAACTATTCCGAAATGAAATATAACACCCCGGTGTCCATTACTCGGTTCGAGCTAATCTCAAAAATCATTCATTCAACCTTCACGTCTTGAATCTAAATTGAAATATTCGCGAGACTAACTAAATAACCAGAGGTATAAAGGATCATATTCTTCTTTGTCTATTTTTAGAAGATTTACTGAGTACATCCTAAAAATAAAACATAACTTATTTAATAGGAAGCATCAGACTCTGATTTTGGATGCCTCAAACTAAGATTGCCATTCAGAACAACCAATTCGCAATAAAACTGCTAGACATTAACAATATAATTGAATGACTCCTAAACAAATCCCACGCAACAATAAACAACCTAGAATGTTAACTATTTCCTCCACAACATTACCCCACTAACTGAGAATTGAACGAATCAATCCCAAAATGGATATCGCATCTGATTCAACAAGTCCAACATGACTTTGATGGATGTAGTATTTGATACGAGTTTAGTACAACTACATGCCTCTGTTTGTTCAAATGTTTCCGCTGGACTATTAATCATTGTAATAGGCCCTTCGTACACGAGGCAACGTAATTCTGCGGTACCTGATGACCTTTGACTCCAACAACGCGTGCCTATGTACGAACATCTATGAGTTTGTATCGCGGTAGTTGCTGAGATACTAAAATCGTCAGGTATCGGAGACTTGCATCGCCTCGTGTAGTAACAGTATTACATTCACTAGATTGAAATAAAAGAAAGGTTGGCAAGCAATTTACTGAAACAATTATATTGAAAATATATTTCTTTAGTTATTGGTAGCGACATCTATTGGCAAGTTATGTGATTTAAGCTAAAAGCTTAATTTCGAAAAACGCTCACACTTTCATCTGTTTGAGTCAAATTTAATCCGAAAACATTGTTTTAGATAAAATATAATCTCGCTGTCCTAAAATATTGACAGCTGAGCATGAGCAGCTTAGTTTCAATTTCTTGGATCATAAAATTGGTTATTGATAGTTGCATATTTTTCAATCCATATCAAGCTCAGTGTATTGTAAAATTTTATGGGCTTATAAAAGGGCTAAACGCAGTTTCGTGATATCAAATACAATATTATTTATGGGCTGTAATCAATCAAACAATGAAATACAAAAACGCAGCCTTTTTCAAATTCGATAGAACGTTTTCATGTTTGTCTCTTTACTAAATTACCAAACAAAATATTGTCAAAACTTGTTGTTATCACCTTATTTCGTTGTAATCATTGATCAAAATCGAACACGTGTTCCTAGTTTTGAAAGCTTATCAACTGTACATGTCACATCGATAAGTCGGTAATATGTTACGGATGGGTGTTTACCTCAGTTTCCGTTGGGTCAGCTAACACAAACGTCGGTTTACATTAACTCCACTAACACGGACTAATCCAATAAGACGACGACTTCGATGATCCTACACTAATCAGATTAGTTGGTACTACGTCTCGAGAATCGATTTGACCGTTAAAACCCAAAAATCGATAAAGGGGGATGTCGTTCGATTTCCGCTTTCCGATTCAACTTTTAAATTGGATACGAGATTTTACGATATCGTTAGTGGGGTGGACGTTTGATAATGATCTTTGAGTTTTCAAATTTTGGAAGCTCACGCTGAGTAAATATTTGATCAGTCACTCAGCTTTTAAATTGGATAAAGGTTTTATCGTACAAAAGGTACTAAATCGAATTGTAGCAAAGTTTAAAGCTGCAATTTAAGGAACGGTCGAGATTATGAATTATGCAAGGAATTTTATGGACCGATGTAGGTAGTTCGAAGTTTTACTAATGCATGTTTCCATAAACATCAACCGCACGCAAGTTATGTAGTAAAATCCCAATATTTCAAAACATTTGACAGTGAACTTTGTATAAACGTAAAAGACCTAAATAATTAGATCATAAGGGCTTCTAACAAGCTATCAGTGCAAATAAATTGTTACAACATATTAACACGGTCGTATGTGCTTAGGCAAGTGAAATACTTAACTTAATATGTACTTAGGTCCACAAACATATTAGGGCCCTGTTTACTTAGTCACAGTTTCGTTTACCTTTGGAAATTGGAATTTTAGCTTAGTACTCCCGTTTTAGAATGCGTCATACCTAGGGATATACCTAGGACTTAAAAAGTAAATAAATGGTCCAACATTTTAAGGACTATATTTAAAATGAACGAAAGATTTCTTAAGCCCACTAAAGAGTGTCAAAACAGTTACTAGTCCATTCTATCATTACTGTCTTTATTTTTGTCGAATTTAGGCCTCATAAAAATATTATATCTTCTATTTTTCAACTGTAATCATAACAAGAGAGAAGCTGTAAGTGTACCGTGACTAATTTTCGTATTGTTTTTTGACGAAATCTCATCGTTCAGATCTTCCAAACGAAATAATAAGAAATGTAAGCGATGATTTATTACAAGATTCCTCTCCAAACGAATTAAGAAAATGTAAGTATACTGTAATTGGTAAGTAAAGCGTTAAATACACCGGCAGAATGAGGACCAATTCAGCGTTCAGACCGATTTATAATCCTATTTGAATAATTGAATGATCTTTTTGAATTCTTCCTTAATTAATTGTCACACTACAATGGCGTTTATTTTATAGTTATTACCAAACAATGAACAGTAATATTGTCACCTTGACACGGGCAGCACACAACTCCCGCGCAATCATCCAATTGGCGGGAAACCGGACAAGATGGCCGCCTTAGACGTCAACGAGTGCCGTTGCGTTTTGTAATAGTTTTGTTGCATGGCCGATGCAATGATAGCTTCTAGAATTTAATAGAAGTAAATTGACGAATGAATGGAGTTATACAGCTTTTGATTTTCTATACACATGGGCGATTGTGTGATAATTTCAATTTATTGTTGGACACGATCGCAATAATCTTCATATTATGGCCGTTTGAAATAACATGTTTGAATATAATAACGTATTTTTGCTTGAAGAGTTGTAACTTATGTTTCAAGTATACGTGGGTTTTAAGTAGGTGTAATTGTCAGATGCCAATGCACTCTTAGACGATGATAAAGTAACCTTCAACATTGTTAAACAATTTTGAATTATTTATGTAAAATTATTGAATACTTAACGCAAGACGTATGTGGAATTTTTATGTCTTAAGGACATGTTAACATTACAATAAACAGAAACGGCAAAAATATTTGCGTATATCGTTGAAATATAACAAAATAATCACAAAAACCTGTAACCACTCATAACAAAATGAAAACACGGCCCCACTGAACATACTGTGTGTATACTTACAAGATAAGAAAGGTTTTCAGTAAACAAAGGTATCTCAAAACAATCAATATTATGTTTGAACGCCGCTAGATAGAGTAAATCAATAACAAAACTTTGTTTCACTTCGAATGCGACCGCTAGCGCCATCTATTATGCAGTAGCGGAACCGAGTAGCTTCACCGCTAGCTCGTATAGTACTAACCTTAAGGTTCTTATCGAGGTATGAAAAATTCAAAACAGAGGCACTGAACAGTTGCATTAGTAAATTGAAACCAGTTTCATCCTACGCGAAATGAATAGTGATATTATTGGTTCTAGACCGGTTTGTAAGACCTAGGATGCAGAAATAGCAATGTTTTAGTTAACACCTATATTCGTGATTTCTTTTTGACATTATTAGTGTTTTTGGAAAATTTACGCATTTACGCAATATGCATGTACTAGATAACTAGACTATAATAGAAAGAACCTATTCTGGCTTTTTATTTATTTTTATGAACAGAATAACATATAAAAGCGCTGATACAGATTTGCGAAAAATTAAATTTACTATTATTGTTTCATCTTTTAACATAAACATGGGTCTATTTAAGTCTAAAATACTATGTAATATAGATGTTCGTTGTAATGTAGCCTCACGAACAAATACAAGAAAAGTTCTGCCACCGAACACTAGATGGCGTTACGGTTACAACTTGCTATTAAGTTAGATTCTTGATAATCGTGTTAGAAACACTATTTACAAGAAAAAGCTTTTAAACTAGGCACTTAACGATATAAAACATGTAATATGTACTGTCTTTTCTCTATAAAATGTGTAACAAGAAGATTATCACCGTTTTACCTAACCTTTTAAGAAACCATGTTATTAAGGTCTCCAGTGCTTTTTGCACTACATTCTTATTAATCGTTTGTATATTTACCAACTAAACGTGAAATAAATATTTGTTTAAAATACATTTCAGTGCCTTTTATTCAACTTTTTAAAGCTGAGTATTCTGGTTTGAAGTTTAGAAGTTTATATACTACTTTAGGCGTACTTTATGTACAAAATATAACACTTTTATGTATTTGCAGTCGTAACTCTTAACATTACAATCAGCGTTTTCTATCTACTAATCTTTATCAGCAACATAAAGCATTTTCAGCTCAGTTTATTGTATCTAACATAATATAGTAATGATGAATAACTCTTGATAGTATATTGGTTAGTGTAGTAAGCGCTATCTCCGCACATGAAACAGATACATCGGGCCAGTCGGAGACAGGTAACCTCAACACGAGCCCTATGGCTCCAGTTACACACACGTTTAACTAAAGATGCTTAGTTATTATAAGGTTGCAAGTATTAAATTCGCAGAAAGTTAAGATCAAAATATATCTTCATAAACAATGATCAGTTTCGTAGGATAATAGAGCGTATAATTCTTATATTTATTTATCGGTTTTGTGCCTTTTTACTTTACGGTTTACTGGTCTATGAGGCAGCTCACCACAGCTGACTGAGCAGAAGTTCATTGATTTTCAGGCCTGTAAGAGAGCCAATCATAATCATAAGTAAGACCACGTAACATACTTGGTAAAAGAACATCTCTTGAACACCTAGTATTTTAACCATGGTTGGAGTTTGATTACCCGTCAAAAACAATTGAAGCCGCCTAAGACACCCCTGGCAACAACGAAATCACTACCTATCACCTACACAATAAACACATACCTATAACCAGGCAATCGACACCAATATCCAAACAAAATGGATACTCGGCAAGTACGAGAATGGTCATCAGTATCAGATATCGTCGACGCGTGCAAACTGTTCTCACTAGGGCGGGAATAATAACTGACACTTTACACAATGGTGTAAGTATAACTAGGATCATTCACCTTATACTTACTTAGCTATTGTTATATGTAATACTACAATAGGCATGTAAGTTGAGTGTTAGAATCGTAATTTATTTAATTAGGTTGGGTTTATATTTAATCCATCTAGGTACTACAATTGCTGCTTCTTATAAGGCCCTTGTTTTGCTGATAATTTATTTGTTGTTATTGTTACGAACGCTATTTCAAATTCTCATGTTGTCTTAGTAATTTCAATCAACACGAAAAATATACTATGTTCAAAGAATGAAGGGTTATAAAATGTGTCAATTCTTCGTAATAACTACAATTAGAAACAGACCAACTAGCATCTATGTATGATAGCATTTTCTTCAAAGAAAATAACAAAGTTATGAACCTTCAACATGTAGGTAACATGAATATAAACACAACCTCGTCAGGAAAAAGGCATAAAAAAGGGTTTTGCGATGCCCAGCGGTACGGAATCAGATTAAAAAATCTCAGTTTACCGGGAATTCATTCATTATTGAATTTCGGCTCGCACATTATTATCTTTGTTCAATTTATCTCGGCGAGTGTATTTTCATTGTACCAAGAATGGTTCGTAATAATTTTATATTCGATGTTAATTAAAGCCATTTTTAGTTTGTGGAAAACTGTTGGTATTAGATGACTGTATTCAATATTTTTAAAAGTTTTAATTTTTAATTTTAATATTTTTATATTCAACAAGCTCCAGGTAAATAATCTGGTAAGAACGGTTTATACATATTTTTGGGGAACTACAAAAGGTTCAATAATATTTTTAATTGAATATGGAGTACTGCTTTGTAAAATTAAGTAATCTGAGATATTTACTGCAGAGACGTACCGATTTAGTAATTTTATTTTATTTGCAAATCGTCTTCACAATGCACATTTATCACAGTGTCTTTTGTAACGCACATATTATACACATACCTATATATCAGCCACTTTAACGAAATAATGACCGTGCTTTGGGATAATGAACCTTAATGCAATGACTAACAGTTCAGTTTCCATCACATTCAAATTCTTCTTCTTCAAATTCAGACCCTTTTCGGTAATATTTGTCATTCTAAAATGAACTTAAACACATGTCGTCAAAGTTGATAATTGCGTAATTAGTAATAACGTTTAATTCTCTTTCCAGATTGGCTTTAGTATAGTTACGATATTCCTACAAATTCTTTCCCTGTACTAGCGTAGTAAGCACGACCTTCTATTAATTCAATTCCCACAAACGGAGCCAAATGTTTTGACATTATCCTCTGTTTGTGTTTTCCTTGATGTTAAGTAAATGGGAAAGCCGTATAGTCCCAATTAACCCTGGAATGCTGAGGGGAAGCCGAGTAATATAAAGACGAATAACATACGTAATTTACAGCTTTCGTACATCGTTTCCTTATATTTTGGTTGGATGTAATGTTTCGTAAATAAACATTACGTAGTTTTACCTATCAAAATAAAAACCTAGCGGTCTTTCTCTAAGACAGGAATTTTGAGATGCTGATTAAGCATTCATAACCCTTTCTCGGCAGTCGGGTAAAAATAGTCTGTAAGTGATAATAATAAAACATATAAAAAAGTCGGGAATTCCTTAGTACTGTGTACATCCATTATCTACAGTTCAATTGCTATCATTACCCCTATAGTTTTACACATGGATAACATAGATTGTTTTCCTATGACGTATAATAGTCGCCTACAAACTGACAGACTCGCCCCCGGACCAAGAGACCTAATACCGTAATTGGTCAACCGTCTGCCTGTTGGAATGCAGCGACAGTACAATTCTGTCTATTGCGTGAATCACATGTGCGATGCGCGCGAATTACATTTAAGTTCACGTCGTGGCTCTGTGAGCATTAACCCTTGATTTCGTCAAGTGTAGCAAAGGTAATATAAGGATGAATTATATCAGAACGGACTATAACATACAGAAAAAAAATCACTTGCAGAAAATACGACTAAACCAGGTTACTGTATGCAAGTTATGTCACTTCGCTAACATACAGAAAACTAGTAAGGATTTCAAATAAAAACATCCATATTTTCTACAGGAGAACCGAAAGTTACGTCAGAACTGGCATAAGAAACCAGTAACAATTCAAAGTAAGAACACCGAATGATTGACAACATGAGGTTAAAAATCTGCGTTCAAAAGGTGCGCCCGCGGCGTTCCCGCTCGTCGCGGCGGTGACGTCACCGCGGAAGCTAAGGACGTGCGCGCGCAGGTGACTAACCTTACTATTGTCATGTGGGAAGGAATCGCCGCGTTTACTTGCGATGCTATATTTGAACGTTTACCGGTATTGGCGACGATGGGACATAACGAGCTAGCCCAACTATAAATACGCCTTTGTAATATAAAACAAAATATTGAAATAGTCGTGCGGCATAGAGTGTGAATATGGAGTTATTATTTTAAATAAAAGTACGTATTTTACGCAACGACTGTGACACAAGTTCCATACTTAATATCAAAATATCCATTGATAGTTTCCGCATATATGCAATTTATCACACTAATCGTATGCTGGAGATTACTCACAAGTCACAACAGGACACTATCATTACGAATCGTCTATAAATAAATTCAACATTATACCAATGTCAAGCTTTGCTACAAAGTACGAATGGTCATCATAATGTACGGATTATCGTATCAATTTGATCACAAATTACAAAATTAAGAATAGATGGACACAAGTTGGCTGTAGATAGATAGATAGATAGATGTACTTTCTCAGGATTAAGGAAATTTGTTCAGCCATTGATAAACATATATTGACTTAAATATATGTGATCATACGCTTCAATACTTGAAATATGGCAATAAAATACCACGTAGGAAAAAAAGGGTTAAATTCTCCAAAGAACTGAAGTAAACCATAATACTCAAAGGCATCGATATCTTTTAAAGCTGGGATGTTACCATTACGATCAAGAACCGCACAAAAATCTTCCTGAATTCCTATCACAACATTAGCACATTGTCCCTGGTCCCATATACCAAGCTTATCGTATAATTTGTCGGCATTACGTCAAACGGAAGTTACACAAACTACAAGAACAGCATTGTTCGAAACGAATGGACCAGAAGAAACCGCACAACTCCTCAAAACTTGAGGCTCCTGAACGAAGCTTTACGCAAGGCCCGCACTTCTAGTTCATTGTTAGTTTAGGACTTATGCGAAATGTATACACTTTAGTTACAGAACTGTAAGTAAGCCCAACTAGTATTGTAAGCGAAATATGAATGAATAAATTTGTATAACAGTTATACTAAGGATGAAGTATAAAATCATGCTTTTACTCCCAAAAAAAAGATACTTAAACCGACATTTTTATTTCCATGTAGAGTTGACCTTTCAAACCCTGGGATACAATTAGGATTTAGCATAAAAATACTTTACCGTAACAACAAAAAATGGCCGTCCTAAAAGCTGTCGTTTTAAAAAGAAAGGCCTACATAAAAAAGTGTAAGTTTTTAAGGTCAAGGCTGCTTAGCCAACACCTTTAATTAAAAACCTGATTAACGTTCAGTTTCTAAGACAAGTCAAACTTGTCAATAAAACGACAAACAACGATTTAAAACTTGACAGGCAATTAAAAGGCCCAAACAATACCGCTAGTGTAAACAGTGCTATAAATATGCATAATGGCCGTCAAAAATCGATCAAATCTGGCAACAGGCTTGCCGTCCGGAAGATCATGACATTGGCTCCCGTGGCATTCGCGAGACATCGGCAGATATTGGCACGATGCCACACAAACGCCCAGAGAAATCGTAAAGAGTTTTTATCGTTCGAGATACGAACGACTAACTACATACTAGATTTGTTATGGACGTAAATGTTTGGTCAACGTGTGGATGAACTATTAACCTAGACGCTGCGGTGGACGATATCGGCGTTTTGAAATTTCCCATCTAGATGCATACTACAGTACAAGCGACACGCTGATGGGCGTATTCCGCAAATGGAAAACACATAATTCCAGTCACCGCAACGAGAGGATTTCACGCCACTCCTATGTTCTAATAACCTATCACCCACGTAAATGCAGGTATAAAATATATAGGTATTGAAATGAAAGTTAGTAAATCACAGGAAATTTCTGTGGATACTATGTATACAGAAACGTCTGGCAAATGTGTTGATTATGACAATGTGTCCATTAAAGGAGTCTTCTTGCGTGACAAATTGTATTAACATCCTCACTACTTATTTTGCAATGTAACTTATCAGTGACTGGCATCACACAGACAAATAGTGTATAGTAAGATGGCCTCTACAAAGTAGTGATTTTAAAATAATTTTTATAATGTTTAACACCTAATTGAAGCAGATTTTACAGGAAAAATGTAATTGCCTATTGTAACTCAGAAACAATTGGTTTATACCGATAAATCTGTTAAATACAATCGACTCGGTAACTCAGGACATGTGGTTCTAGTTTATTTATTGATTAAACTGGTTTGTACATTACATACTTTTATTGATACTGGTTTATTGGCATATTGCACCAAGCATGATCTGGTTTCAACAAACTATTTTATGGTCATACATTATATATCATTTAAACCTGCCACTAGATACATCATCACATCACATGACATGTTGGTTCCTTTATATATACAAATTGTTTGTTTTATTATAACTCTGTGACAACTAACCCACTAATTTGATATAAAGTTTAATCATATTAAAACGGTCATCAGCTTTAATGAAATTTCACTCAATTTAATTTGTTCCAAATATCTAGTGACCTTTTGAAGTATACCCATTTAATCAACCTTAAAATTATACCCTTAGTGTTCAACTTTACATGACTCACATACCCAAACCAGCGAAACTTAGTTAGTTTCTTAAGAATATTAGTACAAAGTAACTTATAGAACAAGTAGGATTAAATCATTCCAGAATCCTTAATAGGAGTTATCTAACCTTGTTACACTAAGTTATATTAGTTAGGGATCCAGCCCGCTTACCATGAACTCTTAAAAGACGACTGTTGCCATCGTATAAGCGAGACCCCACTTCTTGCATTGTGGTGCACGGTCTCGCTTCCACAACGTCAACAGTACCTACTGCTATAAGAGTTCATGGTACAGGGTACAGGCCTAGCCAAACCAGCTATAGGTACTACGATGACTCACAGGGCTATCCTTTGAAAAGTCACTCAATTATACAGGCTACTTGACGTCAACTTTCCATCGCATTTGCAAGTTAATACAGATAGATAAAAGAAAGTTTTATCCGTCATTATTTTCCTTTTAAATCTTGTTGTTAACGAAAAGCTTTTTACTTTTAATGAATTATTATATCAGGTTTACACAAAGGCCTCTTTTGAAGACAAGCGTAAACATTGACACAGAGTTAAACAACACGTAAAATCGATAGGTAGATTCAATTATTAGTAATGATGTTCATGGAAATTCTTCATACAATTTTATAAATGAAAACCAAGTATACTCATATCCTAATTGAATATATTCTACATAACGGCAATTATTCATAATTTTAGACTCGTATATCAAAAATAGAAAAATAGTCGTTGAAATTCGCAGATCACGTAAACATTTTGTCTAATCAGAATCTCTTTATGATACATTCATAAAAGAACGACAGATTTTATACGGCAGTCTAAAAATAACTTACTAAACAAGGTTGCAAGTCCACGGTCTAAGTAATGTGCTGTCCCATTTACCTTAATTGATATGTATTAACTGCAAGACAACCTGTTAATGCTTAACCGTAAGTCGAGTAATATGGAAAATATACAACTAACGACGTCCTTTAAAATGTGTATTATAATTATAATCTAGAGATTGAAGGAGACAGGCAAAGGAAGGATTTTTATTTAAATTCTTGTTCTAGCTACAAGAATTTTGTTTGTTATATAGTTCAGTCCTTTCTGTTCACATTAATCTCATTACGTGTCTACTGTCAAAACCAAAATGCATTTATTTAAAATTACGCTACTACATAGTACTTTTTGGAAGTAAACAAATCAGACAGCACCCCTATTTAACAACCCTTCTCTGCTTTCTATGTGCTCTGGTTGTGTAGAAAAAACGACGACGCAACAAACTACCCCGAAGCACTATATGATTATTTAAATAAATTGCAAAGGATTTTCTGTGTGAGCCGGAATTTGTTTCTTCTAAAATTGCACATTTTTCAGCCACATGAAGGTGACTCTAATATCTTTTCCGATATAATATATGTTACGTTCGAGAGTTAGCACGGTTCTACTAAACTACTTTAAAAATGATCTAAGTTTGTTAGAATATTTATCTAGTTCATCGTGAAACTTTAAAACTTATAAAGTAGTTTTGAAACTCAAACTAGTGTAAAATGGATGTAGCTAACTAGCCATAAAATGAAGACACAATCTTAAATCCTTTATGTAATCATTACAAATTGAAATGGGACTGGGCCGGACACGTGTGCCGAATGTCAGAAGGACCGTAGGCGAAAGCCTCTACAAATTGGGTTCCTAATAGACGGAGGCCGCGTGGAAGACCCAGGCGGAGATGGAGGGATGAACTAGACGCATACAAAAAGGAGTGGCAACATATAGCAAACAATAGAAACCTGTGGAAAGAAGGAAGGAAGGCCTTTGCCCTGCAGTGGGATAGTTCAGGCTTTAAAGTTCTCACAAGTTTACTTACTGTTCTAATGTTATTAAGTATTAAGTCAAGTCGATCTATTTCTCGTCAAATCTAATATACCAATACAATCCTCTTGCATTTAACATTACATAAAACTAGACGACCTCCGTGGTCGAGTGGCGTATGCACCGGTTTCAAGGTGTCGCTAGCTCTGAGGTCCCGGGTTCGATCCCCGGACGGGTCAATGTAGAAAATCACTTTTCTGCATCGTCTCGGGTCTGGGTGTTTGTGGTACCTTCGTTGTATCTGAATTCCATAACACAAGTGCCTTAGCAACTTACTTTGGGTTCAGAACAATGTATGTGATGTTGTCCGCATTTATTATTTATTATATTATTATATAAAACTGAATTGCTAACATTGCATCAAAAGACCCTTTTCTATAATCTCGTTTGTATTATCTTTACCATATTATCTACGAACATATTTAGTAGGTCATACACACATCCAAACACTATAATTTGTAATGTTACCCCATAATGAACAGTAACTAGTCCATAGTAATTATAACAGTATATTACGAGCGACACTCGACAACAAATGTTTTATGTAATACGGTGCGTCTATTGCGTTTTGCGGTCGCGTGCGACGTTCCATACTAATACGATTGTAGGGATTTATTTGGGGGAAATACTGATGGTGGCAACTTGCTTTTAGACTAAATTAAATGAAGATTACTAAATCTTAATACAAACTTTACTTAAAAGTAAAATATTGACAAAACACGAGAAAATTTTAAGTCGAAAATTTTAATTCACAGAAGTTGTTGTTCTCGGCCTTGTTTAATAGTGTTTTAATAAGGCCTTTACAAAATCTGAACAGATATTTTAAAGTTCCATAAACACTGACACATATAATTGTAGAACTTACGCACATTCGAACCATATTAACACACATTTTACACAAATGACTCAAGTACCATTCGCAGACGTTTCTAAAGACAAAACAAATTATACTTCATATCAACATCCGACGTATGAACATACTCCGGTATATAAATTACGATATGTACAAAACATTTGCCCTTCGCCTATATTTCCTGTTTATGACGTCATATAAAGTACACGCAACACGTCTTGCGTAAGATGCCCCTTCATAATATTTTGCGTAGAGGGGTGGGTATTTGGGTGTCGATAACAGGTCGAGTTGACATTTCTACTCAGTTTGAAAAGCATAAAACATTGACATAGTATATTATGTTAAGAAATTCATATATCACAAGGTATATCACACAGGTGTCCTTATGATCAGCGTTTGACTTTCTTCCGCCTTAAGTCACTTCGTGAACGTCGCACTATGCACGATTTAGTTTTTTTATATAAAATTGTAAATGGTATTACTGAGTGTGAACAGTTACTAGAACGTATTCAGTGGTCAGTTCCCTTTAACATTCCTAGATATTCAATCTTTAGACTTTTTAAAATACCTAACAGTAGAACGAACTTAGGAAGGCATTCACCAGTGTCTAGGATATGTATTCAGCATAATGAATTTTGTTCGAAACTACCAGACTTAGATGTGTTTTGTGGTTCCCTAACGCAGTTCAAGACATCAATAAATGATTTTTTTACCTCCATACCGGAATAGTAATTGCTTGTTTAATATTGTATTTGTTTTTAGTTTTTAGTTTTGTTTTGTATAACGTAATAATATGTTTGTAATTCATATTCCTTTGTATCTACATTATTTTTTTGTTTTTCTTTGTGCATTCATATTTTACTTAGTTTTAAGATGTTAGCTTTGTTATTTTAAAATGTTGTGTATACCTATAATTGGCATGTACATTAGATACCTTCTTCTTTTAAATTTGTATTTGCAATGTGAGATGTATATGCTGTTGGTGTACCTTTTGGAAATAAATAAATAAATAAATTGAATCCTTAATTCAATAATTCGTATGATTAATTCTTGGATGGCCAAATCTAGGAAGACCGAGGACAATATGGGCAAATGGTTTAAAGGCGATGACAGGAGGAGGATGGATGCAATAAGCAAAAGACAGAGGTAAGTAGCAAAAACAAAAGGTTCCAGGTTCCTCGTCCTTCAGTGGGTCAGTTATACAGTCTTATTACCTAATAATCTTGAAGGGTTGTTTTTGAACATTATCAATACCATAAACCCTTATTATTGTTCCATTTAACGACACCATCAAGTTCTTGTCTTCTACATAACGCCATATTATTATAATCAAAACGTGACATAAAATCATAGTTGCGGTGATCTTGACTAGCCAGATGTATGCGACACTGTTTCGTATTGGTCCATCACTCACAAACATCATAACAATTCGTCGCCCTCGGTTAATTTTTATAGGTTTCGAGGAACAATAAGTTTTATTACTACTACACTAATAGTACCTGGTTCACGTCACTTTTTATATTGAAGTTTATGGGCAATTTTCGATTGGTTCACGTGACATTTACCAACAGGAAAATAAACCACACTTATATAAATGCAACCATAATTTTAATACAATGCGCCCCTTATTTGTGTCTCCATACAAGTGACATGATTGTTCATACTAATTACGGGTATTTTCTAGAATTTTCACGATAGTAAAGAAACAAAAGGCTGTATCTATAAAATCTTAACACGAGACTGATTTTATGTGATCATAAAGCGACGATTACGAGTCTAATCATAGACAATCAAGTGACCACTAACTCGTTTTAATAGGTACCATTCAATCTATAAATCAGACAGCTAAAGACTGTAGATAACGTTTGTTTTCTTGTAGATTTATTGTACATAGACATACATCTCTGCTTTGCTATGGGGTAATCAGAGCCCACGGGGTTCTCTATTGATTATTAGGAGATTTGACACGAGTATAATAAAAATAGCGTTACGACCAAATCATTACATACAATACATATTTTCTTGACCTATATCAAAGGTAATTGCAACGTGCATTAAATCAAATAGTTTACAAATTAGTAGCGGTGCAGGTAATAGAAAATTATTTGCAAATATGAAAATTAACCTCGCATGCTTGTTTTATGTAAATAAAGAGCTACTTAATGTAAGACTCGCTTACTATTTAACGTAAAATAATGCCGAGAACGTTATACAGCTGAATTTCCAAGGTAAGAGGTGTAATGGTTTTCAGGGGTCCCTTGATACTAAAGTCTCTTGGATGATAACAAAAATATCTGATGTTTACTCCCCATTGCGCTTATATTTCGTGCATATAATAGCGTGTAGTAGATGAGGTAGGTAAATATATATGTTTAGAATCTTGTATGTGCAAGCACATCTGTTGGATTAAAGAGATTACAAATATAATAATGCATTGTGCTTTTAGGACTAATTCATAATACTCAATTTAAATACGTCATTAAAGTATATACAGTTAACGTAACTAGCGAGATACCAAACACATAATTCACTGTGCAATAACTTTCATTCCCAATAGAAAAAAACAAGATCAAATACGTACCGAGCTTGCAAAATTGATTCAAGTTTCAACGCGACCATTCCACATTAATCATCGGAACACAATCGTTGTAAATGATTAATGTGTTGAGCTAAAAGAGATATATAAAACGTATAGTTTCGCTTCAATAAACCACCATATTTCGTAAATTATCGCCATATAAACCTGACCAAGCTATATTGGATATTATGACTCCCACGCTTGATAGTTGGTATAACTTTAATAGCAATCTCGTTTGCTTTTGCCAAAAATCTGTCAGACGTAGCGAATATAGCTTTAAAGTGCTTAGTCAGATTCGCTATATTTATTTCGAATTGAGCTCCTTATTATTGCTGTAATGTATGAGTTACGTTTGTAATAAACAATAAAGACTTATTTCGACCTTGAATTATTGCTATAATTATGATTTGCATACATTAAGCCTTTTTCCCGTGAGGTTAGAAGGAAGGACACGTGCTTAGTATATTCAAAGGTTACATTATGTAAATTCATATTACTTTTTTCAACTAGAAAATATTTCTAAATCATATTGAATCTTCGGTTCTACTCACGCAAAGGAGGTATTCGACAGTTTCTGGATCAACCTGACCTCTTAATCATGATTTCATACAAAATTTATCTCAAATTCATGAAGCATATTGATAGCAAGTTATGAGATGTACCATAAAACGTAATACATTGCGCGTCCACTACGTCATGTCATGTAGATGATGTAGGCCTACGCCCACGCTCGCGAACTTGACCGAGCGGCGTGACTCACTCGCCGGTTTCACTCAATACATTCAATATACTTAATGATGTGGATTAGATAGTTTGAAGATTCTCTGTTATGTACTATTTAAAACTTACGTGTTTCCTTTTAAACAAATTACAAAAGGGAATTTAGGCCCAACATTATGTAGAGAACACTCCAAACTTATAACAAACATGTGTGGATTAAACAAACGTTTGTCCCATGCCGTGATCGGATTCGCAAGTCTGTGGTAGCTGGGTGGCCTATATACCTACCACTTGGCTAACCATGCAGTCCGAATTAAGTCATGGTGATATTATGCCAGTATAATAACAAATCCCCTTTCATATACAAATTTTCATTTCAAAAATAACTAAAATAGCAGTTATAATTCAATCCACAATCATATGTTACCGCACCTATGTCATTTTACATTTTCTTAACTTGTTTATCTGTAGATACAAGAATGAGGTAGAGACTAATTTACATACATATTTAAATACCGATATCGCTGTTTACATGTTATGCATATCGGCTTGAACCTTAACCAAAGACGTTTAGTAGAACTTGTAAGGCGGCTTAGGACGTCAGGCTTTTAAAAAAGATAAAACGGAAGAGTAGTCAATGAAAGTCGGTGCCCTACTCATCCGTTCAAAGCAGCCACTAAATTATGAATATCAAAAGCTCCACTGGGTTTCGGTACCAACCTTGAAGTATGAATATCATATAGAGCAGTTCAGTGCTAAAGTGGCTAGTGCACATCTAATTTCTTTCAAAATATAAGTTTAATGTTGTGAGATTTCAAATAGCGAGTTTGAAAACATGTCAATTTTCTACTTTACCAGCTCTGCTCCTTGGGAACGAGTCACAAATCGGATATGATTTGTTAGCGACAAGGACATAGCGTAAGCGGCGAATGCAAGGGGACTTACCAGTCTTATATAACTGCTATTTTACTTACTTTTTTTAATGTAAATTCTCAAAAGAAAATTACCGTTATTTAGTACCCACATACTTTTGAGTTAGCTTTACCTATCCATATCTAGTACTTGTAGTAGTTGTAGTTAGACAGTAGCGCGATAGTGATGGAAACTCAACCAAAAACCTTTTAAATACAGTGTATTAGTCTTCGTCTTATACCTACTTAAACGTATCGAGTTTTCCTATACACATCTAAAGTAGCATAATAATATTAACTTGCTACGAAATTTAATTTCACGCTGTTTTGCCTACGTTTACCTTCTATATTATAGAATGAGGTAATGAAAGGTAATCTTTATATAAATATACGGTAGGCGCAATGATGGTTTCGCATACAATATTAGAAACTGGAAACTTGTAATGGTTTCTACAGCTTAAATAATAATGCTGTGAATATTAAAACTCTATTTTGTACATAGCATGCAAGCAATATGCGTTAGTGTATACCTTTACATGGAAATTTTGTTAAATAAATCTAGTAAATAATAATAATATTCCGGGACAACTCACACACGGTTATCTGATCCCAAGCTAAGCAGAGCTTGTGTTATGGTAACCAGACAACTGATAAACACACCTATATATTTCTAAATACATACATATTATAGATTAATTACACCCAGACACAGAACAAATGATCGTGCTCATCACACATACATTTGTCCTGGGTGGGAATCGAACCCACGACGACCTGCGGTATAGCAGTCAGGGTCACTAACCACTAGACCAACAGGCCCGTCATACATAAATGCAAATACATATACAGCTATATGTATCATGTATCTGGACTTGAAATCAAAATCTAAAATCAAAATTCATTAATTCACAATCATATGCGAAAATATTTGTTTAAAACAGAGACATAAATAAATGCTATGTTAAATATGATATTTTATCATATTACTACCAAATATACGACAGTTTCCTACATCTATGATGTTTATGTCATTAACTTGTAGATAATTAATTGATGTCCAGTCATTGTAGTGAAAACTTGGCACTGCAGCGAAGTCAGTTGATTAGGTACAGATAAATTTAGACCGTTTATATTTGTCGTCGTAGCGGCATAAATAAAACAAACGTATCGTACCTGTTGTGTTTACTTGGCATTTCTTTATATTTCTAGGAATGATAGCTGGTATTGGCAGTGTTGCTATAGGAGAACTTTATCTAATTAATTGGAACGTGTTAACAAAAACATGTTTACTGTTAGAATCTTTTATTGAGATGGTACATAATAGGTGTATTCACATCAATTAAACACACGGCTTTCTTTATAGCTCTATCAACTAAATAAATACAGATATACATGACATACTAAATATAAATACTATACCTAATTAAAATATATTTGTATCTCTAACTAAAAAAATAAATTCATCATCTACACTTCTTTCATTAAAATGAAAATTACATCTTATACTAACCGCGATTCGTCCGTATAGGTAGACATATACATACATATGTTACGCGTATATGCTATTATGTATAGAGTCCATTCAATTGAATGGTGTATCAACTAGAATCATCTAATAGAGCTGTTTTGGGGCCCGCGTCCGCCTCACAATACGATGGCTTGATTAATATACGTTCGTAAGCCTATTTGAATAAGTATTTATATTGGAATAGTCTATAATGTTACGAAGATTAAAGAAATGTGTGAGTAACGAGCGAATAAAAAAGGTTTTGCGAGATGGATTGTTTGTCATCAATTATGTCGCGGGTAAGCTGTTGTCTCAGTTTTTGTCATTTAAGTAATTAGTATCTGTTCCGTGGGGTTGTCTGTAAACATAAAAAAGCTTAATCTTTATTTATCCAAACGTGACTCGAAAAACTATGCGTGAAGTGCTGTATCAGTTATCAAATAGTAAAATTACACCCCTTAAACTCATCAATTGACTTTAATAACTGTATTAATTCATCGTTCTCCTATCAAAATCCTTTACAATCAAACTGTACGAGAATACTGCACAAATACAAACTAGTTACAGCGATGACGTCACCCTATAATCAGGTGGCGGAACAATATAACTCCAATTATTCCGCCACTATAAATATGCCAATTAATGTCGCGAACTGTGTGTATTCGTGAAACATGTGCTGACACATTCGAATAAAGGCCAATATTAATGAATCAATCAATAGATTTAATTAATGATAGAAATTTGACTATGCAAACTCAGTACCCCTGTTTCCAATTCCGGCTCTAGTTACCCACTTAGCTTCAAGTCTCAGGCCAGCTCCACTTCAACTTGGCTGTTTGGATAAGACGCTGGCGAGATGACATCGATCGCTATTTGCTAAGGTTCTGGGAAGCGACTGAAGATCTGATCCTGAAGCAAACTGGGTAAAACCTTTGCCCAGCAGTGGGACAGCACAAAATAACTTGAAATGTTTTTGGTGGAATTCTGAACTCTATTAAGAAAAAATTGCTACGGGCCGCAAATTGATTCGAGTACATTGAATTTTGTTTGTACGTTATAAAATAATAGGGGTTAAATGGAGTGAGGCAGTCAGCATTTTGTGGGGAGCTGACTATGCAAAATATTTAATGATAAGCCATTCTCCTGTTTACTAACAGGATAGAATGAAAACGATTCAACAATGTTTGCTCACTGTTTCAGAGGAGAAACGGTTTCAGCGGTTTCGCACTACGTCCAATCCGAATCCGATCTGACCCGTGAAAATGTGGTCCGTAGTAGCTGTAGAACTATTTCTATGGTAATTTTAAGCACTAGATCCGATCTCCGTCATCTGATTTCTTTAGACCAATATTTTCACGGGTTCGGATTGGATTCAGATCGGACATAGTGTGAAACCGCTCTTATTTTACGTACTAATAAAAGATAACTTAAGTATTGGTACGTTAGGTTATCCAAAATATGTATGTAAAGTTACATACACATTTTGGTATACCTAAGTTTTTCAACCAAGACATTCATGTGGCCATACGCCAGACCTATATCTGGTAACAATGATCAAGCAGCTCCTAATTGTGATGCTAAAGGCGAACGCACTGTGTGTATATCAACAACTTCGCATAGTATGGATTCAATTCATTTTCCTTTTTCCTGCAACGATAAATTCTAAATCTATAACAATAATATAATTTATTGACTTATAACGCAATTGAGGTGTAATATTTTCAAATTACATATGTTCCTATACAATACATACTTAGGTTACCAATTAAAAAAAATCGAAGAAATGGCGTTAGTTAGCTATGCATCCGGCTGTTTTATATTTATTTATTATGAGCCGTAAGTCTCCCACTGCTAGGCAAAGGCCTCCCTTGTTTTATATTATTTACTTAAAAACCACTTGTTTACAAGACATGTACAAGAAAATAGTTTTACTTCCGTAGTCGCTATTCCTAATTTATAAGACGCATTTTATCCAGTAGTGAACCATTTACGCTAACATAAAAGTAAAGATAAAACTTCAGTACAGTCGAGAAGAAAAAGCATCTCTTTTTATAGTTGGGTAATAAATGTGAGTGACTTTCATATTTATGAATATATACGGTTTATTCTGGTTCGCTGGGGTAGCGACATTACCGCGAAAAAAGCTCATAAATAAGGGTTTTGGGTCCGTCCGAAACTAGCGCCAAAAATGTATAAAGTACTATTATTAGTACCTATTGAAAGATGCCCATACGATCCTTTGATATTAAAAGCTAGACTTAATTTTGAAAGCATGTAATTTCTTCTACAACCTAAAAAAAACATGATAAAAAAAACCTTACTTTTTCTTCATTAGTTATTTATCATTATACCAATTTTTTAATCTCCTTAACTCCGTCATATGTTTATCAAATAGCTATAAATGAGACCTAGAATTCCAACCATTTAAATCCATCAAAACAAGAGCTCAACAAACAAATCAGATTCGTCTAATATAATAAATATCCAGTGTCACAGCAAACAAGTACCTAGTAAGCTCGTATCTATGACTAATAGCAAAGCTGGTTCTCTAAAAGTATAGTAATAGTATTATAACGTATATCCTGATAGTTTAATACCCTGTGGAGAGATATAAACGTATATAAACCAGGCCCAGAGGATACTGTTTGCTGTAACATAATGTTATATCCTTATAGACGTTGTAAAAGTTCTTGTACATATTTTATTTGCTAGTCTATATAAAATTTCTTGAGTATTTCCTGGATATAAAGTTGAGTTCGACCATCTTGGGAGTTTTAGCTACCTACGTGAGGCGTTATTTTTAAAATACAACTGTCTGTGTTGTAAAGGTTACACATAAGTAAACAACAGCCTAAAAACTAAGTAAGATTGTCATTTACTTTAAAATGTTTACTATCGTGTGGGGTCAAATTAATTGTATTTACGAACTAGTCCTGTCTTAATCCTAATCTATTTCTAAAAAAGCCGAGACTTTTCAAACTTCGTTATTTAACACATTTACAGTTTTAGAAATATAGCAATTTTCAATATTAATGTCAGGGTAGCTTAGCTAGACCTTGAAAAGATCTCCAATTCGATAAATCCTATTGGTTTTTGCTATAGAAATATTTCAATTACAGTCTGGGATTGGATTGAAATTGTGGGTCATCCAATTTGCGATCTTAGATACATTATACATATTGGTTTATGTGATGACTTTGAATTCAAAGGTTTATAGCAATATTTCGACGAACTCCTTGGTCGAGTGGCATACACGCTGACCGACTGACTGAGGTTCTGGGTTCGATCCCCGGACGGGTTAATGTGAAAAGTGGTTTTTACACGGCCTTTCTCTGACAACATAACACTAAGCTACTTAATTAAGGTTTAGAGCAATGTATGTGATGTTGTCCACATAATATATTATTTTTAATATTTCCATCTGTGATCTGTGCCTATACTCTACTTTAGCAGGTGTAACCATTAATATAAACAAGATAACTACGAACATAGCTCATGTTTTACGACACCCACTTTGCTAAGAAGCCACAGGTTGCTTGAGTGCCAAGTTTTAACTTGTCCCAAGTTGAAAATGTTACTTATGTATACTTTAACTTAATGTTTTTCTTAATAACTTGCGATATGAAGAAAAATGGCTTGTTCATAGCTGTTTATCTTATTAAATCTTTATGAAGGATGGGGCTTTATGTGTCCATTTTATAGTCAGTCATAGTGACTATATTGGATGACGTAATCACGACGCCATGCTAGTTATTAACCAAGCCGTATCAATAAAAGTCACTTTTATTAAAATGCCAAATTATTTCAAAAGATTAACATTAATTGTATATACTTTATTGTAAAAGCGCACGCTAATGTTGCTATCTTTGATCATGAAATCAAATATTTATTTATAAGAAAACATAATAAAATTAATGTTTTATGTACTGTACGGTGCGTTATTTCAAGTAAAAAAATACCCTTTTCGCTAACATTAAATTCACTACTGCTTAACCTTTTCCCAAATGGGACCATTCGCGATTGAATCCGCTAGACTTGCTGTTCTATCAGTCAATTTGCAACATTCAACGGCCATTAGCTTGTCATTCATTGGTAGAGAATGACAGATATTGACACGACTCTAGCAAACCTATCAGATTTTTGACTCGCAATAGCCCCAATAGTATTCTCTCCGGATAAATACAGGAACTTATGCCGTAAGACTATTGAATATTGTTCAATTAACATTTTCATTGGTCCTACTCTTAATGGAATGTTGTAGTTGTCCGTCGGCAAGTAACTCATGTTAATTACAACGATTGTACAATACTGTCCTTACAATACGTTGTACGTTAACTAGTTTCGTGTAGGGTTTAATAACATGTTATTAAACAGGGCGGGCCAATTACTTGAAAATGACGGGAGGAATTTGTAATAACGTGACTGAATGTCCGGTAAATATTTCATGAGTATTACGAGAATTAGCGTAAGATTAATTGGGTTCTAATTGGTTTGGGTAACTGAGAAAACCATAGGTCCTAAGGGTCCTATTAATGTAAAACCTGTTTAGGGGTTTAATAACTAGTAGCTTGACCACTTAATAACTGAAGGTTTTGTCAGTTTCATAGTTAAATAATTTATTATCAAATATTCTGAAAAACACTAACCTCAAGCTTTTTAACAAATATAACAATTTCTACCTGCACATAACCCTTTTACATCCGCCATCCGCCCATATCTTTTCCTATCACCATTCCAACCCTTCAATAATAATAAAGTATACAGTAAGCCGCATATATTCTTATTATACATAAGTATATATATATAGATTCGCAGTATATCGAGTACGTTTCAATTGTCGCTTCGAAACTCATTCCGTTCCGTCACTAATTTGTTCCCGACTCGACACACCTCCGCAATTAAAACTTTGTACTCCTTTCAATATTAACGCAACACGTTTATTATGATTTATGGTACAATAGACGATATAACAATGCATACAACAGAGACATAAAGTTATCTAGTTTGTAATTCGCGTAAATCCAAACTAATATTATAAATGCGAAAGTAACTCTGTCTGTCTGTCTGTCTGTCTTTGCTTCACGCCTAAACTACTGAACCGATTTGTGTGAAATTTGGTACAGACATAGTTTGGAACTTGAGAAAGGACATAGGATAGTTTTTATTACAAAAAATAAAATAAAAAATAAAATTTATTCCGGACATACAGCGCCATCTATTGGTCAAGCGTCGGCATCAATTCAGTACTGAAAATTCATCGGAAAAATGTAAATAAATAGTAAAAAGGTATGAAAATATAAATGGCAAATCAAAATAATATTTTGAAAATAAGGGAAAAATAACATTTTCGCCTTTTTCGATCGGCAATAACGGCTTTAATGCCCTAAGTGAGTATACATATCTTCAATTCAAACGCAGAGCTCATTATGTTGATTTTTGAAGAGTTCCCTAGAATATCTTCCACATTTCATTTTTGGAGATCCCGCGAGATCGGGAACTATGTGGGTAAAACCAAAAATCTGCCGGAAGTCACTATTCCACGCGAACGAAGTCGCGGGCAAAAGCTAGTCAACGATAAATAACGCTGGTCCAAATTAAAATGGGACCATACTGGAAGCACCACCTTTCAAAAAATAATCATCAAAATCCGTTCACCCAGTCGAAAGTTCTGAGGTAAGAAACATAAAAAAAATACAGTCGAATTAAATACCGTCTCACGTTACAGATTGACCACTTCGAGATGCAAGGTTTCATCGAAATCGCAAAAGCCGTTGGGCAAACAAGCTATAACAAACGTACAAACCCAACTATCTTCGTCTGAGGATACTATTTTTCTTGTGAATATACGCGATAATGCGAAGAAATCTGATGATATTGAAATGAAGCAATTTCTTTCGATACGTGTTCGCTATTAAGACGATACCAATTCGGGAATACTGAATGAAGATAGCGGTAAATAAAGGTCAATTGCGTGTAATCTACAAGAGAAATGTATCGTTTAGTAGACCCTGAGAGGATATTTGTTGAAAGCTGTAACTGAGGACCAATCCGATGTAGAAAAGATTTTCTTTTTGAGCCGATGAATGAAAATAATATAAAATAGTATTTTTTGTTGTAACACAAGTTAAATTTCTAATCAAGCCTTATATAAAACACCAAAGCAAAAAGCCTCGCTGACTTTAAAACACAAACTAATTATTATTTCAGTTCGTTAAGTAAAACGGTTTCTATTAAAGCTAAATCAATTATAGTATTTAAATTCCAAAATACTTGCGAAAATCAAAGAGAATATTTAAAACAATTTTCCTAATGCCCACTTATCCAAAAACGATGAGAATTTATAAGCTGTCACCTCAATAGGCCTTTGTCAATTTGTCTTCGGCGGGTAGAATTAAAATTTGCATAATTTTATTAGGTTGGCAATACCTACGGGCAAGCTCAGTAGGTCGCAGGTGTTGGCAGGTAATAGACGTGTCACTTTGATCTATGATACCGGAATACCGGCAACATTGTAGTCAACTTCTTTAAACGATTTTGATTCATTCACATATAAAAACGAGACGCTGACAATAACTTTACTGAAATCACATTTTGTGTAGTCACTTTATTGAATCCATTTCTAAGTCCATTGATTAAATTTGACTGTTTAAAATTCATATCGCACATCTCGGACTGACGAAGTACGTAGTTGTGAGCTGCAGATTCATGTCAAAATTACAATATTTCACCGATCTATGTAGTCTAGTTACAGACGGGTGCTACAATTTTAATGCTTTAGAAAGTCACGCACATTTTCATGCACAAAAACACGTATATCAACGTGGCTAATAAGGCAGACACTTCACAACTCTCTCGAAAACCTTATATGGTGACTGGGAGTACTGGATACATCGGCTTCAGTTTTTGTTGTGTACTAAGAGTATACAGGCAAGAATCACGTATTGCAGATTCGGCATTAATTTATTCGAATCACATACTTTTCCACCATACTTTCTTAGATTTTTGTCAACTGGATTTGCCATTTGCGAGATTTTCAAATTTGAATTCAGAGTCGAAGAAAATTTAGTACATACGTATGATATATCAACAAGTATAATAATAGAAATACTTCTTAAAAATTACACAAATATCCCGAAGAGCTAACACATTAGTGAATATTTCTGTCTATCAAATTCCATTCATCGAAAATGTAAACGGCCGATCTTTTCAACCAAAATACAATTTATTAGAAGTCTAATATCATTAATGGATTCTTGGATGAAAGAGTGACAACAAAATATGTTGGTATTTGAGTTCATTCAGTTCTAGACTGGATGAATATTGTTAGGACTGTAGAAACCTGTACTTTTTACACGACTGCCCAAAAAGGAGTGTTATGTTTTCAGGGTTCATGTATGTATGTATGTAGGTATGTATGTATGTATGTATGTATGTATGTTTGTGAGTTTCTTTATTCCACCATAACTTCTACTAGGCTTGACCGATTTCAATGTTTGTGGTATCATTAGAAGCTTTGAGTTATTCCGAGTGACATAGGCTATGTGGACATTAAAAAATGGTCAAGTGTGAGTCGAAATCGCCTGCAAAGGGTTCCGAACGAATTTTTTTTTTTGTTGTGTCATGCTTTTTTGTTGTTCACTAAAAGGTATTAAATAAAAAAAATATAATTAATAATTAAAAAACACGCCTGCCATGTAAAAAAAAATAAAAACAAGTCAAATATTTGCAGTCGGGGGACCTGTAATGAATTGTTCCAAGTAACCGACCCCGACTGCAAATATTTGACTTGTTTTTATTTTTTTTTACATGGCAGGCGTGTTTTTTAATTATTAATTATATTTTTTTTTTCTTATTTAATTCTGGTCTGGTTATTTCAAAGCACTACGTTCGTTTTACGATTTTTATTTACTACATCTATCTTGTCTGATGCCTATTTAGTTAAACAAACATGATGTGGCTTCAATATATTCTCCTAAATTGCACTTCTAGTATGTCAATTTAGACAAGAATGCCAAATCAAAGCTAAGCGCTGTTAATCAGCTAAGTCAAAGCATAATCATCCTAACTTCAAATCACGGCACTTAACTTCTTTTCACGTCTATTCATTTGAGCCTTAAAATTACCGTCCTTACTTCAAAACCACGGCACTTTTCATAGTTATCACAGCCATAGTATAAAAGAAAATTTCTCGGTAAAAGTTTTTGCGATCATTACGGTAACGGCTCTAAAATTTTTATGGTAAAGCGTAATACCGTGAGCCGGGTGTGCCACACTGAATTCAATATCGGCGACGAATCGCAACAATAAACATTTTAAGCTTGTTCTCTTTTTGAAAGGGAGGATCGTTAAGAAATATTTATTTTGAGCTGTCTTTTGCCTGTCTTATACTTTAGTGTTGTATAAAGGGGCTGGGTATTAAGTATATTTTATTTGGTGATTTTTTAATAAGACATCCAATAAGAATTTGCCAAATATTTGGTGCTTGAGAGGAGCGGTTCTAGTCAAGTAGAAAGACATAAATAATAGACGAATAAAAGGTATATAAGGTTGATAATACAATCCATTGCTTGGCAGACTATTATAAAAAAAAATAAAGTGCAGTAGTAAACAAACAAAAGCTAGTGTTAATTGAAAACAAACTGTATACCATTTCCAATAAGCCTCCGAAAGTTTATTCAGCACTAATCTTTGCATCGAACTTCCCACGTCATAGCAAAAGGTCATTTAAGCCCTCGGAAGTATTTATAAGCACTTTATCGTTCACTTAATAGACTATTGGATTTCTAATCGCGGTTATCAACGGATTGATCCGTACTGTATTAGGTGTAACTAAATGACTTTATATTTACAAGATAAGTTTATTTAGACAGTTGCCATAGACGACTATAGACAATGAAAATCAGATTTTAGCCCAATATCGAAGCACATTTTTCCTCCATCAAACTTTTTGCGGCTGATTGCTAAATACGTTTAGAGATTATGTTACATAGGTAGACAATTGACAAGACATTACGGGTATAATCATCCATTACCACAAAAAGCATATAACACAGCTAAAACGAGCATGCGACAACGTAACCCCATACGCATCGAGATCCAAGTAAAAATGGCGTCTAAAAATAACTGTCCCTAAATAAAGATTATTTCCGTAAGGTTGAACAACCGGCAAGTGAGTGTCAGTGGAGAATCGATAAAACTGTTACGGAATAGAAGCCCTTACTGGATTATGCGTGTTCTGGCTTATAATCTCGAGTTTGGTACACATGTTTGTGATAGCTAATAGATTTATTTGTTGAGGATGAATAATGAGCGTTTCTGCTAGGTAGATGACTAAATATTTGCAAGTTGCAGTTGTTGCATTCGAAGACTAGTTATCTAAAGCTGTAGTTAAACGCATGACTACTGCGCTTCCATTCAAACACAGCAAGAAATATACTACAATACCATACATAATTCCGTATCACAGTTTACTTAATTATCTTGTACCTATATTGAAATTAAGAGCGCACATTTCGTGTGTCTTTCTTTTTGTTTTTGGCCAGTATCACACTATTTCAAAACGTTAAAGCAACCAAAGTAAATATAAACCATTCCTTGAAAGCTCTAGAAAAGAGCTAAACACTTCGCTACTCAGTTGTTTGTCTGAGAATATAAAACAATACGCCCTCAATATCAGTAGATAAAGGATAGGTTATGCGGCTGCCAATAACAGCACTATCGCTACGAATTGGACACTGGCATCCAGCCAGATACGATAACATTAGGAAGGAAATTATGATTCATTGGGGTTTTAATTAGGTGGACGTAATCATGTCTTTAGTGTACTATTGTTTCACAGCTACTTGATGATAGTTTAGTTTGTATAGCGACTCTTGCGCAGGGTCAGACGGAGAGCTTGTTTATCATTTAACATTTTACCTTGGTATTAAAATTTCTTGCAGGTAAAATGGTAGATAGAGTGAGACACATTTATTTTAGAAAATAACATATGATTTTTTATCTTTTACCGTTTTTTCGACTACGACTTTGCCAGTCTCATGCTTTGTCCAATTAGTGAGTTATATATCACTTTAATGTATTACACGGAAGCTTGTATTGCGATTTATAAATCAACAAGTCAAGCATATTTAATCAAAACGGTTTTATATAACGTAATAAGACACCCTGACGTGAACAAAACGGGAACGCGGTTTCGAGTAGCACGACCTTAGTTTTTTAATCATAGTTATTGCAAACTATGCTTGTTAACCTTCATTAAATCCCTGTATATTTAGCCTTAGATATAACGTTATAAACAGCTTATGACATTATAATATTATTTTATGTGGTTTTATAGTACACATGATCAATATTACATCGTAACGGTACGCTTCAGGGTCGGTTTGTTACTCAAAATCACATTTCTATACAGCTTCAGAATGTGAAACAAGATTGGTTCAGATGTTTCTAATCGAGAATTAAATCTAATCTGTAAAGGATTTATAAGAACTCTTAGATTTCTTTATACGAGTTCGAATGAAGACTATTCATTGGATCAATGATTAAAAAGGCTAGATAATTCAAAAAGGATTTTCAGAATACATGTCTTCATAATGACAGTTGACTTAAAACTTTTAAATTAAATACTCCTTTTTCCTTTCGTCATCGCATGTTATAAGACCATTATTAAAAAAAAACTTCCATAAAACAAATAAGGATACAGTATTGGCTGGCACTGAAACGTTAAACCATTAGTACGTCTAGACATAGTCACGCTTCGAACGAGCCTGGTGGCATGTAAATCAGGATCGTGTAAGGAATCCGTGCTATGTATTATCATTTAGACTAGTTTTAAGTCAACGTGTGCAGAATATTTTTTACGTTCATCTCTTACAGATATATTGAAGGTGAACTGAACCCCAAGATTTTACCCTCGTCCTTCCCAGTAGGATATAATTTCATCAAAATGTGAATTTGTCCCTAATTCTCGACAACAATTTATAAAACAGGTATCCTGTTTATAACTGTGTGTGCTTAATAAAAGACAATTATTTCCATACTACAATATGTTTATTTTCATGAATATTTATATTGGTCTTTGAATATAAAATATATTTATTTTGCTGCTTTATTATAAAAAAAGTATCAAAACGTAACTCAATAGCATTAGAAATCGAAACGCAACAAAACAAAAGAATATCAAAATAAATAACCGCGACACTACAACAAATAAAAACAAACATTTGACATTGCGTGTAACGTTTTGCGGTTACCACTACGAACTACGTACAGAGAACCAGTTTTAGCAATCAGCTTAGTTATATAACATCAAATAATGAAAACAGAGCTTTTGTGGTGTACGTAAAAGCTTTAGACTTCGAACCTCCCTCAAAAGTTTTACAAAACGTTTATTAGACGCCCTGACACTCAGACCCTTCGTACCCGTAGCAATGCAAGTCTTCAATACTCAAGTCGGCAACTTGAGTAGCGAATGTCCTAACCAAAATGAGTTCGTTTTGCGGGAGAGTAAAGTCGCCGTGCATTGAGACTTGTGTATCAAAGTGTACGAAGGGCCTTAGTTTAAAATTCAGAATATTTGAATGAACACAAAGACTTAATATTACAGTGTCTAAGTGGAATTTGTGACGACACCCGAGTGGATTCAAATTACGATAAAAAGCTTACATTGTACGAATCATGTCGTTTGATTTCCTTGGAGTAATGCTGACCATTATAGACTTTGTAATCTTAGTTCGCTTTCATTTAAATCCGGAGAGAAATACTCTTCTCATCAAGGTTTAAAACTACCTTATTTACTTAGTTGTCTAGGAAAGTTGTCTATTTAATGCTGGTTGCTACTCAAACTAAACTTACGGATTTATAAGCTTGTGATAATGCTATTAACAATCGCACGTTGACAAAAGGCTTTCAATCAATCTCCTTAATAAGGTAAATAAATATAATACCCATATGCAAACATTCAATAGCGAAATATTATATTATGGAGAAGAAACGAACATTGCCACCTGCAAACCACGCTTGCCTACTGCGTCTGTTTTCTTTCATATTTAATCATTTTAATAATAAATAAACCACCCTCCACCCATAAATAATGCTTACTTTTAATTAAAAAGTCTAGTACGTACTCCAATCTAGTCTTCTTTACCAGGTATCTGATTACTTTGCAATTGTATCAGATTTTATTCGCTAAAGAACTTTTCTCATTGCATCACAAGGTTACAGAGAAACTCTTCGAGCCATCCCTTTGAGAAGGACAGAGATTCTCTTGAATATAATTTTACTTTTAAATGCATTCGGTCGACATTTTCTTCGCTCATTTATTATAAATACTGAATGTTTGTAGATATTTAGCTTTTATGTTCAAGGTTTGTTTTGCATAACTAAATTATGAGTGTTTGAATAAAATATCGCGCCGTAATTTGCGGCATTACGATTCTTTATTAAATAGAATACCCATAACATTGAGTGTTATTATTAGATTGGTTACAGTATAATGAAATAAAATTACGTAATTTATTGCTTTGAACTGTTTCAATCCATTATACGTCATACATTAGGTTTTAACTTAGTTGTCGTTCGTTAGCTAATTAATTATCAAAACAAATTGGCGCTGAATCGAAGTAAATGGCTTACTGAAGTCGTAATCTCAAGAGTATTTTTCCTCACGTTTATGGCTCCTAAGCGTCATAATATTGACTAATTTATGATCTTTATCAGGACTAGAACCAAAATAAGACCTTGAAACTGAAACAGACCATCCAAAAACTAGAAACAGCAGTTATAAATAGATGCAGTATGTATCTAGCTTCATCTATTTATATCAGCTGTAACTAGATTTTCGCATTAAAGAGTAAAACGGAATTACACCGATTTATATAAATATTTTCGTTGTTGGTGCCTACGCCAATCCCAGCACGTGTTTCGTGTTTATATTTAGAACTTGCATCTCATATGACATAACTGTGAGGATTTTGTAAGTGCAGCACCTAAGATTCACAGTTTTTGTAGTAATGTTTACGTAACATTACTTCGTCTAACAAATTAACATTTCTGTGTGCTAGTTTTATTTTAATAAAAATATTTCTATAAATAATATACCTACTTTAATATTATTTTATATGGATACCGGTAACACAAAAAAATCATAAATAATATTGTGCCGGTACTACGAAAGCATTATTCGGAAACTGTTGTAATATATTCCATACAAAGTAACATTAATAGACAAGGCTTAAGTATACAAAGTATCACTAAGTTGAAATTAATTTCGTATAATAAAGCAACCGGAAAATATTAAGGTTTTCCGCAAATGGATGTGAGATTCACGTTTCGTACATAAAACAATAACAAACTAAGATATAATTAAAACGTGAAATCATATTAATATTATAGAACGGGGATTAGCGCGTACAAGAGTCTGCTTGCGACCACGGCCTGTGTAACCCGGTCCAAACGTCAAGCCCTAAAGGTATTTAAGCGTGTTCGCGCTAATCCCCGTTCTATAATATTACTATAAACATGCAGCGCGATAGTTTAAAAGTTATTATAAAATCATATTACCTGATACAACTAGAATATAAACATGTTTTAGTGTAACAGGTACACAGCCAAATATTATAGCTTGTGTTTTTACGGGAAAACATAAACAAAAATAAGAAGATACGTTGTCTTGTGGACTGCGAAGGTTTGTTATGTTATTTGTTTTGTGGAAAGGTAACAAACAAGATTATCAATATCAAATAGACGCCTAGTTTGTCCTTCTTTTACCTAATGGACTTCTGTTTTGAGCGAAAATCACTGATGTACTTTACTAAATCCCTATACATAACATAAAACATAACATAACATACCATCACGCCTGTATCCCCGAAGGGTTAGGCAGAGGTGTACCAATGTACACCCACAGTTCGCCGGTATGTTTAGGTCCCATGTAATAGGGGCGAGCCTATTGCCACTAACCGGGCACAAATCCAAACTCCGACCTGCTACTGAGAATTTCATAGAAAACCCCAATAATACCTTGGTCGACTTGGGAATCGAACCCAAGACCTCTAGCGTAGCAGTCGCGCTTAGCGCCACTAGGCCAACGAGGCAGTCCCTATACAGAAAATAATTGATCAAACACTACCGGAGTTTGATCAATTTACTAAGTTGACGGCAGTTTTTAGGTAGATTTAAGAAGGGTTAAACCAATTTACCGTACAAATTATTCAATGACGCGGACACTTACACAGCGCTGTCGACTATCTATCTATAGTTGAATCTTATTATAGTACAACATGAAAACTGGGGCAGATGGGAGGTCGTGTGGCCCTACACCCTAGACCCAATGCTTTATGCATGAGGCGGCACGCGGCGTCGCGTAAACAACTCTTATAATAAATACCCTTACCTAACAAAATATATCTCTTTTCTGAAGATGGGAAGAATATGACGAATATATTAACATGTATTAACTTATTTACTGATCGAGCTTGAACGGTGTATAATCTTATAATTTCCCTCTGATCGAATTTCCGTAAGGGAGGTTTCTCATAACAAAGATTGACCAACGTAGGAGACATTTTAGTGCACCAGCACGTACGCAGACTGTCAAACTATCAATTCTTGCATTTTCGTAGTCCAATTGGACGGCAATGCGTAGAATTAATGGTTTGACGTGTTTCCCCTGGCGTGGAGGGAAATCCTCGAAATGAATTTTCATAAGTCTTCTATCTAAAAGTCAACAGTGGTAAGTGAAGCTTATAATCGTTAGTAGGCTAGGAACACTTTTTGAAATTACATCAATAAAAATAGTTTAGTATTTTACGATTGATACATCCGGTATTATACAAACTTAAGTAAACAAATCGGATCGTAATAATAATTGCGAACGAATCATTTATTGTTTTAGATGACTGAAGTTTAAATGTTGCTTATATGACGAAAATATTTTACAACGATATACTAACGACACCGTCAGTAAATGAACATAATTAAATACCGTATACCTCTAACAAATATACCGTTTCAAAGAAGCATTTTTCAACAATTTGCGGACACAATACAATACGTAAATAAACAATCACTGTAAAAGGACGGACACTGTAGCTTTAAGCTTACATGTAGAGCAAAAACATATTCCCCAGTCATTCCTGAAAATTTTATTTTACTAGACCGAAATAATATAGAGTTATCATTATGATAAAAAATGTCATAGATAAGATAGATTAATATCTTTTTAATTTAAATATCAAGTGCCTACACAATTGTGTTAATAAACATAATCAATAATACTATTGGTATGGACCAAATAATGTCTGAAATAAAAAGATTTTATGTTTTTTTATTTATTATGTTTAACTTAGTGCAGTAAATAAGTATAAAATAATATTTACTTTGAACTGTTTAAATAAGAGTTGGATATGTTTAGGAAGTGCACAATACATTACTGTAATAATTTTAAGTACCTAATATTGAACAAACGCAAATTCATTCTGCTGAGTTATTATTTAATGCCTTAAACAAGTTTGAATTATGCATAATTAAGATCAATCATAAATTAATTAACACAAACAAAGAAATATAGAATGCAAGGACTTTAAAAACCATTGCTATGTTTAAACAAGCAGTGAGATATGAGATAACAAGATAATTAGGATAATGATACATACATTACTGAAAAATGTTTATTTTGACTAGTATTAAACGGAACTATTTATTTCCTCTAAATTTTGATATGCTTTATATTAAGTTTTATAAATGAGTTAAGAATTTACCTTAGATTTTGCGATAATCTAAACTATGATAATCATTTAATTAAGCTAAGTCTATCAATAAATATCTTGGAAAAAAAAGGCTTTTTAAATTAAAAAATGCTGATTTATCAAAATAAGAATGCCAAACAAAAATGTAACACAATTATCTTTAAAATACTCAAAATGTGAGTAAACCGTAAAGTTTTGAAGTAAAATATTCCCAAAATAAACAGAATATTTGTTTACGTATGAGTCAGTGCTAACAAAGTGTCAGCTTTATCTAGTTACACAAATTTAATATTATTACTATAGTGGTGACAGTCAGCTTTACTAAAACAAGTGTTTCATAATAATTTATGAGGTTAAACATTATTACTACAATTGCATTGTTTATTGAAAGATTTGTAGTTAAATCTGTTATACCTAAATTAAGATATATAAATAGTTGGTCACATATAAATAAATACTAATTATATTTATACTACACATATATGTATTTGATTATCAAACATTTAACCAATAATATTTAAGTATAAGTTAAACATTTGAATTGAGCATTTGTTTTCTTAAAAATCACATTGAGTCATTAAATGAATAAAAGTATATTCAATATACTATACTGTATATACATATAATATATTATATTGAATAGATCAACAAGTACTTTATATACTTATTTATTGATTATAAGAAAAACTTGTTTATTTGATCTTCATAATGTATTCTGTTTTTATTGCTATTATCTTTATTACATGATAAGACTGACAGTATAATACTTAAGCCAAAAACAATTATATAACAAATAGTATCAAATTAGCCAGAATTAAATATATCTTAATTTGTTTGATGATTAAGTTCTATGAAATTACTAATGATTCTAATATTTTTGTGTAATTTAAATAATTTTTTATTGTTAACTTTTCAAAATGGATGTTACTTAAATTATTGACAAATCATTGCTATATAAGAAAAGTTACTTATTTCACTATAATTGCATAAATATGTGAAACATTATTGTGGTTTGTTTTGACAAGACCATAACTTAATAATGACCATAATGACTCACAAAAGTAGTTAATAACACAAAAGTACTAGCTAAAACACCTCCTGCATATGAGCAAATTTAGTTATTTAATATCCAACAAACAGTACTTATGTAATCTTAAAAGAAAATTGAGATACTCTTTGCTTGGTCTGGTCTACAACAAAAACAAACTGTTTTAAAACAAAAGAGACATAAATAAAACTTTTTAGTATATTTTTCTTAGTGTGAACAATTATTATCAATTCTAAAGGGGAGTTAAAAATCTTAAATGGCTGCAATTGCAAAACTGACATGATTTGAGTGCAACCATTTTGAAATAATGATTACTTGTTGAGTGAGTCAGTGTTGTATTGTCTAGAGCTGGTTATAATCAAACAAAAGCCAGTTTTTATATAACAACACAATGCACAGATAACTTTAATGAGTAATACTGTAACACTGTCCATGATCATTAGTTTGGTTTCTTTTATATTTACAGGTCTTTTTGTAAAGTCAAAAGGGGTCAATAATGTCAAGTATGTTGGTTCTGGTCTGCCATTGAAGGTTTTGTAAGAAATAATAATAATAATAAATGCGGACAACATCACATACATTGCTCTGAACCCAAAGTAAGTTGCTAAAGCACTTGTGTTATGGAATTCAGATACAACGAAGGTACCACAAACACCCAGACCCGGGACAATGTAGAAAAGTGGTGTTCTACATTGACCCGTCCGGGGATCGAACCTGGGACCTCAGACCTGGCGACACCTTGAAAACCGATGCGTACGCCACTCGACCACGGAGGTCGTCAAATTGATCATTATTTTAATTATATTGGCTGATATGCTCCCACATGGGCAGAAAAGATTTTATTTATGTTAGAGCACTTGATTCTGAGGTTAAATATTATAATTATACTCAGATGTTATTAACTGTTGTGTTAATAACAATATTTACTCTTAGTATACATAACCAATTTGTAGATGACTATTCAATTAAATTGACATGACTTCAATTAAACAATGATTGTTAAATGACAATTCTTAATTGATGCTAATACATTCTTACTATACCTAGTTAAGAATATTTTCATGTAGTTTTTAATAGTTTAGAAGCTACGCAAGACTGCCCACACTTTCTACCGCATCTAGGCTACCATGCAGGTTTGCACAATTAATTCATATGTATATTATGCTCATGTGTAATCTACAGATTACCTTATTAATACCCTACATTAATCCACCCTTATCTCCAGTACAAATATTGAACCTCTGATAAGAATGTTAGATTACTTTTGTGTTTGTAATTACAAAGCAAAATATGATCCAGTAACTAGTTTATTAACCAAACAATAAATTAGTTTTCAGTCTGATAACACAAGTTATGTAAGGCACTCGATTTTTTGTTATTAGAATTGTTTTGCACGTTCGACTGGCGAATGACTGGGGAATCAAAACATCAGTGGACTTACCTTAAACATAGGCCTGGGATGCCTCGGCTGCGACGGCGCAGCGGCGGCCGTGGTCGCCGCGGGAGCCGGCGTCGGAGACGTCACGTGGTCCGCCGGCAACGACTCCGGGACAGTCTGGAGAGTAGGCCTCATAGTCGTCGACATTTTCACAATAACACTAGTTCAAACACTTTACACCTCGCTAGACCACCCTCGCCGTTTGCATCCTCTGCGTCGGCCGCACGCTCAGCCTGCCTGACAGGCCTAGGCCTTCACCAGGACGCCGACACAGCCCCCGACTTAGCTCCACCGATCGCCGACCAACAACGCCCATCTAACCGCATTTTCGACCAGAAAAAAACATCGCGAAACCCTACAATGAAAACTATGTAACGATACGCGATACCTATTTCACTTTCACGTATATGTTAACGATCGTCGAGATGGAAAACGGAAATAGACACGCAAAAAACTATTAGAAAGCTTACGGTGTCTTCTCCTGTCACATAAACACTATCAAGGAATTCGGCGTTTAAGCTCTATAACAACGCGCAATGAGTTTTCGTTAATGTTACCGGTTTAAATAAAGGATACGAAATCGCGTGGTGGACAGATATAAATCCATTTAATAATAAAATTACTAAAGAAATTCACTTAACTCCGCTAAAAGTCCACACATTCTTGAATTCACTCTCAAGATGGCGGATTTTACCTACTCCTCGTAAATGGGCACAAGGCTGACACGAAAACATCAACCGGCTCTCTATCAATCCCTTTCTTTTGGCAGCACATGAAAAGAGATAGTGATAGTGAACGAGTTCAACAGAGTTTTGTGATACGTCACTGAAAAAACTGCCAATGGAGCATGCGCAAAAGTAACGAATATTTGAAATTTTGAACGCATCCTTAGACGTTTTGTTATTGCCATTATCTGGTGTTGTTTTACATTGATTAATGATTTATTTTCACTGCAAAATTAATATTTTTTTCAGTGAAATACAGGTTCCGTCCTTATGTTGCTTTTTATTTGAGATGTTTTTGCGATGATGGATTTCTCTCACTTGTTTTCAATAGGATTAATTATACTACTGGTAGCACTGGTATTATTTTGCAGCTGGTAAGAATATGCAGCGCCATCTTGATTAAAATGGCTGCCTTGTTGTTGGCGACTGTTGGGTGCTTGTTTGGAAATTAATGTTTGTTTCTTTCTTTTATTATGATTTCAATGATTTGCATGTGTAAAATATTGCAGATTAGGACGGATGATCTAATAAATTGGTAAGTGTGCACTGTTCTATGTATGCTAAACTATTTAAAAGTGCTCGGTAACGTAATAACAATCTGCTCAAGACAACGTGAGCTTTTTAATGCGTATTCGTTTTCTTTATGTTTTTTTATTATATGTGTTGAGATTATATATAGTAATGTTTTCTTAGCAATTTTACTTTATATTTCAAGGTTCAGATACGTGCGAGGGTCATATTTACATAAGTTGTGACCTTAGTACATCAGACAACAAAAGAATACTTCCACGAATCTGTTGTTAGCGAATAATGTTCTTGATGTTTTTTCTTATTTATTACCTCTTAAACGTTTCTTTTGGGTTTTAAACGTGTTAGTATGTGAAAAGCGATGGATTTGTCGCTAAATTAAGATGGTTTTAAAAGTAGGTGAACGAACCCCGATTTGAGTCCACAAATAGTATAGTGCTTTCTAAAAGTTAAATTTTTGCTTACGCATCGCGAAATTATGAAAATATATGGAAGGCTCCGTTACCCTACGGTTTATGTGGTATTTCCGTATTTATAAGATTCCTGATGAATTACATGTTAACTTATTGTGTAGGTAAGTCAATGTACTTATTTAAACTGTTGTGTCATTGACATCATATTTTGCTGTTATACGTAAATACGCCTAATACTCATTTAATGATATCTATTTATTTTTCACTCATCTTAAACATATTTTATGAAAACAAACAATATGTATTTGTTAATAAGTTTTGGACCACTCAAGTAACATTTTCACAATTATACCTAAAACATTGCTCAGATTCAATGTATTTTTAACTTTTTTTACAAAAGTTAGTAGTTCATCAAATTTCTTCTCAATAATAATTATAAGAGAAGGATATTCTTCTTTGTCTGCTAGCTATGATCTCCATAACTATTAACAAAAAGTAACAACAAAAAATTATTGTTACTTTTTGTTATCAGTTTTCATTTGTATTTTTGTCATTATTTATCAGACCAACTTATCTAATGTTTACATTATCATAATGTCATTGAAATCTGTAATTTGTGTGAGTAATTTAGCTTAATCATATTCAATGGTTTTGAGAGCAATCTATACTTATAATAAATCTGTAGAAGTGAAAATTCTGTACATTGAAAATATCAAAAAAATTAATGGCCGGGGGTGTTACTAGACCGACACCGAACCCAAAAGTGAGAAAAAAAAAAATGTTGTCTGTCTGCTTGTTCAGGTATCACGCAAAAACTACCGGTCCGATTACGATGAAACTTGGTATAATTATTCTTTATTATCCTGGGCACCACACTGGGTAGTTTTTATTCAGTTATAAAAAACAAACTTAATTTTGCGGTTAAAAACTCATTGATAAGTTTCGTCATCCACGCGAACGAAGTCGCAGGCACAGCTAGTCTTTAATATTTTTGGTACTTTCAGTACAGACAAGCATTAGATAAAATGTAAACAAAGATGTTTACATTAATTTCTTACTTCTATTGTATCTTTAAGATTCAACAGGTTTTTTCAAACAATATGAGTTTCATTAGGTTTTGTGTAATTAACTATCATGATTATAAAACGCACTTCAAATTATGATTTTTGGATCTGGTAAAGCATTATACTTTGCTAGGACAGTTAAAAAAGGGAATCTGCAATCCTGCCAGAAGTGCATTGCATCAATCTTGTATGTTACTGAAACCAGATCACTTATCTATACTAATATTATAAAGCTGAAGAGTTTGTTTGTTTGTTTGTTTGGTTGAACGCGCTAATCTCGGGAACTACTGGTTAGAATTGAAAAAATCTTTTTGTGTTAGATAGTCCATTTATCGAGGAAGGCTTTAGGATATATAACATTACGCTGCGACCAATAGGAGCGAAGCAGCAGTGAAAAATGTCACAAAAACGGGGAAAAATATTCATACTTGAAAGCTTCCGTTGCGTGCGCTGCGTAAACGGTTCGAGTTACCCAAAATATATGTCTGAAAGAATTGTTCCTCTTTAAATGATCTAAAAAAATGTCTGCAACAGTATATGTCTATCTTTTAAGATTGACTCACTATAACCTTTTTTAATGTAATCATTTGGTCGAAATTAATGCATTATTGCCAATTATTTGCTACAGAGTTTTATCAACATAATATTAGTTAACTAAAATTATTATTTACGCCGAAATACTTTTTTTTTAAACTTCTTAATCGCTGTCATAATAACAGAAATTGACTCGGACGAAGTCGCGTGGATCAGCTAGTATGATATGATAATGTATTTCATTATTTTATGTAACTAGGGAAATTCTAAAAACATTATTATTTATTTATTTATTACATTTGGGATCAATTTTTTACAATTTTTTTTACAATTTTTTGACAAATTATCAATCAAATCATTCCCAATGAGTCTTCCTTGCATTTCTATCTGTTATATTATTTACTTATTTTGGCACTCATATACTTGGTACTCTTTCCTTATAACATGATTATATTTCGTCTTATATGTAACTTCAACTTTTATATAATAGGCTCTATTTTAAAAGTTTGTCTGCTATAAGTACTACCTCTATCTCTTATCAACTACACTTTTATTTACATTTTTAGTGATATATTATCTACCAAGGTCATTGGCCAATATGAAACAAAAACAAACCTCTTTAATCTGTATTAATGAGGATATACTAATTATGAAATAGTGTGAAACTGTGAATTTAGATAGTATACTGTAGTGCTATTCTGTAACATTATTTTCATGTCTCGACAGCGGAATCCGCGGTGACATGTCAAATACGTATTCTCGAATTTGAATTCTAAATCAAGGCCAATTGGGTTCACTTTTGAAGTGAGCTTTATTGTCACTCAGGTGAAGCTCGATACCGAAATTATTTACAGAATAGACATACTGTTTTGTTAAAAACTTCTCATTTATTCACAATAGATAGATTACAAAGAATAATCATTGTCCAAACTCCTAGTTTGAACACGGTGGTAGAAATACTAATTGAAACTAAACTGATTCAATATTCTATTACAGTTTATAAGCATATATGAGTATATTCAAGTAGTTTAAAATTACTACTTAAGACAATCATCATTTAACAACCAGAAGGTTTTGTAATATTTTTACTGTCCGACCGAAAGTTCGGTTTCGGCCGAGTTTCGGCTAAAAACCAAAAATTGGCCGAAACTTTTGCCGAAACCGGAACTGATTTCGGAAGTTGTCGTACACGCTCCCCTAACTTCGTTTCGGGGTAGATGACTACGTATGAAAAGTCAAAATTATAATACATGTAAGTTTTTGTTTCGTTTCTGTACTTTAATGATTTATATAGTTAAATATTCAATCAGTAACTTTGTTTTGTTGTTATTAACAAATCAAGTCACATCTAAAAAAGAGAGAGTAAATGATAAATGTGAAGTGTTTAATTTGTTAAATTACTTTGTATAGGTAAACTTATTTCAAGATTTGTTTTTCATTCGGATGACATATTGAGTTTCGTTTTCGGTTTCAGCCGAAACTGAGGCCCCGGCCGAATATTCGGTTTCGGTTTCGGCCGGAAAACCAGTTTCGGTCGGACTCTAATATTTTTGCAAAAATATAACTGATAAAACCACTGAAGTAAATGTAAAAGATTAATAACATGAAGTGAATGAGTGAATATAAACCAATGTTTTCATAACTAATCTTTTATTAACTAGTTTTTTTCACACGGTTGAATTTCTGCAACTTATTTCAATAGTTAATCTTATTTTTTTTTATTAATATTTAATCTCATGCTAATATCTAATATTTGTATGATCTTTTAGTGCCTATAGCTTAAGTTTGTTCACCTAGATGTCTAAATATGAATGCTGTGATCTCCTGTAACTGAGGGAGCACAACTCAAATGTACACTATTATTTTTGTCTGTTTATGTGTTTTTGTGTATTCTTTGTTGGAGATCCAATAATAAATAAATAAAAAAATAATGATAGGACCTTGTTACTGACATGAAATATGTACTTTACTAAGTAAATTGATAATAAAATATAATCGTTCTTTCAAAATGATTATTCTATTGAAATCCATATAGGAACTCATTCATTTAACTAAATGTTATTATATAAAATCATATTATAAGTTAGGTGAATATTTAGATGAATTACTATGTCTGAAATAGTGAACAGCCTGGTGAACTTCAATTATTTTCTAGCACAATGTTAGACCTAGTTGCAAAAGGCCCACTATTTTGAGTCCTTTAATAGAATCACATCACTAAAGTTTAACCATCCTTGTTCCAGATTCCCTGGCTACAAACCCACCAGTTGACCTCAAGGAGAGCATTTCATAAATGACCCACCATAACTTCTAAGCTAACCGTATTGAGAAGCTATCACCATGTGGCCGGCTTCGCAGTACTCGCACAGCAATGCGCCGATCCCGCAGAACCCTGCGAAGGCGAATGAGCACCAGAATCAACAGAATCTTAAGACTCTGGGCATGACCTCCGCTATTTCTATGGCAGGTGTGTATATGTTAAGGATATTTTTAGTGACTTCGCAGAAAAGATATGGACCTTGATAGTTTGTTTGGAAAATGATATACCTACTTTCATAATTAAGGAGGTAATCGACGAGCGATATTACTGCGGTTTTCATAGCTTGACATAAAGCTCGAGGATCACCACAAGATAGCGATTTTGTTGTTGGCAAGCCCGGCCCGCGCATTGTGGCTCGACAGTCAATCACAGCCTTTACAGCTTTATTGGCAATTTTTCGTTGACGATAATACTGGCTCTTTGTCAAACCTTAGTACACTATCTTTTGTTCCGATTTTAGAAGAAATTTGGAGTGTGTTGTACATATGACTATTTATTATTTAGGTCCAAAACCAATAGACATAGAGAAGACAACAGAACTAAAGGACTCCCTAGCGCCCTACGGCGTGTTCGAATCCGAGCAGGAGATGCACCACCGCATGGAGGTGCTGGGCTCGCTGCACCGGCTGGTGCGCCAGTGGATCCGCGAGGAGTCTCTGCGGAAGAACATGCCGCCCAGCGTGGCTGACACCGTCGGTGGGAACATATACACCTTCGGTTCCTACAGGCTCGGGGTGAGTGGAACCAATCTGAACAACTGACGTACCTCCTAAAGGGGATTAGTCCAGGCACTAAACAGACTACTGACAGTTTGTTCAGCATAACCGCGCTTAACCATTGTTTACCGTGGGCTCACTAGCCCCGTGAAGAACGGCAATAAATGAAACTTTGTGCTCGCGGTATTGCGATCATACATGAGGCTAAATGCAGGGTAAAACCGTTGAAGTGATTCTCCTTTCTATCACGCTGGAAAACCATGTCCAAGAAGATGTTAAAACTTTCCTTTCTTACTTTTATGTTATGTTATAATATTTACCGTTTCCCTTCAGGTACACCACCGCGGTGCTGACATAGACGCGCTGTGCGTGGCGCCGCGTCACATTGACAGAACAGACTACTTCGCCTCGTTCTATGACCTACTGAAAATACAACCACAGGTTAGTACATAACTCAATTATTTTCTGGAGTTAAAGGATGTTTCAAAATGCAGTGTAATAGATAAAAGTCAATGATTGATAAAGATAATTTCGAGATAACAATGGCGTGATACATGAATAAAAGGAAGTAATGTTGTTTTGTGAAAAACGCACTTTGACATTACGATTTTAGTCAATAATATTAAAGATTTCTAAAGAGCGAGCTCTAAGATTTTGGCCAATTAATTATATGGTTATTTTATTTAGCAATAGAGATGCATTCCAAAATTACTTCTTAAATTACACACAACTTAAATTGTTTTTCTTATTTACACACAGGTAAAAGAATTAAGAGCTGTGGAGGATGCTTTTGTACCAGTTATCAAGATGAACTTTGACGGAATAGAAATTGACTTGCTCTTTGCCAGATTGGCACTCAAAGAAATACCAGGTAAGTCCCTATTTATAACTTAGTGATCATATTTTATAAACCAAAAAATATCTTAGTAACAGTGTATCTAATAGAACAGTGGAAGGGTTGTGTGATAAATAGTGGTATAGTGGGATTCAAATATAATAGCGGTTAGTATATATAGTAGCGCAGTAACGAATTTATGAGCCAGCGATAGCGGACTTCAGACCCGCCATTAAGTTTGAATCCCACTATGCAGAGTATAAACTCTTCTCAGTATATCAACATTAATTATGTGATTAAAAATATTTGTTGATGGTAGCGGGCCAGACAATGAGAGTTCACATGATGATAATATATAATAATATATCGGCGTATATATAATCCCGTTGCTTGGCACAGGCTTCTCAATTAAAGATGGAATAAGCATAGATCGCCACGGTTGATCTTAGGGTTAAATAACATTATTTCAAAACTAGACATACTTCCTAATCCCTTGACAAAGAAAGTGTACCTCAATATTAGCCGGGAAGAGTAATATAGATGATAGAATCCATGAGGATGAGCTAAGAAAGTAAGAAGTAATACAAAAATAATAATAATAGTACACTGCCATCATACTAGTGCTGTAAATATAATATAATAATCCAGCCTATAGACGTCCCACTGCTGGGCACAGACCTCTTCCCATATAGAGAAGACACGAGCATTGATCACCACGCTTGCTCTCTGTATATAATATAGCTGATTTTTAAAATGAGGAAAATTTTACATACCTGACCTATTTATACTTTTAGTGGGCGGAACATTAACCTATTTGTTACATTTATACACAGTATATACCTACAGTGAATAATATAAATTGTTACGCGTTTAGATTTCCTCCATTATTCCAATAAAAATAATGTTAGCTGTCATCACATTGGGTAATGAAAATGTAAAGTACTTTTCCGAATGTAAATAAATTTCGTTTATTTGGGTAATGTGCGAATTATGTTCGAGATTGGGATATAAAGTAGGGCTCTATTCTGTAAAGGTTAAAGGTCTCGTGATCTTTTGACCTTTGTTATTCTCGTAAATTTATTTATTTCTATACAGGTATTATATGACTGTAGCATTGGATCTAGTAACTAAGAATTGTTATCTTGGCTCAAAACGTTAATATTTTTTGTATGTTGGCCTTAACAATTTATTAGTAAAAAGAAAAATATAACAAGGGAACCACTGTGAATAACCCCTTAATAAGAAACTGCACCTGATAAGTCTTGTCCTTTCTTCCCTATTCAGTATGTTTTCTAGTTATAATAGAAAAAGGGTGTAACCCTAACAGAGACACCTTAAACCGGAACTACCACTTCTATTCAAGTTATTGTAATAATATAAAGATACTTATATTATGTAGACCACATAAAAAAAACATGTTTCTATAAATTCTTGAACTTCACACCTTTAATTGTCCTATTGTACTCATAGATCCTTATCACGTGACTTAGATATAATTTAAACTACCTATTACCCCAGATCCGCTCGCGTGGATGTTGATTATCGCCGCTAAAGTAGCCGATGTCTTTTCGAAGGATTTAATCTTACATAATTAAATTTGATTTATCGGCTTAGCATTTAAAACGTAAAAGAGTTATTTAAATAAATGAATTTAATAGTTACTTTATTTGTAGACAACATCACATACATTGTTCTAAACCCAAATTAAGTAACTAACTAAAGCAGTTCTTAAAATAATCATACTTTAATCTTATATATAAAATTCTCGTGTCACAATGTTAGTTACCATACTCCTCCGAAACGGCTTGACCGATTTTTATGAAATTTTATATGCATATTCGGTAGGTCTGAGAATCGGCTACTATCTATTTTTCATACCCCTAAGTGGTAGTAGCTAGGTAGAAGGCAGGTGCTAGGTAGAAAAAATTGCATTGCAACGCATGCCGGGTACAGCTAGTCTTATATATAAAATTCTCGTGTCACAATGTTAGTTACCATACTCCTCCGAAACGGCTTGACCGATTTTTATGAAATTTTATATGCATATCCAGTGGGTCTGAGAATCGCTACAGCTAACTTAGTATATATATATTAGTAAGGATTATAGATAATACAATTGATAACACTTTGTTATTTTCCATTCCCTTGGCCTGCTACCTTGTAGAGCACCAGTCCATAAGGGATGTCCTCCCCTCAGGTAAACACTTCTTATTATTACTGCTAACATCTTTGATACACAAACTAATAACAAAGATTTATGATTATTATAGTTTAATAATATAGTTTTCGGTTTATTCAAGTCGTTCTGTAAGCGAAAATCAAAACATAGGAGCCAATTTTTTTTTTTACTATACATATGCTAAAAAAAATGGGATTTCGGAAAGGAAGTAACTGCCTTTTTATTTTTAAATAAGGTATGGCTTCGTGTGCTGCCTAGCCTTTTGTTACGTTAAGGTAAAAATATTTTTACACAGTAAAACGCGTCTACCTCATGATTAAAAGTTTTTGATTTGATACTAGTCGCGATTATCCGATTTAAATCTATATGTTCGGTTACGGAACGACTAAGTACCTTTACTTAAATATTAAACTATTCTGAAGCATACAGCAGTACCGACATAAAATTATATTATCTCAAGATTAACCCCAAACTTCATCACATCATATCGACCCTTCTACAAAACACTGTATCCAGTAATACTTCAATCATTTTCAATATACCAATAGGCCTTGTGTTGCCAGATTCCTTCGATCTACGAGATGATATGCTGCTGAAGAACTTGGACCAGAAATGCGTTCGCTCGCTCAACGGTTGCCGTGTGACTGACGAGATTCTCCGGCTGGTGCCGAATATCAACAATTTTAGACTTACGCTGCGAGCGATTAAGCTGTGGGCTAAACGTAAGTTATCATTCCATATTAATCTATGATAGGCAAATACATAGAATAGATCCTGTAATTTTTATATAATCAAAGGGCATAATTGTTTTCTGTGACAGTTGAAGGTTAACTTAATGTCGCCAACTTAATCTATTGAAAAAGTATATTCGCTCTTCCAAGACCAAAAAATATTAAAAAAAAAAACTTATTATATTCTGCGAAATAGTTCCATAGAAGTATTTGAATTACTTTTTTATATCTAGTCGAGAGAAGTCTAGTTCTGTGAAAGTGAATCTGATCTATGTAAACACTTTAATCACGCGCATTACTCCTAGGCCGGCCCTATTCAAAATTCTCGGCTGTTGGGCCAGTTCTTTAAAAGTGTATGTAATCTATATTAACGTACGTAACTTCGGGCCGGTCCTGTTCATTAGCAATCGTGCTCCATGCATGCATGTTGAAAACACCTAATCATATATACTTGTATCCAGGTCACGGCATCTACTCGAACACGCTGGGCTACCTGGGCGGCGTGTCGTGGGCGATGCTGGTGGCTCGCACGTGCCAGCTCTACCCCAACGCGCTGCCCGCCACGCTCGTGCACAAGTTCTTCCTCGTCTTCAGCCAGTGGAAGTGGCCGCAGCCGGTGCTGCTGAAGCAACCGGATTCTGTTAACCTCGGATTTCCGGTTTGGGATCCTAGAGTGAGTATGGCATGATTATATTAGCCGCTAAGAACATAACAGAAAACTTTTCAACTGACAGAAGTGGCTGACTTATGGAATACTGCCATCTGCCTATGATTCTCGCCCATACACAGACGTAGCTCAGTTTGTAATTGGTTACATTAACTGTACAGCTATTTGGATTATCCATATAAGCTAAATATTCGTGTTGCCTCGCAAATCAAGTGTATTTATTTCCGTATGGAATGAATTTGAAAACACATGAAGTATATACTCGGATTTCCGACTTTTACCGGTAAAAAACGTCTTTGTGGTCGACTATTTTCTTACGAAAACCAGGCGAGCGAGCACCCTTTAACAGACTATATATATATACTAACCAAGTCCAGTCTATATTTATACCAGTGTTATCATATAAATCGAAAACCTACTCATGACCCACATATCTTCCCTTACAGGTGAACATATCGGACCGCTTCCACCTGATGCCGATCATAACGCCGGCGTACCCCCAACAGAACTCTACTTTCAACGTATGCGCCTCCACAAGGACAGTTATAATGGAGGAGTTTAGGCTTGGTGAGATATTTTCATACATAACTACAATGAAAATACTATTTAGAAGTGAAAGTTGTTCGACATCATTCTAATGTAAAAAGTGTAAAAAGAGATTACAATCGAGTGTTCTAAGTTTTGATTAAATAAAAAAAAACTTTTATACAATCTGAATCTGTCTGATCAGCTCAAATATATGATAATCTTATTTTTATGGCAATTTCGATAGAAGTACCTTAAATGTTACTCAATGTTAAACTGACGAGAAGAATTAACTCAGACCTTTTTTTTTGCACTTGGTCCTTAACGTTAATTTTATTTGTATATGTACGTATACTCATAAACCCACGACAAGAGGAATTAAATTCTCTTGTTTAGAAATCTACGGAAAAAAATCTTTATCCGATTGGCCAACAGCCCTCAGTACCGATTTTGCACTGCTACTGCAGCGATAAATCAGAAAGTGGTGTTAGATAACCTGTTTGTAATCAAGAAATATACTTATTATAATGTTTAACCACCAGGTCTAGCGATAACCGACGAGATAATGCTGAGCAAGTGCGGCTGGGAGCGGCTGTTCGAGGCGCCGAACTTCTTCTCGCGCTACAAGCACTTCATTGTGCTGCTCGCCTCGTCCGCCAGCCCTGACGACCAACTGCAGTGGTGCGGGCTCATCGAGAGCAAGATTAGGCATCTTATTAGTGAGTGTATTTAATTTAGACAAGTCATTATCGCCCATAAAAAGAGCTTAATGGATAAAATATGTTGTGTGGAGGTCCTCTTCCAATAGGTACCCTGAAAAATACCCATGATATATGAGACGTTTTATGAAATGCGTTATCTAGTGAATCCCACGACTGCACAATCACAATATTTATAGTATTCGTAAAGACATCTCAATGAATAAATAAGTCTTTATTGGTCTAAGTCTACATATGAATATGATTAAAAATTAGGTGCAGTTATTATAAAAGGCTATCCAAGATATAAGAGCATTAAAAACTTCTAAAATACTTCTTCTAAAATAGTTCTAAAACTGTATCTTTGGGATTAAACTCTCTCTCTCTCTAGAATAAATAAACATCCTACCACTCCACAATTCGATAAACCAGCACATTTGTATATAACTTCTCTTCAAGCACGAATTGCTATCGGGAATTCGAAATTTGCCTTAAAAAACATACATTTTTTGACTGCACCGTTATCTTTTTGAACTAGTCCATCTATAAATATTTATAATAAACTTTTCTTGTTACAGCAACCCTAGAACGCAACTCGCACATAACAATAGCGCACGTAAACCCAGAATGCTACAACTCAGTGCCGCTCAACACAAACAACGGACAGCCATTAGCTTTACCACCAGGTAAATATATACCTTATGTACTTGCATTACCAAAATATACCTTATATACTTACACTGCCTATATATTCGTTCATCCCGACGGAAAGAGAGGAAGATACTCACTGTTTGAAATAATATTCAAGATTCTTTTAAAACCACTTGCTTTTAGTTAACAACACAGAAATACAAATAGTGCTCTAGTTTGCACTACTATATACTTATTCGAATTATGTGGAATATTTAAATATTATAATTTATTTGAGATATAGTTGAGACGATAAGGTTTTATGATTTATGTGCATGGATTGACATTATTCATTTGTCCTTTAATAGTGTGGTGAACCATATTCCTATTATTAAATCTATTTGAAAACAAAGAAACAGTGTGTATCTGTGTAGGGCATCGAGCTGCAGCGAAATTTAATCGGTGTTTTCAAATATTTAGTATGTCTTTCAACAATTTAATGTATATTCATTGTCATTTCCACGGCATTCAGGTGAAAACCGAAATATGCTTGAACCACCAAGGAGTACAGGTGAAAAGAGAATCTTGTTTTATAAATGTTTTCTACATTTCGGTGTTGTGTATACTTCCACTGCTTAATGTCAACCTAATTAGTATGTACAATGGTTTGCATCAAGGGATAGACCTGCCCCAATATTTATTTATTTATTCTGTAAATACGAACGGATTTTAGTTATGTGTAAGTGATCCAATGTGTATCTAAATTAAAGTCTAATGACTCTAAAACTACGGACTTATGCACAGGTGTTATAAGGGACATTATTGGGTTTTAAATGGCCCCCTACATACGTCTGGAAGATTGGCGAAATGTATAGAAAGAGCCCTGTATAAGTCCTGAGTATCAAGGAACTCATTTCGGGCAATATCTTATACTTTGATTCAGCCATCTTGTACACTACTAAATTATGCTTAAGTTAAGCTTGAGACGAAGGTAAACTGAAATTATTCTCATATCATTTTAAAGAGCGTAAATACATAAAGTGAAAAAAATACGTTTTTGTAGACATTGTTTATATTTTGTTTGAAGCTTACTTTTATTAGATTACATTTAGCAAATCATATTTCTTTATCACCTTAGGGGTTTTGCACTATATCTATACTAGTATATAAATTCTATGTTACTTTTATATCACGAAGAAATGCACTTATGTAATAACTCATGTAACTGGAAACTGACTTAACTTAGTTTGTAAGGACCATGTACATAAGATGCACATTACTCTTGAAATTAATAGGTTTATAATTGTCGAGCTTATTTACAAAACACAAAGATACTTACTTAGTAATGATGAATCTGCTAATTTCTGTCACTGGTGGGAAAACACAGTCAGTACAGTCTTTCATAGGGGCAATCTAGAAGCTACTGGCTTGTGGTTGGTAGAAATTGACAGATAAACCTCATATACTAGCGAACCTAGCTACTTGGTTTAATCGCGAACATCGCTTAGTTTAATTGAGAGAATCTTCCAGTTTTGGAGTCGGTGAATAAGGATATTGTGTATCATAAGCCTTTTTTCTGTCGTCTTTATGTGGTTCAATATATTCCGTATTTTTATCTTGGTGTTACAACAATGCTATTGAACTATAACTAACAAATGTAATATTTTGCTTATAGGAGCATCAGTGCCAGCAGATCCTGTACCAGAGATCAAAAAGAATGAAAATGTAAGTTTATTTATTAAATAAATACTTATTGAAAACTAGATCATAGGTATTTACTTAAATAACATTGATAATGTACTTAAAAAAAAAACAAATTACCAGAGTCTGGTTATAAATATTTTCAAAGTACTACTACCAATACCAGGCATAGCTGTCTTCCTGAGCGTAAGATTACAGTTTCTTTATCATACAGACTTATCAGATCATGCGGATATTTTTGTATGTTTGATTTTATACATCACAAATGTGCTTGAACGAAAATTCAATTAGGATAAATAAGAAATATGAAAACATTTCTGCAGTTGCGATTATGTAAACTTGGAATTGTTTGTGAACTAAAGGATTGTAGAGTCAACCTGCCTGCATGCTAAAAAAACTATTATTTCCTCAACAAAACAGCAAATTAACAGTAGCCCGTGCCTTTTATTTTCAAGCACAGTAACCAATACTGTTTGGACCACAACACGCAGTCACATCGCAACAAAAAGCATGTATACCCAAATAATATACTTTACAACATATTACAACAATTATTATGTTTCCAGGGTGAAGTTATAGCGAACTACTGCTCCATGTGGTTCATTGGCCTCGTGTTTGAGAAGACCAACCTGAATGTAGACCTGACGTATGATATCAGATCGTTCACGAAAGCCGTTAATTATCAAGCTGAGAATACTAATATGCTGAGGGAGGGGATGACTATTGAGGTGAGAATTATTTTTATTGTGTTAATATGGTTGTTTTTTTTGGGCTAGTATTTTTCGAAGCTATGTTGGGCTAGTTTCCAGTATTACTGGATTCATCTGAATATTGTATTTTACATAGATTGGCGACCTCCAAAACTCACCTCTCTTATTGGTCAAGTAGTACAGTCTAACAATAACTAATAAGGCATTCATAAAAAAAAATGTATGTGAATATTGATTAACAAAATGGAAATGTATAATGTCACTTTAAAATTAAATTACTGGTAGCGTAGTTCCAATTCTTGTGAAAAAAAATGTATGTGAATATTGATTAACAAAATGGAAATGTATAATGTCACTTTAAAATTAAATTACTGGTAGCGTAGTTCCAATTCTTGTGAAAAAAAAAAAATGTTATTTTGGGTTTTCCAAAACGAATGAATTCAACACAAGCTGAGGGCACTGCGTGGGGATATGTTTTACTCTGCCCTTGCGTTTGCCGGAGCGGAGCCGTGCGCGTGCAGCTTAGGCAAATCATCTCCACTCCTTTTCGAAACTCGTGATACATAGACGTGCCTTTAACAATAGATAATATGAAAAAGTAATGATTGCCTTTAAGAAATTGCCGTCAGCAATAAAGCCGCCCTTAGTATATTCTTTTCTTGTATTAAGATCTTGGTGTGCAAAATAAATAGTAAATGAATAAGTTATTATGTTCCGTTGCATAGGCTCGTCACGTCCGGCGCAAGCAGCTGCACCAGTACCTGTCGGCGTCGCTGCTGAAGCGGGAGCGCACGACGTCGGGCGCCAAGCGCAAGCCGCACGACGCGCACGCCATGCCCGCGCCGCTCAAGAAGACCAAGCGCCTGTCCGAGAGCAGCGTCAGTATACACGTCATTATCATTTCTATTATTACTAACACCTATTTGTTACACAATAGTTAAACACTAGCCTACACGTATGTATATATTATATACTAGCGGCCCGTCCCGGCTTCGCACGGGTATTTAACACATTATTAAAAAGTTAGGATTGAAGGTTTCTGTGTTATTACTACTATTACGCTATTTATAATATTAGTATTAGACACTCCCGTACCTCAGTGATGCTTAAATCGCATAGTTAGCCGAGCAGAGTGAGCGACAATCACGCGATTTTTTTCTAATTCTTATATTTTAAACTCGTGATATCTTTCGAAGGGAATGTCCAAAGTGAATAATTCAAAAAGTTACATAAAGGTATTGAAGCAGTCTTGACTATGAAGTAATTTATTTTGATAAGGATCAATACCAAGTAACAAATAAAGAGCCTTTTCTAGCGGCGTCCTTTCAATAAAGACGTAGTACATTATTTTGTTCTATCTACACTAATATTATAAAGAGGAAAGATTTGATTGTTTGTTTGTTTGAAATGAATAGGCTCCGAAACTACTTGACCGATTTGAAAAATTCTTTCACTGTTGGGAAGCTACACTATCTCCGGTGAACATAGGCTATATAAAATTTTCAAAAAAGTTAGGGATCCATACTAAAACCTCAATAATGTAAACCAAGGTGTAAAAAAATTACCAAAAAACTTTCTTGCATCGCGTGCGCTGCGAAAACTATTGATTATAGAACAAAATAATGTACTACGTCTTTGTAGAACATATAATTATCTACAAAAAGTGTCGCGACAGCATATGTCTAACTATTACAGTTAGGTCACAATAAGAGATATTTTATAAAAAAAAATATTATTGAAAGGACGCCGCTGGAAAAGGCTCTTTATTTGTTACTTGGTATTAAACCTTATCAAAATAAATTACTTCATAGTCAAGACTGCTTCAATACCTTTATGTAACTTTTTGAATTATTCACTTTGGACATTCCCTTCGAAAGATATCACGAGTTTAAAATATAAGAATTAGAAAAAAGTCGCGTGATTGTCGCTCACTCTGCTCGGCTAACTATGCGATTTAAGCATCACTGCTGGAGGTACGGGAGTGTCTATACTAATATTATAAAGAGCGTAATAGTTGTAATAACACAGAAACCTTCAATCCTAACTTTTTAATAATGTGTTAAATACCCGTGCGAAGCCGGGACGGGCCGCTAGTAATCAATAGTTTTCGCAGCGCACGGGATGCAAGAAAGTTTTTTGGTAATTTTTTCACACCTTGGTTTACATTATTGAGGTTTTAGTATGGATCCCTAACTTTTTTGAAAATTTTATATAGCCTATGTTCACCGGAGATAGTGTAGCTTCCCAACAGTGAAATAATTTTTCAAATCGGTCAAGTAGTTTCGGAGCCTATTCATTTCAAACAAACAATCAAATCTTTCCTCTTTATAATATTAGTGTAGATATAAATGATTTTTAACTTTCCCCTATCTAATATACCAACAATAGACTGACTATATATGATTGTGTAGGATTTGAGGGCGCTGCTGAGTTTAATTATTTTCGATATGTTGACGACAATAGGGTAGATGACTAGGTATGAAAAGTCAAAATTTATTTAGTCCGCCATTTAGATAATCAAAATATAATAGACACATATTTTTTCTTTTCTCAAATAAATTACAAAATACGAAGATAAACCGTTGTAAAGTTCAGGAGTGGGGGCTTGTGACGTCACGGCTAGGTTTAATTTGTACTCAAACGTGACGTCACGCAAGAATTGTACTCGCTGTATCTTCGTAATTCTTTGTTTACGGGACTAAACAAAAAATACGTGTCTAATATTTTTTTCTTATCTAAAAGATGGACATAAAAATAAAAATTAGTCATCATCCCTATTGTATCATAATAGACTGTAACCTCTTGATATCTATAAAATCATGTTAGAATATAATGTTTTCAGATCCTGACTAAATAATTGTTTTATGGAATGATTTTAATGTTAGTTCCATCTTACGCCACAACACAATGGTTAAACACAAGCGTGCATATAAAAGTATTTTTAACTTTGTGCTCATCTTATAGAGATACGAACAACTAACAATAATTCTAAACTTATATTTCCAGACGGACGAAGTAAGCGTCCTCTCGTACAACGAAGACTCAAACTCGTCGAACATGTACGAGGTGAACTTGCAGAACGGGACAGTCCCGCACACTAGCGAGCCGGAGCCGCGAGCCGCGCCGGCCGGCGACAAGCCCGAGCCCCCCGCCGCGGCCGCAGCCTCCACCGCCTCCATCGCCTGCACGTAGCAGTACGAGGCCTGGCGAACACGGTTCATCTACGGAACCAACGTCAAGCACACCAGACCCAAGCGAGTGTAGTGATTAGTGACGAACGACTTGTGATTATAGTGTGTAAGAACTTGTGATAGTTAAGTTTTGAATGAACAAGTTGCAATTTATTTGGTGCAATCACTTGTGGTGTTGTCCGGCGCTGGTGTTCACTGATGGTTTCTTTATGGTGAGTTCTCGTATCCTGACTTTTACTTCTCTTAAAAAACTATCTCAAAATAAGACACTTCAGTAGAAAAAATAGCAATACAATTTGTTAACTTTTGTACATAATATATTTTTAGCTCAAAGAAATAAATGTAGGCATCATCTAAAAGTAAATTTGTCTGTTGCTGTGTTCAATAAAAGTAGATACAAAACAATATTTAACTATTTAGTAAGTATTTTAGATGAGAACTTTTTCCTTCTTTCTTAAATATTTAGTGAATTTAACTAACAGTCTGTTCTAACATTGGACTTGCAGTCTAGCTCCTTCGAATTTAACGTAAGTTCTTACTTTGGTACCTTTCTGCTTATAGGAACTAGGTGGTGTTCACTGCCAAGTGTTCTACCGGCCACCCATCCACAAACTAGCCTTAGACAAGGTTGGGATGACGGCACTAGATATATTTTCCAAATTATTTTTGCCTTATTTCTGTAGAGGCTAGATGATTTGTTTTGTACTAAAGTTTGTGTTGTTGTAATTCATGCCTTGTGTAGGCATTGCTATTGCTTAAATTACGGATAATCAAGCACTTTTTTACTAAAACTTGGACACTACTAATTCATTTGGTGGTTTCAACTACATTCTTGAATCAAATGTTTAGTGGCTATATACTCAAAGCCCATATTTTTTAAATTTTTCAGTTTTGTTCTGTTGCTACTTTGTAATATGATCTTGCATTTCCTTCTATTAAACTGTAAAACTTTCCTCTTATTTTGCAATTAAAATATTTTTTTATCATCCACTAATAATTTTTGTATTAAAATGATTCTCACAAGTTATTGTATGCTCCATAGATGTGGTACGGAGACAACGCGTCGCGGCTGCGTAAGTTATCAAATATCATTAGACATAAACAAAAAGAAAAAGTAAAAAAAAATATGTTTTAGTTAATTAATTAAAGTGAAAACGGTCTGCGTATTGTACGAGATATTTGGGTATTGTTTATTTGCAGATGGCGCGAGGGCGGTACGGCGTCATGTAAGTTTGACTATGTCATGTAGGATAGGGATGGTAGGCCACCATGGGCATATAATACAAGACCTTATTATGATGTTTTAAAACTTTATAGCTCCAATAACAGAGAGAAAGTTTTATACATCAAATAATTCCTCGCAGTAGACCAAATTTTAGAAGCGCGGAAAATGTACCCATGGCAATAGGTTACAAATCGTGTTATTAAGACAGATAGAAAGCATAGCAAACAATACTGTGCCATTTGGGCTTGTAAATAAGGTTCTCTTTAGATTATTTACATGTTTGGCTACTGTTGAAACTTAAAGAATTATTAGTTGTGTAAAACTAACACAATACATATATATTTTTTATAATGTAACTATGATGATTTTAACACCTCATAATACCGGCCTTGTTGACTTGGTTAAACATTTGTGTATTTAACATTGCTTGCTATATACTTTTAAAAGTAAGCAATGGTTTTTACACAAATGTGAAACCAAGGTAGTAAATATAAGCTCATGGTAAGTTCTTAACCCATTGCAAGGATTATGACTAAATATTAAACTGTTTATGAGATACGAGAAACTGATATGAAAAATACAATCATGGGACAATCCTAGCAGTCAAATTCACAATTCTGGTATATGCTGGTAAATAACTGGATGAGCATCCCTCTACTGGTCCAAATCAATTAATTCTAATATCTAATTTGGCGCTGATTAAGCCAGTTTACTATTGTGCATATAAATATTATTATTTTGTAGTGGGAACTCATACATATGATGTATTTACTTATTTTAAGTACATTGCGCCAATATATTCCGATATTTATACCTATATCCATATTTTTGTGAGTTAACGTGATCAGATACACTTTACAACGGCCGTAGCCACAAACAAAGACATTTTAGTTCTAGTAACAAATAACCCAGTGGAAACATTAATAGTTCCTATACAACCCACCATATTACATTCATAGTTAAATAACAATTTACTTGTTTTAACCAGTTTATTCAAAGGCAAGTACTTAACAACTAATCACTAATCAAAACTATTTTATTTATAATCCTTGCAAACGGTTAGTGATAGTACAAAGTGGAAGAAATTACTTGATCAAATATTTTTCATTTGTTTCCTTTTTTTGTATATTTTTTTTGAGTACACTTGTTTTATTACTCGACAACACAGTGACTGGACTGACGAGACAAAGTTTTGAGTGTATTTTTGTGGTATATGAAACATATTGTCCCTTATACATTTTTTATATTTGGACATAAGGTATGATGAAAATAAACTCAATACTTCATAGTAACAATGCTAATTCAAACTGCCATGTCCATCTCTGACATAAATAAGAGGACTCCTAGTATGAACAACGAATATGATATTCGCATAGACATCGATATTTTGTTTTATCAGACTATGTCAAATCCCAATGCTGGAGAAATTCCTGACCTTTCCCTTTTCCTCCCTAAATTGCCTAAATATCCATGGAGTGACGATCTTTGTTCATCGAAGTTATTTATTCAGGTTCAGCTGAATCCTGGATCTTATAGTTCATCCTGACTTCTGGGCTAAACTGTCCTTAAAAACATTCACTGTCCACGACATTGACTAAATAACAGTCAAAGAGTAAACTAATAACGCAAAACAATTTGAGAAATGTTCAAAATTTTACAACGACTGATGACTAACAAATGAAGTGCTGTCGAGTAATATAAATTGTTCAAGATTGTTGTTACGAAGTGGGCGGGTACAAAGTCTTCTGCTTAACACGTTCAGGGATGAACTTTGCCGATAACTTTGACATTTATTTTGTCCAATTATCAGATTCTTTTGTGTGAAAATTGCATTTTCACGTTGCGACGTTTTTCAACTAGTTATTAAAGAAATGATTCCACCTAGATAATAAGACTCAATTGTAGTTGTTCATAAGGACCTTCAGGTTTATATCTAAGTTGTATATATTATAGCCAATTGATTATTATATATGAAAATATATATCTGATAAACAATAATTTAAAATTGAAAAAAAAAAAGAAATAAATGTATATACAAAAGGGAATATTGGTGTTTTATTTCGTTTATTAGACGTTCCTTATATTCCTCACCTGCATATTTATAATTCTATATAAATAATATATATATTGCAGTGTTTATTAGGATCCTAATTACATACTTAAATACAAACTCATTTTGTTATTAAGTGAGGTAGTCTGTTAAAAAACCCTTTTTGAAATGGGTATAGTATACTTGGTTAAAAGGCCAATTTTACAGTTCATATCTATATTATAGATAACAACAATTTACATTTTATTTGTCACACTATTCTAATCATAATCTCTCATCTTATGTGTCTAGACACAAACAGAAATTCTTAAAAGGGCTAAATTGTTAAATCAAAAGTTTTAATACATTCAACTAAATAACTGAAGCTTATAACTGCTCAAGAGTAAAATATTATGAATGAAAACAGATTTGTACTTTATTGGCTCTGACTTAAAATATGTTCAAGTACAGACAAAATATTAAAGCTAATATTTACAACAATCCATTGAGATGTCGTATACTAAAGTAAAAGTGATCGATACATAATTTAAACATCAAATTTCTTCCATTTCCATAGTAGATGGTGTTCCTATGATCTGAAAGGATATAAAAATAGATGATTAGTTATCTCATCTTATATTATTTAACATTAGGTATAAAACTCAAAGACCCATAAATATACCTTATTTATAATGTAAGTATTCTTATCTTATATATAAAATTCTCGTGTCACAATGTTAGTTACCATACTCCTCCGAAAGGGCTTGACCGATTTTTATGAAATTTTATATGCATATTCAGTAGGTCTGAGAATCGGCTACTATCTATTTTCATACCCCTAAGTGGTAGTAGGTAGGAAATATTTTTTTAATGAGTAGGCAGGTGCTAGGTAGAAAAAATTGCATTGCAACGCATGCCGGGTACAGCTAGTAATAATATAATATTATAAGTATATAATATATAAAATAAGTATACTTTAATTTATTTTATTTATTTATTTTTTATCGTAGTAAAAAGCAGCCTAACGAATACTCCAAAAAATAATTGCTGTTAACTTTCAAAAGTCTGAACAGATCTAGAAATTATAGCTAAGAACAACCTCAACTACGTCAGCTTACAAACAATATAAACCGCATCATAATCTGTCCATTCATTTAGGAGCTAAGATGACGAAAGACTGACATTTCAAACTTGTAACACCCCTCTTGAGGTGTCAGGGATAAAAATAGGTCTCTGGCTAGACCTGGTTCTGGATCTGATTTATGGGAAGTTTTACAAATCACGAAGGCCTTACCCAGTCGTGTTCGTTGTTAGCGGCCTGCAGCTCCAGGATGTCGTTCTGGATGTCGACGCTGAGCTCCTGGATGGGCACGGCCTCGGTGCGCCAGAACACGTTCTGGTGCTTGCTGATGCGGTTGCGACGCTTGTGCGCTTTAAGGTGCACCTGTACATAAAGACAGAGGTAAGGTAGTGTTAGAGACGAAATAATGGGAGTTTGGATTGGGTTTCAGTAGAATAAATGTTACTTGTCAAGAGATTTAAGATTCGTCGCCTTTATACATAAATATTGGTCGATAAAATAAACGTATTTTAGGACAATATTACATGATGAAGTTATATATAAAAGTGACAGAAGCTCGCATCAAAGTAAAAATGTCCTTTATAATCTTAAGATTTAAATACAATCATGGAAGCTTACAAACAAATGCAACGCTCAAAGTTTAGTTCGCGCTCGAACTTCAATATTATTTGACCTTTTTCAACATTTCTTGTCAGTGTAAAATGAACGTTATTTATACTTACATAAAGTTTAGTTTCCGTGGAATAAAATCCTACACAAAATGTTTACTTCATCTTTAAAATATATGATTAGTAAAGCTTACCTTCTTGATGTGCGTATTGATCATGGACCTGAGATGGAAGAGCGCCGGACAGAGCGGGCAGCGACGCGTGGGAGCCGTGTGAGCGCACAGCGCGTGCTGGTTGCGGCGGTTGAGCGATACGAAGCCGCGACCGCACACCTACAACATGTGTGTTAGTAGATGGATAACAACTTGACGTAATGCACTTTATTTAGTAAGGCAAGTTTCATACATAGATATATTGTTAAGTATGTATGCCTGTGCCTACGCACCGAGATGTTAAAGGTGTGCGTGTGTTTACGCACCGTTGCAATACTTAATATAGTCACACTTATAAATAAAGTCAGTGCGACACTAGCAAACAGCCGCTTCACTCGCGTGTACTAATATCTAACATAACAGTCTGTAAAGCTCTATATGTCAGTTTCAAGAACTGACCAAAACAACGAATATATTGCACTAATTTACCAAATGGGTTCAGTAACTAAGGCAATACAATGAAGCATACACACATTATGTATTAACTTAGTATGTGTTTACATTATGCAAATTCATGTTCTATCTAAATACCGTTCGTAGCTGGTGAAGAAAACTCACAAATCCAAACTCCGACCTACTGAGAATTTCAAAGAAAAACCCAATAACACCTTGGTCGACTTAGGAATCGAACCCAAGACCTCTAGCGTAGCAGTCGCGCTTAAACAAGTTAGCATATTCCCGTAATATTTTGAATATCTTTTTTGGATTTAGCTCTGACAGAAAATAAGCTACTCACATCACATTTATAAGGCCTCTCATTGTTATGCAACCGCTGATGCCACATCAATGACCTTTCATCCACGAAATCTCTCCCGCATGTAGAACACATGCACTTCTTTTTAGAGGCTGCCTCCGGTTTCACCACCTCTGGAGCTGGTTTCTGTGTTTTTGATGGTGTATCTTGCTTTTTCCTGCAAAAATTAAGATTTGTGTCATTTGCACAAACATTTTTTAAATGTTACAATGTAATATACTGTTCTCATCAAATCCGCAAGTTACATACGATATTGTAACTTGCGAATTCCTTGCAATCCCAGAAAAATCCCATTTATATCAGAAAAGGATATACCTACCTATACAGTCAAGAAACACAATCTCTTATCTTTTTCAAGTTTTAGGAATAGTTGGTGCAAAGGTTTGCTTATTTACTAATCGCAACAACAATAAATCTATTTGGTTGGAATTTGGTATTTGCTATCTCTGTCTGCGTCCTTATGGTTCCTACACACAGTGCCGGCGGCAATGCCGCCGGGCGAGCCGCCGTGCGCCCGGCGGCTTTCAAAGCCGCCGGCTTTGCCGCACAAAGGAGCCGCCGGGGTGTGCCGGCGGGTCACGCGGCTTGCCGGCGTCAGTTCGTTCCTGGCATTCGAGCAGATGCAGATTGATGCTTGGCGACTTCGCGCGGCATTGCCGCCGGCACTGTGTGTAGTAGCCATTAGACTTTTGACGCTGACATTACTCCCTACAAAATTAAATGTATAGTGTACAGTCAGCTTCAAAAGTATATATGTGAATAATGCAACATACTTAAGTGCCTCTGTCTCCATACTAGCCTCATGCTTCTTAATATGCATATCAAAGCTCATCTCCCCCTTATACATCCGGCCGCAGTAATAGCACGTGAACTTCTTGTAATGCTTGCCCTCGTAGTGCTGTTTCAAGCAGTCCTCGTTCTCCAGGATAACGCCACATATCTCACAGATGTGGGCGGTTTCCGCCTAAAAAGTGTTAGGAATATTATATTAATAATAAAAATGGACAACATCACACACAATGCTCTAATCCCAAAGTAAGTAGCTAAAGCACTTGTGTTATGGAATTCAGAGACAACGAAGGTACCACATACACCCAGAACCGAGAGTGCCCGATACAATGAAGAAAAGTGATTTTCAACATTGTCCCTTCCGGGGATCGAACTCGGGACCTCAGAGCAAGCGACAACTTGAAAACCGGTGTGTACACAACTCGACCACGGCGGTCGTCAAAATGGTTCATATTATAGTTATGGGTAAAGTCAATTGAAATATAACATTTACAGCTCAGAAGTCGCATGAAAGCGACTTCTGAGCTGTTAGTTAATTTTATTTATTTATTTTATTTTATTTATTAGGCTCACCAACAATTGATTACACCCATACAATTACAAAAAATACATAGGTATAAGTATGCTATGCTCTAGTGTAACAATCCCTTACAGGTAAGCACATCATGCTCAAAAGGTGTGATTAAACTTTCATTTTTAAGTTAACAAGTTATTTGTTAATATATAACAAATATCTTGTTGTTATAAAAAAAAATGTAAAATGGACATATTCAACTCTTCATACATGTTTTAAGTGTACATATATTGGGAAGTATCAAAATAGTTTCTTTACCTGACTAATGTTCTTCATTTTCTCATGCCATTTGAGATGGTTGATGATAGTATCACGTTTCTTGAACACCGTGTTACACAGCGCACACTGGTGTATGTTTGTATGTGTCTTCAAATGACTATGGTATTCCTGCTCGTCTTCTGTCATAGCTTTACATACCTGGAAACAAAATAGACGGTAGTTTTATAATCTATGATGAAGATATTAAACATTAGGTTTAAAAAGCCATGTAAATCGAATATCAAATAAATAAAAAAGAATACCTAATTTAGATTGTAAATGAAAAGAATTTGAAAACCTTGTTTGGTCTAAAGTTTGATGAAAAATTCGTGAGATATAAATCTAAAGGTATAGTACAATGTTATGCATATACGGTAAAAAACCATTGTTAGCTGATTTTGTCTATATTATGGGCTGTTAATATTTTTTTATGAAGTGTGCTGATAGTACATTTTAGAGGGATAAGAACAGAAAATGAAAATGTTGTAGGCCCAGAAGAGACCAAATTTATTGACCAAATTGACCAAATTTAGAAATAGTAATAGACAAGCCTAAGGAGGAGGGTAGTCGAGACTTTTCTCCATAGTGGGACAATAATGGCTGTTGACCAAAATAACAGCCTGTCTGCCCGTGACCATGATACCTGCAAAGGTATCGAAACGTCGGGACCTTAAATCAAAATAAACCGAAATACCAAAAAAAAATCCATAAAAAGTAGTTTTATTTCAATAACTAAAGTAAATTATGTTTACCAACCTTACAAACAAAGAGATCAACTTTATGCTCCTGTTTCATGTGCTCTTTAAGTTTAGCTACAAATCTGTATTTAACTGGACAATAAGTACACAGCTTTAATGACATTGGACCTCTTTTCCTTCTACGTTTCGGCTGCACCTCATTTGGTACCTCTTGTGTAAATGCTACCTTATAGTCGGCCTTTTCATGGTCATTTAATAATACCAGGCCTCCATCTGGCTGCACTTTGTAAAAGGTAGGCTCATTATTCTCCTGTATAATAAGTACTACATCGTCTTCAGTACTTTCCTTTTTTATTTCTTTTTTTACATCAGGTTTTACTTCAGTTTCTGTAAAACTCACTTTCTTATTTAATTTTTTACCTACACCATGTAGATGGTAGTCGTAAACAGGTGTCTCAGTCGATATATCAGGGAGAGAGAGCCATAAAGTCTCATTTGATGTTTCTTCCGGTATCTGTATTTGGCCCAAGTCATTCAAGATTTGATCAGAATAAAATTCTAGTATTTCATAACTCCGTTTCGATAACAGGTAGAACTTATGAGCCATTGATGCCATCATGAAGCAGTTTACACAGACATTGTAGTTATCCGTTTCTGAAAGCTGAAAATTAGACGTTGTTTAAATACAAGCTACCAACTTCTAGTGCACAGTTATTTTTAGTTAAATATAAACACTGAATATTTTAATTGAATAAGTTTTCTTTGTGATAAGCTGAAAAAGATACTTTTTATCAAGTTGTATGTGCAGTGGCTAGCAGGAATGATAAAACATATGTAGCAACTAACCGTAATTTGGCACATAGTTTGCAGCACATCTGCTATGCAATAATTCTTGTCCTGTTTACATATCTCCGTAAAAATATTTTCGTATTGGTCTCGAAGAGGCGTCAGACATATAATACACAGATTTTCGCCAAGCGTGCCATTTGATAAATGTTTTAGCACCAGTTTCAGGTCCAAGGAATTTGCCATGTCTTTTTATGGTCTTCCCAACGCCTCCTGATAAGAAAACCCTTTTTAGAACACATTTTTAGATTGCCTGTACACAATCGAACACAAAATTCACAATTTACCACCAAATCAACTATTGATGCGTTCCTTACAAATAACACGCAGCTGATTTTCGAAAAGATCCGTTCAATTTTACGATGTTGATTTCGGTCGCCATTTTTAACTTCATGTCGCTTAAATGATTAGTTTAGTCGATTTATGGCCTTAAAAATAATACCCTTTGATTATCCAAATTATTATGCAATTGTTTCTGTATCTTTTGTTGTATTTTTTTCTAAGATTTTACAATTAGTATACATAATAATTTTAATATCTAACACTTTACTTAAACTGACATTAGTCGAGTTAGATTTTGTAAAAAATAAAAACTACAGATAATTAACGAAAAAAAATCCGAGTTTATCTGTCAAAATTTTAGTGCAAAGTGGAATGTTTAGATCCAATTAACACTGATATTTTTATAAATTGCACTCCTATTTTTTTATTTAATATTTGACTGTCAGTGTTAGATAATAAGTAAAATGTCGTAAAATAACTTGGTAACAATTTTAGTCACCGCTTGTAATTTTGATGTTTTACGTATTGATGTAATTTTCACCTTTTCGTTTAATCAGCGGTGTTAACTAATTAGTGATTCTTGTTATAAAATTACGTTTAATAATCGCTGTATATAGATAATGGAGCAAGTTTCCGGCGATTACTGTGGCTTGAAACCTCAAAAGGATATGTTTTAGTCGTCCTTATGTTTTGAATATATAATTTGGTAGATGTAACAATGGAAACCTGTGTCTGAAGGAATATTATCGTATGAATTCTAGTTCTGATAAGTAAGTACGACCTTGAAGGTTATATGTTGTATTAGTATGAATAGATTAGTTAGTAATCAAGTTTCATGTTTAAAGTTTTAACTTACTGCAATATACTACTGCTACTATTACTGTCAAACGCATTTTACTAAATCCAAATAATTTGTTGACAATGTAAACATCAGTTTAGTAAACATTGGATATTGAGTACATTTTTTACTGCAGAAAAAGCATCTTGGTTATGCATATATAAGATAATATTATACTTTTCAGAGCAATACAAATAAAAAAATGTAATTTATGTATACATCTATATAACTGTTATATTATAACAACAAGTTTTAGTTATTTAAATGCTATATTATAGATTACTTTCATTACCAATACTTGGTATGTATTTTATCACAACCCTATTATTTTTTACTTTTAATAACAGTAGTGATAATTCTATGTATTATGTTAAATAGTATTTTGAGTCCCTTTATAACAGCTTGCAATTATTATTATTATAATTTCATATTCCTTCACCAATGGTTTTACACATGAAGAATTATAGCTATTTAAGATCCAAAAAATAATAATTTGTATATCTTGGGAAGGGCTGCTAAGGGACAAAGTAGCCTACTTAGTGGATCAATTTATTTACTATCTGTTTACCAGAAAAAGCATGTAGTGTTCTTAGGTTTTAATTATCCAATCTAAACCAAAAAATAAGTTTTTATGTATAGTTAACTTAACTATTCCATAACAATATATTGTTACAGGCACTAAACATGGAATCCACAGTCTTCCCAACTCTCACAGACATGGCTGACCTTGAAACTGAGACAATTATTAAAGAAGAAGATATAGACACATTAAACGAAGATATTCAACTAGAAATTAAATCAGAAATAAATATAGGCGAGACTATCATACAAGAAAATGTCAATAATCCATTCAAAGACATTCAATTGGAAGTCAAACAAGAAACAATATCAATTAGTATAGAAACTGAAAGTATGGATTTACAAAATGAAACTATACCGAAAATTGAATATAATGATGACATAGATCCGAAAACTGAAATGGAATGCATAGAGAAATTTAAAGAGGAAAGGGTTGTGGGCGATGAGTCATTAGTTACGTATGACTATCCCAATTTTGATGATGTTGCAAGTATAGATAGCAATGATACGTCGGCCTTGACACATGTTGAAGCTTGTTTGCATGATGATATGGATTATAAATGTGAAGATGATGGACATTATGAGGTAATAATCTTTTTGTGCAACTATTTTTTAACATTTTTCGTTGTTGATTCACTGTTTAATATAGTACTTTTTCAAATTGACTGGGTATGAAATAAAAACGTCAATATTATTATTCATTCATTCATTATTATTCATTCATCATTTTCTTATGTAGGTCAGCATAAATCAATACTTGTAAAGCAAAAAAATAAAATTTGTTAAGTTAGTTTTCTTTGTCTAACTAGACCATATTAATCTGAATATTTAGGTAACCATTTTAATCATAGCAATTTATTTTTCAGGATCAAAAAGAAGATTACGACAAAATGGATATAAAGGAAGAATCAGATCTCACAGTTACAGAGACTCATTTAATATCCAACAAATTAATTAACACAACTTCTACGATAACCAACCCTCATGATGGCCTCATAGAGTCTAAAACCACAAAGACATTAGTCATGGAAATATTGCCTATACCACAAACAAACATGACATTCCCAAAAATAGATGGCAACCCTGAAGAAATTTTGCCGACCAGGTATAATAATCACGACGATTATTCAGACTATGACGACTCCTTTCAACTGAACTCTATTACGGGTAATGTGTTGTCCCTTGAACAAGAAGCTTACGGTCTTCTTAAAGCTACAGGAAAGAAAAAGGAATTAGTTGAGGAGTGCCATACTTGCCCAAAATGCCCGAAAACTTACCGCAATAAAAAGTATATGAAACGGCATTTAGCTGTTCACGAAAGCATCGAGAAACGTGCTTTAGGCTTAATTAGAGGTAAGATAACAAAAAAAGAGAATCGTGATAAGAAATTGAAGGCGGAACTTGAAACAAAAATGGCTGTGAAACAAGAAGAGAAAATAAAAAAAGAAGGTTATGAATGTACTTGTGGCAAAGTCTTCCAAAGACGAAGTAGGATGGAAACATGTCTAAGATCTCACAACTTATTTTCCGACACAAATACCTACCCTTGTGTGTCCTGTTCAAGACAGTTTAAGGACAGAGAAGAATTAGCTCTACATCGTAAGAGGTTACACAGGAAAAAGTTCCCTTGCAAATTTTGTCCCACCGACTATCATACGCGAAAAGAACTCTTCAAACATCTCCAAGTGCACCAAAAAGTACAATTAATGGAGTATAAAGTTATTTCAGAAGTTGTTAAGGGGAAACAGAAGCTCAAATGCTTTATGTGTTCCAAAAGTTATATGGAGTTGTCTGATCTAAAGTCTCATGTCATGGATGACCACAAAGAGCCTTATAGTTGTCCGCGCTGCAAGCGAACATTCCCGAAAATCATCGATTTCGGTAACCACACGAAAACCTTTCACCCTGAAGTTGAAGGCCAATCTGTTTTAGACGTATTAGAAGCGTTTTCAAAACTTGTGAAGGCTTGGAAATGTGATGAATGTGGCTTACAGTTTCATGAGGCAGATAAACTGGCGATGCATCAAATCGAAAAGCACAGTCCAGAGTTAAAATCTGAAACGCAATTCCAGTGTACCGATTGCCGTAGAGTGTTCGTCAGTCAGAAAGCGTTGACGTCACATAGACGGGTGCATCACAGTACGGAAAGCGTTGAAGAAACTGAACTAGTGGAAAAAGGAATAATGTGCCTTGAATGTAGGAAGATCTGTAAGGATATGAACGCATTAGTCTCGCACATGCGATTCCATTCACCTGATCGCAAGTACCCCTGCAAATTCTGCGACTTTCGTTTCGCAACCCCCGAGAAACGAAAAACACACGCAGAGATACACACAGGCGACATGAAATACGTCTGCTTCATCTGCGAATACCAATGCAGTTCCGAAAATCGACTAAAACAACACAAACTGTCGCCTAAACATATAAATATGAGAGAGTTTCTTCTAACTGGTAGACCTATAACGGAAGAAGCTCATTCTTCTAAGCAGGAGAAGATTAAAAATACCTTGAAGAAGAAAGAGTGGGCTGTTAAGAAGAGTAAGAGAAAAGAGGTGAAATCGGAGAGTGACTCTAGTTCTGAGTGCAGTGAGGTCGCGTGTGATATCTGTGGGGATAAGTTTCCCAGTGAAAGTGAGATGCTAGAACATAAACAAACTCACCCTTTTATAGAGTTCCCTAATGAGGATAAGCCTAGCAGAATATTCTTTAAGTAAATCTTGCCTAATCTGTGTTCAGTTTTCGTTATATTACTGGAGATAATGCATCCATTTAATTACATACATTATAAAGCCTGACATTTTTATAAAAATATATATTTTCAAATTCCGAGTTATTTGTGCAAGACAACCTGAAGAGCAACCCAGTGGTCAACAAAAGTTAACTGTTTATTTTTCTTCACAATGTTGCAGAAATATAACTATAACTTAAACATAGTGTATATAATTAAGGGATAATGTTGCTTTGCATATACATCTAGTTGTAGGTTTTGTTAAGCATTTATTTGTTGGCGGGGTTTTATCTTATAGCGCTGAGCAGACAGACAATTCGTCCGCTTGACATAAATAGCGACTGGTCATTGGTTGTCAAGTGATTGAAGCGATCAACATGACACAGGATAATTAATAAACAATACATAAATAGAAGACACGTATTTTGTTTTTTTCTTACAAAAATTTAACACATGGAACGTTGACGTCAGTTTTTGGTTATGTAAAATATGATAAAATACGTGTCTAATATTTTTTAAATCTAAATAAAAGTGTATTGAAAAATAATCTTTTACCCCACTCTCATCTTGACTACGGCAACCTATGATCAAAAGCTGTTATTTCTGTCCGCGGACAAATTGTCCGCCGGTTGCCCAGTGTTTGGTCGCCTGTGTTAATACTAGTCTACTTTATTGATGGAATAATATATTTGTAACGAAACGGTTGTTTATTGTTGTCGATCACAAAATATCTATGAACAATATTCACAATATTCTCAGTTTAATTGCATATTAAATATGGTTTTGTAGTTTAGTTATTAAGTTTATTTATAATTGGTTAATAATTCGGTTTTCTGTTTCTCGATTTATTTCTAATAAATTAGAATTAGTTATTATTTAAAAAATGCTTTTGCGGCATGTGCAAGTTAATGAAAATACACATTGAGAAGCACAGTACTCGAGAATGAAAACGGCTGGACCGAAATATATGTTTTAAAAGTATGTGAACAGAAAATCCTCTTTTTTTCTATCTTATTTTTAAATGTTGGCATTTCTGGATCTTCATATTTATTTATTTATGTCATAGTGTTTTTATATAAAAAAAATTACAGATATTTATTACTTACTGAGTTGATAATTTAATAATTATTCAAAACAGTTTGATTTGTGTGTTAATTGTGTTTTGAGCTATATTAAGTAGCAAACAATTTTTAAATGTTATATGACGAGTATTTTAGTTTTTTAACCGATTTTTTATAAAATTATTTTGTTAATGTCAACATTATGGTACTGATTCTTAATTATCAAAGTTTATGATTGTATAATTTTATTAATTACTTAAAAAAGAGACTTTAGTTAGTTTTTGAATACCGGATTTCCACAAAGTTGTGGAATATACCGTATTTTTGTCACATTTTTTTTATTTGATTCTTTAGTCATATTTGGTCACAATCCACTTATTGGTGGTGTATTTCGAAGTTATTTTTTGTTGTGCAATATATAAATATAGGTCTTTTAATAAGTTTAAATGCCATTACAGTTCCAGAGTAACAATGGAGCCTTTTGTCGCATGGAGTTAATAACCTTGATTTTTCTTGCTTAGATAATAATTTGACAAAAACGCCATAAAAAAATATGTACCTAAATTTTTATCGCAAAAGAAAATACAAATTAAAGGTTATTAATTTTATGCTTGGAATAAAACTGACTGTCACGCCATAACGCCATAAATAAAGCGGGGCGCTAAGCTAAATTTTTTAACGTGAACATTTACAATTCACATTCACGACAAAATTTCGGCATGATGTAACGCCATTTGGCGGTATGGCATGACCGTCCGTTTTCCTTTTTAAGTAACTTCATCATTTGTCACTATGGCTTTAAACTAATACAACAAGGGCAAATGAATAAATACATAAGATGTTTAATGTTTAATACATAGGGTGTTAAGAAAACCCTGTCCGATCCGTGGAGGTGTTGTTAGGTATCGATATCTGATTACAAAAATGTGAAAAAAATGGAAAAAAGAAAAAAAATTATAACCTAAATTTTTTTTTCTCTATATTCGAGACAGAGAGTTGGCGTCGTCACAGATGCTACCTAATTACCAAACAAAAGGCCCACAAAAATACCGACGAAATTGGTGTTGTAGTTTTTGTTTTAATCTCAAATTTAGGGAATTTCGGGGCGAGAAATGGTTATTTCAAAATTCATTATTATTGTTTCTATCATGAATTTTCCAAATTTGATATTTTATTTGGGCATGTTATTGTGAACCCTATATCACCCTTTCGGGTCGGACAGGGTTTTCTTAACACCCTGTATGTTACTGACAATAGTAAATCACCGCTTCGTGGCTAGAATAAGTTGTTGTGTATGGTGCCTGATATTATTTTAGTTCTCGAAGTAGTTAATATAAGAGGTGAAAATATATTGTTTGTTGAACAACAGGATTCTGTGTTTTATGTACAATTAATTGCTACCCGATCTTTTACATTAGTTTATTTTAATTGACCTTGTTATTGTTTTTAATAAAAACATATGGTATGTCTTGATCTAGTTGACAATGAACCGAAACGTAGGGTGTAAAGAAATTACTAACAACCGTCGAAAATATTCGTATACTAAACATTTTTTTTTCTATCCAGACAAAGATGTCTTTTCCATGTATTTTTGGTTAGCTCTTTTTTCTGCATCACTTCTGGAAAAACCTCTAGAAAGTTTCGTTTAATATCCAGCTTATTTGGAAGACGTACAGAAGGTTAAATAAAAAAGCAAATAATTATTAAAATGTATTTATTATCACATACATAATAAAAATCCTCCATTTACCACATACCCGTCGACAAACGCTAGGTTTACACAAACCAATTGAACTAGTTTGATGATACATTTGATTATAACATCTATACAATGGAATATCATAATATATAATATATACTGCTTGTAATTCGGAACATATCTTAAAATGATTAATTTCTAATGACGTCACTTTTACACATTTATGTATTGAACAAGATGTGCTATTTAAGTATAGATCTAGAAAGTTCCAAAACAATACAATCCTTAAAAACAATTTTTAATATTTAATCTTATTACACATAACTTTTAAGAAACATTTAAAGACCAAACACGATTAAACTGCTTTTTAAAGACTATATTATTACTTGTAATCAAAGTTAATGTAAAGGAACCATTCATTATAGAGATGCGCAAATCATGTCCTCTAGCGGATTGAACATGGAACGTTTCTTTCCACTCTCGGAACTAGGTGCAGGAAACATGTTCGCGGAACTAGAAGGGTACCTAGTAAATTCATGTAATTCCGCACATGCACAATTTACATAGTTCCTCCGACCACGTGACCGCGTCGCATCGAGGAACGAGGACCGAAGGACCGACTTCAGTTGACATTTCGGATTGAACCGATATCGTTCCTCTGAAGGAAATAGTTCCGAGAACTATTACGGTCCGGAACGACCCACCCCGAATTCATTAATTAAAAACAGCACGTCAAGTACATAACTAAATACATAAATACCGTCAATATAATTTCAACATTTTAAACTCACTCAAAATATGTCTATTTGTTCTATATATCTAAATTTTACAGAGACATCGATTCTTCTCAAAGAATACCGATTACCAACCTTATTTAAATTGGCAGTATTATGAAGATGATATGATAATACAATGATATTGTATTCAAATCAATTAATAAAAAAACATAGGTACTTATAATCTTACAGAGCGATAGAATACGCTAAGTGTACTAATCTTTACAACTATGGGAGTTCATGTGTCACACAATCGATATCTAACTTAGACTGTAGTTCCTTACATATTACAAAAATATAGATACTCAAATTTACCCCTCTGTGCCACGGAAAGCAAGTTTATTCGTTAGTACCAACTGTCATGAGTTTATCTTTGGTCAGTCGTTAAGTCATTACAATAGAGATGACGACTCATTTTTTATGTACATCTTTTAGATCATAAAAAAATATTAGACACGTATAATTTCGTTTGTCGCGTAAACAAAAAATTATGAAGATACAGTGAGTACAAATCTTGCGTGAGGGCCGTGACGACACAAGCCCCCACTCCTGAACTTTAAGGCGGTTTATCTTCGTATTTTGTAATTGATTAGATAAAAGAAAAAATACGTGTCTATTATATTTTGATAATCCAAATGGTGGACTAAATTGATTTGGACTTTTCATACCCAGTCATCGACCCTATTCTGACTACCAGTCTTACTATGGGATACTGTGTTACCCAGTAAAATGGGTTGTGGAGGTCAGATAAGCAGTCAATCAATATATAATATATTTAAATAGTGTTTAATTGAGTATCCATATTTTTAAAATATGTAGTTTTATTTATCTAACACTGAATAAATAATTACTTGATGGATTTATTAAACTGATTGTGTAACAATTGCTCACTGAGTTACGATACACTGTAATCTAGTCCTTACTGCCTCATTTTAGAGTTGAGTTCGTTTTAACACTTTTTCACACATAGGTCCTGTATTATTTAGCGATGATTTAGAAGTACAGGCTACGCAATACATGTATCTCTTTTTAACATATTCATTTCATATTTCTCTTTTCTTACGTATTTTTAACTTCATTGCTAAGGTATAAACCTCTTTCTTCATAAACTCACTATAAAAGTTCATTTCAATATTCATTGTAGGCTTTATACAAAACGGCTGGAGTTAGATACATAATCAACCTTAAATCGACTAAAGAGAGATCAAAGTCGTATTTTAACCAGTTTTGAGTTAAAAATGGAGTATATATAGTTGCTATTACATGTTAAAAGATAACTAAAACGTCATGAATTAACATTAAACTGTGGCCATCGTCAACCATATTATATGAAACACATAACATTTGCAGATAATACCAATCTTGAAGTGTTAAAACGAACTAAACTATTATTTATAGTATAACTGCGCTTTACTCTATCCGACTATAAAAAAGCCTACCAAGGGACAAAGTAATACATATTCCAAAAGCGATGTTTTTTTTAATTATGTTTCATATTCTATTAAAATGTTAGTTCTTAGTGCACGAATTTAGACGATGTTATTAAACAACCATTAGTAAGACCAATAACCAAAAGATGGTTCTAATTCAGTTATTTTTTAAACAAAACAATATTTTGTACATCATCGCAAGACTGAGAAATATAAGTTACTTTTCATACATAAATTAATTAATTGTGAACAACACCAAACAACAGTGCAAAAGTAATTAAAGATTACACAACATTTTATCTATAGTATGTAAGTATTTTTATCAGTTCTCTGGGTACCATAGTACAGACTCTGTGTAGTTTGGGATCAGGTCCATGCAGTTCTCGTAGCAAAATTTTGGGCCGACACAATATAAATAGATAGTCATCGACACGATAAGAAGAAGGTGACCATGTGTGAGTTGTCCCAAAATATTATTGTTATTAGAGTCTAGATTATCAGCGCAGTTAAACCAGTGAGCTTATCTTAACCTAATAACTAAAGGTGATCTTCCACGGATGGGCCATGTTGGCGGCCGGCTTCCTAACCACTAGGACATCGTTACCTTTGTGTAGGGTCATCTGTAAGGAGAGTTGTTTGTCTCCCTGCTGAAGTTTGGCGGTCTTGGGAGGAGTCTTGATGCCAGCGATCACGATGCGTTCCACCCACGAGCGGGTGGGGTAGATGGCTTTCTCGTTTACGAAGCTGTGGGTTTGTGGTTAGATTAACATTGAAGATAATATATTTTAATCTTAGCAAGATATCTATCCTAATAAATCCAATAGTTAAATGGTTGTAATTTAGACACACAAATTATATTTTCTCCCATGACTATCAGAAATAAATTGTAAATGAAGTATTTACAAAATAAATAAAATAAGTTTGTTATAGAACAGTCAAATTAGGCCAATAAATAGGTTGGAAGGTACCAAATTTAGCACTCAGCTCAAAATTGGTAGTATTAATCAAAACAATATCATAAATTAAATCAACAAAATCGATAGTCGAGTAAATGCAATTTGCTGTCCAAATTGACCGGACTAATATTATATTGCATTCTGAAGCTGCAAAGAAAATTATAATATTTTGTTTTTTTACTGTTACCTCCACTAAACTCCGACTATTCTAGGAAATCGTATCTTGCACTGATTTATTATCACATCTGGGTTATATACCTGTTTTTTTATTTAATAGGTAATGTCACAAAAAATATGGATACTCACGAGTAAGTCATGGCGCTGGCTTCGAACTTGAGCTTGGCGTAAATGTATTTGTTGTTGCGGTACTCGTACGTCTCTCCGTCGTCGATGTACAGCGAGCCTTGTGCGGTGCCCTGGGTAATAAAAATCGTTTATTAGTCTACTACTATCTTTTATATACTTGCATTTATTAATAGTCTTCTTATAATAAACTCTCAAGTTACAAAAACACTAGCTTTTCGTCATTTGTATAAGTATGAAGATTTTACAAACCATTTTATAGCTACTTTTTTCCTTAAATGTAGTGTTTACATAGCAGTAAGCATTTATTTCTTTTATGTTGGTTTTTAGGTAATAACATAGTACAGCTAAAATTTACATTTAGTATAATTTATTCTTTTAGCGTTGTTTTATGAGCTGATCTCAAGTAGATACAATTAGCCACCATACCCAACACTCTCCCTTCATTTACATGTTAAGGAACATTAGTTAGTGTACTCACATTAACATCAAGAGCGACGACCAGTGTGTAGGGATCGTCCGCCATCAGCGCGGACGAGCGTCGCACGCGCTCCTTGCGGGGGATTATAGTACCACCGCGTTGGTACACAGGGATCTGAAACAATACAATATTTAGAACCAATAGTTTGTATATGATGGTGTATGGTTTCTGTTCCACGATTTCTTAAGGTTTCAATCGTTGGGATTAAGGTTATTTCGAACACGGGCTGTCATATACTTGCCAATTTTAAACAAACGCAAAAAGACAGTCATTTTGATGATGATGATGACACATGACTAGGTTTATTCCAACATTTAGGGGACGCGTCACCGCTACAAAAAAGGACCATTTGTAGTACCTACTTATGTTTAATACCCAAAACTGTGTTTTTTTCAAATCAGACGATTGGGCAATATTTCAGTTTCTAGGATACCCAAACAGTTCAATGATGTCATTGGTCACATAAACGGCGATCAGGACGGTACCATAACTCGACGAACTATAGGTTTAGAAGGGTGGTCACCACATATGTGGCTCTTATGTGTTTGTCTGATTGGTTTCTGCATGTACAGACAAGCATACTATATCTTTGTATTTAACACCTTTGTAACCTGTGAATCACAAATAAACGATTTGATTTGTCTGCTATGTGTATGTATTTTCGTACCTTGGAGAGCGTGACATCCTGCGTGAAGTATCCGGCGGCGTGGTGCGCGTGGTAGGAGTCGACGTCGTACCAGAGCGTGCGCGAGCCGCCGCCGGGCAGGTACACCGGCACGCTCGACACGCCCGGCTGCACTACCGGCCGGATTAGTAGCTTGTCGCCTGGTACACACAAAAAATACTAGTAAAAATCTTTACATATAAAACACAGTCACTCCCGCTATCCGTACGCTTATTGCTCATTTTCAGGGCTTTTTTTACTGTCATTGCGAGCCACCCACGATCCGCCCGTGTGCCGCTCTTGACAATACAAACATGTATGGTACGATAAGTTGCGGGCAGCACGCAGGCATGCCTGGCCCGCACGCGGCCGCAAACACGCATGACAATAAAAAATCCGTCAATCACTAGCCGCTATAAAGCAGACAGACAGATTTTCTGACAGATTATCGTGTACAGGATAAGGACTAGTGAAATTGAGCCAGTCGTTATCCAGCATGCAGCCTGCCTCGCACGTAACACAACAACCAATAACCTACCAACGGATGACACGCACGCGGCTTAGCAACCGATGCGTCATAGTTGCAGGTTTAAGGACCAATGAGAACGTTAACCGCACGCCATCCCTGTGGCATGCTTTCTAGAAATCTCTCGCACCCCGAATACGGGCCCTAACGAACAGTAAGAACGTTAACCATACGCCATCCCTGTGGCATGCTTTCAAGCTATCTACCGCACTTCGTTAACGGGCCCTAAGGACTACTGAAAAAGCCATCTTCTTCTTAGAGTCATAAGCTTTTAAACTAGACAACGGATTTCAAAACAGTTTTCACGCAATAGAATAACTGAAATAAAAGAGGAAAGTTTACATGTAGAATACATACATATTATAATTCTTTTTTAATTTTATACAAGTGAAAATGATGTCTATACCCTATTTAGGACCTACAGTAGTCGTACAGTTTCTATACATGTTAGTTCATTACTTACCGAGCAGATACTGGTCATCAATGGTGAAGGTGTCTTCCTCATCAGGGAACTCCTGGAACAGCGGCCTCATGACCGGCAGGCCGTCGATGGAGTGCTCGTAGAATAATGTGTACCTGAGGAGAAATCAAAATTATAATAAATTACAAAACATATTAAATACTAGCTGTGCCTGCGACTTCCTTCGCGTGGATGACGAAACTTATCAATGAGTTTTTAACCGCAAAATTAGGTTTGTTTTCCGGGATAAAAACTACCCAGTGTGGTGCCCAGGATAATAAAGAATAATTATACCAAGTTTCATCGTAATCGAACCGGTAGTTTTTGCGTGATACCTGAACAAACAGACAGACAGACAAACATTTTTTTTTTCACACTTTTGGGTTCGTTGTCGGTCTAGTAACACCACAGCCATTTATTTTTTTGATATTTTCAATGTACAGAATTTTCACTTCTACAGATTTATTATAAGTATATATATAGATGGGGGTGTGTAACTAGAGTACTAAAAATCTGAAGAACGGAACTGGAATTGCCAAAATAAAATGACTTTTGTCTGAACAGCTGATTATTATTGTGAATGGAGTCAATATTATTTCGACTTACGACAGTTAGATAGATAAAAGTTAGAATTTTAAACAAGACTTATTACTTAAACGAGAGCATTTTATGTATATTTCTTGGGCTTAGGGTATGTTCACATCTAGCGCGTAAACCAAACTTGACGCAGTAACGCATCATCGGTTCAGTGTGAAAAGTTGAATGTTTAATTATGTACTTGTCTGTTTGGCGTTACGCGACCGATGACACGAGACGCAGTTTCGGTCTGACATGAATCGATCCTTCTTTTTTGTTTCTTTTTCTATAATTTCCCTGTCCTATATGCTATGTGCTCACCAGAAGTCAATGAGCGCATATCTCCTGCGGTTAGCGTCGCGCAGCAGAGCGGTGGTGGCGGGCTCGTACAGCCACGGCTCGCGACGCTTGGTCTCGATGTGCGAGTGCGCGCGGAAGAACGGCTGGTATGCTCCCGCCTGGAATAACACAAGGAAATTGTAAGGATGAAGATAATAAATAAACAAAATGATAAATTGAATTGTCTTGCCAACATAGGTGGGTCAAAAAGTTGACTATCTCTCTTATTATTGGGGCGACAGACTGTTTCGCGTCTCGATGGGACAAAAGTTGTCAGCTGCGCATACTGGTGGAACGAAAAGTTAACTGTTGCGCACATGGGTGGGACAGAAGGTTGACTGTTGCGCACATAGGTGGGATGAAAAGTTGACTATCGCCTACATGGGTGGGATAAGAAGTTGTCACTGACCTGGTACCACCTGGTCATGAGCTCGGCCTCCGGGTACTTGAAGAAGCCGCCGACGTCGGAGCCGCAGAAGCTGACGCCGGCCACGCCCAGCGACAGGCACATCGGCACTGACACGGCTAAGAAACCCCATTCCGCTGCGTTGTCGCCCGTCCAGACTGCTGCGTATCTGTTGGGGTAACATATTCATGTTAGATAGAAATTCGTTAAAAACATTATTTTGTATGGGAAACACCAACAAAAAAGCCAAGCTGCTAATCAGATGGGAAAACTTCAATACCAAGGGTACTGGCATCGAAAGAAAATACTAATTCCTACTCGGTATCGGAAAAAAAGTATCGACACTTACTCGTATCAATTGATAACTTACTTACTAAAAAAAATAAAAAATATCAACTCATATTGAGCTAAAATTTTGTATACTGACTGTATATCAGATGTACTCTTTACCCCTTTTGTATAGATATACCCTTTCGGTAACACTCTGTATATAAAGTGGGAACAATAAGTCTTACCTCTGCGTGCCACTGAAGGTAGATCTAGTCAGTATGAAGGGCCGGTACTTGCTGTCGGCCCGCCGGAGCATGCCGTCGTGTGTGGCGCGGATGTTCCATAGACCGTACTCGTTGTGGACGTGTCTGAAATAAAACAATATTGTATAAAGTGGAAGTAAATAGAAGGTAAAAATATATTTCAAAATAACAAACTCCCACACTTGGCAAACATTGAATTCACAGGCAATAAACTCACGACTTAGAACCATTTGTAGATCACACAAATTTCCCCATGCGGGGATCGAGCCCGTATTCATTTGTCTATATCAAGGAATAAATGTTACACTTGACTATGTGAAGATCGTAAATAGGTAACCCAAAAAAACTTGACTACGAAACTCAGAATCAATTTTCTTTAAAGTTGAATTTAATGGTCAATTTTTATAGGATGCACTAACCAAACATCAATACATAAGACTTTAACTTAGACATAGAATAAGAATCATTATAAATGTATTTACCTGTGTTCCCAGAAAGCTGCGAGTCCGTCGTTACCGTCCTGAGGCGGCTTGTAGTGGCGACAGTCTTTAGGCATCGTGATCTCGGGCCCGTTGAATACCTGCATACATACAAAATACAAATTGTTATGTACATTTATGTACATATGTTAACTGTTTTAAAAACTAAAACGAAAATAAGTAAATAGCAATTATTTATATTTTATAGACAAATTATTACATAATACATATTTATATAATAAAAGGTACACTCTCTTTCTTTCTATCTGTCTATTGAGCTTCACGTCATAAACCTTTTTGATAAATCTCGTATAAAGTAAATAATGAAGTAGCTATATCCTTTTTTGAGATGTATGCTTACTGTATACCACGATTCATCAAAATCGTTCCAACAGTTCAGCTATACAGAGTAACAGTCAGATAGACAGCTAGTAGTTACTATAGCATTTATAATAAAGAAGATATAGTACTAAAATTCGCAATATTCTAGTTACCAAAAAGGCTCCGACAAATTGCGAGCTTAAGAAGATAAAAACATAGTTTTTTTTTTACATTATTTAAGTATTAGATATAGATGGATATACTCCGTCTTCGTCAAACGTTGATCTTTGGCAATTAAATCAATTCTGACAACCAGTCTTACTATGCTATGGGATACTGTGTTACCCAGTAAAATGGAAAGGCAGTCGCTCCGAATCCGGTAAGACTGGAAGCCGACCCCAACATAGTTGTGAAAAGGCTAGGCAGATGATATACAAATGTTTTACTCACACTGGGCTCATTCATATCGTTCCATATATGAACATCCTTGCTGGTGCCCGGGAAGTTGTCGAACTGGTATCTGTCCGCGTAGTACTTGCTGACCGCCGGGTCGAAGAAGTCGAGGTATGATGAGGAGCCGGGCCAGCACCAACCTGTGTCAAGAAATAGCCTTGTACTTCACTGTTGGGCGTATAAATACAAGGGAAAAGACAAAAAAAAGAATGTTTACAGAAATATTGTTATGATATCAACCTTAAAACCTGGGGCGCGATTCCACTATTATCAATTCAGTGTGCACATAAGAAAAAAATGGGCAAAGAAGTAATTTAATTTATTTTACTGTAAAAACAGGGCTTTTTTTATTTTTTTTTTACAACATCACATACATTCCTCTGAACCCAAAGTAGCTGAAGCACTTGTGTTATGGAATTCAGAAACAACGAAGGTACCACAAACACACAGACCCGAGACAATGTAGAAAAGTTGGCTTGAGGTTCATACACTAGCGAGAAAACAAGCGAGAGCATGTTTTTATTATCGAGAATTTTAAGTCTGATATTTAACTAAAGATAACTTAAATACTAATTTATATTATTTGTGGTTACCATAGCTCAGACTTTGGTCAGTTTGGGGTTAGATGAACACGTGTGAGTAGTCCCAGGATATTACCTTCATAATCCTTGCCGTCCTTGTCCTTGACATAGTATCCTAGTTCGGTGGCGTCCTCGTGCACGAAGTAGCCAGCTTCGCGCTTGATGTGGGGATCTATGATGGTGACCAGCTTGCGGCCCTTGGCGGTCAGGTTGGCGACCATCTCGGCTGGGTGCGGGAACTTCAGGGGGTCCCAAGTGAAGTACCTGGTGAAAGAAAAAGGTATTTTATTTATTAAGTACAACAAACAAAGTGAGGTGGGGTTCTGGTTTGCTAGATCTGGACACACCCTTATGTGTCTTCAACTAGATGATGCAAAGTCTTACGTATGGTATTGTAATGGAATAGTGCTAACACATAGACACCTCATGTCTTATAGCAGTTTGTTTTTTACAACTTTTTATTTAATTTGCAATTGTGTCGTGTGTTGTGATGTGTGTGTGTTGTGATATCTTGTAGCTAAATTAACTTTTTGAGATGTAATGTAAGGGAACGGCTTTTGTGGCGTTACTTGGAAGCACATCGCTGAAAGAGCAGTCCTCGGGGAAATCAACGACATAACGAGCATCCCTCCGTGTACCTCGTCTGCGCAACCACGACCACTCTGACAAGAGTGTTACGACTAAGAAGAAATATAAATAGGCTGAGCAGATCTTAGGACACTCACTTCTTCCTGTCAGTGTACTCGATGTCTAGCCAGATGACGTCAGCGGGTATGTCGTGCGTGTCGAAGTTGTCGTCCACGCCGCGCACGTCCGCCTCGTCCACGTAGTTCCAGCGGCACTGGTGGTATGCTAGCGAGAATTTCTGTACCGAACAATAATATAAACATAGTATTAATATCCTGGGACAACACACATGGGCATCTGATACCAAACTAGGCAGAGGATACATACTAACAATACTAAGGGCTGATTGCTTCAAAATATATTGTGTCTGCTAACGTTAAATATGGCTACTTAAATAAAAATATCATACTGACTTAACTTTCCTACGGTAACAGATGGTTTGACCGGTTTGACAACCCACCGTTAAATTTTTGGTGCGTAATAATTAATGATTGATGGAATTAACTCATTTTGAGCTGAAATTTTGTAAACTGGCTCTATACCAGATCTACTCTTCACCCCTTTTGGATAGATATACCCTTTCGGTAACAACCTGCATGCATACATACATAGATATACTTACAGGGGGTAAAGGCGCAGATCCAGTGAGCCTTGTGTACTGCCGGAACACGTCAGCCGGCTTCTCTCCGAGGAACACGAACACGTCGATTATGCCGGACTCACTCATGAACCTGCAAGTAAATACATCTTAATATGGGCAGTACGTCAGACAGAAAATCCACCTAGTTTTCTCTACTACAAATTTGGTGAAATCGTGATATGACTGTCCTACAACATATGTTTTGGATTGGACGAAACAGGTAAAGTTTATTGCGTGCGTATGTTATATTATAATTGTTGTGCCAATTGATGCTATGTTAGTGTAAATAAAATTAAAATTAAATTGAAAAACTCATAGAAATAAAATTATAGCGCCAACTGAAACTGATTTTTTTTAATGGTTTACTAAAGCACTAATTCCTAAAATTTGTTTCAAGATAACAATATTTGAACATTACAATTAATATGACACTACCAGCATAACCCAAGTTCAATTACCTGGCATCGACCCGCCTCTTCTGCCCGCCAGTGACGAGGTTCACGAGCGAGGAGACCACGGTACTGTCGGCGTAGTTGAGCACATCCACCCACGTTTCCGCTGAGTTGTGCCAGAACACACCGGCGCTGCGTTTTGGTCTGGATAAGAGAATAATACAGTGTTAATACTTGGAATATCATTTGGTAAACATATTTCAAACAAAATTTGGCATTTTTATTCAAAATCAAAATCAAAATGTTTTTATTTCTTATAAACCAAATAAAAAAGGCGCTCAAGAAACGTTACGTTAAATCTACTGACTCTAGTTGCTCGGTTCCAAAGTGTCCTTCCTATGGAGAAGAGCCGGCAAGAAACTCCATAGGTTACTCTTTTAAAAAATAAATTGTTAAAATTATTTGTACATTATTGGTTAAATATATGCGTCAAAAACGCAGTACAAACTAAGTTATAAAAAAGAAAATTTAAAATAATTTAATCTGTAATAGAATGATCACTGATCACTCTGACAACCGAAGAAGTCGAAGAACCAATCTGTTAAATAGTGAATAATAAAAACTACGCTGTTGACGCATTCACATAAAAAACAAAGTACAAAATATGAAAATTTAAAAAGTAAAAAATAAAAATAAAAAAGTAATAATAATAAAAGGTAAAACAATTTTACATACAATACATATGTAGTCACAAAAAAAAAAAAAAAAAATATACCCTAACAGGAATGTCAAGGCATGTCAAGTGCCTTCAGGAAATACAGGCGGCTTAATAATAATAATAATTTAATTTATTTCAGATATCATTTAGATCCATATTTTGTTAGTAATAGTCTTAACCTAATGTTAGTAAAAGGCATACTATAATTAATGTACAAACAAATATTGTTTAAACATATATTGCACCTACGTGTGCAACCGTATCCAGTGAGCCAACATGGGGCTGTCCCACCTATCACAAAATACACTCAGGATGCTGTGGGAGCTTGCACGAACTCTACTGAGAATAGAGGCGCACCTTTTCCGTAATATGGCATGAAAGCCATCCACCCCCGCTTCGGCAAACATCCCGGAAGCGCTACAAAAGCGTGGAAGGCCCAACAGCATCCTGAATATATTGTTATACTGGACACGCAGGGCGTTGTATGCCCTCAGCGTGTACCTGACCCACAGACTGCACGTGTAAAAAGACTGGCAGTATGCTCTGAAAAGTGTTATTTTGACTTGCGTCGTACAACGTGCAAATCTGCGGATCAGCATATTACCTCGGACAGCCATCGCCCTGCGTTCCCTCTCTATGTCTAGGTCATCATTTAAGTCATGAGTGACCCAGTGACCCAGGTACTTACATTTTATTACTCTTGATAACGGAGTATTATTTATGCTTACGTCGGGCACATTAGTGTAACATTTGGTGCCCGCCTTAAATACCAATAATTCACATTTTTTTGCATTGTACCTGAGTCCCTGCTTGACCGCGTAGTCTTCGCACATCTTAACAAGACGCCTAAGTGCGCTTATTGATGGACTCAGCAGCACCATGTCGTCAGCGTAACTTATATTGTTTACGCAAACTCCGTCAATGTGACAGCCTATACGGGTGCTACTGAGTTCAACAATCAGCTGGTTAATATAAAGGTTAAAGAGACGAGGCGAGGTAATACCACCCTGTCTCACCCCGCACTTCAACCTATACATATCAGACAGAGTTCCACCCCACCTGACATGGTTCGTCTGATTCTCGTACCAGTACTTAAACAAAGAGATAACAGTACTGTCAACACTACTTTCCTTTCGCAGCTTTTCCCATAATATATCATATGACACCAGGTCAAATGCTCGCGATAAGTCCAGAAAACATGCATTGACCGGTGTTTTCCTATCAGCGTAATACTGAACAGTTTGCTTAAGGCTTAAGAACTCATAGGCTTAAGAACTCATTTAAAGTAAACAAGCAAATCTTGAGGACCGCCAGGGAAGCCACATGTGCAGATATTAAACACTCCACGCCCTTTTGTCTTCCACGTAGTCCTTAACTTTATAATACGCTTTCCTTATAAGAATAGATTTTACACAAGATTTGAATTTCTTACCAGGCAGATCAGTAATGGCCTCTGGTAGTTTATTATAAAAGCGTATTGAATTCCCTAGAAATGATTTTGAGTTTGTTTTAGTAAGCCGGAATTTAGGAACTACTAACTTATTCTTATTCCTAGTATTAATATTGTGATAATCACTTTTAACTCTAAAACTAGAAAGATTTTTACGCACATACATAATATTTTCGAAAATGTATAAGGAAGGCAAGGTTAGAATGTTCATTTCTTTAAACTTTTCTCTTAATGACTCTCGAGGGCCCATGCCGTATATTGAGCGAATTGCCCGTTTCTGCAAGATGAAAATGGAATCTACATCGGCCGCGGACCCCCATAATAGAATACCGTAAGACATCAAGCTGTGAAAATAAGCGAAATAAACTAGTCTAGCAGTGGGTATATCAGTAAGCTGCCGAATTTTCCTAACCGCGAATGCAGCCGAACTTAACCTAGACGACAGTGCCGAGATGTGTGGCCCCCACTGCAACCTAGAGTCAATCGTTATTCCCAGAAATACGGTTTCATTTATTAATTCGAGCTGGTCGCCATCAAGCATCAAACCTAATTCTGATATTGTATGAACATTGGAAAGCGAAAACTTTAGACATTTAGTTTTACTTGCATTGAGAAGCAAGTTATTAGTAGAAAACCAATCGGAAAGAACATTAAGGGCATTATTAAAGTTCGATAAATCTGGTAATTTTCTATTAATTTTAAAAATAAGTGAGGTATCGTCCGCGAATAATATAATATTAGATAAATTAGCCATCATATAGGGAAGGTCATTTATATATGCCAAGAAGAGAAAAGGGCCAAGGATTGAACCTTGCGGCACCCCCATTCTCACTGTAGACCCAGATGATGTTACGCCGTTTATACCTATTTTTTGAAGTCTAGTTGTTAAATATGACTGAATAAGTTCAAGGGATTGATCTCGCAGTCCGTAGTGTTTTAATTTGAGGATAAGCGTCTTATGGTCGACACAATCAAAAGCCTTGGAAAGATCACAAAAAATACCAATGGCATCCTGTGATCCCTCCCAAGCCTCTAAAATATGAGACACTAACTTAGCCCCGGCGTCGGATGTTGACCTTCCCTTTGTAAATCCAAACTGGCGTTCATGAAAGACATTATGTTTACTAAAATGTACAATTAATTGATCTAATACCATTCTCTCAAATATTTTACTTATAGCAGGAAGAACTGAAACTGGTCTGTAGTTTGATGGATCGTTCTTGCAACCTGATTTAAAAATAGGAATTACTTTACTGTGCTTCATTAAATCTGGAAAGGTGCCACTATCCACACAGTCGTTAAAAATGTTTGCAAGAATCGGAGCGATAGTGTCAATTATTGATTCAATTATTTTGACAGATATGCCCCATAAATCTTCAGTGGTCTTTACTTTTATATATTTAAATGATTTCTTTACAACGCTAGGGGATACATGACTAAAACTAAATTTTGGAATATCTCTATTAAAATGTTGCTTGACTAATGTCTCTGCTCTTAGAGAAGACGAAGAGAGAGATTTTGTAACTTTAATTGGAATTTCCTTAAAAAATGATTCGAAAGCTTCAGCTACATCAGACTTATGTGAAATTAACTGATTATTAATTTTTAATGAAATATCTGTATCTCTTTGTTTACTACTTCCAGTTTCAGAGTTAATAATCTTCCATACTGTTTTAATTATTCGGTAAATACCTAGCTTTATATAAACTTTTGACACAAATATGTGTTGACAACACCATAGTTGGCAAATTTTGTTGGTGAGTCGGCTTTAGAATCCGATCCTTTTTCTCATTTGATGATGTGATTAAGTTCGGCGTTCGCCGGACGTCGTCCTTTGCAGAGCTAACTTGTGTGTGTGTGTGTGTTATACACCCTAACAGATATATAACACTTACCCATGAGAATACAAGACAGGCACGGCGCCATAAATGGCCATGCGGCTGTCGAGATCGTACTCGAACACGTCGAGGTTGTAGAGACGGTACGGCTCGCCGGACGTCGTCGTGTGCAGAGCTAACTTGTCGGTGTGTTCCGGTATACCTAAGAAAAAAAGGCTATTAGTATATTTTATTTAAAAATAGTTGTGCCCCGCGGTTTCCCCAGCGTAAGTACCTATTCTCAAAATCGAAGATCATGAAAATCGGTCCACCCGTTCTTGAGATAAAAATGGTGTAACCAACCCGTCTTCGTTATATTTACAGGGTGGAATTTTTGATGCCACCTGTAGGGAAACTGCTCTAAATACTAGACATGGCGAACTCTACTTGAGAAAAATGCTCTTTTATGTCTAAATTAAACAACACTTTATTCATAACTTTTTTACACTACACCGGGAATCGAACCCAAGAAACGAACACTGGCTTTTCCTAAACATTAGCGTGAAATAATTTTATATGCACAAATTTCTTGAAACAACGCACATATCCATTCCACTTAGGGAAAAATCATCAATATTAATACTAAAAAATTAAAAGATATTGTATGCCGATCGATGAAACATTGAATAATTATGTCAAATACTCGACTAATGGAGTCTTCAATATGATTTTAACTGTTATCTTCGATATCCTGAGTGCGTCACACTCAAATTAGAACAAACAAACACTTCGATTCTAAACCAAATATTTGTTTAAAAGATATTTACCTTCAAAAATGTTCTACTTGTTAGCCTATTGTAAAGCGTTTTTCAAAAAGGAGTAACTCATAATTTGGTATGTTTTTATTCTCAAATTGTTACGCGATATCTCCCGTCAATGTGGATCGATTAAGTTTGTCACTCCAGGGTATACCTTAGAGGTGGTGCCATATAAATTGGTGGTTGGATTAAATTTCGGTTCATTTTTACATTGAAGTATAATCAATTATAAATAGTCTTACTATGGGATACTTCCCAATACAAATATTGGTATATTGATATACTGGGAAATATATTTCTTACCATATAAATTATCGGCTTCGGGGAAGCTGAAGTCAAGGGAGATGGCTTCGTTTCCTCTCGGCTTGCTGTCGTGGTGCGACTTGAAGTTCTCGCCCCAAGTGCCTTCCTCCTCCTGCATAATAATAAGCTATTTAAAACTACTGATAAAGTATTTATAACCAAAACCGACACATGAAGAACAAATAATAATACGAAACATGTTTGAATGTCTGCATGTTTGTATCACTTACAAAGAAAAGCGCAATTTAATTTTAATCATGACATTGTGATCATAATATGCACCTTAAGAAATAAATAAATAGAAATATAATTATACGTATTTACCTAAGTACCTATATTTAGTATTATTTAACCTTGATTGACCAAGTTCAACTAGATTCCTTAAACGAGTAACTAAGTATTTTTATAGAGGTCAGCATAAACTCTAGATGCTCGCTTTACTATATTAGTAAATACTCTATTATACTGGGTGTTGCCGAAAGGGTATATCTATTCAAAAGAGGTGAAAATTACCTCTGGTATAGAGTCAGTTTACAAAATTTCAGATCAAAATTAGTTCATTTAATAATAATTGATATCAAATTTTTCGTTTTAATTATTTGAAAAAACTAATCTTATCTGAAAGAGTGGTTAAAAAAATGGACCGCTAGGGACAGTGAATTTACATAAATTAAAATAAATAGTTTCAATTTAATAATTATAAATCAGTCATCACAGGTTCAGTTGAAAACCAGCGTGTCTATCTTTTTATTGTTTTTTTTTTTTTATTTTAACTTTGTTCTTTTTACTTCCTGTGCTTGTGTGTTGCTGTGACAAATAAATTTTTCTTTTTTTCTTTCTTTCATCTTCATTTTACAAATTTTAATACTACTTATATGCTACAATAACTAAATCCCTACAACAGACACACACACATTCATTCTATTAGACAACTATCAATATTATGAATACAAATAAATATGATCTAATACATCAATTAAACGTAACATTAATATAAACACAACACTGATTACGGACACACGAGTGTCCTCACGTAGACCATTAAATTTAATAGTTTATCGTAAAACGGTAATTATAAACAGAATCATTCACTTTCAATGAGTTTTCTAATGTAAAGAAATTACTAAAAAGCGGTTGCGAATGCTTTCTTTTATATCAAAAGTAATAATTAATCGAATTAAAGAGTTTTAAACACAACTTTGGGAATGCCAAAATACAAAAATTTCAAAATGCTGAACAGATCCTTCATAAGTTATAGCTAAGATCTAAATCCATCAAATCAGTTTTAAGAATAAACGCATCATAATTGGCCCAGTCGTTTAGGAGGAACTTTTTTTTTTTTGCGTCGGTGGTTATAAATGTTACAAATCAAATCGTGTTTCTGAAAGCACGTTAAACAGTAGGTCCCGGCTGTCATACATAGATCGTTGGCAGTCGTTAAGTCAATTCTGACAAGCAGTCTTATTATGGGATACTGTGTTCCCCAGTAAAATGGGTTGTGGAGGTCAGATAGGCAGTCGCTCCATGTAAAATACGGTATTCAGCTGAATCCGGTAAGACTGGTAGCCGACCCCAACATAGTTGGGAAAAGGCTCGGGAGATGATGGTTATAAATGTTACAAATATCAGACAAATAAAAATAATTATCCAGTCATATACGGCATTCAAATCATTTAGCTAGGAGTTCTGTGATAGCGGGATTTTTTTTATTATTTAGATGAATGTTGACACAACAAACGAACATCACCCAAAAATATTTTCAATTTCCATAAATTTTTCCTCAATAAGAAAACAAAACCAAACATAATCCTTTTAAAAATATTATGAGTCAACTAAAACGAATCAGGTTGTAGACCAAACAAAGGAACCTAGCGTTACGTAATGAGTTCATTAACCTTATTATTGTAAACACGTTTAACTACGCGTTAGAAGCTTATCCTAAATGTCTTACATTGTAGTATTATCAAGACAATAATGTCACAGAAACACGTGGTTTCAATAATATCAGATCGTTCTAAAACTGGTTGATATAATAATTAATAGTGTCAGCTGTTTTGTCTCAGATAGTTTTTTTTTGTTTTTTGAAGGTTTACCGCAGTTAACCTGGGGCCCAATTCCGCTATTTTAAAGTCAGTGGCTTGCAGGTTAATGAACGTTCCAGTGTGTACCTAATTTTCGAATTTAGATGATTTTAGTTTAATGACAAATGTACACATACTTGCCACTGTTGTCATTTTAGGATTGCCACTGACTGTAGTAGGCTTATCTGAATACGAAAATTAGGCACAATAACAAGCACACTGGATCGTTCATTAACCTGCCACCCACTGACTTTAAAGTAGCGGAATCAGGCTCCTGAGCGCTGGCTTTGACAGCTTCACCGGATTATTGTCGAAACCATACTTGTATATGAATACTTTAATTCAAATATACAATTTTCTTCTCTATTATTGCAAAGGCTATAAAGCTTCATACGATATGTCAGTCCTGCATTTTTTTTTAATTTTTGTCCACCTTCTGCAACCTCGCGGTCACAGTTATTTCTGCCAGTGTCGTGTAGTTATTATACTTAATAAACAGTCCTGCATTATCGTAGAATAGTATTTTGACATATGCATACTCATAATGTCGAATTTCATGCAATAACTAATCCTATACTACAAGTATTCACAGTAAAATGATTAACTATAATGTGAAACAAAATAATAATTTAAATCAATTACATTTCCGTCTTTTTTATTGTTCTACAGGTTTCATAGTTATCGAACCGTGACCAAATAAAAAATATGTTTACATAAGTGTAAAACGAAAAACTGAAAATTAATTTATTATTTGAAATTATCGTCCGTGTATTTAAACTACCGGTTCCTAACAATAACTCTATTCTGTATTCTACAGGGTGTTAAGAAAACCCAGTCCGAAAGGGTCAGATAGGTTTCACAATCTCATGCCCAAATCAAATATCAAATTTTGAATATTCATGATATTTTTGCCTCGAAATTTGTTTGATAATTTAGCAGCTCCTGTGATGACGGCGAATGTTTCTATCGCCTTTTTGAAAATTTTTATTTTAGGTTTTGATTTTTTTTTTCACATTAATAGTATCAATTATCGATACCTAACAACACCTTAACGGATCGGACAGGGTTTTCTTAACACCCTGTATATGTGAAAGAACTTTTAACAACGTCAATCCACTAGGTATTTAAATGTACCTAATCCTATAACTAGATAAGACATGATCTTCACAATTACTCACATCTTGTTTACAAATAAAAACAATAAGAAACTTATTTCATCACAATGTCCTTTTACCGAGATGTAAAAAGAGTAATGTCATTGCAAAGTCACATTATCAGGTTACGGGCAACCTTGTGTAAAGGTTAATAACCTCTGGGCAACCACAAAACCAGTTCTATGAAGCCCTAAGTTTATTCAGTATTACCTACCTAGATATTGTGCTTATACACCAGAATTTAAATTGGTACTCTGCCAAATGTTACCGACAATTTTTCTATTAGTGTCCTTGTGATCATATGAGGGTTACGTACGTTACGTAAATAAATAGTATGAGATTATTTACCGACGAAAAAAGGAGGAAGTTCTCGTAGGAAATTATTTAGCTCACTATTATACGAGAAGAGAGTTCTGGTTTGGGATAATTACAGGTCCAAATTATTATTTTTATTAACTGTAGGTTACTCATCAGCGGGTTACAAAACACGGTTTGTTTTACCATATCTTCTATCTAAAACTTATTAATATGATTATATGACACAAAAGACAATTTATGTTTTCTTGCCAAAAAAATAGATATCCGTGACCTAGTGTCAATTATGAGATAACTAAAAGTGCTTCTTTTCTTAATTTCATTATTAAAAGATGCGCTTTGCATATAAAGGAAACAAAAACATCTCTTTTATGTTTTAGGAAAACGTATCAATTTGGGGTAAGATGATGCCTTAGATCGTCATCAAATCTTCTAAAAATGTTATTACCATACAAATAGAAGAAATTTTCCATCGGGAAACAAAACATTAGATTATTGTCTTACATCTAACGCAATATTTCAGCGTAAACGTCAAGATTACAAGTGCATAGACGCGTCTATCAGTCACGTACTGATAAGTCAAGATCAATGACACGTGCGTGGATGTGAGGTCAATCTGCGTGCGTATCTATACTATCGGTTTTATCAGGTTTTACCTTTGATTGACGCTTTGTTTTAGAAATGTAGTGATTGAGATATTTATATCTTCTTCTTAGCGTGTCGATCAATGACTATTTTCATCGTGGCTAGATTCTTGCGGACCAGTACTCAGTCACGCGGACTGTATTATCAGTGGCTTTGTACAGGTCCTCGCGTGTACAGGTGGAGGGACACGCTGGGCAGCTCAACAAATGAGCCATGGTTTGGGGAGAGGTACCACACTCACAAGGCTCGTGTGTGCTGTAACCCCACCGATACATATTTATATCAACACAGACTAAATGACTAATATAAGCCATAGCAAAATACTTTTGAATCACACAAAAGGTATTATTTATATACATCGATGTATATAAATAAATAAAAAATTGCATTGTTCTGAACCCAAAGTAAGTAGCTAAAGCACTTGTGTACCTTTCTAAGATTACTATTGTACCTCAAAAATCGAATTTTGATTGTTTGAAAATGGCTGTTTTCTTATAAAGAAAACCTAATATTTCCGTTAAAAAGTTGTCAGCTCTTCCATATGAAATACTGTTAAAGGTTATAATCGTTAAATTAACAGTTACCATGTATTAAACCACAAAATATAATTTAAAGTAGCACTGGCATACTCTATCTATTGAAAAAAAAAAACATGTTTTACGTACATACAAACCTAGCTACAAGAATAAATCGGTGAAACTATCAATCAAATTGATAATAATAAGAAAGAACCTTATCTTACTACGTGAGCTATACTTACATCTATATGGGCTATATAGGTAAGGCGGTCAATGCATTGATAAATACGGGTTTATTGTTACACGAGTTTCATTGTATTTTAATGGATTACTTTATCGCTGAGAAAAAGGTTTATATTTGTAGGTGGGCTAGCGGTTACTCGCGTCTTTGTTGGAGGTTTTAAATTATGAATAAGCTCATGTCAAGTTTTATGTAAATATGTTTAGTCGTTTTAGAGGTAAAAAGTAACAAACATCCAAAAATTACTCGTATTTTAAATATTAAGAGAATCTGCAGATTACGTTAGGTCGTATTTGATTTGTTAGTTTTCTTTGCTTATCAGTATTATTTTGTGCCTTTATAACAATCTTTTTATTTGATATTCCTACCTATATAAACAAAGTTAGACTTCGTTATTTTTTATAGACGTCAGAAAATGCAAGAAATTTATTTTTAAACATGTGTTTTACATATTTTTTAGCAAACAATGCAACATATGTTTTTAATATTTAATAACTTTACTGTCACTATATACTACTTTTCATTATGAATTAAAAACTTGTTCAAATATAGGCTATAGAAGTAAAGACTTATTTTTAACCGACGATTAAAGAATGAGTTTATCAAGACGTTTATTTGTGATTTAATGACCAACTGTGCAACTCTTTCATATTGATGTTTTCAACAATATGTAATATACGTACAGTGATTAAAAAGGTATCAAGCGATAAAAACAATTTAAAGAAACATACAGACTTTCAAACAACGTGGGGCTCGTGGCTAAGTGTAAGCCGTACGGTTTGACCGATAATACAGGTTAAGCCGCGCTCGCCGCGGTTGGTCCGTGGATGGGTGACCATTTATAACATACCGAGACCCCTCCGTGTTTCGGATAGCACGTTAAACAGTAGGTCCCGGCTGTCATACATAGATCTTTGGCAGTCGTTAAGTCAATTCTGACAACCAGTCTTACTATGGGATACTGTGTTTCCCAGTAAAATGGGTTGTGGAGGTCAGATAGGCAGTCGCTCCAAGTAAAATACGGTATTCAGCTGAATCCGGTAAGACTGGTAGCCGACCCCAACATAGTTGGGAAAAGGCTCGGGAGATGATGATGACAGACTTTCAAACACTGCCATACAAATAAAAAAAATGTTTTGAAAACAGTAAAGATTACATCAAGTCAAACACATGTTTCGACAACTACACCAAAAATACATACAGTAGTACATAGAACCAACACCTTTGTGGAGTCTGCTTGAAAAACGGCTTACTTCTGCCACCAATCATCATAGCGCTATTGTTATTTTTAATTTATTATGAGTAATATTTAAGATTTATAATATTTAATTTAGGGGAGGGATGAAAGACATGTGAATAAGAGAGTTTGGATGTGGATGGCTGGAGAGGAAGAGGAAGGCCGAAAAAAAGGTGGCTTGACTGCGTGAGAGATAATATGAATGAAAAAGAAGTGATTAAGTGAATGAGAGTATGACAGCTAATAGAGTGGAATGGAAGGAAAAAGCATGGTGCGCCGACCCCAATTAATTTGGGAAAAGGGCAGGAAGAAGAAGATGAGTAATATTTAAATAATATATGGCACTAGGGCATAGATTTTGTCCATCTCTTCTCTAAGTCCTATTATCATCCAGATTCATATATTTTATCAATTCTTTCTAATTAATTGATGTGACTACCCTGCGCAGAAGAACAAACCTAGAAAATCACGCGGCGGTATTACTTATCTTGCAAAAAGTTAACAATTAATTGCTGTCAGATAACTGACGTATTACGTATCGCAACAATTATCAATTCGACAGCAATAATTGCACAAATTTTGGTGTTAATTACTTTAGTTTTGCAAGGCAAGTAATACTGCATAAGGTGCTACATAAGGGTCAGAATCCACCAAAGCGGAGACGAGCAGAGCGGAGAGGAGAAGTTTTTTTCGTAATCAATAGGAATTCGTTATACAGGCCTTTATAAACTGCGTAATTTGTTTTCTTTTTCCGATCCTCTTTGGTGGAGTCCGGCCCTAAAAGCGACAAGGCTATAAACAAGCACAGAAGCACACTTACGACTTCCACAATATTACTGTCTTCATCGTCCACCCTTTCCTTTTTAACTCGGAGCGGTTCCACGGCCAACTGAGCGTTCTCGTTCAGGACCACTGCAACATCGCCCGCTAGGTTCAGGAACTCGAACTTCAGGGGTTCCACTGTGATGACGACCTTGTGACCTTGGCTGTTCGCGACGGTTAGCTTGCCGTTCTCGTTGGAGACGATCTTGAGACTGCAACCACGGTGTATATGAGATTTTTGAGGGAAAAATGTTAGGTTGAATAAGCAAATGAGGGGATTAAAATTTTTTTTTTGCCATTTGCTGACCTTATCTTTATAATATAGCACAAGAAGTCATATGAAAAAGAAAGCAGTTTAAATTGGATTTTATTTATGTTTTGTGTATTGACACAACTGAATTTCTTAGGTTTTATTGTCAGAGATATCATCTGCTTATAACCCACTAGTTTTTTAAATATATTGCTAATACATAAAGTTGTTAGTTGCCTACATATATTTTTGTTTTTAATATTATATTTTGATTTTTTTATGCAGCAAGTAAGTATTTTTACTAACTTGATGAAAAGAAACAGTCATTCTTTATATCCAACTAAATCCCTTATATTCTTCTTCATATACATATACAATAAAACAAGTATCCTTACCCATCAGCCTTAGGTTCTCCATTGAGAGCCAGTTGAGTCCTGTACCGCGGGTACAGGGGATCAGCCTCATCAATCTCAACTCGGAAAGTGCCATCCACAAGGGCTGACAGCCGTAACGCATAGTGCCACTGTAAATGATATGTTTATTAGACTTATGAACCAGTAGAACATTATTCCTGGTTTCTGAAGGGCTTAATCTGTTGTCAAAAACACGACATTATGTAGCAACTATTTTGCTAACTAATATATTAAGTTTGACCATAGATTAAGTTTATAAAAACTTGATCTATGGTCAAATACATGACTTAATTTTTTTTTTATGATTTAATTACGACTGTGATTGGTTGACCAAAAGACTATAAAGCCAGTTCTAAACGTGAGATTTGACAGGCTTTTTTTGTGTTTAACAATGTTTAAGAAAATGTGGGTTTGTAGGGGCAGGTAAAGACATTAACAGTGCTTCTGCTTGTCTGTCTGTCAATCCCCACCAATTTGAGACAAACTTCTGTAGAGCAGATTTTTGAATTGTGTTTGTCCCTCAATTGATATGGTATAAGATATGAACAAAGTATACAGATATTTTGAGGTAAATACCACAAATTCCAATCATTATTTATAATTATTTTACTTGTAAATCAGCAATCTTTTGTAAACATACAAATTGCAGCAATTTGTTTTGGTTTTAATATTCTGATAAAAGAAATATTTGTCTATATTACAATAAATAGTTTACATGGTTGAATTAAATTACATAAGTTAGTACTATTTAAGCTTTTATGAAGGAAAATCTAGGTGTCATGTACCTTATTTTTAATAAAAATCACATATAGAGATCATTTTGTCAAAACACCTTTAAAACATTATAATATGGCCTTACAAAAACAAAAACAAATTGGTTTTTTTTTACCATCCCGACTAGTTTGTGGTAAATAGGTTATGTTTAAATGACCTCCAGTGAAATGTCATTTACAAGCAATTTATTTTGTGCCAGTATTTTATCAGAAATATAAATCTTAATTGAAACAACTGTTTTTATAATTAGAACAAGCTATAAAAGTTACTTGTTACCCTTTTTTATTCAATGACTATAAAATTCTAGATTTTAAATACTATTTAATGTTATAAGATTTTAATTGTTATGTATTATGAATTTAGCATGCAAATTAACCTTTTAATATGATAAAAAAAATCTTTTCTTTACAAGATAATTATGCGTTTATTGACAAAGCAAATTGGATATTTATAAATTCTATGAATTCTATGAACTCTGGAAATTATATAGATAGGCAGCTTATAATTAGTAGCAACTACAACAAATTATGATAACTATTTTATTTTGATATCATATCATATTTTATACATATTATGTTTCTTTTATCCCTTTTTATATAAATTATAAATGAATGATTATGATATACTCTGGACTATTGGAGATGGAATTCATTCATTTGAATGATCATTGAAAAGTATATAACTTTTGAATATCACATAGCTCAAGGCATATCACTCCAGCTAGTTTACTGTATATATATGTAGAAATTTATTACAAAAATAGCTTGGCAACCTCCCAGTATCCTATGCAGCTATAAGTGTCAAAAACATACATCATTATACAGGGTGTCCCATAAATCAACGTCAAGCCGGAAATGGGCGATAGGCCAATTGATGGTGGTTATCAGAAAAATAAGGAAAATAATATTTATGAACAATTAAAAAAAATATTGGCTTTTTAAAAAAAATCGAGAAATTGACACCCTGTGACAGTCTTTCAAGCTTTGTGACTAGAAACCTTGACCATGCTTTGTTTTTTTTTGTGTAACGGGTCCCTGAATAACCCTTTTATTAATTGTAACCTAAAATTAAAACAAAAATGCCTCAGTTTTATTAAAACATCATTTTATTGCGCAACCCTTACGCAAAAAAAATTACATCATCGATCTTTATGTGACTGTCTTGTAAAAAAAATGTACTACACTCTTTTGGCAAGTGGCTTTAAAAGATGGCGCATTTAGTCTGGATTCTAAAATGGTACTATACTTAGTAGACTACGCCTAAAGTTCGGTAGAAAAAAAATGAAAATCAAATGAAAGTTAATTAATTTTATCACTTAAATTGCTATGGACCGCGTTTGAAAGTTCGAATGCTGTAATATAGTTACCCTATTGTTCCGTGTGTGAGCGAGACAGACAGTGATAGTATTGTGTCTTGTGTGAGCGAGACAGATAGTGGCGCCACCACGATGCATCTGTCATTTCTCGATTTAGAATACCGAGTTAGATGGATAGGACGGTCCGGTCCAATTTCGTGGCCAGCCCGTTCACCGGACTTAAATCCACTCGACTTTTTTTACTGGGGAGCCTTAAAAGAAAAAGTATATTTAAAACCACTTGAAAATTTAAATGAATTAAGAGTAAAAATTGCGGAAGCTGTCGCAGAGATCAACTCGAAAAGATTCGCTCGCCTTGTGAACCGCTCTTTTTTAAGAAGATGTAGGGCTTGCATTGCGGCTGAAGGCAAACAATTTGAACATTTGTTGTGAATAAATAAACTTTAATTCCAATAACTGAATTTTATTTCAACCTTATTTTTATTTTGTCTCCTAAGTCTGTCACAAAATGGCAGATGCATTGTGGTGGCGTCACTATCTGTCTCGCTCACACAAGACACAATACTATCACTGTCTGTCTCGCTCACACACGGAACAATAGGGTAACTATATTACAGCATTCGAACTTTCAAACGCGGTCCATAGCAATTTAAGTGATAAAATTAATTAACTTTCATTTGATTTTCCTTTTTTTTCTACCGAACGTTAGGTGTAGTCTACTAAGTATAGTACCATTTTAGAATCCAGACTAAATGCGCCATCTTTTAAAGCCACTTGCCAAAAGAGTGTAGTACATTTTTTTTACAAGACAGTCACATAAAGATCGATGATGTAATTTTTTTTGCGTAAGGGTTGCGCAATAAAATGATGTTTTAATAAAACTGAGGCATTTTTGTTTTAATTTTAGGTTACAATTAATAAAAGGGTTATTCAGGGACCCGTTACACAAAAAAAAACAAAGCATGGTCAAGGTTTCTAGTCACAAAGCTTGAAAGACTGTCACAGGGTGTCAATTTCTCGATTTTTTTTAAAAAGCCAATATTTTTTTTAATTGTTCATAAATATTATTTTCCTTATTTTTCTGATAACCACCATCAATTGGCCTATCGCCCATTTCCGGCTTGACGTTGATTTATGGGACACCCTGTATATTATTTACTTACCAATATTATTTTTTTCTCTGTTGATGTGTCCACAGTGTTAACTTCAGCAGAGAGAACATTTCCATGTACAACAACTGTGTCCAAATTAAGCGAGTACTGCGATTTTTCGGGCTTGAACGAACGTAATCGTTTACAGAACCCCGATTGATCGCAAGTCTTGAAATTATTCTTATCCACGCCGAAACTACTGCTAATCGCCAATGCGGCGACCAGAAGAAGCCCCCAAGTCTTCATACTGTAATATAATACTTATTTACCAAATTTAGGCTATCTATAACAAAGACCGGTGCCAATGAAAACTCGAAAACTAACACGAGTTGTAACTGAATATTTAATCACTTACTTGGCCGTATTAATAGTTTTTGCGCCCTAATATTGTAGTATAGACCGTGTTCGATTTTTCTATATATTCATCGCCACGATAATATTATTACAGTAATAGTTAAAGAATGAATACGAAGGGGTAGCCTGCACGCGTTACGTGGAGATATCCCGTTTGACAACTGTGTTTTTTGCGGATTACCAGCATGAAAATAGTGTGGAATCAGCAAAATCTTATGTTTTAGTAAGAAAATTCTATCTGTATTTTCTATTTCTAATGTAGTAATTTATTTTACACAGAAACATTATGTTTTGGAATGTACCCAATAAAATAAAATAATATAGCCAAATAAAACTGTATTTTCGGAATATTAATTGAAACCTAAATGACTGCTTAATCCTAATTTTTTAAAGAATTTTGAAACTTCCTCGCTTTAAAATCGACTAAAACTAATTGACAGTTAACTCAATTATTTTTAAGCTCATCTCTATCAAAATGTTAACTAACACGCATAGAGAAAAGTAAATAAGTAGGGTACTAACACGGACTTCGCAGAAAATTGTTAACAAAATTCTATTCATTTGTCAAAATACCGGTGTCCACAACAATCATTATTATTGTTCTCTTTCGAAAATGGCTGAACCAAAGTGGAAAGTGGCAAAGACCAAACTTATTAATATGACTCTTGATGAGAGAAGAAAGCAGTATAAGCAAAAAGATTATCTAAACGTGAATATGATTGACGCTTGGGACAGTTACATTGTAAGACATGCCAAAGTGATTGAGTCGAAGAGGCATACTTTGGACGACATTACCGAGTTCAAAAAGATTAAAATAAATAACGCTTTGAATAAGTCGTTGGCGCAGAAAGTTTCTATTTACAAGGGCGATATAACAAAACTTGAGGTAAGTTCCCTAAGCTTCACATAATTACAGTATAGGTACTAGGTTATTTAGAAGGTACAAATAGGTATTAATCTAGATCTAGGCGTGTCAATAAAAAGAAGATTGATGGAGCAAGTTGCATTTATACAAGAATTTTGAGTATGTGTGGGATAGGGATGACATTATCCAGTAGCTCTTGCAGGATGTGCCTAAAATCCATCTTATTATTATTATTAATTCAGTTATCGTCGTTTTAATCTTCTCGGTGTCAGAAGTTTAGGTTGTTGTTTAAAATACATATTTTGTTGAGAGAGTTCATTCAATTTTATTGTTGTATGAAATTACCGGAACCATAGAAACTATTTTTTTTTATTGTGTCTCCTACATACTACCCTCATTTCTGTGTTCCATATAAAAAGTAACAAATATATTCTTGAATATTTATCATTTTTACTAATGTCTATAGGTATTACTTTTTAGCCAAAGCTGGATTGTTTGTTTTGGTTTAAACTGATAAAAAAGTAATTGTTTTTTTTTATCTTGTATTCCAAAATTTGTATTTGCTGGTTCTTTTAAATGAACTTAAAAAAGGACAGCATTGCATGGTGTAAATAAAGAATATAAGAATGTCAAATAAAACTACTTTTTACGCATATTAGATTTTAGTTCCCTAAAAAATGATCTCTTTTCGCAGGTTAGTGCTGTAGTGAATGCCGCCAACTCACTGCTGCAGGCGGGAGGAGGGGTGGACGGAGCCATACATCGCGCTGCTGGTCGTTATCTACAGGTATCTATTAAATACACTTCTCATCAAAAAAATCGAAACACTTTCGTTTTTATTGTTTTTGTCCTAATTTTTTACAAAAGAGAATTAATTCCATGAAAAAAAAACATTATTGTGTAGCTGGCAGTTTGGTCATTACAGTAAGAAGAAAAAAATCAAAATTCGAAATTAGAATTTCATTTGTTTATCCTATAAATGAAATTAATCACTGTTTTGAGACAAATGTGTATTTAGGGTTGGAGTACGTTTCTCGTTTAATAACTAAAAATTTGCGCTTGTCTTTAAACTTTTTGTTTCTTATTTCATTTACTGTGACTTTGGGACGTCTGAAAAAACTTTTTTTTCTAAAACATATGGATACTTCGCCCGCAGAAGCCGCCCAAGTGGTGGCATTGCTGGATTCTGGACTTAGTCAGCGTGTTGTGGCTGCAAGATTGCATCTAAGCTTATCATCTGTTCATAGAGTCTACAAACGCTATCGGGAGACTGGTTAGTTCAGTTCAGGATCTGGCAGGAATCGGGAAATCCCAGAAACACTTAGCCAGCTGCAAAATGCAATCCAAGAGGAATGGGATAATATACCACAACATGTGATCGTGACTCTCATCCGATCGATGAAGAACCGTATGGAAGCAGTAATAAGAGCTCGCGGAGGGAATACAAGTTATTAAATAAACGTTTCTTACATTTTTTTTTCATTTACGCGTGTTGTTTTACCCATTTCCTTCATATTCCATACAGGGTAAAAATTACTCATTATACAAAATACGAAACCTATGAAGACTTAATTTGAATTTAGAACATTAACATTAGGATTTAAAAATCTCATACTACTCACTATTAAATGACATTTTACATTTATTCCTAAATATACACATTTTTCTGATAATCCTTATCAAATCATAAACTGCGAGGTGTTTCGATTTTTTTGATGAGAAGTGTATAATTTATTGTTAGAAGTTCCAAAAATTGGTGAGCAATGCTTGTGCTTTCTCTATATGGGAAAGGGCCTGTGCCCAGCTCTGGGATTCATAAGCTGGTATTATTATTATTGTTAACAAGCAACAGGTGCTTCATAAATTGTTTAGATTCTTAACTGGTTAATAATTTATAATTCCTTATCTAAAAACTTGAGTGTTATCTGTTTAGTTTAAAGTGTATAACAGCGAAAACAAAACTAAATAATATTATTTTGCATGAATATTTCCACATTTTGAATAAACCTACTACCATTAAACTGTTTTGAAAAATCCATATAAAAAAAAACAATTATATTTAATCATCATCATGTTATCAGAAAGACTCACTACTGGACAAAAGCCTCCCTGAAGAATTTAATTTAATTATTTACTTTATATATTTACAGGACGAATGTCACACTCTTAATGGATGCGCAACCGGTCAAGCTAAAATCACTTGCGGTTATGATTTGCCAGCTAAATGTAAGTAAAATATATAGCCTAAAAAATACTGGTCCAAATATGTGTACCTTGAGGTACCCCAAATTTTTGTGCTATGAATAGTCTTTTTTAGAAAGTACTATTGAGATTGTAATTCGCAAATTTCAAGGGATTTTCGTAATATATTATATTAATAAAGTTTCTATCTACAAAAAATACAGTTAGATAAATCAATAACATAATTATGTTGTGTGTTTAACCAAAAAAGTAGGTAGCTAACTGTGCCAATAGCTTAAGGTAAAACTTGCAACATATTAACAGACAAAATATTTATAATAACCATGTATATTGCACTTAAATTTTAATTATTTATTTCTATTTCAGATGTAATCCACACAGTTGGCCCACAAGACGGATCACCAGAAAAATTACAGGAATGCTATGAAAACTCTTTAGCTCTCTGTAAGCATTACAAGTTAATTTCAATCGCCTTCCCTTGCATATCCACTGGTATCTACGGATTCCCCAACCGTTTAGCTGCCCATATTGCTTTACGGACTTCAAGGAAATTTCTGGAAGAACATGAGGAATTTGAAAGGATTATTTTCTGTACCTTCTTAGGTATAGATGTGGAAGTCTATGAGACATTAATGCAGATGTATTTCCCTGTTCACGATTGGAATTATAATGATGATGCTCCAACTACTGATTAGAATTTGATGCTAAAATGTTTCTTTTTAGTTTTCTAGTTTAGTAGTCAACACCTTTTGATTTATATACTGGGTTTACTTGTTAGTCAAAATTCGTTGATGGTACGTCGTTGACTTTTCGCGCAATAACCTTTATATAGACATTTATAATAGATATAATCCAGTTAGTCTCGAAATATATATATATATTAAGGGTAAAACACATCGCGCCATTTTACTTTGGTTGAATTGACACAAGTTTCACAAGTCTGAGTAGAATAGTCATGGAAAATGTAATGTGTGTTCTTAAATCAAATTTGGTTGTGTAGATTTCATTCCACATGTAAGTGTTATACATTGTGGCCTTAGGTATTCAATACCTTGATCCCTTGTGTAATATATTTTTAGATTTCTGAAGTGTTTGTATAATTGGCTTTTGTAATATTAAAATAAACATTGTTGTAATTAACATTGTGTTTCTCTTATCCAGTTTGATTTTAATGTATAATAACGCCAATTTCCACTATACACAGGCCTAGCAAGCCCGACTCGATTTTAGACTCACAGTAATCTCAATAGTTTAATTCTTTTTGTTTTTAATAAATGCGGACAACATCACATGCATTGTTCTGAACCCAAAGTAAGTTGCTAAAGCACTTGTGTTATGGAATTCAGCTACAACGAAGGTACCACAAACACCCAGACCCGAGATGATGTAGAAAAGTGATTTTCTACATTGACCCGTCCGGGAATCGAACCCGGGACCTCAGAGCTAGCGACACCTTGAAACCGGTGCGTACGCCACTCGACCACGGAGGTCGTCGAAGTTCACGAAAGGGTTGGCAAAATATAGATATCTACTACATTGGGTAAAAGTTTAGCTCACTTATGTGTAAGTTCAGTGACATTACAATATTATGGATCTTTCGTGATGGTCTGATGCTGGACCTTAATGGTGGTCATAAGAACTCTGTCACTAGAGTCTGTACGGAAAGAAAACTGTCGTTGAATTGAGGGCGCTGCTGTTCTTAATTTCCGTATTTATTAAGTTACAGACACTGTTGCGATTGTAAATATAGTGAGACTGTAAAATCAGAATATGTATAAAATTATGTTAGAGCGTAATATTTTCATAATATATTCATTTACGGAATGATTTTAATGTTATAATAATTTTTGTTCCAATTTTCGCTACGCCCATTCTCTTTCCGCACAGACTCTAACAGATTTGTTAGCTTGTGTTTGCAAAAACTCATTTCTGATTAATATGTTATCTGTGAGTACTACTAATGACAGATCGCAAAATACATAAATTATCTATATTCACTAAACGTCAAATTACTTCAGTCGATGTCATTTGTTCTAATTCGAGATTTGTTATTATTACGAGACGGAGAATCTCTATTACAAAACAAATATAAGAACTAAATAACTCGAATGATCTTTATAATAGTTTATCAATATGAATGATAGCTTTTAAACTATAAATATGGCACGGGATGCTGTGTGAATTGATACTTTAGATAGGTATTCCATATTATGAATACGATGTCTTCTAGTGCTTTGGATAATGAGGATCTGGAGAATGTCCACCTCGTTAGAATGGAGGACGTACAGCCTTCTAGAGATAGGATAGAGAGGGCTCTAGACTCCCAGGGGTCAGGAACAGACGAGGAAGAAGTGTACGAGACGTGCATTATTGATGAAGTTGAATATCAAAGGGACTGTGTGGTGGATGACGATAGTGACTCGAATATAGGTAGCATGGTGTCGATACAGTCTGAAGACATTCCGGACGAAGCCAGTGATGATGAGGAACTGATAGTTCCGGAAATAAGTCCTTCTACAATTGAAATACCAATAGTAAGTTTTATCGATATTTTTCGCCCTTGATGTGAAAAGATTGCGTTTAAGGCCATATGTCTACTCTGGTATCTAATCTGGGTCAAGTAACAAGACTGTTTATTTGAACTTGATTGCTGATAGGCAGTGATTTTATTTTTAAATATAATAACAAACAATTAATTATTTTTCGAAGAATTTCATCTTAATACCTTTACTGTCATAGGACAGTTAAGGTATTTTATTACCCATAGGGCTAAGTTCAGGTTTCTTTATTTCCTAATCATATTTTTAACTGCACAATATATAAATATTATATTTACTTATGTTTAATTCAACAGGAAATAGAACAAAGAGTAGAAATCAAACAAATACCGCCAGACAGTTGGCCAACCTTAGAAATACTACCAGGAGGAGTCATAAAAAATGCCAATGAGACAGACAGCCAGCCTAAGATGGAGACCAAAGCCGCCAGAGAGATGATGTACGCCTGTGCCAAGTGCTCACAGACGTTTAAGTACCTGTTCTGTCTAGTTAAACATGTTAAATGGCATGAAGATCAGCAGAAGATACTGAAAGTTGAGAAAACTGGGACTCTGAGTAAGTAACTATATTAAAAAAAAAATAGTTATTTCAACTGATTTCAAAATGATAAGGTTCTAAATTGATTTAGGTATGTTTTTTTTTACTACCACACAATGGAAATCTCTGTTTCATAGACAATGTGGAACAACATTGGATTCATATATTATGCTAATATAAGTTTGTCCTCTATACCATCTGTCTTTGTCTTGTCTTTAATATGAAGGATATTTTATAGCAGAAACCTTTACTATATTTATATCTTTTACACGGTGAAATAACATTTCATTTAAACATTGCCACAGAAGAAAAAAAAATACATTTTTAAGTGTTACCATATTGCGTTTATATTTTCATCTTATTCATATTAGTTTGGTTTGTGTTTCCATAACTGTATTTAATTGTATAGAATGCTTAGGCCATATTGTGGTAATTGAATTTTAAGTGATATCATATAATCAAGAATTATTAATAATACAATCAAGGTAAGCATCCACTTTTATTACTATTGTTCTGATAACAGCTATAGAATTTATAGATCCACCAAAGAATAATCAAATTATTTTAAAATGTATTACAAAATTGCCACAATATGGCTTTTGGTTGATCTATAATACTTAAATAAATGTTGCATTTACTGTGTGTATTAATTAGTATATAATATAATTATTTATGTAGGAAAAAGGCTTGGGAGATGATGATGACTACAAAAATATTCTCTATGTATTATGAGTTGACCATTATCTTAGTCAAAAATTCTCATAAAGTAAATAAATTATAAAATATTGTACAAATCACATCTTTACTAAAAACTGTCTTTTATATAATAGCACCAATGGAACAAGAACTGATCTACATAAAGAAAGAAAGAAGTGAGTTGGACCAAACATACAAAAAGCAGAAAGTCGAAGTATTAGCAAGGTTGGTAAACTTTAACATATTATGTTTATATTACAAATACGACAGTAACTGCCTGTTATGCTTTCGTCACCACACTAACCCGTTTTTACTGAAAATGTCGACTAGGGTCGCTAGTCTCGCGCATAAGGCTAAGGCCGCACTACGGCTAAACCGCCGCGGATTTTAGCCGCCTGATTTTGTGAGTAAAGGAAACTAATGGAAGCGGCACTGACGGTTTTTTTCCGTGACAGATTTTTAACCGTAGTGTTTGCGTCTCGGGCGGTTTTGCGGATTCACGGTTTACCGCTTACGGAAAAAAACCGTAGTGCGGCCTTAGCCTAAGGTCTATCTGCCGATTTCCACTAATCACAAACCAGCAGGGCCTCGATTCAGCTATTTAAGAGTTGCTTGAATTGACCGAATGACCTCCTTCATTTGGTAATTTTTACGATAATTGGCATTCTGCTAACTGTCACTACGATCATTAATTTTATTGGCATTAAGATCATGCTCTTCGAGAGTTCAATGAGATTTTATTGTAGGCTTATCTGAATACGAAAATTAGGCACAATGACAAGTGCACTGACCGACCACTGACATGCATTTAAAATATCTGAATCGAGGCCCAGCTTGCTTCTCATTGGAAGAAATTGACAGATGGATCTAGTGCTACACTAGCGACATAAGCGGTTTTTTTAATCGCTAAATCTCTCAATAAGTACATACCTAATTAAATTATAATGAGGATTGAAAAATAATGCTTTTATTTTCAGGATTGCCTCGGCCATCGGAAAAATAAATAATGTTAAAGAGATATTTAATAAATAGTTATACTGGATTTATTGTGTTTTATTTTCCTGTTTCCTTATAAAGTAATATGAAATAGCGAAAACTTATAAAAGTTTATCGTAAAATATAGATGACAGGTGCCAGCAAAGTGTAAAATAAGGCAAGTAATAAGTATGCGGTTTAAAACCACATGAAAAAAAAAAAATGAAAAATATATTTTTTTAACAAAATCTCTTAAATCTTAAGCTCAAAGTACCTACTAGTAAAGTCAAACCATACAAACACAAATACGGTGTGATTGAGTCGTTTCATTAAAAGAGTTCTTTTAACCACCTCCTGGCTCCACTATCAGACTAGCTCAAAATTTAGCACCGAATTTACAAAAGTATGCGAAGACAGCGATTTTATAAGACATCAAAAATGGTTTTAATTTCGCTTCCGAGATTTGACCCAAAACAAACAAACATTATCTACTTACAAACAAATACAAATGAGCTTGTATAAAATGATGATATAAAATTTTATAGGTCTTATTCTAATTACTTAAATATAACATTAGTTTTATAATATTTCAGACCCAGACGAAAATGGCGAATACATCTGTCTTCACTCAGGGAAAAAGAAAACAGTGTCTCCCATAAAGGCAAGCAAACGGAAATTACCAAAGAGGTTAAAATCCTAGTTAAGTTGCTCTATGGTTAAGTTATTTTTTATTTGTTGTTATTAATTATGTTTAAACTCCTCTCCAAATATATAATAATGTTATGTATACATAAGTTATTTCAAAGATTTTTTTTATGCTTGTTTTGTCCCACTGCTGCACTGCTGGGCAAATGCCTTAGAAAAATACAAACGAAATACTTAGAATTAGAACCTTTTAAATATTTATAATCTACCCTCAAAATCTTATCATCGATTTTTGATAGTTAAATGCATTGTCTTTAAATTGTATTGATGTCCATTATTATAGATAGGTATTAATAAAATTTACTTATTGTAATAATTTAGTACAGAAAAGTTCAACCCATTGTTAATCGTCAAAAATGGACATATTGTAAGACCTATGTGAGAATTTGGCCGTATCATATTTAGAACTACTAAATTGTGAGGTAGGTATATATAAATTTAGATTTTTGATGTACTACATAAGTTTTATATTTATGTGTGTAAATGTGTGTGTTTTAGCTATTTCAATAAGTCTCGATTCCAAGCCCTTAACAAGACATACAATAAACTATCATTCCTTGATCAAAGGCAAAAGATTCCATACATAAATATACCTAAGTTAGCCGCCATAATCTATATACCATAATTTCTGTATTTGTCCGTATTGAGATTTTACTAGATTAAGAGATTCGCTATTAAGTGCGATAGTCTCGCAGGAGGGCTATCTGTCAATTTCAACCTATCAAAAGCCAGTAGCTTGTCTCATTGGTTAGACAAACCTTATGCGAGACTAGGAATCAAGCGGATTAATATAAATAATATAATAATATTCCGGGACAACTCACACACGGTTATCTGATCCCAAGCTAAGCAGAGCTTGTGTTATGGTAACCAGACAACTGATAAACATACTTATATATTTCTAAATACATACATATTATAGATAAATTACACCCAGACAACCAGAACAAATGATCGTGCTCATCACACAAACATTTGTCCTGGGTGGGAATCGAACCCACGACCTCCGGTATAGCAGTCAGGGTCACTAACCACTAGACCAACAGGCCCGTCATTAGTTGATGCTGGAGAAGTTAAATCGCAAAAACCAAAATTAATGAACAGTTTTTTGATGTAAGGAATTTTACATTATTTGCATTTCGCGTGTGTTAAAATTCTAGTTTGAGAACCTAGAGAAAATATTTTATTATATATTTCATTTTTACCTTTTCCATTTTTATGTCATTCAATGAACGAACTATAAGACCAATTTTCACTGTCAAACGCATATAACTGAACGAAATCGCACAAGCCATAATGAACTTTAGATCAAATGCGTAACGTCCAAAATAAATAAATACAAGCTTAAAATAGTACATCCACAGTACATTCTCATTTTTTCAGGATTCTGTGCTAATACGATTTCAGCTTTATGTGATTATCATAAAGTTTATAATTGTTTACTTGCGAATATAAAATCGAATATGATGTACCTAGTCGTAGTATGTTAGCGTACGATTTAAAAACTTTGTTTTTGTTAATAAAATTCTCAAATAACCTTTATAATGTGTTTCTGTATATTTAAATGTTATTGTTATATATAATTTAACTTTAAGTTATATAATATGAATTATCAAAGCTTAACTGAATAGTTTAGTGGAAAAAAAATGCTTGTAAAGGGTGTCCGTATTGTTGGTATATTCCTTTAAAAAAGGTGGTATTATGGCTAATTAAAACTATAATAATTTGTCTTAAGTTATTTACGATATTTATTATTATATTAGGCGTTACTCCAAATTTCTTAATTTATTACTTAGGGCCATATTTATACCACCAGTTTAAAACAAAGCCAGTTTCACAGATTTGTTATAAAATTATTTGTTTTACTATAAATGTATGAAGCTCAAAGACGAATATTTTAGACTATTAAGAACTTTTTTTTAAGTTGTATTGTCGTTGAATGTGTTATATTATTCATTTTGTTTGAACGTGTGTTTCGGCGAATCTATGTATTCAAATGTTTTAGGTAATTTCGCATGATACAAGGGTAACAATGAAGGTACGCACAATTTAGTACCACTATTAGTGCTTTATTCAAATCTATATTATTTGCTTATACAGGGTGTTAAGAAAACCCTGTCCGACCCGAAAGGGTGATATAGATTCCACAATTACATGCCCGAATTAAGTATTAAATTTGGAATATTCATGATAGTACCTATCAATAATAATGAACTTTGAAATAACGATTTTTGGACGCGATATTCCCTAAATTTGAGATTAAAACAATAATTACAACGCCATTTTTTTGTCAGTATTATTGGCGGCCTTTTGTTTGATCATTTAGCCAGCACCTGTGAGACCCCAACATAGTTTAGGAGATGACTCGATAGAAAAAAAACATACCTATCATGGTGCAAAAAAATATCAATACAATATCGCCCTCACATATTAAAGAATTTATCTTTCCGTTTAAATACTTTAGCTGTAGATAAAAATTGTATTATTTTGGTTCCAAGGGGCCACTATTGTTAGTCAATTAATAGATTTACAAAACTATTGTCTGTTGTAATTTTAACGTTTTATTGTTTTTTTAATAAAAATGTAATTGATTTTGCTTATTGCTTTTTATTTCAGTTTAGAACCTGATAATATCTAGTCCGGTTGAAGAACATGTATCATTAGTTGTCTGAGTGCTGCTCTTAATAATATAATAAGGCCGCCATACACGGACTACTGTGGCCTACGCAGACCGGGACGGCATGGCAAGGAATTAAGATTTTTACCAATGGACATTCAACCGTATTATTACAGCAATACGACATAGATTGCTATGCTTTAAAATTATGCAATGAAATCCTGTGGATGCCATGGCACCATTTTGTTAAAATTAAATCATTCGCCATGCCGTCCCGGTCTGCGTAGGCTCTAACATGCGCCTCGTGTCCTGTCGTTTTTCGTTTTGTCGACTATTTGAATCAGTCGCTTGTCGGCCTAAGGCTAATATGTTTTTTAAAAAGGTGTGTAAAATAAAACAAAAAACATTTATTTGTCTTACGTTTAATAACTGAAATTTTTCACTAAGATGTCAACCAAACAACTGGGACGCCATAAACTGTCTTTTTTGTCTGCCTAAAATCTATATTACTTAATTTCACTTAACATTACATCAGTCTTTGTAATTCTTCGAGTTGCTTTTTCTTGTTTAGCATTTTCTCTTTATCTAGAATCTGTGTCCATTCTGGTGCGTGCGTTAAATAATGTCCGCTCGAAAACTTAGCTTCTAACTTTGACAAACTGTCTTCCAGCATTCTGATTTTCTTGTCTAATTTGCTTTTAGCAGCAAATACAGCGAGATCTACATCCTCACCGACCAGTTCCACGTGGATCTCAGTATCGCGATCCAACATGGCCGTAACGTAATTGGCTTTCATATTCTTCTCAAACTGTACATCTTGGCACCTTGTCAAATTAAGTACAACCGTTTTGTTATGTATAATATCAGATGCTAAGGTGTCGTCTGTCGTCCTAATGTACACACAGGGTTTCAGTTTATTCGATATATTGTAAAGGCCTCTGATTTCTCTGATTAGTTTGATGGAGTTCAGCAATCTGCCGACTTGCTTCTCATAGGGTGCATCCTTCCATTTCTTAAAGTCTCTGATTTGCGGGAAGTCTCTGTAACTGTTTGTGGCGTCATTGTAGTTATGTATGATGTTGTATGAGAAAGAGGGTACTTTGGGTATCAGTTCGTCTGTCAAGTAAACCATGAATGGGGCGAGGCATCGCAGTGCAGTGTTCAGTGAAGCCGACAGGGTGTGAGCGTGGACATACCCCGCCTTTATATCTTTCCCTTCAAAGCCAGGCTTCGTTGCTTCCAAGTAAACGTCACAAAACTCGTTATGAATAAAGCTCTTTATCGCTTTCGTTGCCAAATGAAAATCGTAACTGTCCATAGATTTGTTGACCACTTCTACCATGTCGGCCATCCTACTGAGAATCCACTTATCGAAGTAAGTTAGGTCTTTCGTTGTGACGTCCGTGTCCAGATTGGGGAGTTTGCGATACGCGAGTTGCGTAAATTTAAGGCTTTGCCAGATCTTATTGCAGAACAGTTTATTTGCGTGACACATGGCCACGTCGAAGTTGACGAAATGTGATTTAATATCTTGCGATAGTAGCGTAAACCTAAGCGCGTCGACCCCGCACTCTGGGATCCCTTTCGTGCTCGAAAAGTTAGCGTGGTGATACGCTAACGCTTTGTCCAATTCTTCTGTCGACAGAAGTCCGCTTCTATGCATTTCCTTACACCTGTCCTTAAGCTTATCTAACGGAATGCCGTCTATAACATCCATAGGGTCTATAACATTGCCTCTGCTCTTCGACATTTTCGCGCCCTTACTATCGCAAATGATTCCGTGCAGCAGAACCTTGTTGAACGGCAGTTGCCCTGTTACTTCTAGACCGAGGATCACCATCTTATGGACCCAGAACCCAAGTATGTCGTGTCCTGTCGTCAAAAGGTTGAGAGGGTAGAATTGTCTATAGTCTCTCGTGCGATACGAACTAGGCCACCCTAAGGAGGCGAACGGATATATTCCCGATGAGAACCAAGTATCGAGAACGTCGGAGTCTTTTTGAACTTTGATGGAGTCCGGCATCGCTCTTAAGTACTTGGAAGCTTGCCGTTTCGCGTCATTCTCGTTGGTAGACGCGACCCATACGACATCTTTGTCCACACAACACTTGTACGCGGGGATCTGGTGTCCCCACCACAATTGTCTCGATATACACCAGTCTCTGTCATCCTCGGTCCATTTGAGCCAAGACGCTATATGCTTTTCGGGCTCAATTTTTAATTTTCCACTTTCTATCAGCTCGGTAGCTCTTTCGTTAAGTTCACTGCATGCCAAGAACCACTGTTCTTTAGGTATTTGGTCGACTACATCGCCAGTGCGACTGCAAATAGGTAGGGTGACTTGATGAGGTTTAACGTTACGAAGGAGATCCATTTCGTTCAATACATTGACTAATGTATCTCGGCAGTCATAACGTCTGGTCCTATTGAACCTTCCGGCGTTTATCATAAGACCATCCTCGTCAAATACTTGTATCATCGGTAGGTTGTGATGGTTTGCGATCTCGTAATCTATTTTGCTGTGAGCGGGTGTTATTTTGACGGCGCCCGTACCGAAATCCATGTCTACAAAGTTATCGAAAATAATTGGGATTGTTGTGTTCCTAAATGGATGTATTACTCTGCAGTTTCTGAGGTGTTTGTATCTGAAACAATGGAAATTATTTGTGTAGTGATTTGTAGCAGACTGTTATCAATATATAAAATTATAATTTTTTCAATAATAATTTAGATAAAGATGTATTTATTTGTTAGAATATGGTACAGTTAAGATGTTACAAAAATTTTGATCCATTATATTCTGCCGTTTCCGGCGCACAAATATTTGAGTAGGTACAAATAATTATTATACTAAAACTAATGGTTTCCTAATGGAAAGAACAAAAGGCAGCATCACGCCCACACAAGAATTATGTCAATCTGCAAATTGAAATAAAGCTACTTTGCATCGGAATCGCCTTTAGAACAAAAATATCTAGAAGGAGAATTTAATTTATAAATAAATTTAGAAAAAGGAAAGTTATTTTTTAATTACCTTTCATCATCAGGGTTGACAGCTATCGCCGTATCGCCCAGCATCGTCTCCGGCATGGTGGTAGCCACCACCACCTCGTCATCAGAATCGCACAGCTTGTACGCAAAGTAATACATCATACCAAACTTGACCGGCCTCTCATACCCAGGGACCGGCAGATCCTTCGAAGCCTTCAAAACCTTAGTCTCCACCTCAATATCAGAGATTGTAGACTTTAACGCACTGCACCAGTTAACCAAACTCTTTTTACGATATATTAACCCTTTTCTGAATAGATTTATAAAAGCTGTGTTGACTGCGTGCGTGTGCTTCTGGTCTAGTGTAAATACTTGGCGGGTCCAGTCCAGGGAACAGCCCAGGGTCTTCAGTTGCTTGCATATGGTATCGCCGTGCATGTCTTTCCATTTCCAAACTTCTTGAACGAATTTCTCCCTGCCTAAGTCATGTCGGGTTATGTCTTGCTTTGTTTTTAGATGCTTTTCAACGACACCCTGTTGGTAGTAAATACAGCAATTAGTAAGCGAATACTATAGTCCGGCCGCTGAGAGAATGCGTTTCTGATGGGTCGTGGTCAAAAGGAAGATATAACATAAAAAAATCGAAAAATTTACTATGCATAAATTAATATTACTTATATGTCCTATAAACGAATTATATCATTCAAAACTATATCATTATTATCGGTTTGTATAGAGCTGTCGCGTGACTTCGCCGCTAGAGGCGCCAGTATAGTGAGGCCTCCAAAATGACACTTCGTCGATTTTCATGAAGGTTTGTTTAATAGTTATTTAAAACTAGCTGTGCCTGCGACTTTGTTCGCGTGGATGCCGAAACTTATTAATGAGTTTTTAACAGCAAAATTAAGTTAGTTTTTTATTGTTTATACTTTTCCGGGATAAAAACTACCCAGGATAATAAAGAATAATTATACCAAGTTTCATCGTAATCGAACCGGTAGTTTTTGCGTGATACCTGAACAAACAGACAGACAGACAGACAAATTTTTTTTTTCACACTTTTGTGTTCGGTTTCGGTCTAGTAACACCCCCCATTATTTTTTTTGATATTTTCAATGTACAGAATTTTCACTTCTACAGATTTACTATAAGTATAGATTTCTACATATTTTATAATACTCCAGCAGATATAAGAAACGGTCCAATAAAACAAACTTCTTAGAAAGAGATATGATTTCATAGCTTTTAAACAAATGTACCGATTATGATGCAGTTTATTATATTTGTTCATCATTCCAGTTTAAAAAATATGTTTGGAATGGCTGACATGCGTAAAATAATAAATGATCTGATGAATATTATCTTTTATTTTATTGTCTTTACCTGTGTAGCGATTCCAGCATGATCAGTCCCCGGTAGCCACACACAGTTGTGACCCGTAGCCCGCTTATGCCTCATTATTACGTCTTGAATTGTGCAGGATAGAGCATGACCTGCAAAATGAGATAACACACATTATTTCAAGTATACAGGGTTAGTTTTCAATGATCGTCTATATTTTCAGAGTTGGTTCAAAATCGATAATAGTTTTTTTTTAATATTTTGTTTCTGTACACCATGAAAAATCGATGGCTATTACAACAGCGCGACACAGTTCATCATCATAAGTAGGTAGAAATAAAAATACACATAAATATGGCGGCACGCGCACGTACACAAGTGCACTGATTTACAATAGGCACGACGCACCAGACTGTCGCCTGCTAGCGTGGTCTTTGAACTTATTGAGTTCTTTTGATTTAGGATTTTTTTAAGACATTATTAAATGTATGCTATTTTTTTATTTTATTTCCTTCGAAAATAATATTTAATCTAATCCCTCATTTTAAATTTTTGCTTATCATTAACAACTAACCCTGTATAGTAAGGATTATTAGGTATCCAATAAAGCAAAGAAATAGAGTTTAATACTTGTTCATAATGTTATTTTGTTCCTATAAATACATATTTGGATTTTGCATAGAACTTGGCACTCATTTAGATCTCCATTCTTTTTGTGTATTGAACTTGGCTTTCCTTTTTTACATTTATGTTTTTGGTGGGATATCATTATTTATTATTTCTTGCGTTTCCGCTGCATGGTGCCGCGCGTCGCCGAAAACACCGTTGGCCGGTTGTTTAACGCGTATTACAAGTTTTTTGTATAGGGATATCACTTATTTTTTGACCTAAATTTATTTTTATATTTCTGTTATATAGAAGATGTATTAATACATATATTGGGATAGTTTCAAATATCAGCTTGTAACGGTTCCAAGGCTACAGTTAAAAAAAAAAACAAAATTTTTATAGAATGGACTTGTTCTGATCCTGACTGCTAAACCAGAGGTCACTGGTTTGATTCCTATAGTATATACCCAGGACAAATCTTTGAGTGATGTGCATGATCAAATGATGAATTATAATTAACTACACTACTCTAATACTAAATTATATTAACATATAGTATCGTAAATAATATAGTCAGAATATTTATTCTGACTAATATAAATAATATGTATGTAAAAATTATAAAAACATAAGTGTGTTTATTAGCTGTCTGGTTGCCAAAACATGGTTTGTGCAACATATCCCAAAAAATATTCTTATTTATTAAAAGACACACAATTGGTTACAGATTCTTATAAGGGCTCCCGCACATAACAGTGAATATGTATTGTATTGCAGTTATATATGGGACCCCTTATTGTAACTGTTTTAGAAATTGTTATCTATTAAACTTCAACAATCTAATACAGCATTTCATTTTTTCATTTTCATTTATTCAATAAAAATTTACAATGTGTTTGAATATTACAACTAATGGCAAATTTCTAATTTAGTTACTGCAACCAAATTATAAGTGTTTATCATTATTTTAGATTAATCCAACCATACTACATCTCCATAGCTCTCATATTTACTACATAGACATAATATTGTTTTAATTTTCAGTCATACTTTTACCAGAACAATCTTTACAGCCACTAGCATATATTTTAACGATACAAACAAAACTCAAAATTAACTCTAATTGTTTTGAAGTAATGACAACAAAAACTATAAGCTATTATAATACAGTATTTAATGTATATTATGTTCATAAATTTATAGTAGGGTACGATGGGGTTGACATGTCCTGATGGGACAAAAACCCCAAATTAAAATAAAGAAAATTAAAAAAAAATAAAAAAAATAGTATTATGTTAGTATAGTAAATAAACTAACCTAAATGTAGTTTCCCGGTGACGTTCGGTGGAGGCAAGACCATGCTAAACCTAGGTTTAGAACTAGGGTATTCGGGTGTAAATAAATTATATTTCTGCCAGACTTCATATTTCTTTTTCTCTACCAATTTTGGTTGATATGCCGATGCAGATAAATCCGGTTTCAGTACTACGTTCGTAGTACTAGAAATAAATCGCCTGCATTTCATAGACGGATTTGAACAGTTCATAGAAAATCTTCGTATCATTTTGAATTTTTTTATTAATCCAAAATTGTTAGATAAAAAGCTTATTTAAACCCTTGAAAAGTATCTTAATACATTTTATTTGTAATTTTGATTGTTTTGAAAATTTTGTATTTTGTATAGCGTCTTCCTTTTGCACGATGATTAAATGAAAATGAGTTTTTTTTTGTTTCTTTACGTTTGTTTCACAGAGGTAAAGACAGAAATCGAAAAAGTATTCACTTCGGCTAATCAGAATATAAGTCCGGTTGTAACTTCGTTTGGCCCGCAGGCCGCAAATGTCAGTTTGACAGCCAGTCAGCTGTTCGCGCGAGTTTGATAGTTGCACTTGAAGACGTATAGATAATAAGCTATATTCTGGATTCTGTTGCAGTGTTACCTCGACTTATGCAGTTGAGGACTTCAGGGTAGACCATAAACTCAAATTGATTAGCTGAAATAGTAACAAACCCTTTAATTTCTAATTGTCGTAATGCAATGACGATAGTCAGTTGATTGAAGTTTTGGAGTTGCGTAGAATGGATTGTTAAAGTTCTGACAGCCACAGCAAAGTATTGCCAGTCTAACAAGCTCCCTTAGTTTGGGGAAATAGGTTTCCGAGCGTTAATTAATTCATAAGGTTTCGGCTTTCGACCTTGAGCTTTGACATGACATGTCATCTTGTTTTTGTTTGAGATGCAATAACAGCTAAATTTGGGGTATATTCATTTTTCTAAAATGGAAGCCCAAAATAAAGTGTCAATCTACAAAAAGAAAGGGTTGTATAGAATCTGTCAACATCGTTTTATCAACAATAACAAATCAATAACAATTTAATAACTGACCTCCATCGCTTATCTTATTAATCTACTAGCATCCGTAGCACCAGTAGCACTGCGTCATCTATCACGCTTCTATCAACAAAACGGACTTAACCCTTGTACGAGCGATATGCATTATCATTACTGTTCATTTATCTACCCACGATTAAGCACAGATCCGTTTCCTTGACTGCAATTACTAAAAAAAAAAATATGGAAAAAAGTGTGTTGCGTTATTTGAATCCTTTTACTGTAGTGAGGGAGTATGTTAGGACACCGATCGAAGCATTTATTGTGAACCAATACTTGGGCTATAAGAGAAAGACTGATGAAAGTTTAACAAGTGTAAAGGAATTAGTGTATAGAGTCGCGATCGTGATATTATTTATTACGGCTATACTGTGGATATCCATTTTTTTGTATGTGGGCTTCTATAATATTTACATGCCAAATGTTACTCATGTGCGGCCCGTCCATTTTCAGTTTAAGTAAGTATTTAAACTTATTTATATTACTTTTAGATTATAATAAAATCAAAAAGTACCTACTTTTAACAAGCTTTCTATGGTAGTAATAATATCTTCTGAAATACTATAAATTCACTTACTTTTGCATTTTTTTGTAATTATGAGGTGTACCCTACGGTTTTACTTGCCCTAATTACTTTTGTCCCAAAGTAAGTACATAAAGTGATGTAATATAGCCCATGAATGATGTAAAACAAAAAGATTTTGTCAATCCAAGAGATAGTTTCAGAGATTAGTGTGTTCAAACTAAAAACTCTTTATCTCATTTTGTATACATAGATAGCTGCTGTATCACATTGAATGTGGTCTGTAAGTTAAATAATAATCTAGAAACTAGGTCACCTGGTTCTCAGGGTCAATGAAATAATAAAAATAATAAGTTTTGATATACAGATTAACTTTTAATTAATTAGTAACAGTAATCTTATACTGTTATCAAGCCATGCTTTAATTAATTATACAAAAGCAAAAGACTTTATTGTATGTTATTTGATTATGCTGTCCCACTGCTGGGCAAAAACCTGCCCAAAAAGCTCTTTTATTTTCAATTAAAAAGACACACATAATTCCTTTAATCAATAATCAGTTATTATAATGTACATCAAAAAACAAATATTTACCTAATACAGAATTAAATTTCAGGCCATGCGAGGACAAGTCAGGCATATGCTCGTACCCATATGCGTATGTGCAGCTGACAAAACAGAGCAACATTCTCATGCCGAAGCAGCCGTACCGGATCAAACTGGTTCTTGAGATGCCGGAGTCACAGGTCAATAAGGACTTAGGTATGTTACTTAATAATAATAATTATTTTTCTTTTTCTAGCCTGTATTGTATCCCACTGCAGACGCCTCTCTTTTTTTCTTTCTAATTTATCTATCTTTTGGGGTATTTGGCTATACCTATATGCCACCTTCACTGAGAATAATTTCTTTCAATATAATTCTTAATTTGCTAAAAATATAGTACATAAGGTATTAGTGCATGTTGACCACAGCTTGACACTGTCTTTAAAGTTATGCTTGTTTTATCAATATGCTTCTATCTATCTTTTAAGCAACTATAATTATGTACACTAGGTTACAAGTTTGAACCTAAGCTAAAAATTTGCCTTTTAATTTGAACTTTATTATTATGATTCTGGCTTATAGTAAAGGAGCGAATGTTGTAAGACAACATAAAGTCTACCTTTAATGCATAAAGTACTAACATAGTTGGATATTAGTTTTAAACGCTAAGAAAAGAGATTCATTTCCACAGTAAAATTTTGTGGTCAGACTGCAGTTACAAAAACATCTTGATTCTATCATGCAATAAATAAATTAAAGACTATGTACTTTTAATTACAAAGAAAAATAATAAAATAATTACAAGTGCACGTTAGGTAAAGTTGAAAGCTATAAGCTACATTACCTCATATAGTTCAGGGGTTAATGGAATTTAATCATGAACTGATAACCTACTTATCTAACAATATTTTAATTAATTACAGAACAAAAGAATTAATGCATAATTTATATAAATGATTACAATGTAAAAAATGCAACTTTATGATTATATCAATCAGTGTTGTTATGGATATCCATATCCGTAACCGAAACTATCGGATAACCGAAATAAAAAAATATCCGTAACCGTAACCGAATCCGAAATAAAAGTATTGGATAGTTTCGGATAGGGCGGAGTCTAACTAAATACTACACTCGTACGAATTAACTGTGCACTCCGCTGGAATGCGACACCTCTCCCGCTCCCTAATGACGTCACAGCGCGAGGTGCACAGCTATTCGTACTTACAGTTCCTTAAAAAATTAATATCCGTAACCGAAACTATCGGATAATCCGAAATAATTTAATATCCATAACCGTAACCGATATTATATTTTACCAATATCCATATCCATATCCGGATCCGAAATTATATATCTATAACATCTCTGATATCAATAACCAATTGTAAAAAAATCATATATTTAAAATACTTAGGTATATAGTAATTCCAGCCGTAACTATTCTGACTATTAAGAATATTTTAAACTACAAGCAAAAATTATCTGTCTACAGGGCAGTATAGGGTGTCATCTAAGGGTGCAGATTCTCAATTACATCTATTTTATTTAAACAGGATAATATTCTGAGCTTTTTTTGTAATCCACATTTCCTTACTTATAAGACTTAAACAATATGTAACAATTTGGCCCCAATATATTGCATAAAAACCAAACAGCACATAAATATACCATTTAAATTAAAATAACGACTTTATGTGATACATACAAGGTTTAAAATTGTGTGTTTTGTTGCAGGTATGTTTATGGTCTGCGTTCAAATGCGCGCCAAAGGCGGTTACTTAGTCTCCTCATCATGCAGATCAGCTATGCTAAGATACAGGTAAATTACTAAAATAAATTATGTTAGTAGGGATAGAACTCAGGAAATATCTATAACTTTAAAATATTGCCAGCTATTAAAACTTTTTACCCCCGACGCAAAAAGAGTGTTATGAGTTTGACGTGTCGGTCTGAGTGCCGTTTCTGGCATCGTATCTCCTAAACGAATGGATCTATTATATTGTTTTTTGTTTTTGTTTGAAAGCTGACGTGGTCGAGATGGTTCTAAGCTATCATTCTTGAAAATGACCTGACCAATACATGACCAATAGTAAATTTTTAATATATATATTGCACTGTACCTATTCGCAATTTGCCGCTATTCCGAGCAGCACATGCACAGCATAATTTAACTTTTATTACGTGTTTTCGTACCCATCATCATATACTTTAAATTACCTATTTATTTATTTCAGGTCATTGCTCCACCACTTGATGAGGACGTTCGTTCTGTCTCCGTTCTACATCGGAGGCGTGGACGAGGAGAAACAACAGCTCAAGGTTGAATTATTCAGCGATTTCGAAGATGATCCGGTAAGATTCTGATAGTCTTTCATATTATTCGCGGTTCGCGAGCTGCTCGTGTAATGCTCGTTTGTCAGATCTGGACGCACCCTTAGGTAGAAGTAAATTAAATGTATGGCCCTTAGAGTATAGATAAGAAACTAAAGAGTGAGCCTATCAATGTATGAACCGTGAGCACTAGTATGAACTAGTTTTATCGTAAATTTTGTATCAAGACGGAGCGCGCCGTTTTAATAAAACTATCTAAAACCCTAATATTATCCTAACAATGTCGAAACCATGGATATTTTCGCATATATGTCTGTCGTTGCGAGAAAAATAGCTTTAAATCAGTAAACGAATGTACTAGATACAGACAAAAAATGCCCTCGCTTAGCACGAAAGAAAACTAGCGATACTATCGGTCTATAGTTATCTATAGCAGTGGCGTGCATAGCATATAGGCAAAAAGGCAGTGCCTACCTACAAAATCCCAACTAACTATCTTTAAATATAACAACTTATATAAGATAAATCAGTCAACACTCATCATACATAATCATTAAATTACAGATAATAAAACTTGTATGTGTATCCAAACATTTCAATAACAAACAAATCAATAATGACGTCACATATGTCACATTCAAATTCATTCAATACTCAACGACGAAGTAGGCTATTCAAAAACTGCCTAGTTTCCACTCACACATTCAAACAAAATCTCCTTATCCATATACGCACGCACACTTCAAAAACAGAAAATAATACACCGCCATCTTGAGTTTTTATTATACGACAAAAACGAAAACCTCTTTTTGCAAAGCGTAATGCTCTGACATTTGACATTCGTAATTTTTTACACCTACAGTAAGCATGCTTACCTGCCAATAAACAAGATTATTTCTTTCTCCCATTCATTCTACTCTCATATCCGTTTTGGAGCAAAAGTCTTTTGGGTCGTTCATCGAACTTGTCAATTCTTATTCCAGTTATTAGTGTATTTTAAATGAAACTTGCGTTTTAAAATACTAATAACTTGTAAATTAATTATCACAATATTATTTAGTTACTTATTGATGTTTATTATATTTAGTTTCAATTAACATTTTTATTGTTTTACTTCTGTGTTGCAACTTAGTCGTTTTTCGATATTTATTATCTGTGGCAGATTGTTTATTAAGTTTTTGATAGTTCGCGCGCGTGTTTTCGTCTTGTCTTTCGTAACTAGTTTCTATTTATTGTGATTTTGTGAAGTGGCTGTAGTTTAAGAAACAGGAGCATTAATAAACCGCTATGTGTATGAATGTTAAGATTGTGGCGAAAATGAAATATGTTTGGATAGCATACGTGCGTAATTACAAACTTACAATACAAACCCATCAGATGGGGTTTGTTGACAAAACTTTAAAGGTAAGGCTCATAATAATATTAACTCAAAATGTTAGAAACTATCGCCTGACTAGCGGTGTGCTGCTGGACGAACGATTCTTTTTGTGTTATTCGTCGTTTCTTGATTGTTAAATACGAAATTGTTGTGTGAATTGATACCTACGAGAACAACTACGACGAAAACATATTGTTGTTGTGGATGATGATATTATGTGATTGTTTTTAGTTAAAATCTTAGTAAAAATGGGAGAAATTAAACATACAAGATAATAGTATATGTTGGCACATTCAATAATACGTCTGATTCTTTTTTTGTCTATGTAATACATAAGGTAGGTAAGAAAAATGTTGATCTCGAATGGTCATATTGACTATGGCTCAATATATTTACTATTATTTAGGTTCGGTTTCGAACCCTTATTAAGAATAATACACAAATAAAAGTCCTCAATCATAAGCTGACCGTTTGCTCGTCGCGAGTCCCGAGTCGCGGAGTCGGCTGCTGTTCGCAGTTAGCTTTACTAAGATTATTTTATACAAACTTATACCAACAAGTTGAAATAGTGATTCAATCAGAAATAGGTCGCGAGCTGCGCGCGTGCATTTTAAATTGTATCGTGCAGCGCGCATACTGCTCGCGAACAGTTCGGAGACGGCGTTATTTGCACCATCGACCTTTGCGAGAGTTTCGCGGAGGAGGCGCACTAACATAATATATTGCAGTACCTAACTGCAGGCGCGAGCAGCGCATTCGGTGCGCGTTCGTCAGACCTGAACGCACCTTGTGATCCACAAAAATAATGCTTGTTCCATTTTTTGGGAGTTCATTTGCGTATTTACGGTAAAGTTGCTCCATGTACGAGACAGTACGAGTGCCTACCATGGCCGAAAACCAATGCACGCCACTGATCTATAGTCTAAGGTATGGTCACTTTTGTGACACCTTACACATGTACCGTCACGAGCAAAAATATGTATAACCTCTCTAATTGATTATCTCTTAAATTCTTGATTGGTATTATAAACAGTTTTTTGAAGAAATTTCTGAAAACAGTTACTTAATCATGTCCATATTTTTCTTTTCGAGCTTTAACACAAAAATCTCCCTTTTGTTTTACAATTTCTTTATGTGTATACATCATTTTGATCGTGTACCTAAGTTATGCCGTAGAATAATACGATTTTTTAGGAGAAACCTGCGACCGACGCATACGTAGAGCTGCAGTCCCGCTTCGCGCAGGTGTACTCGAGCGAGCTGCAGGTGCAGGCGCACTTCACCGGCCTCAGATACCTCATGTTCCACTGGCCCAAGATATCTGCTGTATTTGGTAAGCACTTTATAAGTAATACTAGGTTTTTCCCGCGACTTTGGTTGTTGATATGAGCGACAAGAAGTAGTCAGTCCTTGCTTTGTGTTCAACCCTAACCATTTCTACGTGTATATATAGTTAAGTTTATATAATATTATTGTAAATTAAAATAAGAGAATAATTCAAAGGAAAAAAATAGGCTTACTTTCCCATTTATAATATTAGGAATTAAATGTTGCACGCGATTATGTCTGCTTGGGTGTTGGTTTCGCGGCAAAAAGCAGTCTATTAATAATAAATAATTTATTTAATTTTCGACTCCGCCGCGCGCCGCACTAGCGACTGTACGTGTTTTGTGTGCCCACTGTTATTTTTAAATAATCTTATCTCATAATAACTATATCCGACCAAATTTTCTGCAAATATATCAATTAAATCTGTGCAAAACAATAATTACTAGTGACATTCAACATAGTGAGTGAAAATTCGTCAGTTTTTACAATAAGAGTTATAAAACATTTAACGAAGTAAAGTGCAAATCATCCAGTGATATACGTATCTGACCTTGATGGTCCCCACTCGTTCTACCCACGTACTGTCTTATATTATTATTTTTTGTACTAAGTGGCTAACCATTTGGCAATTAAAGTTAACTATCCGCTTGGCGTTGTGGCCTGGAGCGCTGGCCGAAAATCGTTGTGCACGAAAAGTCGGAGGATCAAACCCAACCACGGGCCGGCTCTTTTTGTGAATTCTCCAATTTGTTATTTCTGCTTTCCGACGAAATTAATTATTTGAAAGCAAAAATGTCAACACCTAGAACGCCACCAAAACTACTTAGTCCATCTCGTTCCGATTCAGACATTTCAAAATTATGCGCCAAAAACGATTCATCTACCAACATTACTGCCAATATTACACAGAGAACTAAGCGACGATGTCCGCCAAGTGAAGATAATATTGGGGATCTCAGAAACGAACTTTGGGACATGATTCAAAACTTGTTTAGTTCACAGAATTCTCGTTTGGATAAACTAGAGAGCTACATATTAGATATAAAAACATCAAACACGAAGATAGAAGAGACCTTCGTACAATTGGAAAGGTCTATGACATCAGTATCCGACCAATTAACCTCACTCGAGTCAAAAATTACCGGACTTGAAAAAGAGCGCAACGCTATGGCAGTTAAATTGACTGCACTTGAAGAAAAGGTGGAGTCTTTCGATCGTTCCCTAGTCAAAACTTGCGTCGAGCTTCGCAACGTGCCCAAAAGGACCTACGAAACAAAAAATATCCTATATGAGTCATTGCTGGAGCTATCAAAACAACTTCAAATTAAAATGCAATTGACTGATATTCGCGATATAGTACGACAGCCTTCCAAGAAAGAAAATCCAAATTCAACAATAACAGTAGAATTTACGAATACGTTAGTCAAAACCAATTTTCTGGCAGCCGTTAAGAACCACAACAAAGTAAATCCTAATAACAAGTTGAATTCGACCCATCTTGGTATAGAAGCTCCAATAACGCCAACATACGCTGCAGAACAGTTGACTACCCACTCTAAACGACTTTTTTATCTGGCTCGTAACTTTGCTAAGATGAACCAATACCTGTACTGCTGGACTGTAGATGGGCGCATTTTGCTGAAGAAAAACCCAGAAACCCCTTCTATAGTTATAAAAACTGAATCACAAATACAAAAAATGTCTGCATCGAATACCGTATGACTAGATCACTGTTTAGAAAGATCATTTTTTCCTCTTACGTCTAGATTTAATTTAGATAATATTGTTACTACTTCTTCTATCACTAAAGTTAATTTAATCAATGTAATCAACTATTTACTACACATGTCAAACACACACTCTTCATACAAATTCCACTTACATAAATCACATCAAAGCTTACTCTTATTAGTGTCTTGTTGTTGGTTTATTTTTTCTAGTACTTATATCATAACTTTTAGCTACAATAATGAAAGTGTTCACTTTTCACACACAATATATATACACAAAGCACACACACTACAATTATTCATCTTCAAAACACACTCTAGATACACAACCTTTCATCATCACACAATTTTTTCATGCACCCAAAACACAAACTCTCATCTCCACATTCTGACTGCCACTGTTGTACCCTTTTACTTAATTTCCTTTCTACAATGTCTAATGATATTATAGAATATATTAGAGACGTAGATGATTTTTCTGTATCAGATGCTCGTGTCTGTGCTCCCGAGCAAACCAAGTTATTTATGAGTAATCCAAGTGCGTGCTATACAATTTTAACACAAAATATTCGTTCCATCAACTGTAACTTCTTAAACCTAGAAACTCTTGTCCACCGTATAGACTTCGACAGCGATTTTCTGGTTCTTACTGAATGTTGGTTGTCATGTACCAGCAACTGTCGAATACCCGCACTACCTAACTACACTACGTACAGTACAACTAATCATATGAATCACAGTGATGGAGTTGTTGTCTACGCAAAAACATCCTTGTTAGCCTCCTGTGAAGAACCTGACCTTCTTGGAGTAGCCTCAGGTTTACTTATAAAGCTTGAAACTGACATTGCTATTCTCTGTATCTACCGCTCGCCGTCAAATGATAATATTCAGACATTTCTCACTGCTCTAAATACCGTACTCCCAGCCCTCGCTAACTTTAACTCTGTAATTATTACCGGAGACATTAATGTCGACATTAAACCCGATACCCTTGACACGAGGTCTCACGAGTACCTTAGCACCGTAGCATTTCATGGTTTTTTACCCGCGCACACTTTACCTACGAGAGGCAACAACTGTTTAGACCATCTTATAATACGAACCAAGACAAAATCTATGACACTAGTCTATAACACGACAGTGACTGATCACTGCTCTTCCCTTTTCTCACTAAATAAATATAAATTAAAACATACAGCTCAAAAAACATATTCTAAAATAGATTACGAGGCACTTGACGCCTACATGGAAAAACTTGACTTTAATCCCCTCTACCTTGTATCGGATCCTAACATTGCCATAGATAATCTCATATCAATAATAAAACCTGCAATAAACGAATGCACCAAAACTGCTAAAATTTCAGCTCGGAAAAGAATTCTGAAACCCTGGATTACACCTGGGTTGTTAAGGTGTATCCGGAATCGTGATTCTTTACACAAAAAAGTCAAACAGACACCAGGTAACTTAACTCTCCTTATAACTTATAAAAGATACAGAAATTTTTGTACTTCTCTGTTGAAAAAAGTCAAAAGGCAATACGATTCAAACGAATTAAATAAGGCTAGTCAGAACCCTAAAAAACTTTGGGACACCATTAAAACAATAACTAACACACATTCTACAAGAACTAACTCAAATCCTTTGCTGAATTATTCAACCTCACCCACCCAGTCTTGTAACGAGATAAATGAATTCTTCGCTAACATTGGAAAAAAACTTGCAGATAACCTCAATGTAGCTCACTCATCTTTGTCTCCATCGAACCCCATATACTGCACCAACTCGTTCGTTATGCTACACACTGATGTAGAGGAGATCCATACCACTATCAACAAGTTAAGAACCAATGCTGCCTCTGGATGGGACGGTATCTCCTCGTATTTCCTGAAACGATATGCTAAAATTCTTGCGCCCGTTCTCTGCCACATCTTCAATACATGCTTTCTAACTGCAATCTTCCCCACTTCCTTAAAAAGAGCTGTCATCCACCCAATCTTTAAGGGTGGTGACAGGAACTTACCGAACAACTATCGACCTATCGCTGTACTTAGTGCCCTATCTAAAGTGCTGGAACGCATTGTTAACAAACAAATTATCCACTACCTTGAACGCTTTAAACTTCTATCCCCTAATCAATTTGGGTTTCGCAAAAACAAATCCACCTCAGATGCAGTTCACAGTCTTATTAATAATGTTACAGAAAACTTAAATAATAATAAAAAAGTCCTTACCGTCTTTCTAGATCTGGCGAAAGCCTTCGATACTGTTCCTGTTTCCACGCTTTTAATCAAGCTTGAGAGCATTGGTGTAAGAGGTTCCCCACTTGACTTTTTTAGAAGCTACCTCTCAGACCGGTCTCAATCAGTCGTAATAGACAATCACAAGAGTGAAGAGCTACCTATTCAGTACGGGGTACCACAGGGCAGTATATTAGGGCCTACACTCTTCCTTGTGTATATCAACAGTCTCTGCAACCTAAACGTTATTAACGCCAAAATAGTTTCTTATGCAGATGACACCGCCATCACTTTTACTGCAAATACATGGACGGAATTACAGACTGTTGCACAAGACGGCTTTAATACCATTACGAAATGGCTCCTGTCACACACACTGACTCTTAATGCTACTAAAACCAATTTTCTTATCTTTTCTATCAGTAACACCGCTCAATCAAATATCTCTATTTCTTTAAAAGCGCACTCTTGTTCTATCCAAAGCCAATGCCAATGTCCTGACCTGAATTCAGTTGAAAAAATTAAATATCTTGGCATTTTCTTGGACAAAAATCTTAATTTTAAAACACATATTTCGACTCTCACCAGCCGGATACGCAAACTGATTTATATATTTAAGACCTTGCGTCATGTAGCTAACCCTGCAATTATTCGTAACGTATATTTTGCCCTATGCCAATCAGTTCTCACTTATTGTATCTCCTGCTGGGGTGGAGCCGCAAAAACCACACTAAAACCTCTAGAGATCGCCCACAGAGCTATACTAAAAGTCGCAACATTCAGGCCTATACGTTTCCCTACTACCGAATTATACAAAGCCTGCAACCTACTCAATGTAAGACAGCAATTTATCCTACACACTATCCTGTTGCAACACTTAAAAACACCCTATCTAAAAATTAGCAGACGCCGCAAAAATAATATCTGCTCTGTTCCGTCGGTCCGAAAAAAGTTTATAAAAAAATTCTTCCCCTATCTTGGTCCGTCTCTATATAATAAAATGAATGAAAAACAACCAATTTACGGATCTACTACTTTTAACTGTAAGAAAACCGCCCGCTTGTTCCTATCTACACTCAATTATGAAGAAACCGAAGTCTTCTTGAGGTAACCACTCACATTAATATAATTTCACACACACACACCATCACACACACACGAAATTTACCTAATTGTAATATCTTTCATTTTTCTTTATTTACTGCATGCAAGTTATTGTTACTGGGATAACATACCTAATTATAAACTGTACCACGTCATTTGCCATATAAGACCTCCATATGTATATTCAATCATCGGGATCGGTCCTGTTTCTCCTTAGCTCAGGTTACTCAGTAGCCTATTTAGGAGTACAGCGCTTCACCCGCTTACTGGATTTTATTTTACTCATATGTGCCAACTGTATTCACTCTATGTATAATCTGGTCCTTGTAAACAAATAAACTATTATTATTAAACTATTATTATTATTATTATTTTCAATCTACTTAGGCCCAATAGCTATATACCTAAGAGATTAGGCCCTTCTTAGGATTCAAACTTACGCCATATTAAGTTTCATCAAAATCGGTTTAGCGGTTAAGCCGTGAAAACCGTTTCACGACTTACAAGACAGACAGACAGAAGTTTTCCATTTATAATATTAGGTAATTTAGGTATTTTATCCCCTTATCAAAAAGGTATAAGAAACCAAGAAATCATCTAAAATGTTTGACTTCCCTGATAAAAAATAACATATTATACATTTAATTTCCAGGTATCTGCACAAACCTGTTCTTCGTGTCATTGGTGTTCATCCTCAGCTGGTATCACTTGCAGGATGGACTGCCTGACTTCATTAAAGTAAGTTTTAAATGTTACAACTTATTGGTTTATTTATACAGTGGATGAAGTTCATTTGAGACTGCCTAATACTGTTCTTGTTTTAAACTGCCTCGTTGGCCTAGTGGTTCTAAGCGCGACTGCTACGCTAGAGGTCTTGGGTTCGATTCCCAAGTCGACCAAGGTGTTATTGGGTTTTTCTACGAAATTCTCAGTAGCAGGTCGGAGTTTGGATTTGTGCCCGGTTAGTGGCAATAGGCTCGCCCCCAATTACATGGGACCTAAACATATCGGCGAACTGTGGGTGTACATTGGTACCTACACCTCTGCCTAACCCTTCGGGGATACAGGCGTGATGTTATGTTATGTAATACTGTTGAAAAAATATAAAACTGTAGTACAAATTGAACCTTATATGTAAGCACTATCCCTTTCCCTGTCCCGTGAGTCACATACGAACATTTCCATTGTTTGACTATTGTGTCTACTGGCGGGGACAGTAAGGCTCGGCGCAAACGGGCCACCGACCACAGCCTCCGGTGGCCAGCGACAGCCACTTAACATACTTATTCATATATTTCATTGCTGTAGCGCGTGGCCGCCACCGGCTACACGTGTGCGGCGCGTCTATACAAAATATATTAAAAAGTGTGTTAAGTCGCTGTCGCTGGCCACCGGAGGCTGTGGTCGGTGGCCCGTTTGCGCCGAGCCTTAACCTGTTATAGTTGTTTTTTTTCTTAAAACTCGTGTTTTTTATATGTTTTGTATTTGAATTGCAAATGCAGTATAGAGATGAAAATTATAAAAGTTCTTAATACCTAACTGAATACTAAATGAGTCATAAATAAAACTTAACATGACTGTTTATTTGTTTCAGAATAAATTTCGTTCAGAGATAAAGACTGAGAAGGACGATAAACAATTCATTGGCAAAGTCAAGTTGGAGCGAGAAGGTAAATATGCATTTTTCTAACTTCATAAACACACTTCACTCATGATCTAAGTTTAACCCATACCTAAATTCATCCAAATCGGTTTAGCGGTTTAGCCGTAAAAGCGTAACAGACTGGCAGAGTTTTTATAATATTAGTGTGGATAGCATTAAAAGAAATATTTAAACTTGCAAGATTCATACCTATAATTAATACAAATATAAATTTATTTAAAAACTATACCTTTATTAATAAAAACGTTACTATTTCAGATTCTTCTTCATTCTTTGAAGAGGATGCACTTCTAAAGGAATTCCAACAAATTGAATCGAAGGAGGAAACAAAAAAGACTTAAATGTGATTTATATTTATGATGGCAACACTGTTTGTATGTATGGGACATGTATGATGAACTAGAATTATTGAAAACCAAAGCACAAAATTAAAAATTTCAAAATAGCTTGATTTTATGATATTATAAATAGATTTTTGTTATGTCTGCATTTTTTAGTTATTTGAAAACAAAAATGACAATTTGTAGTTAAAAAACGGTAATTGGGTTGCTGCTATATATAGAAATCTGATAAAAAAGAGTTTCGGCCTACATGAAAATAATATAAAAAATATATTTTATACTTAACTAGCTTTATGAATTGTATGAACGTTGTATGAGATTTGCCCAGTGTTATTAGGTTTTCCTTTTAGGAAATTCTTTGTAGTATTCGGCAGTCCGGGTTCGAATCCTGCGCGGTAAAATGTATTTTACATTACGAATGTAACATGACATTGGATAACCGTAAAGAAAAAAATTGTTCTATCTACCCTCAGAAGTAAATAATTACAAAAAGCAAAATTAATCAGTGTAGTGTGTATATGTCAAAGAAAATAAAGTATATTTTTAAATGCTCAAAGTAGTAGCAAAACGCATATCGATTAAAAACTTATGTTAAAGACATAAAGTCTACATTGCAATGCAATGCTTAAAATGATGTTTGTAAGGCCTTTATAGATTTTTCTTTTTAGAAAATTTTATTTTTTGAGATTTTTGATGTTAATGACATCAAAAATCTCAAAAAATAAAACACTTAAAAAATACTTTTCACAATGATCAAATGACAAAATGAAAATCACATGTACCAGTTATTTCACCGATAGGCAATAGTTATAATATTGCAACGAATTTAAGCCACACCTAATTAACACTAAAAACTACTTGAAAAAACATATTAAAAATCGCATAATAGCCATTAAATTTTATCGCAGAAAAATCAATTAATTGTAGAAATGTATGTTATAATCCCTTTTTGGGCAGAACCGGTGTTACCCAGTAAATGTGTTGTGGAGGTCAGATAGGCAGTCGCTCTGTAACATACTGGTATTCAGCTGAATCCGGTAAGACTGGAAGCCGACCCTGACATATCTTTGCAAGAACTTGGACTTGCAATTATTATAGTAAATGAAGAAAAACGTTAGTGCCTTCCAAAATAGTAATGTTGCATTTAAATCAAGCTTTTGGTGTTGTATTTACTCAATAAATTTAATATTACATCTGCATAATAATTATGATCACACAGTTGGTATCTATTCTTAGGGTGCGTCCACATCTGACGAACGAGCATTACATGAGCAGCTCGCGAGCCGTTCGCAAACATGCCGCGAACGCACTAGTGTCAATAACGCCGTCTGACAGACGTGCGCACGCCGCTCGCAGCATGCTTGCGAGCTGCTCGTGTAATGCTCGTTCGTCAGATGTGGAAGCTCCCTTATACTCTCATAGTTTGATCGTACGATTTACTAGACCGGTTTGATATTATGAGACAGATTCAAATAATTTCTAAAGCACAGACGGATTTAAATAAAGGACATATTACTTACGAATAGACAAGGGATACTTAACTGTTATAGTTTCAGGAATCTGTAAGGGTCGGTTCATATCTGACGAAAAGTGCGTCGCGTATCGTCAGAAAAACAAAATAGGTACCTACATAATAAAACGTTCAACTTTTTATCATCGGATAAGTGTAAGAGTTTGTATTTGTCTTTTCTGGTGTTGCGCGACACATTTCCGTCAGACATGAACCTACCTTTAAGCAAGTCCTTAACGGTGTTTAATAGAATCTACTAATTAAAACACTGTTACATTACACAGTCTTGTGGTACAACATAATATATGTGTTGGTAGATAGAGTTATATAACTGTATGAGGTAGAAAATGGAGATATTATAATGTGATACATATTTTTAACTTTGGAATTAGATAAATAAATATTGATGTTGTATTTTATTGTTTTATTTATGAACTTTATCCATTTTCTGACAAACAAAAGTTACTTAGTAATGTAGTTGAGCTTTAAACGCGCATAAAAACTGCTGAACCGATTTTGAAAAAAAAATAGTTTCCTAAAAATTTAAGTTTCATTTCAGATTCGAGGTAGATTTCTCTTTTGGGAAAACTGTACAAATTAAATAAAACAAGTTCATGGTTTTGTTTATAGTTTATTGTTATGAAAATAACTGAGAAGTGCCTATTTCTTGATCCTGTATCTTATTAAAGTTCTGCTTTGTTTGGAGATGGAAAAATACTTTAGCAATATTGGTAGGTATTATTAATACCTATAATTACGGTACCTATCATTCTATCCATACATAGTTTTACTTTTATTAAGAAAAAACTATATAAAGATCTGGCTATAAATCAAAGTTCGTAGTTTTAACCTTTATTAAACTTAGCCAATATTTCTATATAGTTTTTGACCAATGCTCGTGCCTTCTCTATATGGGAAGAGACCTGTGCCCAGCAGTGGAACGTTTATAGGTTAGTATTATTATATTTTTTATATTATTTGATAGGTACTTTAAAAAGATAAATGATCAAGAAATAAGCTCACATTATGTAAAGATTGAGAAATACATAGTTTGTGCACTGTTTGGCAGTATATAGTGATATGTACATCTGTTTAGTGAAACAAAACAAAAACAATAAAATGCTTATATAAAAATAACAATTAAAAACTATTTCAAAGATTGTATGAAATTATTTTTGTATTAATGTACGGTTAAAAAAGCTATTTCACTTTAAAAGTAATAGGGATGTTGACTAAAAATGGTAGAAACATATAATATAAGGGTGCCTCCAGATCTTACGAACGAGCATTACACGAACAGCTCGCGAGCTGCTCATCAGATCTGGACGCGCCCTATGAGGCTATGACATATTTTTTTTCTTTTTTTTTTTATTATTCCCTTTATCTCAGAGCACAAACTCGTGCTGTTCGTTGACTCCTGAATTTTGATTAGCTTTATCTACATTTAGTTTTTATTTATTTTTAAAGAGCAAAAAATATATTTATAACTTCGGAGTAAATAGATTTTTTCTTTTCAGTCAGTATCCCTATTACATCAGTTAAGTTGTTTTGAAATCTCGATGAATATAATAATAAATCTAAAATATGAAGGAAATGACCGAAGCGAAAACTATACCGTACATAAACAAGTTTAAATGAAGAAAGCCCTTAGAACTAAATAATTTAATATCTAGAGTTGACACAGAAAATTTTACTTATTATAATTCCATCCCAATTTTGACACAATTTTTCGTTTTTTTTTTTATTAATTTACTAATATTTAATAATACCTTAATTTATAGGAACCGAAACTAAAATGTCTTACAACCATTACTTACCCCGTTTTCTAAAAGACTAACAAAGTGTCATAAACTAAATGGATAATGGACATACCCCCGGTTTTTGAAAAGCTGATCAACTTAATCTGTTTTCAAATTAACTGATCACGACTGTGATTGGTTGAACGAAAGACTAACAGCCAATTACACCGCTTAAAATAAGATTTGACATGTGATTAACTAAATTTTGGGTTGATCGGTTGTACATAATATGTATAATATATAATATTTGTACAAAATTTATTAATCATAATATTATTAATAAATTTTTGTGTTGATTAACGTTTCAGAATCCGGGGGTAAGGTCTTTCATACACGAACTGCTATCTCAGTTAGTGTACAACGTACACGCTCTGCGCGAGCTGTCGACCGCTCTCGCGCGTCACGTGCGACTCCCGTTTGCTTTTGTCCCGTCGACCGCTCGAAGCAGTCCGTATGGAACAGTAAATTAAGTAATTTCTATGTTGATCGATCTTTTAGAAAACGGGTTTTTATAGATATATAACTTTACAATTGTCAAGTAGAAAGACAGTCTTCAGAAGAATCTTTTCGTTCAAGAAGTATACTATTTACGTATTATTTTGTGTACAAGAGATTATAAATTGATTATATGATAACATGCATGTATTTAACTTAATTGCAAAAATTTGGTTGAATTAAGGTCAATTCAGATAAAGTATCATTATTAGTTTAAGCTGAAAATAATGGAGGGAGTAATTTTCCCAGCAGTGGGACAATAAAGGCTAGATATAACAATATTAGGTAAGCTTTTCAACATTAATAGATATATTGAAATATTTGTATGCAAGAAATTTAACAAATTGAATAACAAGAGCCAACAATTGTAAATAAGATACTGTATTAGTAGATCTATCTCTTTCTAGCATAGTATGAAAGAAAAGGATAGAAGATCGCCCTTTGGAAATTTTATAACAGGTAAGTACAATACTAATAAAGTAGTTCCTAAGCATGTGCTTTCGTAACGAAGAAAAAAATAAAGCATTTTATATTTTTTATAGAAATAAATATATATATATTTGCGTTTTTGAACGATAGGTACGTAAAATTATTTAAATTATTAAAATATATTATAATTATGATATTAAATTTTTATTTGTGCTTGAGATACACAGTTATACAGGCTGTTGTTTTTGCACTTCAGTATTTTTTTTAAGTTATGTTTTTTAGTAGTTAGTAAATTTAAATTCGGCTATATAACGTTATCTAGATCACCAAGGTATGATATTAGTTCATAAAGACCTAGGCATATCTGCCTGCCATTGAATTGATATAATTAACTATGATATATTTAAACATAAACGAGAAATGATTGACAATGCCCTAAGGGCAGTGGAATAGTGGGAAAGAACTTGGGGAGATTTGTCCAGCAGTGCGACAGTGTGGGCTAAAACAGTGTCTACACTACCCTACAGTGCTTGGCACTTAAGTAAAGGAGGACTAGAAAAGCCGTAAGGGACATGAATGATATAATAAAAATACACATTTTTTAAATATATTTTTTTCGAATTTTAAGTTAATTTACGGTGGATATATATCGTCTATTACTATTTCGAGCTTCTAAAAGAATGTCTTTTCTAATAAATATTTCAAATATTTTTTCAAAGCGATCAAAAACTAAGTGAAAATAAATTGGATATTCCTTATTTTTATAATTATTATCTACCCTAGATTTCAAGTAAGAGACAATCAAAACCTATATTAAGATAATTTTCAAATTCCTTCTTCTAATTATTTTCAACCGTCAATTTTAAGTGAGATATTAAAATGATTCTTTTAAAAATAACAAGAAGTTATTTTTTCTCCAATCACAGATTATTAAATAGACTAGACACTTGGTAGAGCCGTCACGTTAATTCTCGCCGCCATCAGCCATAACAAACAGTATATCAATATAAAACCAATATAATCCATGCTAATTAAATTATTGCCAAACGCGTGGCAAAAACTTCAAATAGGAAAAATCTATTTTTTTCCTTCTCGTTCAAATCACAGTTTCAATCGTATAGACGTCGTAAATTTCTAGTTTTTTTGATATTTAAATGACGATAATCTCGCTAAATATTTTTGATTTAATTTAAACTGTTTTTTAATTGATATTTTATTAATAAACATATAGGGCCTTATTACAAAAGATGGTTTAAACCAAGACTAAGGTAAACCCAGGTTTAAAATATACCCATCACTTTCTTATGTCATATAACAAAAAGAGACGGGGCTATTCTAAAACCTCGGTTTTTCTTAGACCATCTTTTGTAATAAGGGGGATAAGGTTTCATTTCTAAATAGATACATGAGAGGATTTTTTATAATAGAGATAGATATTTCTTGTTGATATAAAGATGATTTTGATTATTTTTTCCTGATAAACTGCTCAATTAATAAACTTTGTTGTTGTTTTAGTACCAAATAGAATTATGTGAGGTTTTTTATTACATAAAATATGAATAAATAATTAATTATAAACTATTCTTTCTGTGGATTATTACCAGTATGATTATTCCGTAGAAACAGCATTAAAATATATGTTAGAACCTTAGAAAATTTCGCAGTACGTTTAGCAATGACTATCAAAGACAATATGATCATAACTTTTTTTACACCCCTATGCATATTTCTTAAAATAGTTACAAATGTCTTAAACCCGTTGTTATTAACACCCGCTCTTTGATAATTACCCATTTTAGTAATTGTGCAATTTAAAAAGTAATGTGACAACTATGAAGTTAAAATAAAAAATGTTTCATATGAAGAAATATAACAAACAACCGTTTATACACACCCTGTATATAACTTAAGTATTTTTTTTTGTTACAGTTTTTTTTTGTATTTTCTTTTGATAATAAAAATAATAAATAAGCCATTACTAAAATAATTTTGAATCAAATAAAAGAATAATTTTAAGATCGTTAACTCAAATTTAAAAATTCCGTTTGTCGTATACATTTTATACTAATAATTTTGTTACTAAGCAAATAATTCAGAAATAAAATCCTAATTCCGTATACAATTTAAAAAATAATAATTAAGTCACCAATTTTAAGAATACCTGTAAACTTACGTCATTCGATCGCCGCCATTTTGTATTTTGCATATTTCTTCAGTTGTCGTCGAGACTCAGCTGGCGGTGGACGCGTAGCGCGATAGCTCTGGGAGGACCATGCCAACTGCCTGGAAGAATTGTGCGATCTATCGTCAGCTAGTTAACAACACCGTCCGATTGGTGGAACATAGGATTGGGCTGTGGGAGGGGAAAGGGGAGGGATACAACAAAAATATAAGGAGCAAGATTCGGGAGTAACAAAAACTAAAAAGATCAAGATTTAGATTACCAATTAAGCATTTAACAGTAAAATAATTTTATTTATTCTGTATTTTTAGATGAATACCCTCTATTTTGTAGTTTCTCAGTGATAATAAACTATCCGAGTCGAATTTATCTTCTAGGACCAGATCCTTTAAACTTGTTTTCAAATATATGTTAATTTAACCATACTTAAGTGTGGAAGCTTACTACATTGCTAGTTTAAACCTTATTGAAAAATAGTGCGTTATCTAGCAGTACGCAAGGGTTAAAATAATACAGTAATGAAACTTTAATATTTTACAGGTAAGTTCAGTTTAAGGTTAGAAATAAATATAAGGATGGGTTTTAAGGGCAGTGGCTGGATGGGTTTAGAATAGGAGGGGATTAGGGTTTATTCGACTCGGATAGGGGTTGAGGGGAAATGGGGGGAATTTATGGTAGGCGTGTATGCGTGAAATTACATGGGTCTTGCATATGCCGTAGATTTATTCTTTGGTCGCTTTTAACAGACTTTTTATACTGAACGCCCGATAATCTTTAGACATTTAAAGTATTTTACATGAAATAAGGATAATAGCGTTCTTCTTCTTAGCGTGTCGATAAATGGCAATATTAGATTTTCCCGGACCAGTACTCAGCTACGCGAATAGCATTATCTGTAGCATTGTACAGGTCCTCGCGTGTACAGGTGGTAGGACACGATGGGCAGCTCAGCAGCTCGGCAGCTCAGCAGCCATGGTTCGGGGAGAGATACCACACTCACAAGGCTAGCGTTGATTTTCGTTTTCATAATGATTAATGGTTATTTCAAGATGTAATATAAATTATAGATACTTGCATTTATAATACCATTTACCTTTTAAGCTGTTGTTATTTTCACCCCCATTTAATCATTCTCTCAATGAATACATTCACAGTATTTTGCAGTTACTAATAGACTTGGTATTGACCAGACACACAATGGTAACCAAAGTAGAGCACACAACATAGACCACGTTTGTCTTTACCCCCCCCCCCCCCCATGTAATACATTCACAGCATTTCACAGTTCCTAATAGACTTAGTATTGACCAGGCACACAGTGGTAACAAAAGTGGAGCACACTACATAGACCACGTTTGTCTTTACCCCCATGTAATAACTTCACAGCATTTCGCAGTTCCTAATAGACTTAGTATTGACCAGGCACACAGTGGTAACAAAAGTGGAGCACACTACATAGACCACGTTTGTCTTTACCCCCATGTAATACATTCACAGCATTTCACAGTTCCTAATAGACTTAGTATTCACCAGACACACAGTGGTAACAAAAGTGGAGCACACTACATAGACCACGTCTGTCTTTACCCCCATGTAATACATTCACAGCATTTCACAGTTCCTAATAGACTTAGTATTCACCAGAATCACAGTGGTAACAAAAGTAGAGCACACTACATAGACCACGTCTGTCTTTACCCCCATGTAATACATTCACAGCATTTCACAGTTCCTAATAGACTTAGTATTCACCAGAATCACAGTGGTAACAAAAGTAGAGCACACTACATAGACCACGTCTGTCTTTACCCCCATGTAATACATTCACAGCATTTCACAGTTCCTAATAGACTTAGTATTCACCAGAATCACAGTGGTAACAAAAGTAGAGCACACTACATAGACCACGTCTGTCTTTACCCCCATGTAATACATTCACAGCATTTCACAGTTCCTAATAGACTTAGTATTAACTAGACACACAGTGGTAACAAAAGTAGAGCACACTACATAGACCACGTCCGTCTTTACCTCGTTTTCCGCGCGTTCCTCGTCGCTCTGGTACTGGACGTCCAATTCGGAACTGTTGACGCTGTTCTCCCAGTCTTCTGAGGACTCTACTGATGAGGCGTCTAGTTCCATTTCTGTAGGTAAATTGGAAGTTTTTGAGAAACAACATAAAACATTATTACATAGGTTGTCACGAAAAGTATGGCCGCCTGCTCATTCACAATTTCTGAGAGACCCTGAGTATGTGTTATTTTGCAACGAATTTATAATGTTTGTTATTGCATGTTTGTTGAGGTAGGTAGATGGATATTATGTTTTTTTTTAGTATATGTCAGGTCTATGAGTCTTATATATTTTAGGTCTTATAACCTGAGTTACCTATAACCATGGGCTCGGCGTGTCTGTTGGGCGGGACCGCTGGCAGTCGCAGCGCAGTCGCGTTGATGGCCAGCGCTTGAGCCGCGGCGTGCCGACTGCTGCTAGATGGCTGAGACGATAGGTCTACTAGGGTACCATCGTTTGAAGGTAACTCTTCAGCATATCTTACTAACGGATGCTCCTAAAAAGAGTTTAAAATTTTATATGTGCTCATGAAGGAGGGAGAAGGGGGGTTTAACTTCGCAGTTTAGGTACTTTCGATAGGCGCACCTCCCGGGCAGAGGAATGGCAGTAGTTTGCCGATAGCCGCCACGTAAGATATTCGCTTATTAGATGTTATGTAGCCGCAAGCCACAATTTCACAAGCATAATACGCCGCCACTCTAATCCAAACGGCGACAGAGTTACGCGTTAAAAGAGGGCGGCAATGTTTCTGTAATATGTATGCGTTAGGCATTAAGCTCTTATGCAAGTTGAATTGGACTATGTTGGGTCGCAGCTAGACTCGCTATTTTATTTTTGGAAAGTAATCTTCTTTTCTTTAAATTATACTGTGGTATTAGGGACCTATTTATCAGAGACTATAAGATGGCATTACAATGACTCCAAAAAATTAGAAATGGATATTTAGAATATGCTGAAATTATTCCCGTAATATTTCGTCCTGTATAAAAAAGATACATGTTTTAATGAAATAATAATAACAGTATACTTACTGGACGTGTCAGTTCACAAATCGGGTTCAATCTGAGATCAATCATCTCTAAGACAGTCATGTAACTCATGTCCAGCTTTTCTGGTAATGAAGATATCTAGAAACAAAATATTTTATTAGAAAGACATAAAATGCCCAGCAGTGATACATGTTTAGGTTTTCGTACACGAAGAGTGCATACGACGTCCTTCCGTATGTTATTCAGCGGGCTGTATCTCATGAACTGTCAATGTTAGAGACTTGAAATTTTTAGAGCACCTATTTCTGTTGCTCCTATAACAACAATTAATAAAAAGTACTTAATGATGTGTTGTACAGATTTACTTGAGCGGTTTTTTATAAAATGTGACGTGGCATGACCCACATTAACACTTCATCCATCCCATAATTTTGTAACCTCTATAAGTTTGTATGGCAGAAGCTTCGATACTGCTTGGATACTTAAATCTTTGGGTAAAGGAGACTTGCGTTGCCTCGTGTACGAAGGGCCTAAGCGCTGCTTTAACTTTATATGCGACCTGGGGCCCGAGTCTGCTATTTACAATCCGTGCCAACTATGAGCACACTGACACGGAGTGTAAATAGCAGACTCGGGCCCCAGGTTTTATCATACATAAGTGCTATCTAAGTACCTTACCGGCAATACTTGTATTGCACATTGACAGTAGGGTTATCACTCGATTTCATGGCTATAAGATAACTCGTCAAGTCGTGATAAAAACGTAGGTCATTAAACTGTTGATGTTGCAATAAACTGTAGTTTTTATATAGATACTTTATGTATGCTTGTATTTGTGTTGGTTATGTTAACGAGGGCTAAAAGCGGTTAGTCGCTAGTGTCGCTCCAATTGCTTCATTAGTTTTTTACAGTAATAACATTTTATCTTTAACTTTCGGTATACGGGCTGTCTACATTCCTTCCATCTGATGACGACCTCCGTGGTCGAGTGGCGTACGCACCGGATTCAAGGTGTCGCTAGCTCTGAGGTCCCGGGTTCGATCCCCGGACGGGTCAATGTAGAAAATCACATTTCTACATTGTCTCGGGTCTGGGTGTTTGTGGTACCTTCGTTGTATCTGAATTCCATAACACAAGTGCTTTAGCAACTTACTTTGGGTTCAGAACAATGTATGTGATGTTGTCCGCATTTATTTATTTATTTATTATTTATCTCTATCTGTTCAAATGCTAATTTTTATTGGTCGTTATGCCGCAAGCGGGAGTCCCCGAATACGGGATAACGACCTATTAAAGTGTGCCATCGATGCAGTCGTTACCCCGCAAGCGGGGAGCCCCTTAACGCGGCCTAACAACCAATGAAAGTAATCGATTGGTGCTTTAACAAAATCTCTCGCACCCCGAATGCGGGTGGTAACTACCAAAACGTTTACCGCATGCGGTCCCTATGACATGCTATAACAAACAAAAAATGTCTTAGGTCTAAAGTGTGTCAAGTTTAATCAAAGGATTCAAACTATTATTTATCATATTTGCAATTTATTTTCGTAAATCAGGCCTCTTTAAACGCACCATGAAGGTTAAATAAGAGTTATCTCAACAAATATTTTACTATGTTTCTAGGTCACTGTTATATTGCTATTTGTTTTTATAATATACAGTGTTATTGTTCGATCCCTGGACGGGTCAATGTAGAAACCAACTTTTCTACATTGTCCCGGGTCTGGGTGTTTGTGGTACCTTCGTTGTTTCTGAATTCCATAACACAAGTGCTTCAGCTACTTACTTTGGGTTCAGAGCAATGTAAGTGATGTTGTCCGCATTTATTTATTATTTATTATTATTTATATATTATGTTTAACAGCACTCTGTCTAATTGCCATAATACAGACTGACTAGTTTGGGATCAGATGGCCCTGTATGAGTTGTTTGAAGATATTACCATTATTTCTGACAGTGTTTTGTAGTCACAAATCACAACACAAGGTTCCCACACATGGGAACTTTGTGTTGTTAAATGAACTATTTAGGTGTTTAAGATATTCTACAATTTGCATGGATGAAGTCACTGGAAAAACCTATTGATAACAAAACAACAGAAACTAAATATTTTTGTAGCATATTTACCTGATTATTATTAAGCTGCAGGAACATTAAGTCGGGGCACTTGAGTATAGAGATCGGGAACTCTTTCACCCGGTTGTTCCTCAAGTTACAGTGGACTAGAGCTTCCATGCGATCCATGGTGCCCGGCAGTGTCTCTATGTAGTTATTCTCTAAGGTTAACCATCTAGAAATAAAAATATATTTATATAAAAATATAATAACAGGCTAAAATTTCTAAAAGACTGATTAACGGAAAAAAATATAATTTTTGAGGTAAAAAACCTTCTGTCTAGTTCAAATTAATCAATTTAGAGCTGAATTTACTCTGGCTTTATTATAATAGTTCCTAAATGGATTAGTCATACTTAGCAATTATTTATTATAAGGCAAAAAAAAATATTGTGAAGTCCTATTCTTCCTAAGAATTAACTTGACATTGAACATTAGTGTCAACTGTGTTAAAGAAAATATTAGACACAGACCTAACACTTCTACCAAGGTTAAAACTTATAGTTAAAAACAGTAAGGTCAAATCCAAGGCTCTATTGAATTTACAGTCACCTTGACCAGAGTACAGCCAACAGCAATTAGTTTTTGTTATAATAACCTGTATTAATGATTCAAGGTATATATAAAAAATTAATTATTAATTCATAACACTGTTTTCCTGCAGTTACTTCCTAGGTAAAAAAGGTGTGCAATGTAACATATGGCTGTATGTGAAATGTTTTTAGTCATAATAAATTGAAGATTGATGGTAAAAAAATGATTTTAAATTTAGAACAACATGGGTGCGAGCTTATGTAGGGAATTAATTATTAAACAAACTTTACCTTAGTCTAGTGAGCTTGGTCATTTCTTCAGGAATAGTCGTGAGCTCATTGCCCCTCGCGCCAAAAGTATCCAATTTTTCCAACTTGCCGATCTCCTTCGGTATCTCCCGAAGCCCTATTTTATTACACCAGAATGCCTCCAAGTTCTCCAGATCACCAATCTCCGGCAGCAACACATTTAGAGGATTGTAGCTTATGTTCAAATTAACCAAGTTTTTTAAGTGACCGATCTCCGGCGGCAAATAACTAATATTATTATAGTCTAGCGTCAACGTTGTTAAGTTCAGTAACTGAGTTATTTCCACTGGGACAACTGTAATTTTATTTCTATGCAGGTAAAGATGTTCGACATCGGCACAGGTGTAAAGTAACTCCGGTATTTCTATAATTTCGAACGCGTTCAAACTCAACCGAGACTTCTTTTTGACTATAGCCTGTTCTATTAGGGCCAGTATATGGTTTTCACGGATAAATTTTAATATTGCACTCATTTTGTGACTATTTTTGGTTACATTTCTATTGCGTTTTTGAATTTGTTGTGAATGTGACAGGTGGGTGTCTGGCTTGCGATATTTTGATAAATAAACAGACACTAAAATCCTTAGCGTGCGAGAAGGATAATACGATCCGATTCTTCTTGTTAGAAAGAGATGACTTTACTACTACTATAGAGTTCGCACTTTTAACCTGAAGTGCACGTATGACGTTACATAATAATGTAAGGTGTTGCCAAATTTTTAAACATTCCTACCATATTGATTTTCTGAATTTAATCCAACTTAAGGTCAATCTCATTTTTGCCAGAGTAAATAAGCAAAGTTAACATTATCGTGACAGACAAATTTTAAATATGAAATATTCATCATTTGAGTCACTTATAGTTCCGCTGTATAACAGATAAACGGAACGTTCCAATTCTATCGATTTTTCGCGGTAATTGTGAACATGGCTGGCTAAATCGCCGCTTAAATAATTAAGTGAATAAAACTTTAATAACACTTCGTTAAGAGCATTTAATAGTAAAACACATTATTTTTAAACAGTAGAAACGAAACGTTAAAGTTTTCTTCAGTTAATTTCATGAACGAAATAAATATCTAAAATCATGCGGTCATATTGTGTTTGCAAAGTTATATTTTTTGTGTTTTCCATTATACAGTGTTTTATTGTTGATACTAACGGTAAGTAGTTACTAAACAAAAATTACTACTAAATAAATACTGCTATTAATAAAATAGTTCTGGGTTTACTCAATTACTGTCTTAAGGGGCAATAAATTATACATATTGGACCCAACACATTAAGTTTGTTGTTTATTTAATAAACATAAAACCAGAACTATTTTTATGGTTTAGTATGGTAATAAAATTAATGAATGAAACTTAATTATTTTATGTTATTCAAATGTAGTAACTAGGTGACCTATTTGTTATTGACGATTTTGCATTATGTCCTACATATAAGACAATGGCTTCAATATAATGCATTTCAAGTTAGTAGGTACTTGGTTTAATGTTACACAAATTTTCAAATTAACTACCTTATAACATTACGAGTGATCTAAATAATATTTAATTAACAGTCCAATATCAAAATATAATTTGTGATCTTCGTAAATCAATCACTGATATTGTAATATATTTTTTCTGCGGATACTTCTAGCAATTCCTGCAACATTACTACTTCATTTGTTAACTTTTTGTATTATGTATGTCCTCCCTTAATTTAAATAAATAATAACGAAAAACATACCAAGTACCTAAAAAGCTGTTTATATTTCTAGCCTCCCAACCAAACAAAACTCACCACCTCCGAAGACTCGGCGATGAAGGCTTCTCCAAGAAGTCTTCATACCGCTCCTTCCAGCCAGTGTCCATCAGATACCACAAGACCTACCCCAGGGCTGACGACCGATCGGACTATGATATAACCTCATACGATACGGAGTATGGAGGCGTTGTGTCGAACTTCACATCTTCCATTTATGATGATAATCCTCAGTTGTATCCTAATCCGGAGTTTGTAGCGAGGAGTAATCAAGGTGAGTGAGAAAAGAACACGCTATTTTGTATTTATCTAAACTACTTTTGTAATATTTTTATGTAAGTTATTTCAACGTATTTTTTTCACAGTAGTAAGCAAGATAGACAACAAAGTAGATGTGGAGCCGGATCTGCCGGACGACTCCTTAGCCGACGCCGATCTTAAGGAGCATAATATTATAGACAGTGTGACGTATATGTACGGGTTCAACAACTGCCATGGTGTTAGGAATGAGTGGATGATTCTGGTGAGTTTGTAGGATAGATATTCCTTTGATTTTTTTGTAAATACATTAATCTGACTTGTGTTCTATAGTAGCTACTATGAAATTCCAAAAAATAGTATATTCAAGCAGTAAAATGCTTCTTGATACAGCAAAATAAAAAAAAACTATTCTCTAGTATTTAAAGCACAAACTACATCTACGCATAAGCACTCAGACTTAAAATTACTTTATGCCACATTTCTTGTATGCCTCAAATTTTTATCATGCTCAGTCCACAAAGAGTAACTTTAAAGACAGGAATAGAAACTGTGCATTAGAAGTTGTAATGTCAAATTGTATCTTTACTTCCTTTACCAGATCTTCATAACCAGTGGTATATCAGTCGTACTTCTAATCAGCGCGGTCATGTGGCTGATGTGGAGCGAGTACGCCGCGGAGTTCCGCCGCAGCAGCAAGCTGTACCCGATCAATATCAACCTCTGCTGCTGTCTAGCGGCCTGCACCATCATATATATACAAGCGGTTATGGTGAGTATGTAATATACATGTGGCTGATGTGGACCGAGTACGGCGTGGTGTTCAAAAGTACAGTTACTTAATCACACGTGTTTCTCTTTCATCTACCATGATACCAAAGATCTCTTGTTCCCACATTTACTGTAGCAGAGTCCCTCTTCCCCAGGGCGTATCCTCCCCCTCTCAATGCGAGAGGATAGCGCTCCTCCTACACTACACGCACGTGTCCTGCGCGATGTGGATCGTGGCGCTCGCGGCTGCGGTGGCTGAGTACTGTGCCTGTGATACGCTGTTGCCGCTGAAGTATAACTACCTGCTGGCTTATGGAGTGCCGGCTATTGTAGTTATGGTGAGTTTGTTTAAGAAAAATACTCATAATTTGATGTTGTAAAAGGAGTTCTAAATGACACTGAGAAAAGTTGAGTGTCTACAATGCGTAAATATTTTATGTTAAAAAACTTCGTTATTGGGGTGCGTCCAGAATTGTTCGCGAATGGCACGCGAAATTAAATGCAGCTCGCGAATAGTGGGCGACCTGCTCATTCGGTGCGCGTTCGCCAGATCAGGACGCACCCTTAGACTTAAAATCCTATCCTGGAAATAAATCCAACAGTTAGTCATTATTTTCATTAACAAAGAACTTTCACAAAGAAAATTGTGATTCAATCATATTTTTTCAAAAATGAATGTCTATTTTATTTCTCATACAAAAAGGAGTAAATTAAAAGGAAATAATTTTGTATTTTTTACAGTTCAATTACGCTCTTTCAATGGAGCACTATGAAATAAAGCACTATTGCTGGATGTCAATAGAAAAAGGCATGGTCATGGGTTTCATGATACCAGCCATGATTCTAATTCTTATCAACACTGGCATCATTATCCTAGGCTTACAAAGCGTTAACAAAAAACAAGCAGAAACATTAACAGCTAAAATACAAGAGCTAGTTGATCACCATATAGCGAACTGGCCAAAAACAGATCAAATGGATGATAAAAATGGCAGTATAGATACTTTGGACAATATCTATACGCCGGGCAGTAGTAGGAAAAACACGGATAGCTCAGAAACACTGGATAAGGATTATATTGGCAGTGAAGATGACTGCCATTACGTTAATATGGCAATACCGGGGGAGGCTTGTGAAACTGGCAGTGAGGTGAGTTACCAGAACAAATTGATTAGTAGATTTTGGTACATTTTTTTAACATTCAGATACATGTTTATCTTTTTGATTTCATTCAATGTCATCATTATAAATATTGTAATAATATTAATTCTCAACGGATTTATCGCAATTTATTTTGATTCAGTCTGCCCAGCAACCTAGACACCAGCAAAAGTATTGAAACGTTGATAACAAAATATAATAAACCAAAATGAAGACCGTTAAAAAATAGTTTTATTTCAATGTATAAATTCACATAACCACTGTACATTATAAATATTTCATACCTTCCTTTATCCCCAAATATATTTATTTACGTCTTTCTCTATATCAATTAACTCACAATAATAATTTTTCGCCCGTTTCTAGTCAAACATCGCCCAAGCAAAGTCCCTCCAAGACAAGAGCCTCCTAAACATGCTGTACATGGACAACGTCTCCTGGAAATGGAGCTGGAACGCGGAAGGCAACGAGCTGAAGACCTACCTCAACCTCTGTCTAGTTCTGGAGCCGTTCTTCGCGATAAACTGGGTTATGGGCGTAGTCGCTATCGAGAACGCTGCCCATTGGTCTACGCCGACGATTTATTTGATTTTAGTTGTTGTTATGGTAAGTTAACATTAATGTTATAATTTAATTAGGTTTAATTAAATGTGGATCTTGACTGTTATTTATTTATTTAATGACGTAATTATAGTCTTCTTGTAAATATTAATAAGCTAAGAGGGCTATGTCTAGCAGTGGGGCATTTAATTATGATGGATGTTTAATTTATGTTTAGTGCAACTATAAGATACGAAGTATCTCCTTAGTAGTCTGTGACTATAAGTATGTGACTGAGTGTTTGCAACTCTATTATAATATGCAACTCTATTATAATAAAGCGCTAGTTATGAATCACAACACAGTATAATGAAAAATATATTTGAGTCCGAATATTATTTTTTTAATACCTACAGCGCTTTTTTCGTTTTCAGTACATATACCTCACAACGACGATCTGCACAACATTACCAATTGTAAAACCTAAAACCACGGCGCCGTGTTGTGAAGCGGTGATCACAGAGCCTACACTTACAAGGAACAGGTAAACTTATCTTTATACTCACTATTCATACTGTAAATTCACGACATACGTTCTCATCAACGAGCTCTCATGTAAACTCCAAATAATATAAATCAAGTGAAAAAGTTGTGAGCATAAAAAAAAGAGTATCTTTAGATAAATATGCAGGCCAAACGTTAACGATTAGCCTATTTAGTCCAAAACCGAGTACACATAGTTTTTTTATTATTCTGTCACATATTATATCATGATGCGATATTTGATCAGATATAACATTAATATGTAGCACTACAATAAAGTCTTAAAACTAAATTAAACAACAAAAATACTTGCTGTCTCCTTTATTAGTGTTTAATTTATTGATTAAGGAACAATTAGTTACTTTTTAAATACTTTGTACTAAATAAATATTCATTTTCCAGGACCACAGACAGCATTCCTCTCCTAGACCCGTCGATTCAACAGCCAATAGTGACGCCGGCACCAGCCGACACTATAAGTACCATCAGCATTTAAACTATGGCACTTGTGTGCTGGTCAAATCGGTTCAGTCGTAAAAACGGCTCTAAGTATATGGAAAAACGGTTGCAAATCGTGTATCGGGTGTTACCGCATTTGTGGGGCAAGTTTGAAAGGCTCGTTTGAGTTTGAGAAAGTAAAAGGATTTTTGTGAGGAAAAAGTCTTAAATAGACTTTAAAATATGGAATTTTAAAATTAAAATGTTGTACAGAGTCGCCTACAAAATAAGTGATTGAAAAACAATAGGCATACTAAAACATCGGACTATTTAATAAAAGCTAGGATTAATGAAAGGTCTAATTATGTTTTATTATCAAATGCATTGTTTGATTACAAATGCAATGAAAAACAGTGTCTTCCGAGTTGTTTTAATATCTACCATAGTGATTAGTTTTAATTATACTGGCAATTTATCTGACGCTAAAAAAATTGCCAATAAATTTTTAATTTTCCCCTATTTTCGTTCAAACTTCCCCTATTTTCGTTCAAAATTGGTTTAAAAATGTATACCGAAAAGTATCAACAAAAAAAATTACTGAATTAAAAGTACAGCAAAAATATTATATTGGTATTTTGTAGATTAATTATGAAGGTGTTTGAAAGTATTCTACAGTTAGAAATGGACTGTCAAGCCTACATTACGGCGCGTTTTGTCACAATGTGACTTCTTAGCGCACCATACACCGCCCTACAAGACGGGTGAAAGGCGCTTGCATTGGCCACTTAACTTTAACTGATTGCCGCACTCAGAGACTTAATGGTTACTTAAGAAATTTTCTATTATTGATTTTAGTAAGCCTATTCTTAGAAGGTTAAGACTTTGTTTACTCATAGTACCTACAGACATTAATGAAAATTAAATGGATTTGTTACTAACGATTAAAATAAGCTTTTCCTCAGGCTTGAGAGTTGGCTTACAATTGATACTGGGGAATCCCTTTAAACGACTTAAGTGAGGTCAGTAAGTCTTGGACTTCTATGAATTGGACTACCTTAATCGATGATAAGAACTCTCTTAAGTAGCAATTTAGTTTCTGAGTGCGGCAGTAGTGCTACTAAGCTTTTAGTGAAGCGGTAAATATTTCCAATTTATAATAACTAGAAGTTATATTATCTAAATACTACGTCCTTCTACCCATTGTGGGGTTATGTATGGTTCGCTTTTGATAATTCGCTTAATAGTGCTGATATTACTATTATTCTCATTATCGCCGACTTCAAATAACTTAGAACGAAGACAGAAAGAAGAATTAACTGGTCTACTAGCCGATTGTCTGCTTTTCGTGTCGAAAATCTTAGTAATATCGGCACTAAAATTGAGCTTTTAAATCTTAGGGCCAACTATAAGGAATTGTGTCTTCTTAACTTAATGAATACTTAAATATTTCTTATTATTCATATCTGTGTAGAGTAGACTGTTATCTGAATTATTCAGTACAGTGGTACATTTAAATTTAATCTCTAAAATAATCCATTTAAATGTGATTCATCAAAGGAATTTTAATAAAATATAAGTGGTTTAGGAATAAATTATATACATTTAAGTACAGTTTACTTAAAAAATAGTTCAATTCGAGTTTCAATGATGTTAGTACATGCGTAGATTTGAAATTTTCTGCCTTACTATGTTTTCTTAGTTTCGATGCCTAGTGAGTTAATGACAATAAAAGCAGTCTCAATATGAAATGCGCACAAATAATAATGATTCTTTAATTCTAATGATATAATAAACTAAAAAAAAAAATGTACTAAGGTACTTGAAAGTAAGAAATATTATTTTCTTAAAATATATAAATTACGGCTAAAGTGATAGATCAAAAGTAATCGGAATATTACTAATGTTGAGATACGTAAATAAAAATAGAATGACTGCTTTTATTGGCCTAAACTTCGATATTAGTTTACCTAGATTTTATAATCTACATTTAAGAACTTTTCTACTACAAAGTTTACTATTAATAGGTCTACATTACATTTCAGTCAAAACGGGTTACACTTGATATCTTCAAGTGCTGACAATAAATATTAATAATTCTACTTCCATAGGAAATATTCATCTATGGGCAAAGCAGAAGTCTTTACATATTACCTACTACGATTCATTGTAAAACCTGGGATTAAACATCTCTCGACAATAATTTCGAACACTACACACTGCCCAAGCATTTGTCACTAATTTATTAGCTGCGCCCATATTAAGTAAATAATATTATTATACAGTACGCTAGTTAAAAATAATATGAGCAGTGCATTGAAAAAGTAGACATTTTAAAGTTTAAACTGTGTTGCATTTCTGGCATTGACGGTATTATTGTTGCCAGATGAAAATAAAAACTACTAAATGAGGGTAAAATATTTTATTAAGAGTTCCCGTAAGAAAGCATGCCAGATTTATTTTTGATGCTGTTTAAAATAAAATGTGTTTATATGTATGTTTGTCTGCATAATATTATTTCAAGAACAAGAAATATGTTGATGGCAATAAAATATCAATATCTGTGAGATTTTAAATTATAAATGTTTGAAAACTTACTACTGTAATTGTAGTTAAGGTTTCATTTGTGATAGATTATAGTGTGATAGCAATATTGTTGCCACGATGAGTTTTAATAAATGTTTTAAATATCATTACTTTCTTGTTTTATTCATTTTTGTGGGTATGAGTAAATTGTATCCTCATGATAATTCTCATCATGTAAGAAATCTAATGTTATCGTGGCGAAAACAACTCGTTTTTGGAATCCATATTTTTTTGGCGCTTTTATCCTTTTTGATCAAGGTATGTCTAAATCTAGGAAAGTATTTACATGGTATAATAACATGTGTTTGTAATGATAATGGGCATTCTCTAAACTTTACAGGATTAATAATTTCAACAGTCAAATAGTTTGCATTTTAGCCCTTACCGTATTATGAATCAATAAGGATGTAGTGTATCAGATATATCGTATTCAAATAATACCGTCATCAATGCGTCACAGCGGTGACGTGACATTAACATTTCTACATGCATTTTTTACATTAATTTGGTGTGGTGTAATTAGGTGAAGGTTAGTAGTACAAATAAAACAACTAATATTCTCTTATATCGAGTGTATTTCTGGATAAATCGGTTACAAAATACTTATCCAACGCCCGCCATGTTTCGAGCCGCGGCTCAAGCTTACATTCGTTAGCAAGATGAATTTCAAACGAAACTAGGTGATCGTATAAAATCGTACATTCTTTATATTACAATCTAAATAGTATAAAAGCCGACCGGCGTTCGCTAACTTGTTTACAATAAAAAAAAGATCCACGCATACGTAGTAGCTGTATTAAATTTAGTTTGAGCTTAACTTACTCTTTAGTTATTTATAGGAAAAAATATATATAATAATTAGTACATTATAATTTAAATTATTACATAAAGATTTTTTTAATTGCTATAGTAGAGGCTGTCGCGGAGTCGGCCGTAGTTTACAGCGATCTGTACAAGAGTTCCGACTGCCCGACTGATGTAGGGCCGATCCGGAGTAGAATCGACTGCAAAGCTTAAGGACCGAAATAATATATAAAAAAACCCATGCGAAACGTGTGTGGGTGCACCGCGAGTCCCGCCCTGCAATACTGACTAAGACACGTGTGTGTGTGGCTGGTGACGTGACGTGGCGTGGAGGTCGCGGTGCCCGCACTTCGGTCGTGGCGGTAAATGCTGACTTATTGGCGGTCGGTGGCGCGCAGCTTCTCCTCGACAGCCTCCTGGGAAGCCTCCGAGAGGTCGGTCGCTTGGATGTACTTCTGTACCCCCACCAGCGACTTCTTCAACGCATCGAAAGAGCTGCGGACGGGAAAACAACATGTTATAACAGACATCTATACAATATGAGATGCTATGACTTTACAAAAACCATCGATAAAAAGTCATGAGATATCATTACAATGCCCCACTATAACAAAATAGCGATCTAGCCTAATATGATGTAATAAATATAAATAGCTATTACAAATGCATACTTCAAAACGCATAAATAAGTAGCTTAGAACCTAAGTAGGGTGTTAAAAGCTTCAAGTGTATTTCTATTCACGTTTGTTCCTAGAAAAGGGCAAGAATCGCAAAGTCATGTTTCCAACGATGTTTATAAAACGTATCATCATTTGACTTTCACCGGTACACGTCACGCTTCACAATGGGGGATATAACACGATTAGCTATCGTCGCGATAACTGTATCTTACATTGTCAACATGATAGGAATGTCGTGTAAATTTTATACTCATAAGGAATGGCATTTTTATAGAACATTGCAATTGCATTTTTTTTACTGTACGGAACCTCTATCTTCCTAAACAAAGAAGTAACAAACGTTAAATACTTTATTGCCTTGCCATACACAGACAATAGTTTTAATCATTAAAAAAAAAATGCACTAACATCTAAATAAAATATTGTCCCTATATTTTTGACTTTTACCTAGATAAGAGTGCGCATAGGCTGTCGACTAGATTATGGATAAGACAAAAGGCACAAACAGACCAAGTTAAGCTTTTTGAGCTTATAATTAAGCAAAGTTGTTACTGTTTATTCATATTGTGTTAATTTACGAATGATGGACATACAAGTCTCGTTTTAATTACTTTTTTTTTATATTACCATACTATATTCCATTTTGTGGTACCTTCGTTGTTTCTGAATTCCATAACACAAGTGCTTTAGCTACTTACTTTGGGTTCAGAGCAATGTATGTGATGTTGTCCGCATTTATTTATTTATTATTATTATATTCATGGGTAGTATGACGTGCCTTTGTCTAATCAATTTAAAAAATAGATGCATCTGCAGACACTTGCAAGAACTTTCAATATGCGTTTATACGAGCGTCACATAAATAGTACGTATTTAAAATAAAATGGCATGTAAGTGGCCTTTTTAGTTTTTATCGTAGTTATTTGTGAAGTTAGATTTAAGATAACAGAACAATGAGTTTTTCTAATGCATATTTGTGGCTTATGTTGATAGTTCGATAACACGAGTATTCATAACGTAACTAGCCACAAAATATAAATGTTTAAAGTAAAATAAAGCCTTTCATATGTATCAATACAAATTTAAGCTTATTTTTAGTTTATACACAGTTGATTGATCTGTAATAACAAAGCTAGTACTTAATAGAAATAATTTTAAGTACGATCCAGTACCACAATGATCCAGTAGTCGCCTATTTTCTAATTTGACAACTACCGTCATAGATGATAAACTACATTATTCCCGTATGCTAACGATTCCGACGACCTCTATATTTACTTTAGTGTTTTTTGGCAGCTGCTCCGAAGGACTTTGTTTATTAACTCCAGATTACAGCTGGAATTACACGAGCGTTTTGTGATGCTAGTCTTGTTAATATTATTTGAATGTTGCAATAGATGTTACGTAAATAATATGCACCATGGCCGCTCAAGTCATCTAAGAAACTTCGATAACGATATGTAAGTTGTCTTGATATGATAATGCATTTAATGAAATTAGTTATTCCTTGACTGATAATAATATTTAGAAGGTGCAATATACTTTTCGTGTCAATGATATATAAGTTATGGTAAACGTATTTTGCATTATTATACATTTTTTTTGTTCTAACTTAGCCAGTTCTATTCCTTCTCTCTCACTTTCATCAAAGCCGAAAGGGCTTCACAGTTATTACCCATTTACACCACATGTTGTGTGAGAGATTTTTAAACAATTTGAAATGTGACCGAATTGTTTACGACTATCCAAATTCATGCCTCACGTCGTTTTAGTAGATAACATTTGAGCGTTTCAAGTAATTAAACTACCAGTAGTAGTATACACACCTGGAGTACAACATCTTCTTCTTGACCTTGGCGGTGTCGGGGCACCACGACATGAGGAAGAGCTTCTGTTTCTTGCTAGCCTCCGACGTGCCCTGGCACTGGTGCGTGTACTCGAAGTCGAACAGACCGTATCTGGAAATAGGTTTATAATGCTTAGTAAATACTTCATCGGTAAACAACAAAAAATATGCAGTAGGCCTAAGTTTTTGAACGATTTGTAGAACATTACGACAAGCTTTATGTTATTAACTATTTTTGCCTAAACATATAAAGCCCTTTATAAAGTTAATCAAGTTAGTAAAGTTGTTTAGCAACTGCTAAGCAGATTTTTAATTCAAATTCTCTATTGAAAATTGTAATAGCAATCTGCTAAACAGTTGACTATGTTTTCCCATATAAATTTTCTGTCGAACATTAGGCATGTTAAAACCATTATTGTTTTGTTGGCAGTAGGGATATCTGTACATCTAGTTCCTTTTGTGACTATGGCTCTTCATAGTTTCAAAATACCACTCGATGCAATTTGTTTATGTATAAATGGAGGTTTTAATAAAACGAATCAGCGGATGATGGCGTTGTATAAAACTTATTTATTCCTACAATATATATGGTGACGTTCGGTCGCGCCCAAAATGGGCGCCGCCTATAGACATTTAATCTAAACTACCACGGCACTAATAAAAAACTTATTAAATTAATTTATACTACTGCCTCACAAAACATGAATCACGGTGTGATTAATGTTTCGTGGTAAATAAATAGTTATGTACCAATAGTTTAAATAGTAACCGTGGAGTTTCTTGCCCGTTCTCCTCCATTGGAAGACATTGGAACGGGCAGCTAGTCTTGACTATTCGTAAGCCTGTAAACGTTTTACATGCATCAAAATCTATGACTATGACTGTGATTATGACAATATTTGATATTAATATAGTGATTAGATCTATATTATTTTGACGGGCCTGTTGGTCTAGTGGTTAATGACCCTGACTGCTATACCGAAAGTCGGTACCCAGGACAAATCTTTGTGTGATGAGCACGATCATTAATTGTTCTGTGTCTGGGTGTAATTTATCTATAATTTGTATGTATTTAGAAATACATAAGTATGTTTATCAGTTGTCTGGTTACCATAACACAAGCTCTGCTTAGCTTGGGATCAGATAACCGTGTGTGAGTTGTCCCGGAATATTATTATTATTGGCCAATCTAACCTAAAGTTAATAAATTTGTACCTGTAAAAATATACAAATAAGCGAAAATATCAATTGTGGAGCGACAGTGTCTAAAATATTTAATGCAACTTCTTCAAATCAAATCAAATCAAAAATCTTTATTTGCTAAATACAGGTTAGTGATGATGGTACATAAAGCAAAATAGTCCTCTGTAATTTACCATAATTGGCATGCAAATTTATTACACTTAATTATTAAAAATCAATCAATAAAACACTGTTCACGACATGTAACAAAACAACCCTTAAAAATACTCTTAAATGAATTTAGTGGATTTGTCAATAATAAATATAGAATGTAATTAATTGTCAATGAAATTGGTCTGTATCACAAAATCGTATATTATTATTTAATATCAATGTTATTATCATTTAGAAAATCATTTATAGTGTAATAGGCTTTATTAATCAAAAAATTTCGTAGTATGTTTTTAAATGTGGCAATATTTTCCGTTTCTCTTACTACCGTGGGTAACTTGTTGTATATCTTCACAGCCATACAAAAGACACTGTTATGTAAGAGAGCAGTCCTAGAAGGTACTATGCATAGTCGTGTTTTATTGCGGTTTCTTGTTGTTTTTATGAAGAGATCAGTGTTAGTCCTAACAAACATGGCGACTTCATATATGTAAATCGAGGGAAATGTGAGTAGTTTTAAGTTAATAAAATGAAATTTGCAAGAGTTAGTTTTTTGTAGATGGCATATTGCCCTAATGCATCTCTTTTGCGCCAGAAACACCTGTTCCTTGCCTGTAGAATTTCCCCAGAAAATAACTCCATATTTTAATATTGATACAACATATCCATGATAAGCAGTTATAACCGCTTTTTGATTTACTTTTTTACTCAGCATGTAAAGGGCATATGAAAATCTTAGTACTTTTTTAGTAATGTCATAGATTTGTGTGTTAAATGTAAGATTATTGTCTATATTAATTCCGAGAAATTTTGTAGAGTGTGTTTCGTCAATTTGCTGTCCATCATAATTTATATTAATATTATTATTATTAGATTTTCTATTTCTACTGTGCTTAAAATGCATAATTTTAGTTTTCGTAATGTTAAGTTTTAAGTTATTGTTTTTCAACCAAGTTACTATGTCATGTATAGTGTTATTAATTTCGGTTTCGTAGTCATTTATTGTATATCCGTCAAATATAATTGTACTATCATCCGCAAAAAGGATAGTTTGTTGATTAATAGCTCTTGGCATGTCATTTATGTAAACCAGGAATAAGAGTGGCCCCATAACTGAACCTTGTGGCACTCCATATAGAATTCCGAAAAATCTTCCCGTAATGAATAAATATAAATACCAGAATTTAATACTTGTTACTTTAATTCTCGCTTATTTATATCTTTTGTAGTCTGAAATACCGCACTGTTGGGTAAAAGCCTCTCATTCATACTAAGCCATCACCGGTAGGTAAGGTAACCTTACTTTCTGTAAATGGGTTTAAATGTTTTCTTACCTGCACTCGCCAGTGCCTCCCTTCTGCAAATCCTCAAGGAACTGGTCGTATTCAGCGTTACGTCCGCCGACGGTCTCCACGTCGATCTGTTTCTCATCGCGGATGTAGAACACCACGTAGCGGTGCTTCTTATCCTTCTTAATCTCCTCGTACGTCGTTTTACATGCGTCCGAAACTGTTACACCTGACGCCTGAAAAGACGTTAAACATTAGTATAGGAATACAGAGCTATCATAAAGTTTATCTTGCATACAGTTTTATTAACATTTACATCTACAAATGTATAAAGAATAATAACACATTAACAAAAGTACGATTTTCGAGAGTGGCGAATTACGAGATGAATACTATTGTAAAAAGAAATCAATAGTAAAAACATTTTCGCTCAAGAAAAGTTACATTAAGAAAAGTGCAGCTGCTATGTTAACCGTAAAAAAAAATCAGTCAGTTCCTTAGAGTATAGATAAGAAACTAAAGAGTGAGCCTATCAGTGTATGAACCGTGAGCACTAGTATGAACTAGTTTTATCGTAAATTTTGTATCAAGACGGAGCGCGCCGTTTTAATAAAACTATCTAAAACCCTAATATTATCCTAAGAATGTCGAAATCATCGATATTTTCGCATATAAGTCTGTCGTTGCGCGAAAAATAACTACTACTAGATACAGACAAAAAGTGCTCTCGCTTGGCACGAAGGAAAACTAGCGATACCATCGGTCTATAGTTATCTATAGTCTAAGGTCAGTTCAGTTTTTGACACTTCAGTATATCAAAAGCATTCCAATTCAATCTTGAATCTATATCTGCAGATCTGAATCAGACAAACCCTAACGAAATGTCAAATTAGATATTAGCTTAAATCTTACGCATGACATTACAGAATAGTAATTACTATACTTGAGAGCCTACGCGTTATTATGAAATGTTAACTAAACCATGTAATTACCAGTCAAACAATTATACGAATTGTAAGAGAAATTCCTCCCGAAAGTTATTCAGTTAGATATTTCTATGAAGCATTTCGAACGAGCGACATTCTTAACGGGGGAATCCTTTAATAACGACGTCTGAACATTCTTCACGATATATTTAGAATATTTGACTCAGACGAGTTATACACACGAAAAGTATAGCTTGTGTCAGCACTGTAATGTAAGAAGGATCGCTTGCGCAGTAAACTATCATTTCTTTTGCCAGCCCCATTTTTTGAGTAGAAGCCATAGTTTTTTTTTTACTTTTTAGCGTTTAATTTAATCGGTTGCTCATACCTTGTAGACAGAAAAAGAAAGATGTTATCAGTATTCAAAACATGTATCGTATCCAAACAACTTTTTATTTTTATTGGGAAAGATTTTTAGTGAAAGAAACTAGACCAAAATCTAAACCATTACGTATATTAAACATAAATAAATGTCTAGTCTGTGACGTCTATCTTTATCAAGTTATATGCCGCCTACGAGAAGACAATGGGGGCGTATTCTAAGACATAATGATGACCCGAAGATTCTTGCTAATGAATGTACAAGTAGAGTTCCTGGCAAGAGGCCAGAGAAACGGATGAAGATCTTTCAGTTAGAATACATTTCGTAATGTAAAGAACTAGGCGAGTATTGTTTAGGTTCAACTGTGTGAAAGATGTGGTGATGTTATAATCATTTCATCCAGCCTTATTGTGCGCAAAATATTATAAGCATTTTATATCTTGTCTTAATTGTTGTATGTTTATTGTACAAGGACAACTGTCCAAAATCGAAACGTTACGTTAAATCTACTGACTCTAGTTGCTCGGTTCCACAGTGTCCTTCCTATGGAGAAGAGCCGGCAAGAAACTCCATAGGTTACTCTTTTAAAAACTAAATTGTTACAATTATTTGTACATTATCGGTTAAATATATGCGTCAACAACGCAATAAAAACTATTTTAATAAAATAGTCCCATCCTTGGAGCAGTTTAGTCTGGACTCTAATGAGGAAGATGTAAATAAAAAAAAACCGCATTTTTATTGGCTTAACTAAAAATATAGGTGAATAAAAAAATAACTGCGAAAAAATTATGTCGATATCTCAACTAGTTATTTTTTTATAAATTTTTCAATTTCGTATCTCCCGATAAATTTTTGAGCCGGCCGGAATCTGTCGTGACGTCACATCACCCTACCGCAGGCGACGGCGTTCGGGCCGGCCGGTAGTTATTTTAAAATTATGATACCTCCTAAGATGTTGATTGAAATCAAGTAATGTCGAAGACAATTTTGTTCACAATTAAATACTTGTGATTAATATCACATTTATTTGTATAAGGATTAATATTATTTTGATAAAACGTCTTCGCAAATAATTCATTAATTTAAAACTTTGATTTCCATAAAAATACGGTTATAGTAAGTAAATCTTGAAAGATAGCCATATGTCGTCCCTGACTTTTTTTTTAAACTTTTAAAGAGGAACAATTTCGTCATGCATGATTTTTGCCTAACTTTAACTGTTTACGCTTCGCACGCAACGGAAGTTCACAAATAGGGATATTTTTCCGTTTTTGTTACATTTTCCGTTGATGCTTCGCCCTATTGGGTGCAGCGTAGAGTTATAAAGTCTGAATCAGTAGTTCCTAAGATTAGCAAGTTCAATCAAACAAACATACTCTTCAGCTTTATAATATCAGTATAGATAGGTAGATTTCTTATGTTGAACATTTTGCTCATGTTCGAGAACATGAAAAGCAGCGGAATGCTAAATATTCAGTAGTATATGTGCCCCAATGTTTTACAAAATCCCCTTTTAAAATAAATAAAATTTAAACTTCCTATTGCATTATCTATCTGTGACTGAAAGTTCTGTCAAAATCGGTCCAGCCGTTTCAGAGATTACCCGGAACAGGCAGACGCCAAACAAAAAAAAATAAAACATGTTTTTTTACGTAAGTATGTACCGTATTTGTAGTTAGTGTAATGTTGTTAATATGAAATTACAAACACACTTCAGGTTAAGATATCTATGATAATATAAGAAAGAGGCAAGATTTATTGATTGTTTCTTTGTTTGCATTGAATAGGCTCCGAAATTATTATACCGATTTAAAAAAATGTTTCATCGTTGATTAGCTACACTATCGTTGAGTGAAGTAGCCTATATTATATTAAAATAAAAATAGGGATCCTTACTAAAACTCCAATAATGCAACCCGAGGTGCAAATAAATACCTTAATTTTTTTTGCATCGCGCTATTGATGATAGAACAAAATAATGTACTACGATTTTACAGAACACATCATTATCTACAAAAAATGTCGCGACAGCATATGTCTAACTATTATACTTATGACACAATAGGTGTTCTTTCATTTAAAAAAAATTGCAGTGACGTCGCTGGAAATGGCTTACCTTGTGTTTGACCTTGGTATTAATCCTTATCAAAATAATTTGCTTTATATTCAAGACTGCTTTAATACCATTATATAACTTGAATTTTTCAATTCGGACATTACATTCGAAAGATAACACGAGTTCAAAAGTAAGTATTAGAAAAAAGTCGATTGGTTAATGGTGGCCGCTCTCTCCGCTCGGCTAACTATGCGATGTAGACGTCACTGGAATACGGGAAGGGAGTAAACGTTAAGAAATAATAAAATATAAAATGTAATAGAAAGATACATAAACAATAATAAAAAAAAACAATAATAATCCAATTTTCTTTATAATGAAATTTAATGTACCTACTCTTTTTTTGAAACCCATTCAAAAAGGTGTTTGTGTGTGTGTGTATTAAAATTAATATATTTTAAAATGTTTGTTAAATACTCGTGCGAAGCCGGGACGGGCCGCTATAGATAGAAATAAAGTTTTTAAAGCATTATTTTTGACATTGAAACGATCTTTGCAACAATGACGACTTGTTCTTCCTTTTCATTAATTTACAACACGTACACATACGTACACAAGCACATACTTTTTTTTTGTCATTTCGGGCACAAATCGGTTTTCAGTTTCTAATATACCTACTTAAATTAATTTTAAACACAAGCTTCAAATTTAGCTAAGCTCACAGTAATAGTGTAGACTTATGAAACAAGCCCAAACGCGATGCGATTACGTCATTTAGTTAGAGAGTTCCTCTGGCCTAGGGTTGCCATCTCTAAATTTTGGAAAACAGGACAAAACGCGTGAAAACCCCGGATTTTAGAGTCCGAAAGCCGGACATGTCAACAAGATCTTTTAAACATCAATGTAAAAAAAAACAGTTGAAAATGTCATAAAACACCTTTTTTACTCATTCATTATTTTAACAAAACAGAATCATATTACAAATTGTTAATATAAATCAGCTTTTTCAATTCTTGAAATAAGAAAACAAAACCTTATTAAAATATTAAACAAAAACATATATTTAATGAATTAAAATCTTAAAAGTACCTACTTAGACCATTCTAGCACCGGGACGCGGGTCGTGAATTCGAACGAACGAACGGCGGACCGTGGCTACCACGACGGGAGGGGTGGGGGAACGGTGAATATACACTTCTCATCAAAAAAATCGAAACACTTTCGTTTTTATTGTTTTTGTCCTAATTTTTTACAAAAGAGAATTAATTCCATGAAAAAAAAAATCATTATTGTGTAGCTGGCAGTTTGGTCATTACAGTAAGAAGAAAAAAATCAAAATTCGAAATTAGAATTTCATTTGTTTATCCTATGAAATTAATCACTGTTTTGAGACAAATGTGTATTTAGGGTTGGAGTACGTTTCTCGTTTAAAAACTAAAAATTAGCGCTTGTCTTTAAACTTTTTGTTTCTTATTTCATTTACTGTGACTTTGGGACGTCTGAAAAAACTTTTTTTTCTAAAACATATGGATACTTCGCCCGCAGAAGCCGCCCAAGTGGTGGCACTGCTGGATTCTGGACTTAGTCAGCGTGTGTGGCTGCAAGATTGCATCTAAGCTTATCATCTGTTCATAGAGTCTACAAACGCTATCGGGAGACTGGTTCGTTCACGCGCCGTTCAGGATCTGGCAGGAATCGGGTCACTTCTGAGCGAGATGATCGATTTACTGTAACAACTTCTTTACGAAATCGACGCCTTAACGCTTTTCAACTGCAGCAGCAGCTTCGCGTTGTACGAAGAGTAGCTGTAAGTGACTCTACAATAAGAAGAAGGTTGAAAGAACGCGGATTGGCACCGCATAAGCCAGCGAATGGGCCGAAATTAACTGCAGATCATCGAAGAGCGCGCCTTAACTTTGCACGCGAGCACCTAACTTGGTCATACCTTCAGTGGAGCAAAGTACTGTTTTCTGATGAGTGTAAAATTATGCTGTATGGTAACGACGGAAGGAACAAGGTCTACAGAAGAGATGGAGAACGCTTTGCACAATGCTGCATTGAAGAAAAGGTCAGCTATGGTGGCGGTTCGTGGACGGTTTGGGGAGGAATCAGCGCCGACGGTAAGACAGAACTTGCCTTTGTGTCTGGGCCACGGCTGCCTGCACTAAACTCTCATCGGTACATCGAACAGTGTCTTGAACCTCATGTGATGCCCTATGCACATTTTATTGGCAACGACTTCATATTCATGCACGACAATGCTAGAGCTCACACCGCGGGCGTCGTACGAGATTATCTTACCGAAGTCGGTATCTCCATTATGGTATGGCCAGCAAGAAGCCCGGACATGAATCCCATTGAACATCTATGGGATGAATTAAAGAGACGAATTCGAGCAAGAGATCCAGCCCCAGAAACACTTAGCCAGCTGCAAAATGCAATCCAAGAGGAATGGGATAATATACCACAACATGTGATCGTGACTCTCATCCGATCGATGAAGAACCGTATGGAAGCAGTATAATATAGTAATAAACGTTTCTTACATTTTTTTTTCATTTACGCGTGTTGTTTTACCCATTTCCTTCATATTCCATACAGGGTAAAAATTACTCATTATACAAAATACGAAACCTATGAAGACTTAATTTGAATTTAGAACATTAACATTAGGATTTAAAAACCTCATACTACTCACTATTAAATGACATTTTACATTTATTCCTAAATATACACATTTTTCTGATAATCCTTATCAAATCATAAACTGCGAGGTGTTTCGATTTTTTTGATGAGAAGTGTACTTGATTCGTCGGTTGATCGTGGTGTGCGAGCATCGATAGTGCGTGACTCGCGGGCGACACAATTTTTTTTTTAATTTTTTTATTTAAAAACCCGGTCTACAAATGAAACCTTCCCCGGACGCTCCCCGGATGCCCTCTAAACTAGGACAAATCCGGGGAAACCCGGACGGATGGCAACCCTACTCTGGCCACCTTCTGGCGCCATCATCAGATCAGCTCGAAAGTACTATCAAATTATATTGTCATCCAAACTTAACAGATATACAAAATTTCAGCTCAATCGGTTAAAGATATCTGTTTCAAAATTAAGTTGCAATATTCCACTCGTAGCTGTAGGTACAAACGTATACATTGAATGTTAAATAAAAGCTTGTAAAGATATATTTTTTGGCGTGCTAACTGTTGTTTTAGTACAAAGAAGACTATTCAGTAACTGTACGCTAGTCTTTTTTCCATATTTAGCAAAATCTAGAAAAATATGCGAGTAACATAAAAATACTGCACGAAATCGTATGTACGGGAGCGGAGGACGGGCGTTGTGACGTCACGCGTTGATCGGGCGAACCAAAACTAAATTTAAGAATGCCCGACTTTAAAAATTCGTAAAAAATAGAGTTTTTGAGATATCGCTAAAATTTTTTCACCATTGTTTTTCTAATTTTTAGTTTGATTTTTCTAGATGATAAAAAAAACATGCTCATCTTCCTCATTCAGGATCATAATTTCTTACATCATCATCAATTTCGTATTCTCCCACGTCCAGCAGGGGCGTATGTTTATTATACATTATTTTAGACTGTTAGATCAGCTTTATTTCATTAATATATCAATTACGCTATAAGAGTTTAGAAACTTTATGCTAAACTATTTCTATCTTAATATTAGTTTTACAAAACGAACAACATACGTTTAGTCTAAGGTTGCGTCCACATCTGACGAACGAGCACTACACGAGCAGCTCTCGAGCCGCTCGCGAACATGCCGCGAACGCACTCATGTCAATTACGTCATCTGACTGACGTGCGCGCGCCGCTCGCGAGCATGCCACGAGCGGTTCGCGAACGGCTCGTGAGCAGCTCACGAGCTGCTCGTGTAATGCTCGTTCGTCAAATGTGGACGCACCCTAAAGATAACAGTGACCTTACGATTTGCTTGAAATAATCTGTTATTTATTATTTGTTTACATTCCGTTGATGGTAAAGGTCAGTTAATGACTTTTCATTGTTTACATTTTTTTTATCGCTGTAATTACAAAATCAATAATATGCTCAACTAGCTTCGATAAAATAAACTTATTTATTTTAATATTCTACATTATGTAGATATCTTTTACATGAATACGTATACATACAAAACATAAGTTTTAAGTCGCTGTTTATTCTTTTCTCGAGTAATTAAGCAACAGATAGACGGTAAAGTACGGCTTAAAATTGACTCGCGTTAGTATTCGGGGGTACCCTCAAATTTTGTTCACCTTTCATTAATGATAACCACCTAACTTTATCTAAGGTCACACTTCTATCGTTTAAATAAGATACAAATGCAAGTTAAAATTCCACGAGCAGCATATCCTGTGATCGTAACCCCGTCAGCGGAACTCGACAATACAGGCCGGCCAGCCATTGTCTCAGGCGGCTAGCCAACTGATTTAAATAGACAAACGTAAATACGTCGCCAGAGTTCGTTTATACATAGTAGAATTGATATTTATGTATAGTGGCCGTAAGGTTAGTAACATAAAAATATTTTTGTATGTTTTATGTTTGTGTTAAGAATTCATAAAATAATTTAATTTTAAAATAGCTTAAAATCAAGCATAAACGTTTTAATGTGATAAATAATTATTAAAAAAAAGGCTTACGATTTCAAAACACATCAATGAATTCCTTTCATTATAGGTACTCTGCGGGTATTTCAATATTTATATTTCACTGCAAATCACAATAGCACGATCATTTTAACCGACAATTTTTTTTTAACTTTTTAAATGTTTCGGCCAATATAATTTGGGTTACAAGTGCCCCAGTTAAAACTTGTACACAATAAATAATCTGTGTCATATGTATCTCATAATTAGCAATAGATTGGAGAATTAATAGTTATGTATTTCACCCGTGTTACCGCAGCTGTTGTCGCGTTTCATTCAGTTCTATTTCAATTAACACAAGGCTAATGCACTTAGTCTTAAATTATGTAATAAACTTACTCGCAAAACGTTGAGTGCATTGTACTATTTTAGTTCAAATTAATTACGCCAAGAAAAAACAGTCAGGTTTTTTTTCTGTCGTAAAAAATTCACGTGCTTTTTGCTAACTCGAAATTCCCAAAAGTAGTTCTTTTAAGAGGTTGGTTTTTAAGAAAGCTGACGTGATCTAATTACTTTGGATTCTTTAGAAACTAGTACAATGCGAATGTCTTCCGATTTATTAGAGCGTGTTTCGGAAATTCGCTTTCTAAATGTAGTGAATAGCTTTTAAGATCAATTTTTTTATTGATATTTTGAACTCTGTTATAGGTGTATTCTTTCAGATAGATGAAAGTTTGAAACCTATTAGTATCAAAATAAATGGAAGGTATAAATTAGTAATAAGTTCCCTTAACATATCTCTTTACGTATGACAGTAACTTCTGCGCATATAATGAAGTATGTTGTGTTAAACGTGTATACAAAGGCTGTTAGACGTTTCCATAAACAAGAGATAACGCAGGAAGGAAATATCAACCCTCCTCCGACGCAGAACTTTGCAGACATCTCAAACATTTCCAATAAACTACGCAAACATAACTCTTGTTTTAATAGCTCCAAAGTTCATTTTACAAAAGCTTAACTAAATGAGTCATTGGGAACGTTTAAATGTTATCGCTTGCCGGGGTCGACGCAAAACGTAATGTTTTCATCGTCGTAAATATTCAGTTTCTTTTTATATTTGTACAGGTGCGTAGTATGGTTCAGTAAGTAATGTTTGGGATCAAGTGTTCCACCTACCTATTGTTTAGTCAACAGCCGTGTAATCTAAGACCTGTGAGCTTCGCCTTGACCTAGTCGGTACTGGAGTAGGACCTTGTACCGATCCTAGAAAATCCCACGTAATCAATACTTTACGTGTATGATAGAAAATCATAATAAAACAACATTTAATCGAAGGATGTAAAGACGAATAACTTTTTGTGTTCTTAGAAATTCCTGATGATATTAACAGGGCAGTAGCTCAATTTATTTTACGTTTACAACGCCGAAACGTTTTTACATTGAGACACATTAAAGCGACTCCAGAATCTAAAAAAAAATATCTCTGATATTGTAACAACGCGAGATTTTTAAAATGGACAGTCCCCCGCATGGCTCTGTAAAAATAGCACAGAACACGCCCGAAGACATTGGCCGTAGCACAATCTAATAATACACAGTGCATGAACCGAGACACGTGTGTTATAATCCTTTGGGGATATGCACATGTTCATAGTGTATCTTTGGCTTTTTAAAGGCCAGAGAAAAGGCGACTTGGAGAAAGGTTTGAAGCTACAAAAGATGGACCAAAGATGTTTTGGATTACTTCAGTGAAGCAGAATAAGATGACGCTCAGACTAACTGCGGTACAACTCTTCAAAAAGGTGTTTTGGATTGATAATTTCATATTTGAAGTAATCTATGCATATGCGATTCTCTATCGCCGTTTCCTTTATAGAAGGTACCTAGTAGGAGATTAGTATCTGACATGATATGGTGTCGACTGAAATTTATTGGATTGAAGAGTTTGTCGAGAATGTCTTTAGATATCTAATAAAATCTTATCTAGAAACATAATATTACATGTATATCAATTGGAAATGAATACTTATAATTACACCATATAACAGCAAATTGCACTTATCAGCCAGCTTTTAATACTTAGCTCTATAATAAAACAACGATTCTGAGAAATGAAAACTTGACATGTACGACTGAGTACGACACCTTTCAATTACTTGATTGTAGTATAAAAAGAACGACGTTTTAGTGCGAAAAATATTTAATTACCTATTCGATTGAAGTTATATTGCGAGAGAATGAGGGTACTTGTGATTTATCTAACAAGATAGACGGATAGACAATAAAGTGATACATCGCCCATTCCTCACTACAATGAACTATTTATATCGAAGATAAAAGCGATCTATTTCTATTTCAGCGTCTAATATCTAAATGATGTCATTGTTACTGCATCTCTTTATTTGTGTCGTGTAAACAAGTGTGTTTAGGTAGTATATTTTCAGTGTCATGATCAGTATTTAAGAGCAGATGATAGGTCTTGTCATCACCTAGTGTCAAAATTACAATCAGTGAAATTTTATCTTTGAGTAGACAAGCCAAGGTTATTTTAGATTATCAGGTCGTCCAAAGCTCAACTAAATACATAAATTATAATCAATGTATTCTACATAAAACTAAAATACGTCTATACCGTCGTTTAATAAAAAATACCGTCTAAATTACCTATTTATTTAGATTGTATGTTTAATTGAAGGCAAAACGTAACTCAAAGACCATTGTTCGCATTTCTTAACCATTTAGAAACATCTTTGTACGTATGTCCTATCCTTAGATTTGAACAAAAGCCTTTTTATGCCCTCAAAAATGTTAACAGGACAATTAAGCTACCAGTAATTTATAGAGAAAGATAAAGACGGTAATTAAATTACAAAGTTCAATGTTGAGGACAATCGTTTGACATTTTCTGAAACTTTTACAGCGTAATTGACATTATCTTTGGAGGTACATAAACAATGTAACGCTTGAAGAATTTCTAATTTAGGATCGCCATTTTAATGTCAAGGTGTAACGTGTACTTAAATCTCACCTTTAGGGGTTATTTGAAGTTCGAAATATAATGTAAATATGATAACAATCTGGATAAACTGCTTCGTAACTGTTTACATGTTGTTTTATGTGAATCTGCAAAAATTAGGAAAACTTTTCGCAGATCGGTTTAAGTCTAAGACTTATGATTATAAACCTATTTTCAGAAATTTCATCCTACGAAGATTAATAATTCATATCAAGTCCTATTCATATCGGTGAGACCTCTAAAGTACGTCTAACCTTAACACGCTTCCCCGAGCATAAATCATAATTATATTCCTGCCACGTTTTCGTAAATCACCATATATCTGCAATATTCCGCTACAATGGCTATATTTTTGCTAGACTGCATTATTTTACCGCACGAAGCGATATTATAGACATGCACCGTACTGCAGTAGATCGATCGTTTTAACGTTCAGTACCGCCATTTTTGTATTGCCGAAAACTTATTACTTCCATTTCGTAGAGATGTTTTACTTACGACTTTTGGAACTTGAATCAAAAGGCCTTAGAAGATATCTGAATTTTTTGATTGCTTAAAAGTTTATAGGATTAAAAAAAAGCGATTTTTGAAGGCCCCAATATAGCTACTATTCTTTATTTACTTAGCTTTCAACGAAATACTGATTTCGTGCATCTGTTGGATGAGTATGAAAGTCTCGCTATCAATAAAATTCTGTCAGTCACAGAGGAAATCGGAGCAATCAGTTAATCAAGATAACACGGTACAATTCACGTATATCATGTTGCAAGAGATATTTCACACGCGAATTAGCTTCATCATGCTTTATTCGCTAACGAAGCGATGATTGCATTTAGCAATATTCATCGCTCGAAAACTTAGCATTCCATACTTTTTCTATAATTACAAAATGGCAATGATTTATTTATTGATTCTGTTAACACGATACAGTTTGTCCGATTCATAACGAAAAAATATAGTGTTGTTAAAAATGCATACTCATTCATACGCTCAATGAGTTTTTAATTTTGATAAAAATCAACGATTTGCTACGGATAATCTTTAAATTGGATAAAATTTCAGAAATACTTAATAAATATTCAATTCATTTTCTCTGAGCAGTGAACTTGCCCGCGAGTGCGGGTAGGCGGATAGCAATGACGTCACACGACGAAAAATATGAACATGTCGCTTTAAATTATTGTCGAGCTATGACGGTATTTCAAGATTATTTAGAACATTTTGCTCGTAGATTAGCGTAGTTTCTGAAATAATAACGGGCATAATGTTGCAAACATTAATTAATCAGAATGTTTCAGAATGTCTGTTAATGTTGCTACATGAGAACGGTTGGTCTGATTTTGACATGTTGGCAGCATGGTTTAAATCATCATAAATCTTATTATAACACGCAAATTCACTTAGCAACGCGTTTTATTTGCTCAACATATTGTGGTACTATTAATCCTAGGTTTAAAATCCTGTATGCATTAAAGTTTTAAATGCAATAAAAAATATGAATCAAGAAAAGGACACTTCTATTATTTATTAAATTGTTTTATAACTGCATTAAACAGTCAGAAAGTATTAGTGCCTTGATTGTTTTATTTAACTTGTAGTTTAGTCAAAACCTAAATCTTTGTCGATTACTAAGCGCCTTTACCATTACCTACTATCTTTTTAATTCATTGTCAGTTACTAACGATTCAAAATTTAAACACGTAAACTACAACTGACAACGGACAGTGCGTCAACAAACCGGATATTTTATTACTTCACATTCCAAATATTCAAAACGTTAAGCAATAAATCAGGAAAATTATTCACAATTATATTACTCAGGAATATGAGGACAATGTTCTAACCGTTGATGACTTGCTAGTTTCGGTTTTGAGAATTAACTGACCTGCCGAATTACTAACTTTTCTGGAAGTAAACAAAAAGGGTTTGCACTATTTCTACCGTATTATATATGGTTATATTCCCTGAATCATAAGACACACATTGACAAAATTGTATATTTCTTTTATATTCTCGTGTTTTGTACTATACTAAAACTTAATTTAAAAGATCACAGCAGTAAGAATATAGTTTCGTTTTATTGGGTTTGTTTTGATATGCTTCTGATATGAAAATGGGTGGTCATTATCGCAGTTTTGACCCTAACCTTCGTTCGTAAACATTGAACTTTAAATGCAATTAAAATGGATTGCAGGCGTTGATAGCAATAACTTTCACCCGTGCCTTTTATCCAGCTTTCATTTACTGCCCAGGCAAAGGAGGTTACGTAATTAGAAGGGCAGGTTGCTTTTGGTACATCTAAACTATCTAGATTTCAATCTAGGCAACTTCAAACCTAATCGTCGTTAGATACATTATATACTATTAAAAACATATTTTCGTCCGGTATACATACGCCAAATCACACATAATTTGGACTTTAAACGTAAAATTCTCATTTACTCCAAGAAAAAGTACAATTTAATATATAATTACGAACTCTCGTCTCGTCTAGTTCACGAGACCGACAAGGCGAGCTTTGTCCTTTCGTAAAAACAGTCAAGGTGAACGACCTGACGTCGGGGTATGCGTCACTGAGTCACTCAGGTGACTCGCGAATATTATACCGACGAGTATGGCTGAATGGGTTACAACCGACTCATTAACTAATGACGAAAGAACTAATGTGTTCGTGCTAATCTTAGTTTATGTCTAGAGTACGAGCTTCGGACAACACAAGGCAGGAAGAGGCTGTCATAATAATAGTCTATGATATTATATTAGTTAAACGATGCCGAATTCTACGCTTTTAGATCATGACGAGAATGAATCTATTATAAGCGCAGTTTTTATCATCAGAACAGATCATCTTTAACATTAAAAGACAATTTGAACAAAGTTCAAGACAAAAATACATACTTGTTAGATTCCTTCGTAAAATATGCGGCTAGACAGTTGTATTTTGGTTGTCAGCATCGATTTAGTGAGGGATGATAAGCCAGAACTCTGTATTCAAGTGTACACGGGTACGCGACCGTTATCCCCCGGGATCATTAGTTGCCCGACGAATAGGGGACTAACAAAGGGGCCGGGGGTTGTTTAAATGTAAACGAAAACACAGACGAGACGAAAATGTAAATATTTTGTTGGAAATGGTGAGATGTAATTATGAAACAAATACTGCATGAATTATGAAGGTTTTTGCAGCTAGAAATAATAGCTATAACTACGCGATTGAAGTCAAATAAAAGGAAACATCAAAAAGATCAGCTTTTATTTCAGTTACGACGATTAACGCCTATAAATTTAACAAACCAAGCAGATTTTCTCATCTGTCATAAAACGGGCTATTAAAACGCATTAATTCATCGCGTACAGAGAAAGTCTAGACATCAAGCATGGTCTAAACGTCAAGTGAGTCACAAGATGACTCATGACTCCGAGTTTATATGCGGTACTGACCGTATATGGTAACTTTATAGTGTCATTGAAAGGCATTGAGGTACAGATAAAAGCTTTCTAGAAATGGTATGGTGGTAGTACTATTATTAACTAATATAATATAACCTCGTGTATTAAACTTCTTTTTGTTTGACCGGACTAATCGCTAAAGCTACCAGGCGCGATTGAAAAACTCTTTTTGCATAAGATGGCCCATTCTAGAGGCAGGTTATGTGAAGGATTCATAGGTGCTTTTTATAATAAGCCTATATGAATTGTTCCAAATCATGTTCGATACGAGTTAAGCAAATCTAAAGATGGAAATGATACATCCTTTGTTGGAAATCAATGGTTCAGTGGACGTCAGATTAAATCAATACTCGTCTGCAACCATTTTTGTACAGTGGCGGTACAATTGAGATGTTTTACAGTATACATACAATCAAAGGCGTGCTGTTAGTCACCATTACAAATAATACATCGTAACATGACTAATGTCCTTTCAAAATTGACTCAGGCATTAGTTACTTTCTGTTTAACATACAATTAACATAACATTACTCATGAAATAAAACTGCTATATATTTTTTGTAGGATTGGCGAAATTTCGTTATCTTTTAGTTCCCCTTGTACACGCAAGCTGTTATACCACACAGGGCTATCAAAAATAAAATTAATCAGTAAATCACACCCTTTCACAGGCCTTTGCCTTGCAGTGGGACAGAAACGGCTAGAAAAAAAAAAAAAACACACCCACATTTTCTTCAGTTATGTCATAATGGCTATCTAAAACGATAATTTAAATAATATCTTTTATAGATAGGTAATCCAAAAATATGTACGAGTATTATAGGTTACCATTATAAGTCGTTCTCTTATTTAATTTATGTTAATCGTTAAAAAATTTAACTCGACTAAAGGCACAAAAAATCGACAGCTGTGTTGTCTAAAACTAAAAATCAATGAAGTGCTGACATATTTTAAGTGTTAGAGAGAGATAGAAAATCTGTAACTCCCCTTTTGAATCTCGCGAACGCGTCATATAATCATACATAAGTGGGTCTTAGTGGGTACTTGTAAAAAGCCTGGTTTATTCTATGTTCAGAATGAGTTGTACATAAATAGTACATTTCCTGTATTTATTTGGTATCTAGGCAATCATAAACAAAAGACAACTGAGTTGAAAGATGAAAAGGGTCCACCTTACCAACTCAGTGAAATAATACTTCTTGATTATCTTCCAATGTTATATTATAGTTTAATGGTTTACAATACTGAATACTTATACTTTCACAAATATACTAATATTACAAGTAAAGGTTTACAAAGCTCTTATAAATATACTACTACTTGTATAATAACAATGTTTATGTAACACAACATTGTCGTTCCCTATTTTGACCCATCTCTTTGCCCCATCAGTCTAAAACATTTCCATACTTTAAATATCAAGTTATTCAAGACAACTATTAATGAACAGACGGAGAAGCAATGTAAGATCATCTTGATAAAAAGGACTGGTCATTTTAGTTCAATAAATGATATTATGCTTTATTTTCCTTTATGTTCCAGAGTTTAATTAATCAAAGAGTAGCTAATGGGGCAAATGTTTGACAAAACAATTAGTGCAGTTACAAAGTAATTAACTTATCCGGATGTCTCCGTCTGATTTAGAAGACATTAAGACAGATATTTATCCAGACCATATATTAAAGTAGTTTTCTGTGTATAGGAAAAACAGCGCTGTTGTTTATGGTGCAAGCAAATTATTTTGCTATGTAAATAAATGAACAAATTAGAATTGTATGAATAGACAATTTGAACTGTTTATAGAATGTAATCGAGGTTTATTTATATCCTAAAAGGCTGTCTTTTATATTACGCTGAAGAAATCTGCAGTTGAAGGAGTGTGTATATTGAAAACATTAATAAAAAGGGTGTGGTCATTCTGTGAAATGTGTTAGTAGAGTGTATGACTTAAAAACTTATCATTTTTTTTTTAAATAAGATTACCTTCCTACAATCAAAATTACAGTTTAACTTAAGTATAACTGTCCGACTTAAGACATTTGGAGCATTTTTTTCTTACGTCAAACTGTTTTACTTGAAGAAGAAGAGTTAAACTCCAAATTGGGTTCTCATGATTTATGAATAGAAAATATTTTTTTGCTAGTTCTATAGTAGTGGAGTCACTACTTTATGTCTTAACTGTAAAAATTCATTAGCATTTAATTTATTGCCTTAACATGTCAGGCAGTTATGTTTTTTGGAATTAATTAGTTTATTGCTCTGTAAATTTCTTAGGTTGAGAATAAGGAATTTTGGATAACTATAGTTACTTTATTTTGAGCATAAACTAATTGAATACTAGTGTATTGAGATCATAACATTTTTTTATGTGTTTTAAGGAAATAAATGGGAAAATCATTAACAAGGAAGTTGTAAATCACTTATATTATGCTTATAGTGTTACTAATTATAGAATATGTGATCATTTTGTAAGTATTTTCCTTAATAGAATTGATGGTTCTACATTTTGGTAGGGTTTCATGGATTGTGACTAAAATGTTTCAGGCTATTATTTACGATTTGCAACAGGAAAACTACTAATGATAACAAAATTAATCTTTTATAACATTGTGATATCTACAACTGGGTTTGGCGTGATGCCATCTTATTGGACCTTATTCAATGGACATACAGATCATTTTAACATGTCGCAGGTGCTTGTCAAATATGTCTCTGATACACTAGGATTTAGTCGATAGATTTGACAAAATGACCTTGACATAGCTCGGCCAATACCCCCGACTCTTTTAATACTGACATATGACCGGTTGCGGTACTCAGACGCGCCTATTCACCCCAAAATAGATACGGTATGTATGTGACAGGCACTGCCGATCACTACGCCTTATATGGTCAAACGCAAGTGCGATTGCGCGACGATGCATTCCCTGAAAAGTTCGTTGCCCCCGGCACGCTACATTCGACTGATAACTCATCTAATCACCACATCTTGCCCAACGGACTCTAAATATCATACATCACCGCATACGGCACTCTTGGCTCGTCAAAAAAGGCGTTGCAGGAATAACCTTTCAAGCGTACGTGAAATCCAATACCGGCTTATCGAGTAGCTAAGTTCACTCGTCACGTAGCCGTAGCCAGACATGTCTGCGGCCATAAAATCAAAAACACAACACGTGGCATAAAATCACTGAACGGTGACAACGATTTTTACGAAAAGGCGTGCAAACTCTGCGGTGAGTTGTGCGAAATATGGCGGCACCGGTCACTCAAGAACGAATTTACGTGAAATTGCGGCGTCGAGTCTCGTAATTTACCACTCTCAAAATGGAAAAACACAACGCGGTCGTGATACACTGGAATTTATTATCTTCACTTACCATTTTTCGATGTTAAACACGTAAAATTTTAACCACTAACTTCACCGACACCACGCCAATGGCGACCGGAACGACACTGTTCGGAATGTTGGCTAACCGTTTTTTACGACAGCCAATGAGCGCATGCGTCAAACTGATTGACGGAAACAACACACTGACTATTTATAATAAGGACTTATTCTCACAAAACAGTACCAATTTAGTATGTATAAATTACACTTTTGTTTATATTTTATTCAATTAAATTTATTTTTATTTAATTTAATAATTGAATACACTCTTGTGAAGCGGTAGCAAGGTACCAACTTTTAGAAAATAATACTAGCAACTGTGCTGCGCTACGCGATTATAATAAATAACTGTACTCTGAAATAAAATGTTGTTGACTATATTTATTAATATATGCTCCACCGTGGGTAAGATTAGATACTAGAAAACGTGACACTATATTGTGCAAAAGATAAAAATCATTTAATACAATCGACTTGAAAAGTGAGTCACAGATGACGATAGCTTTTCCACCAATCAGAATTAAGTATTCAACAAATGCCCATATACGGACCGACGGAAACAGTCGCAAAATCGCAAATGGATTTTAAATTATCGCGCGTTTTCAAATTTTTTGATGTTATCTGTTAATATGAGGTTGATTTTTACGTGTTTACATACTTGACAGATATCAATGAATAATAAAGTACGTAGAAGACTGTCGTCATCATTACTTTGTTTGACTTTTCTATAGATAAGTATGATGATGTTGTTTTGCAATTCGCACCATATATGGTTATAAATGGAATAGGAATACCTACGTATAATCTCAATTATCTTTACGTAGATTGAAAGTGTTGTTGAGACGGCACTTGTCATAAATGTATTTATCTGAATACAAAACTAAACGCAATCTTACTTAAAAACGCAACAGGATTCTTTAATTCCGTCTTCCACCTTAATTATATAAGGTGCTATAAAAATATCTGCCACGGCTTTAATGGGAGGTAGTATTGTGTTTATAGATTACAATAGTGAAGAACTTTCGTACCCCGGAACAGTTAATTAAATTTGAGAGAATAAAATAGTTAAATTAACATTGACTCTATTCTGCGTAACGTGGTTCACAAGGTTGAGCGGAGCGGCAACAGCTTATGACACGGGATGGTTTTATACTAATAAATCAATTCAAATTTATACGTTATTTTTTTTGTATGAAAAAAAATATGATCAATAATCAATAATTTATCTTTACTATTGTAATCTATAAACACAATACTACCTCCCATTAAAGCCGTGGCAGATGTTTTTATAGCACCTTATATAGAACTGGGAACATGGGGAGTAGTAGGTTTAGGCCTACAGTATTACCGGGTAAAGGGTTATATGAACTTGCGTAATTACTTTAAAAATAAACAATTGAAATACCGACCGTTTATTTTGTTTTGGTCTGGCCCGGAATCGAATACGAAAACGTTTAGCTGTTACCTTGTTCATAATAGTAGCTTCTAAACGAATGGGCTGTTTCTGATGCGGTTTTTAGAATATAACCTGACGTGATCAAGACGACTCTCTTCGCCTTATGTAGGTATATATTGCTTATATAGAATTTTTGATTGTTTCTTAATATTATTAGATATTATCTTATTTTATTACCAAATATTTTTTTGGTAGTAGTATTTGAAGGATTTTGTTAATAGTCCAGTCATTTGGTAGTTCTACATGAAAAGTTTTCGGGGAGCGTTTAATATTGGTGATTTTATAGATTACTAGCTGTGCCCCGCGGTTTCACCCGCGGTAATACCTATATTCCGTTCCCGATGTCTTTATAGTTACTTTGTTATACGGGGCGGAGACGAATCCAAAAAATTAAAGATTTTGAAAACCGGTCTACCCATTCTTGAGTTATGAAATGACTGGACTATAAGCAGGATAATGTAAACAGGGCTTGAATAAATATTACAAGAATTTCGTAAATGACAATTATATTTTTACTTACAAAACAACAGTATTTATTACATCATTTTATATACCTACATACATAGGTATATGCACCATCTCAAGTAGACTGTGATTGGTTAAACCAGAATACCAACAACCAATCAGCACTTGGCTGTACATACATTTGACAGTTAAATAACGTTTTTTTTTTATATTGATGTCTTTCATATACTCATATATCTTTGAATACGCCAATTTATTTACCAGTAGTGTATAATATAATTTATAGTGTAATAAATAGATGGCAAAGAATTTTCTCCAACTACACCAGCATTTAGTCAAATTCCTTGCCATATAATCTATTACAGTTATATAAAGTTAAGCCAATTCTGACAACTAGTCTTACTATGGGATACTGTGTTACTCATTTAACTGGGTTGTGGAAGTCAGATAGGCAGTCGCTCCATGTAAAATACGGTATTCAGCTGAATCCGGTAAGACTGGAAGCCGACGCCAACATAGTTTGGGACAAATTCTAGGCAGATGATGACCAACATTACTCATGTTGCTGGCCATACAATATATTAAAGTATTTTATATGTATATGTAGTGTAATGAATGTGGCAAATAATTTTCTCCAATTACACCAACTTTATGTCAAGTTGTTTGATATATTATACAATTGTGAAGTAAACTTAAGAGTTCCCCATATATTTATGGTATCTCTTATACATGACATATAAATTACTCATAGTCATTTGTCCAACATAGCCAACAAGGCCTCTCTTTAGGAACGCCATAGCGTACGTACTGTCACACGCTTGAATAAGGAACGCTACGGAATTTTCTAGATGTTGGCGCACCATTTTGGTCGGTGCGTTCCGTTCTAAGGAAGTGCAGAGGTCGGCGACGGTGTACGCTGCGATACGTGATACGTGCTTCTTGCGTTTGCTTATTGATTGGGTTAGTCTGAAAAAGTAAAGGACATAATTTATTAAAGAATTTCATCATAATAATATTTATGGATCGTAGAATATTTATGTTATGTTAGTTGTTATTTTATCACTGAAAAAAGGATGATCTATCTGTAGTTTAGCATTTATTATTAAGTTTCATCTAATTAAGTAACTGCCTGCTATACTGCTTTCAGTGTTAAACCAAATTTAAATCTGTGTGCCACACATATTCAGTTCCACAAGAATTAAATCTAAAGTCTTTAATCTCACATTCTAAAGTATGTATATCTATGTAATGCATAAATATATGCTTTAAAATAGTATATTTTGAGTTATTCGTACAGTACATTTGCTAGATAAGATAGACTATCAAAAGAAAGAAACTCACTTTTCAATAGAGTGCGCGATTTCGGCTAGCTTTTCCTCTATTTTTCTGTCGATATGTGCGTGAGTCGATGATCGCTCACACAGCGCCGTGATTAGCGCTCTATAACACTGCATGTAACATGGCCATCTGGAATAATATATTATAGATTAACACTTTGATTGCCACATCACGCGACGTCGCGTGATGTCGGCCTATTACGCTGTGGCCGGTAACGCGACGTCGCGTGATGGTCTCTTACAATAAAGCTACAAAATAGCAGCCATAGCGTATTCGCTTCGGGTATTTGTTTTGGCCACTAGGGAAGGGAATTACCTATTTATTAGTGTGGCGTGGCGTGGCCTATGGGTAGCCATCTTGCAATTGTTTTACTCACGCTCGGTAGTTCGCTTCAAGCAGCCGCGCGGTGTAGATGTGTATTAGTGTGGCGTGGCGTGGCCTGTGGGTAGCCATCTTGCAATTGTTTTACTCGCGCTCGGTAGTTCGCTTCAAGCAGCCGCGCGGTGTAGATGTGTTTTTGTTTATTTTATTAGTCGTTACTCGCCTTTTTTCGTGTTTTTGGATAGAAACGTTTTTTTTTTTAAATGAGTAATAATCCAAGACCGACAAAAAGGTCAGCCAAGCCCAGTATGTCGCGAGTTTCGGCAAGAAAGCGACTGAAAAGTGTGGAATTGGAAGAATGGTTACAGGATTCCGACGAAGATGTTTATGCAGGGAGTGATGTAGATGATATAGACTACATAGCTGACGAAGGTGATGAAAGCTCAGAATCTGAAGAAGAGGAGGAGGAGGAGGAGGTGGTGGCTGAACAACGTCTCGCTGCCTCAACAACGTCGGTACCTGCATCACCTGTGCCATCCGCCCAAGTACAGCCTCAGCCTATCCAGACAACAGGGACGACCCCGACTGGACCTCAGCAGTCATCCATAGCAGCATCGACGACACGATGGACTACCAATTCTGGTTCGATGAGAGATTTTCCTTTCACCAAAACGAATGAATTACTTGTGCCACCGCCAGATAATCCTAGAGGGTTTATTGATTTATTTCTCACCGATGATTACCTACAAACAATCGTTGATTGCACTAATAGATATGCAGAAATCATAAAGAATTCTTCGCAGCATCGCAAGTCTCGTATTACGAATTGGAAACCACTGACCCTAGAAGAATTGAGAACATTTATCGGTTTACTTTACCATACTGGCACAGCAAAAATGAACCGTTTGGTTGATTATTGGAAATCGCATCGATTATATAAGTCAGTTTTCTCTGAATATATGTCAAGAAACAGGTTCCAACTTATTTTGCGATGCCTTAATTTTGTTGAAGAAGGTGACGATCCTGCCCGCATGAATAAATGCAAAATGGTAATAAATACCTTCAATGAAACAATGGACAAGATTTATTATCCCGGAAGGAACTTGTCCTTAGACGAATCTATGATCCTATTTCGTGGCCGCCTGATCTTTCGGCAGTACATAAAAGGAAAGAGACACAAATACGGAATAAAACTTTATGTACTGGCAGAACCAAATGGAACTATTATAAGAGTTCATGCTTTTGCCAGTACAATAGAGGAAACTTCTGGCAAAGGACACACGGAAAAAATTGTAGAAAAGTTGTTGCAGAATCATTTGGGTTGCGGCCATGCCGTCTTTATGGATAATTTTTACAACAGCTATAGTTTAGCTACAAAATTATTGGACAAGAATACTTACTGCACTGGCACACTGAACAAAAAACGCAAAGGTAATCCATCGGAGGTAATTTCCAAGAAACTAAAAAAAGGTGAAAATATATCACGCTATCGCAACGGTGTTCATATAGGAAAATGGAAGGACAAAAGAGAACTAAATTATATCTCAACGCAATTCGCGGATCAAATGCAGGAAGTAGTCAACAAACGCGGCAATGTTGTTATGAAGCCATTAGTTGTCGTACAATATAACCAAAACATGTCCGGCGTAGACCTACAAGACCAAATGCTCAGCTACTACCCGTGTGAAAGAAAAACTATGAGATGGTACGTGAAAATGTTCATACATGTTCTAATGATGAGCATGATAAACGCTCGACAACTCTACAACAAATACTCAGGCAACCCTAGCTTATCGTTATATGATTTTCGAGAGCAAGTCATTGACTCATTTTTGCCTGAACGTCAAGTAGAGCCACAAGTGTCGCAGGCATCGCAGCAAAAAGAAAACCACAGACTGACTAAAATTGAAAAATCTAAAGAACGTTCTTTTAGCTCAGGTAGAAAAGCTACTGTTACAGCCAGAAAAGATTGTCGAAATTGTTACTCAAATAAGAAAAGGGTAAATACTACTATGGAATGCAAGCAATGCCCTAATTCCCCCCCCTTATGTATTGATTGTTTTTTTGACCTGCACAAATTCGCAGGATTTTATAACAATAAGTGAAAATACCAAAGTGTAATTATTCTAAATGTTGATTGTTACCCCTATGTTATAATTATTTTGCAAATTTCGATATAATTATAAGAAGTAAATTACTATGTTGATTTTGAATCTTTAAATAAAAGTTTTATTTAAGAGTTTTAAATTTACAAAATTTACGAACGCATAACATTATTTTTTTAATTCAATAAATTTCCATTTATCCTCTCATCATGAAAGTAACTTCATTACACAATAGAATATGTATATGGTATGCATCAAATTATAACTTTTTAAGTGATGACTGTTGTAAATTTTGCCTAAATCTGGGGCTAAATCAGTGTTTCTAAATACATACTAACTACCTATATTAAACTACCATTTTGGTAGATAACTTTAGTAAACATCACTGCTGTGAAATGTATTTATTGCTATTGCTTTAACAAAGAGAAGGCAGAGTTGCGATTTTCTTTTAAACTTATTTAATATATATAAAGTCCTCAAAGTCCTATATGTTACAATACAAAACATTGTATGTATAAGAGTAGTTGTCACATTAGAATAAAGTAAAACTCTATGAGTATGATACTCATAAATAAATGACATACTCATTTCAACCTATCTCCGTATTTTCCCATAAACAAAAACTATTAAAAAGGCCACAACATACCTATCCTCCAAAACCTCTTCCCTCGCCAGCAGCAGGTTATTCAACACCGTCACACATCCCTCATACAGCTTGAAGAAGGAATCCCAAGTGATATCGCACCGCACTCGCTGTTTACTGCCTAGCATGTGGTGGATTATATGCTGAACCTCGAAGGTTATGTCCACGAATTGATAGTCGAGGGATATCTGGAACGTAATGTATGGCAAATTATATTAAAAGTATTATTTAAAGGACTTTGGGCCTCATGTGAATATAGGACCAGACATGTATACAATAAAAATTTAATTAAATATGTACTAGTAAAGTAATTTTTAGTATTTTTATTCCAGTCAGATAAGCCAACATGCATCACTACTATAATTAGGACCAACAAGTAATACATAAAGTAAGTAAAAAAGGCAGCTTTAGGTCAGGAAGGTCTTCGCAAAAGATTTAAAAAAATTGTGCCCTAGTATTTTTTCTTATCTCGATTTTGAAATCGAACTACGACAATATTGATAGAAATAAACGTAACTAAAATATCTAATAATAAATAAATAATAAAGCTCAGACATACCTTTTTAGCCGCCAAAAGTATTTCCGACAGCGATTCCAAATCCAACCTAATAATATCACAAATCGAATCATCTACTTTAACAACCTTAACAACTTCATCTTCAGTAATTTCAACGTTTATCCTGGCAACATTGTCTTCAAACTCATAGTGTTGCCTCATCCAGTTCCTCAAATTCTTACATGCGCGGTACATCAATTTTGACATGGCAACACATTTTGGTCCGACAATGTTTGCTTTGAGGCATTGTGCCCAGAGATATTTGAATACTTTTCTTGATGTTATATCAGGACTTTTAGATTCTTTCTGTGTTGGTTTCTAAAATAGAAACACATGCAGGTTTAATTTTTTAAAGCATGATGCATTTACAGTGTAGTTATGTACAACAATGTATATGTTATGTGCATATTCAGATTATTACAATGGTATAGGAAATAAATATTGCAAGGCAAAAGCCCAAAAAATATACCTCTTCTCAACCAGATAAATAAATTACATTAGTTTTTATTATTAATTTAGATGTCCTCAAAAATTTCGTGAGTTATGTTAATATTTCTAGTATCCATTGCCCTTACTTTAAAAAAAAATCCAAAACTAGAAATAAGTAATATTTTACACAAAACCCATTTTTTTATTTGTCTGTTTTTGTGTACAATACCAAAATAAATAAATAGACAAAGATTTAAAACAATTACCTTCAAAACCACCAAATGATTCAAATCGCCGACAATACTCGTCACATAGCAATCAACAGACGACAACTCACACACAAATCTCAACGTTACACCTAGGTCTTCTAAACAAGTAACACTCATCACTTTCTTATTCTCTTCCAATATTATCCTGGATTTTATACTCTTCCATATCTGTAAAAATAGCTTGTCTTTTTCTTGGAATAAAGCGTGTGTTTCTAGCTTTTTGAAGCGCCGTAGTATTACGTTTAATAGTTGGACAGACGATTCTATGTATAGTGGCTTCGATTCTGCATTTTCGATGGTTTTTATCTGAAATTATACAAATTATTAAGTAAAATAAAGTTTTAACCTTATTTGATGTATATTTAAAATAAATTTAAAAGTTTTTATTTCAAGATACTCGTCGTATCAATTGTTTTTTTTTTAATTCACCCTCGTAAATACTTTACGTTTAAAAAGTTAAAACAACGAACTTCATTACCTAATCAGTTCCAGAAGAAATAAGAATTAAAAATTACTGCAATTTGTTTATCTTTGCACTAGAAATACAGAATGTTTACAGAACAAAGTTAAAATAAGTTAAAACTTACAGCGTTTCGAACAAAAAATTCCAACCCAGACAGTAAACAATCATAATTCTTCATTTCTTCTACATCCGTAGCTTCACAGTACCTCGTAAGTATTAACGAATAAGCTACCATCGCGTTCAGTGTTGCCACATTATTGTCACTTTCTACCACACTGTCTTCAGTGTTGACAGCCTCATTTTGAGAAAACGTACTACTATTAAAATCAATGTTTTTGAATGATTCTAATAACGCGATGTATAGTTTTTCTTGTAATTCTGCTAATATTGATCTAAATGCACTTGCAGTTATAGCTTTCTTCTGTTTTACTATAGAAGGTAGTATTAAACAAGTTATTTGGAAAACTGGGATGTTAAATGATTCTATAGTAGATATATTCTTCTTTTTCTTCACTAGTTTCTCGACTATACTCTTAACTTGATCACTGTCAACTCGAACTTTTTTAACTGCCAACTCCAATAAACTTTTGATAATTATCAAAGTGTTTGGTGTTTTTATTTTCAATGTAAGCAAATCAATTAAAGTATTATCTTTGAAATTAAAGATATTATCAGCGGGGAATATCTGATACAAGTCTGGTCTTTGAAAACTTAACTCGTATATACTATGTAGAACATAATCGATGCTTCGTTTCAATTTCTTTGCATTGCTACAGTTTTTGATTACCAGCATGACAAAAATAGCTACCAATTGGTAGTTTTCTTCTAAATAGTAGATTGGTAACTGTTTGAAAATATTTACGCAGTTTTTCAATGAATCCTGTGTATCTGGTTTTAAAGTAATTCCAGTAAAGTAATCCATAATATTCCTTTCTTTTGCGAAGGAAGCAATATTGAAATCAGATTTTCCCAACATTTTGCTTAACGAGTCATCATTTTCGAAGCATTTAGCTGCAGTTTTAGCTGTTTCCAACACCAAAGCGATGATCAAATCTTTGTTGTTAGCTATCGCTTCAAGTTGTAGTACATTTTCTGTAGGCTCATTAAGACAAAGTTTGACCAAACTTTTGGCCAACTGATTGGTGTGTGATTTGTCTAGATCTGTGAATAATATTTTGCAGAAGTATGACTGTTGTAGTAGAGTGGGGTTTGCACTCATTTGTTTGATCAAATGTGTTTTAGTTGGTGTTATTGTTGCTGAGTGGTCTTGCTTGTTTCTTGTTGATAAAAGCTGAAGTGCCATTGTTTTTGCTAACAGAAGATTATCCTGGAAAGTTAAATATAGTATAAAAATTATTATATGGCATAAATATAATAAACCTTTGCCTTACTGGTGTATTTTTGATGTAATATAACTTGCTTTATGCATATTTAGGAATGAATCTTGTAATTTTTTTAATAATAGGTTAGATATTATAACATAATAATATATTTAAGCAAAATATTTTGAGATATGTATTCGATATTCTTCTCTAGATATTAAACCAAAACGTTATCTATATGTTACATACTTAACAATTATAATATTATGACAGTTACTAACATAATACGATATCTAAATCACTTACCATCAACAAAACAGCCTCATCATCCTCTATTTTCGCTGCGAGAGCTATCCATTGCTTGCTTTCCAAACACGGCAACAATATACTCAGGTCAAAAACCTCCGATGTATCTGTATTCTGAGCTATATCTAACTTAACGTTACTGTATTTCATGTTGAGTAGCTTTAGTTGAGCAAAGCTTTGGCATAGCTTGAGGAATGATATTGCGAGTGGCGGGTTCTGTAAATTAAAAGTATTTATAAAGTAAATACAGTCGTTTCATTATGCTATTGGCTATGTCAATTTGAATTCAAGAGACATAGAATTGATTGAAGAAGATATGCTTTCATTTGTAAATACATAATAGAGTTTAAATTCATGGTAGATACGAGCAAATAGTCTTATTAAATTCATAAGATATTAAAGACGCAATGTAACATTAGTATGCATTGTTGTTCATAGATATCTGTAGATTATAATGAATTCTTGTACACTAACAAATTTCAATATTTAGTCATACATGGAGAAGAGGCTTTTGCTTAGTAAAACTGGGAAAACTACAGGCCTATATTTATATAAGTCAGGTATTAAAAAAAGTCTAGCTGAAAAATATTAGATCACCGCGAATATCATTATACTTACATAACTAAGCTTCAGAACACACATCCCAAACTTATTCAGGCAATCTTCTTCAAACTTTCTATACATGTTCCAGAATTCTTCAGCGACATTCATCGGTACCGTATGGTCCGCCATTTTGTTGAACTGGAGGAACGAGGACAAGATGGCTGATAGCACTTCTGTTAGTACTATGATTGATGGACCTAGGAATATTGGAAATAATATTAGCTTTTACATATACCCTGTATACCTATCTGTTTCAAAATTATGTGGAATATGAAGTTTGTAGTAGTTATGTTTTTAGTACCTAATTCCTTAGGAAAAGAACAGTATATCTTTAAAAATAGTCATATTAATAACTTAGGTATAAATTTGTAACTTGAAGTAGCCAGATCTTATTATTTATATTAAAATACATTAAATATAAGATAATTTTTACCTCTCTCATACAATAACAGTTAAGAATAACATAAAGGATACTTACTTACAAAACCTTCTTCCAGCATCATCAAACAATATACTTCTAGATCTTTCTGCAATAACTCCAATAGCTCCTTATTTTGCCTAAACATTAGGTCGGAAGTTAGTTTCCCATACAAATTCACACATTCTTGAGGCAATAAGTCTGAACCAGTAATAATTTTACCCTCAATTTTCTCACAATCCAAACCATTTAGTTTCGCCTCTTTAGCTTTCTGTCTCAGTTCAAATTGCTCAGTGTTGCCAGCCTCTAAAATATTCTTCACAGATGGTAGAATTTGGTTAAAGAATTGAGTACCTCTGCTCAACTTAAAAAGTATTTCCAGTAAACAGTTCATTGTGTCTACATAAATTTCCATTGTACTTGCACTTTTCTTTGCCGTCATAATTGATGGTAGTATCGAGTTGATCTGATTTTCTATCAACACTGGGTCCAATTTTAGCGCAGTTTTGATTATTTGCAGGGTTGTTTTGTCTAATTTCCCTTCTAGTTTAAGCTGCCCCATCATAACAGCTTGTAGAAAAGATGTGAAATTCTTTTTTATTTCAACTTTGGAAATCTTTTCACCGAATGTGTCGGTCAATCTGACATTTATATCTATTTCATTCTTTACTAGAACCTCTAACATATTAAGGAAGAGACTTCTTTTAATTTTAGCGTCTCCATCCAATATCGGTTGGAGAGACATAGCTGGGATAATAAAATTCTGTTCCATTTTTAGCACACTAGCCACCATTATATAAAAAGCGAAAACAATTTGATTTTCCTTTTGAAAAGAACTAACAAATACATCAATAAAATTATGTAGGAATTTTGTGTCAGTATCAGAACGGTTCTTTGGAAACTCAAAGAACGTATTCATAATTTTGATTACGGACTGAATATTATCCCCCTTTTCTGCTATTAATTCTTCTATATTATCTTTGCGTATTAACGTTTGTAAGAAACTGATGAAGTAAGATTTCTTATTGAGCGGAAAGAGTATATTCTGACATACATCAACAGCATTTTTACGGCATTCTGTATCTAAGAAACCAAATATAGTTTCTATATTTTCCCCATGTAGTAACTTGATAATAAATTCCAATTTCTTTTTAGAATCTTTATAGTACTTTACGAAGTTATATAGGATTCTTTGACTGGCCGGTGTGTTTGTTTCGTCATTACGTAGAAACTGTAGTAGTGTTATTGTAATAGTTAAGTAATCGTCAATTTGTTGACTTAACTGTGATGAGATTTTAGGGTTCTCTAGAAATGATGAGATGTACTGTATGTCATTGATTTGTAGCGGGTTCTTTTGTATGTACTGTGATACAATCTGGAATTAAATATAATATTCTAAATTATTTAAGTATATTTATAGTTAAAAATACAAATGTACCTATAGGATACAATATTAAGAGGCAAATCTCATATTGATCTAATCAAGTAATAATAATAATAATAGGATATAATAGATAAAATACATGCTATGTACTTTTATATGTTTGTATACTAGATTTACTATTACATAATAAGTCATATCTAATAGAACACATGAAAGACAAATAAAGGCATATTTTTATTAATGCTATACACTATATTGCTATATATCCTACCACACCACCTTCCCCTGTCTACATCACTGTAAGGTTGACTTGTAGAGAATGCCTTCTGGCATTGAGTCCGCCTATGTACCATAAAGTGCATGAAGTATTAATAAATAAATAATACCAAAGCAACTAAATACCTGTATCAATTTACTCTTCAGCTCACTAGTCAAGTCATCAACCGCAGACAACCAATCCAGCACATTTTTTAACTCGTCACTTTTTAACCTGTTCTTCTCGGTCAAGGCATGGAGCCATTCAGCCACAATCCTCTCCTTAGGAGCGGTGGGAAAGTGGTGGGATTGCACCACATTTTTAGCGAGGCACAGGCGTTTGGGTAGTGGTGTTTTGTCATCGTCTAAACGACGCTTCAATTCTGTAAGATAGAAATGTATATTTTTTAAGATATGTAGACGAAGTTAATTGATGAAGCGAATTTATTATGCTGAATAATTTATCATGAACTAGCTTTTACGCAGTATTTATTTATGAGAACTTAATAAAAATGCATTTACGAAATGTTGCGTGTTAAACAACAGTAGTATATAGTAGATAATATTTAACGTGTGCATGAGATACCGCTTACTTTTACTGTCTTATAGATTAATTATGAATACTAAAATATAAACATTAAGTATTTATACATATATAGCAGAAAATTAAATATTTATAATGCATGTTGAGGTTATGTACTGTATTAAAGAAATATGTATAAAATCTTACCATTTAATGGATTAAGCGACATATTTATGATTACACATTAACTCTTTAATACAATATTATTTTAATTTCACTAAATAACATTTAAAATAGAAATACAATATTCACATGCTCTATTGTTGTTATTTCGCGTTTTGATAGTGGTAGCCTCACAGTTTGACATTTCTTATCTGTCAAAAAATTAACTAAGTTCATTAATATTTTTATCTGCAATTAAGCAATTAATGCAACAATAATGCAAGATAATTTCATTAAGTTTATTACTACTATCAGTACCAACTATTAATACTAGAAGTAAAAAAAATGAAGTTATTTAATAGGTTATGTGCCCATGAAACTAAACGTGTAATTTAGAGATGAAAAATGATTAGGTATGGCAATGTTTTAACATATATGTTGCTACCTTGCTACACTTGCTACATTTCAAATGTTTTTTATTCCTTAATTTTCTACCCGCAAATCGAACCTACTATCCATAGGACAGAATCTAACAACTGTTAAGCAATTACGTAATTATAAGGTACATTGTTTTACTTATACTAATAACTTCGGTACGTAAATGTGTATTATAATGGTTTTCCGATATGTCGAATCTACATATTAATTAGGAATTAGGTCTATTTTTTTGTCTAGAATAGGTACGTCATATGTTTAAGATAAAAAAGTGTTTGTTTCTCGTAAACCAAAAAAGGCGCTTAGAAACGTTACGTTAAAAATAGTTAAAATCTACAGATTCAGATTCTGGATCGGACCACTCGGACTGGATGCGGAAATCGGAGGACCGGGTGTTAATTATGACTTGGGAAAGGGGTTCATCCACCAGAGGATAGAAATAGGCTGCTAAAATGATTTATTTTCAGCATATTATCGTTTAAATTTTACCCCCCGCCGAGTTGGAAAGTAGCATCCATGTTGTTAGAAGGTCGTAAGTACCCATTTATTTCTAAGTGAACTTGATACAAACATGTCATTGGAGCCGATTTCAAGATCTTTAAGATATCGAAGCACCTAGAGAGTGAGACAAAGCTGGCTCTACGCTGATCATGCTTAGCGATCCAGCGGCTCCAGCAATGGTGAGTACGGGACGAGTGCGAGTCAAAAATATCCCAATGACGTGCTCTCGTCGTGGATTATGTAATTTTAAACTCTTTAGATTTTCACACCGCAAAAAAAGTACCTACCTACTAGCTATATCATCATTTTATTTTACTATTCATATTTTTGAAAGTAAAAAAATATAAAGGTAATTAGCTAGCTATTTACCTACCAACGATATGTAGAGTATTGTAGAGTCACCGATCGTGCACTGATCTATCTGTTACGTAAATAAAGCTGCTACATAAGGGTAGAGATACCTAAGAATAATATCACGCCATTATAAGTATCTACCTACTACTGATAGGTAGATAGCGATCTTTTACTGACAGCGCACCCCATTAGATAAATGTCCTATCTACCTAATGATATCCTTGGAAGCGCAACTGAAAACCTACCAAAAGACTTCCGAGAAAATAGGAAAAGGTCGTGCTCTACATTGGGGCATCAAAAGCCTTTCATTGTAATATAATACAAATTGTATTGGAAATTTAATTGAAGGACTATCACCATTTTATCTACTTTTCAATCAGGATAGATTATAATAGTATCAGTTGCTATGTAAGGCCCATTCGATACTCAATACTCTAATCCATTAAAACAAAAAAGAAAATTCAAAACTTCCCTTTCTAATATCGCTAAGTGAACATCTAAATATGAAATGAATGGATAAAGGCGATTCATTCATAAAATGTCAGCCATTTTGTAAAGGTTAGATATAAAACCAAATGTATTTTGTCATGGTCGTAATACGTCGTGGAAACAGGCCAAGGAGAAAATTTGCGCATGCTCCAAAGAATTGATTTTCCTTGCCATGACGTCACAAATACAAAATGGCTGCCATCTGATCAAGTCGAGCTCGGTATAAAAATTTAAAAATTCGAAACATCAGCCACAGTTTGTATAAGACCGTCAGATGTTTAAAGTAAATGCTAAATATTGCGGTGACTGATGAAAACGGGGAATTCTTTTACATTAGATATTATATAGATGGTATAGAAACGTGTGTGTAGTCAGTGATACGGTAGCTAAGGAGATAGCAGGATGGTTTATCGTGTAGTTCAGAAGAATTTCCTGTCGATGTTCGACGTTACGACTATGACGCTGGTCAAGTTTATGTGTTTATGTAAGTAAACCATTTACTTTTTACACTAATTAAGCTTTATTTAAAAGATTCCGATCTAACTATTCAATGAAAAAAGAAATCAAATATTTTTTAACATTGTTATTTCGTGAGTCGTGTCTCACTTGAAAAAAATAAAATAAAACTAGGCACTGGAAATAACAACGAGAGATCAGAGAGCACTACTAGTTCCAAATTCCAAAAATCTTTTTATTCACACCTAAAGTTTGTTCATTTCAAGAGTCGCGTTCACTTTCAACGCTGAATTATTAATAAGCTCAATTAGCTTTAACATACGTTCCACATTTTCCTTTGTTTCGCCGGTCTCGTGCTTTAATAAATTTAATTAAAACCAAATTAAGTGCTTTGTTATCGCGTGTTACAATCTTTCGTGTTAATTAACGTGTCGATCGTATTAAAAACATTAGCTTTTTGATAAAACCTTTTTTGTTAAGTGTTTAAAAGCAATTTTAGTACATAAGTTATGATTTATGTACAATGTAAAAAGTTCACACAGTCGTACTTAATTTGCTTAACTTTCTAATAAATCTTTAACGTATGTATAAAATCACGAGCGTTTTCTTAAAAAAAACAATAGAAATATTTTATATTGTTTTCATAAATCCATACATATCTAGTACTAGCTAGTATTTAAATTATTTTGATACCGTGGATTTCCGTATGTAACTACTGTCATTCAAACCATTTTAAGATAACAAATCAGAGACAAGATGATATTGAAATAAGGCAACTCGATGATATTTTAATGTTTTTCATAACATTGAAAACGACCCTTCCTGAATGACATGCGGTCATGAGTATTTTCATTGTGTTGTGATTTTTATATGACGGGGTTACCGATTATAGAGATTACATTTTTTTTTGTTCATATTACATTTTGTTACCAGGCTCCTAACCTATATAGGTAACCCATGGAAAGCATCTGTAAAGTCTATCCAGTTTAATTAAATTTTAGATTTATTTGGATTATAACGAAAGTCCGTGGAATTGTATAGATTTTAGATCAAAGAAGAAAGAATAAAGTTACTAAATCTCCTTTAAAAACTAAGTAGGTACCTATTTATTTACTCGTATTTAAGTACAAGGAAAGAAAACCGCATTAAGGTACAATAATATTTTTAGAACAAATGGAAATAATTTTAAAATAATTATCTAACACAAAAAAAAGTAAGTAGCATAATTTCAATAAACCAAGATTTTTTACTTTATAGCTCTTTTTACACGACTGCCCAAAAAGGAGTGTTATGTTTTCAGGGTTCATGTATGTATGTATGTAGGTATGTATGTATGTATGTATGTATGTTTGTGAGTTTCTTTATTCCACCATAACTTCTAAAAGGCTTGACCGATTTCAATGTTTGTGGTATCATTAGAAGCTTTGAGATATCCCGAGTGACATAGGCTATGTGGACATTAAAAAATGGTCAAGTGTGAGTCGAAATCGCCTGCAAAGGGTTCCGAACGAATTTTTTTTTGTGTTGTGTCATGCTTTTTTGTTGTTCACTAAAAGATATTAAATAAAAAAATTATAATTAAAAATTAAAAAACACGCCTGCCATGTAAAAAAAATTAAAAACATGTCAAATATTTGCAGTCGAGGGACCTGTAATGAATTGTTCCAAGTAACTGACCCCGACTGCAAATATTTGACTTGTTTTTAATTTTTTTTACATGGCAGGCGTGTTTTTTAATTTTTAATTATAATTTTTTTATTCCCTTTTACGAAAAGACAACAATTATAGGCAAGTTCCTAAATTAAAAAAAAAGTGGCCTTTTGCTTTTTTTCACAGCAAGTATCATTTACCAATAAAAAATAGGTACTGCAACCTTTTTGGTAGCAAACTATACTTTTCCCTTTACATACTATTTATTCTGAATGGTGTAGGCAGAATTGTTAGCCCACAATGCCCCGTATTACGTCAGAGATGGAATAAGTCCTACGCAATAGATTGCAAGCCTATTGCATAATGTTTTGTATTAAACGAAATGTATATGTATGACGACCATATTACGAAGCACAATTAGTAACATTTGTAGGCTGTTCAGAATAATCGTATTCATTAGCGCCTAATATAATTAAGGCTAAGTAATTTCGAGGAAAAGGTATTTTGATTTACAAAACTAGGATAGAGGACATTATTTAAACTGATAACGCTTTTTCTTGTCAAAAAATGGAGCCTCAAAAAGTGTAATTGATCAACAACTCCTCGTTTTTTTTCATGTCAATGGTTATACGAAATATTTTGTAACTAATTAAAGATTTGAATATTGATCTTTGATTAGCCTCTCTTCGGGCTTACATACACTAAATATATCATTTATTAAACTATCTTTTCTTTTATACTAACCATAGAAATATTCAAGACAGTCCTTCTATCTATTGTATTAACTTTCTACATACTTGTCAAATACCTACATAAATAAAGATAAATCTTAAGAAGACGTGGGCTGATTTTGATGATCTTTGTTTTATTCGATTTACCTCCGTCCCGATAAAAAAATACCATTAAAACATTTCAAAAATACCTTATGTAACGGAAAAGGAACTATTTACTTAGGTAAAACGGTGTTTCACAGCTAGTCCTATGTCCTATACACGATATAACTTAAAGAGGGGTCAACTTTAGCCAAGTGGCTCTCCAAATATCCTCGTCTTGCACAAAGCCGCGGTCAGATAGTTATCGTTGTTGCCAAACGTTCGGAAACTTTCGCTTCTTGACGGAAGAGCACTTGCCCCAAGGTCCAGGACAAAGATTGTAACTTGAGGAAGGTTCTAACGTGTTTTGAGGGGTCATTGAAGTAGTGTTAATTCGAAGCTTAAAACTAATTTTTACATTGAAAACAAAAACGAGTTTTATTTCTTCAACTAATAGGAATAGCCTACTTAATATTACATAGAAACTCAATTATTTAAATGAGATAATTCGTTCTGCAATTAGGACAATCTTCATAAATGTATTAATATATAATATAAAACTAAGTAGGGTGAGTTACTTCATTTTTTATTCGAGTAACAGAGAACCGATTATCTTCATCTTTGATTTGTTGGGTTCATCTCCATCCCGAATAACAGAATAACTTTAAAAACATCAAGAACGGGACTAGGTACTCTCGCGGGTAACACCGAGGGGCACGGCTAGTGGTTTATAATTTCTAAACCTATACCATTGATAGATCATCGCTGAAAATCAGCGCCGCGACACTGTCTCGCATAGGGTCGCTGCATATGCTGAGCGGTGGGCCATTTCGCGTGCTTGTGACGCATATTTATCTTCTTATTTATGTTTTTTTGTTTCGTTTTGTTGTTCCTATGTGTATTTATATTATGCGTCATAACCATGGCGAATAAATGTTTTTTCTTTCTTTCTTTTCTATCATATTAAAGAGACTATGACTCCTGAGTTTGTTTGGACATATTATTATCTTATAAGGTAGGTAATGTCAACTCCAGGTATCTCAAAAAAAGACGTGTAAAGTGTTTTTTTTAGGTCTATTTGCAAAATAATCGATTTCATTTTATAGAGCCGTATTCTATACAGCGTGAGTCGTGACATCTGGAGCGTGATTTAATTTCCAAGTAGGAAGTCGGACGCAGACTCAACTTGTTTCTTTGTTGTACAAAGTTTTTAATGAAAAAATAGAGATTGTGTAACCTTATGGATGGTGTAATGGTAATGTAGCTAAATGTAACATATTATTTTTTTCTTTTTTTCCTTACTTATAACCAAAGAAGATTGGCGTTATAACGCCAAACTTCTTCAAAATGTCTATCGCACCAATTTTTTTAGACGCCAGTGCAGTTTTAGAAAGTCTGTACGGATTAAAAATATTGACATAATGAGTGGGGATTTCGTAAAATATTAGAAATTAATGTGTCATTAAAAGCGGTCGTTTTTGCTCAAATCATAAAAAAACATAACATACCATCACGCCTGTATCCCCGAAGGGTTAGGCAGAGGTGTACCAATGTACACCCACAGTTCGCCGGTATGTTTTAGGTCCCATGTAATAGGGGGCAAGCCTATTGCCACTAACCGGACACTAACAAATCCAAACTCCGACCTGCTACTGAGCATTTCATTAAAATTGAAATTAAATTGAATTTACTCAAATCCAACTACTTAGCATTTTTTGTTTTCATTAATCGACGAATATATAAACAACAGAAGAAAATGCATTATACATCAAATATTCCAGTCTGGAATACAAAATATAAAAAAAATATTGCAATACGAGACACGTTGGTCGTTCGAAATAGAATCACGCTTTAGATAGTGTCACGCTATTCAGAACTTTTCTATAACGTTTTTTTATAATATTCAATATTATTCAACGTGCATAGCGCCGCGACGTGTTTCAGATATTTATGTAGATATCCTCTTTGTCACGTGACATCTGTCATACATTAGGACGACATTTTTTGGGAAGGGTTTTTCCGTTCGCCTTTTGTATTTTGACTTCTTTTTTCTTATCCTTAGCACGAGAGTCTTTAAATTTAGGAAAAGATTATAAACAGGATTTTGTTTTAAGAAATGTAGTAATGAAGCATCAACTGCCGATCGATTGTTCAAAAAAATCATATATTGCCAAACAATTTTTTTATGTACAATTGGGAAGAGTCCTGTGCCCAGCAGTGGGACGTTTATAGGCTGGTATTATTGTTATTATAACTCTTTTGCCAGCGAGTTTTAATCCTACATTGTTAAGTTAATCTTTAATGAAAACCAGATTCATTGAACCGACACAACGTCAATGGAGTCTCGTTTTCCAATTAACTCTGTGTTGTGTTTGACAGTCAAATGCAATAGAACCTTCTGGAAAATTGCCTATAAATAGCCTGTTTACGTATCTTTATGTAAATAGAATTACAAATTAAAATGTTTTAGATATTGTTGGGTATATTATAGGTATGAAATGTTTGTAGCATGTAAAAATCTATGTTCTTATCCTACGCCTTATTAGGCATATAGGATACTAGCTGACCCGACACACGTTGTGCTGTCTTAACTATGAATATTGAATTCAGTCAATTCTATGTCAAACGTCAGGTTACATTAAAAAAGTTGGTTTGATTAAAAATAATGTAACATAGTGGTAAAGTATTCTTAAATTTTCTAATTTTCCGCGCAATTTTCCAAATTTTTGTTTTATATGAAACTTTTCCTGACAAGAACAACCACAACAAAAAAAGAATTAGTGAAATCGGTCCAGCCGTTCACGCGTGATGCCGTGACCATGGGAAATAGGGATTCATTTTTATTATATACTAGCTGATCCCCGCGACTTCGTCCGCGTCAATTTCTGTTATTATGACAGCGATTAAGAAGTTTAAAAAAAAAGTATTTCTGCGTAAATGATAATTTTAGTTAATATTATGTTGATAAAACTCTGTAGCAAATAATTGGCAATAATGCATTAATTTCGACCAAATGATTACCTTAAAAAAGGTTATAGTGAGTCAATCTTAAAAGATAGACATATACTGTCGCAGACATTTTTTTAGATCATTTAAAGAGGAACAATTCTTTCATACATATATTTTGGGTAACTCGAACCGTTTACGCAGCGCACGCAACGGAAGCTTTCAAGTATGAATATTTTTCCCCGTTTTTGTGACATTTTTCACTGCTGCTTCGCTCCTATTGGTCGCAGCGTAATGTTATATATCCTAAAGCCTTCCTCGATAAATGGACTATCTAACACAAAAAGATTTATTCAATTCTAACCAGTAGTTCCTGAGATTAGCGCGTTCAACCAAACAAACAAACAAACAAACAAACTCTTCAGCTTTATAATATTAGTATAGATATAGATTAGACAGATATTTATACATACATTTTTTTGGTGTGTGGTATAAAATGTCACTTCAAGGCAACAGCATAAACAATTTACATCCTTAAGACTTTGACACTTCTAGTTATAGCTCAAAAAAAAATTTACTTAACGCCAACCCTTAAGTATATCATAAATATCGGCTATAATGAAGTACATAATAAATTTTAAAGTAGCTAGTCTTGTCATACTCACTCTACAACTGTGGGTTTTTCGTAGGCCACCCAGGGGCGTAGTAACTTTTCTTAATTAACGCTACGCACGTGCTACGATTCTTGTTCGCCTACGCAGCAGCTGAACGACGACATTTTAGACAAGAATATTAATATTTAATGTTACTTAAACTGAATACTACTAATCGATGGATATTTATTTAAGTTTATATTATTCCTTGCACCAATCGGGGTCAACGTTTCTGTTTTGCGTAGGATATATGTAAGGAGTACCTCCTACATAACGTTGTTTCTTTTAACAAGATAAGCGTAGGTTTGTAAATGATGTGTTTTATGTTATACTATTTTTGTATGACAGATTCTGGTAATTATTGTACATGTTTGTATGTGTTTTGTTGATGAACAGTGTGTTAACTGTAACCAATAACGTATGTAATCCTACAGTAAAATAAAAACGAGAAGAGTTTTCTGGTTATGAAGAAAAGTATATGTACCCTAATATTTGCAACTATCAATGCTATTACTCTTTTGCATTTAATAGCTAAATTCCTGTAAAAGGTTTTATAACTATGTCATTATGATAAAAGCCAACAAAAATCATGCAATTCTAGGGCTTATAAAGCAGTTTATTATAATAGGTTTAACTTTAATTAAACAATCCTGATTAAGTTCAAATCCCTGAATTATAAGAACCCTATCTTTATATATAAAAGATAAAAGAACACAAATATATTTATTTCGTTTGAAAATGCTTTTAAATTGAATCACGCCCCAGATAGCGTTACAACGGTTGTTTCAAAGTTTGCTCCATTATTGTATAGCAGTCATTTCTTAGAATGTTTCATAAAGTTTCGCGCAGTAAACGGTAAAGTTTATTAAGTGCTATCACGGTATGTTTCGTACTAGGGGTGTTTTAGAAATGTAGGATCTAGGTATGGATAAAATCTAGGTACCTACATAATTTTTTAACGACTGTGTCTGGTCGATATGTAAAGGTAAATTAAAGGAATTGGAGCAAAAAACTAAACAAGTATTGTGATTCGTCTCTATTTGTTGGTTAAAGGAGTGCAAAACATTTATTTGTCTGTATGTTTGTTCACGGATCACGCATAAACTATTAGACAAAAGTGAACGCTGATTTTTCAGTTCTATTGATGAAAGTCTAGCTTATTATATGGTGTACATTTAAATCGTGATACAAGATTTAATTTTAGTCTTTGTTTGATCTTGTATTAGATTTAAGTATTGAATTGTAAATCGTGATACGGGTTATTAGAATTTAGAACAAAAGCTAATTATTATTTCATGAAAATATAATTTAGAGTTTCACTTTGATAGTCAAACACTTATTGTACTAAATAAACCCTAAAATTATTTAAATATTAAATATCGGCATTGGTAACTGTTTCAATATTTTTTTTATTTTGCATGTTTTATAGTTCTGATTACACAGCTCCACAATATTCCTGTTCTGTACGTTGATATTTATTATTTATTAAAGTGTCGCTTGTATATTTCTGTTAGAAGTTTTTATGGGCAGTAAAACAGAAACAATTTCTCCTTTGTACACAATATTAAATTATAACCAGTCTTTACTGTCCTGTTAATGAAAAATTCTCCGCATTTATAAATAATGTTGAATTTTTGTGTTAAGCGCAATACACACTGAGCCCGCCAGGCCGCCGACAAAGCCTGTATTCTGGCCTGTATTCTGTCCTATATCCTGTATATCTCTATAATTTTGCTGTCTTTTACGTGCTAGTCTTTTATTTTATTTCTATAATTTGATTTTTAAATTCTACATAGCTATTCGAAGCATTTAGAAAAAAGAGTTATTCCTCGAATCGATTCTGCAATGTAAAATGATGCATGATCTTATCAATAAACATAGAATTTGTTGCCACCTAAAATATACCAAAAGAAGATTTTGGTAGTGACATTTGCCTACATATTATATATACCTAAATAGTTACTTGTTATTGTGCCTAATTTTCGTATTCAGAGCCTACAATGAACAGTCAGTGGCAATCCTACGATGACAACAGTGGAAAGTAGGTGTACATTTGTCATTAAACTAAAACCATCTGAATACGAAAATTAGGTACACACTGGAATGTTCATTAACCTGCCACCCACTGATTTTAAAATAGCGGAATTGGGCCCCTGGTATCAAAAATCTTCCTTAAATCATACTTTTTCACTTTTATTACTTGACTACTTACGATTTCTTTTCTTATACAGCTTACAAATAGCTACAATAAACACAATACGTCATCACCAGTTGTTAGAAATAAAATCACGCTCTATATGTTACTGAACTTTTCATCTGGCACTATTGTGAAGAAACTTGCGGAATGTATAAATGAAAAGCGGTTGTTTTTTACCTATGTTGGTGGTTTATTGTCTGTGAAGGGATTTCCTGCTTTTGCTTTTGATTTCTATAGGCTTGAAATAGAAGTGTTATTTTTTATGTGGTTGAGTAGTAGCTGTTTTAAGTAGGTATTTGGTAGTTACTGTATGAAATGTTATGACTGAGAAGTGGACTTGTATGTTGCTTCTTAATAGAAATTCCATCGTCTTTCGAACTGTATTTAAACAAACACAAATTAATAAACAATTCTACGAAAAAAAAATGTATAATTGTAGACCTTTATTTTTCGCAAGATGTAAATAGAATAACTATTTATGTGCAAAATACATTACAATAACGGGAAACCTACCTACGCCTCTTTCTTTCTTCAAATATTGATTTTATGGATGTTATTAAACAATTTAATATCATCCAATAATCATATTATACTACAAGTTCACAACATCAACATGAAACTTTTTAGAATAACTTAAATCACCTCGATAATCTTATATATAAAATTCTCGTGTCACAATGTTAGTTACCATACTCCTCCGAAACGGCTTGACCGATTTTTATGAAATTTTATATGCATATTCAGTAGGTCTGAGAATCGGAAAATATCTATTTTTCATACCCCTAAGTGGTAGTAGGTAGGTAGTAGGCAGGTGCTAGGTAGAAAAAATTGCATTGCAACGCATGGTACAGCTAGTATTTATGTAATAAAAGTCACCTTTACCAAAAAAAATCATAATAAAACGCAAGGCCTGCAAAATAACCCTAATTTCATTCGCTCCAAGTCCATCTGTCTTCAATATTGGAAGTTCGGTTAGAATCAATATGAGACGGTCTTCTTTGTTTTAGAGTCAGCGTTACAGTAGATATTATGTAAATGCCTATCTATAAGGCAGTATATTTACTGTGGTCTTATATTTTCTATTCAAAGTATAAGTAAGGTTTTACTTATTGTTGATTGAGGAAAGGTGTGAGTAAAATATTTTATGGTTTATCTGAAAATATAAAAGTAAATGGAGAGTTTTTACGTAAAACCTTGCTTTTTCATTTTAAATTTATTTTACTTTACTTAAAAATATAAAAATTTTTTTTGTTTGTCTTGTTTTTCACTATAAATAATTTTAATTTTTATCGTATAAATTGTTCTACCATATAAATATTTGCTTACGTCTCATTATACCCAACAAAGAATGTATTTCAAAGTATCTTCCACACTCCGGCCACCAAGATACAAGCTTTGGCTTAGTTTGGGGACCACTGTTATCTCCTATGTTAAAACTTTATAAATTACCTGTATTCTGTCTTAGTTCTAAGAAATAATGTAATAAAAAACAATAAATTTATTCTTACTCTTATTCAAATATGTTAATTAGACTTTTAAAACATTACATAAAAATGTATACTTGTATACGATCATAGAGGTTAAGCCACGCTCAATGCGGTTGGTCCATGACTGACCATTTCTAAACAAGGCACAAGCCGATACCCTTCCGAGCTGCGGAAAGTCCCGACTGTCATACGTTCCGTGCCGCAGAAAGCTTGTTAAGCCTTTGGTCCTGTCTGTCATATGTTAATCGTTTGACAACCAGTCTTACTATTGAAAGCTGCGTTACTCAGGAAAATGGGTAAAAAAATATGTCAGAGGTGCAGACTCTCCATGTAAAATACAGTATAAAACTGAATCCTAAAAAGCTGGAGCCTACTCCAACATAGTTTGAGAAAAGGCTAGGGAAAATTATTATTTTATAAACATTACAACCACAGTTTAAAACTCCGAATTATTCTACAATCACCCAATTTATGGTGACGTAGTATAATGACGAACAATTGTTAGACATTTTGATGTCTAGTTAAAATTATAGGTACTTAAGTGTTTTAGTAGACATAGATATCTTCATTCTATTTTTACTACCTTAAATTTGTTTTCGTTGTATTTCGTAGGTCAAATAAGGATCCTAGCTTTTAATGTCGACTTATAAATAGAATTTAGGTTGATAGTTATTTTTAAACAATGATTGTTTTTAACTACAAAAATATTTGAAGTAGCTCTAATTATTCTTGTCATATATTTAGATGCCAAAAAGTAGAAAAATTGACTCTAGCCATTTTATTTATGTGGACATGTGGTCCACATAAATAAAATGGTTTCGACCGTATTTTGGCTAAGTCGTTTTTGGTGAGAAGAGGTATAAATATGATACACAAATACGGTATTTATAAACTAGATCAAGTAATGTTATTTCCTAGTCAGGAATTAAATTTCTATATCCGAACAAATTATATTTTTATGACGCAATTGAAAATAGACGATGATGGATTATGTAACCTGTTTATTAATAGCTAATTAGTTTCTTCGGATTTATGGTTCCCTTTTTTATACGTGTGCTAATAGTATGTCTATATGATTTATATAAAACTTTAAGAGCATCTGTGAATAATACCTTTTCATCATCTCTCTGCCCTGTTCCCAACTATTTGTGGTCGGCGCAATGCGTATTCAGCTTCCATTAATCTTTACTTCACTTCATCTCAGCGTTCACTCCTTTCTTTCTCATATCATCTTTCACACAATCCATCCATCTCTTTTTCGGTCTTCCTCTGCATGTATCCTTGTGAATAATACCTATGAGGAAAAGAGATATTGCTATCTATTTGTAGAGGTTCATCCTTGTCTAACAAACATGCGTACAATATCAGAATACAGCCCCTTTGTGGCGAATAAAAGCTTTTATTGTTTGATATGGCTCATTGTAAATTATAAAGTAGGTACTTAAGTCCTGCTTACCTAATGTCGGTAATAAACTTTATTTTTATTCTACTTTTACGAGGTATGTGGGAGAATCAGCTGATTTTTGTGGGCTTTTTTACCTTAGTTTATTACTTACCATACTTTATTTTTTATTATCTCTCAATGTGAATTTAAAAGTGGAATTTTAAATCAAATTTGACAGAAGTGGTAACTATGATTGTGATATGATTTAAAAAGTTGTTTAATTTAGTATGTTGAATACTTAAAGGTAGTTGATTAAAAGTAAGTATAAACAATCACAGAACTTTACAAAAAATTTGACAAAATGTGTTATTTATATTATCATGAAACATGAGGCATGCCTTCATTTAAGTGGCTATAAAACATGACTAACGTAGGTAATCTTGCTAATTGATAAGTGTGTAATCATCACAGATCTCCTAAATAATTCACTTTTCCTATTTCGGCAATAACACAATATTATTGTCACGAACAACTTTACTACCTACCAAGAAAATTCATCGTATCATTTATATTTAAATACCACCCTTTACACATTTTCCTTATTTACCTATTTATACCCAATACAAACAAGTCTCGTATCATTACTGTCAAAACGGAGCCTACATTCAAGAATTCTCCAAAAAACCCATTAATCAAAGCCTAATGTTATATTAGCGTGCCATTCAACCTTACGCGTGGACTTTGACGTCACAATACCGGCGCTGACGTCATATGCCACAAAATATCATTCAAGAAAAGAATACTATTAATAACTGGTGGACCGTTGACCAGATTTGGTCGTTCGATATTTGAATATAGGTCACAGTTTAATAAATGCTCGGATATTTGTGGAAATACCAATTTCAAGTTTGGTTTATTTTAGAGAATTGGAACGTTTGTGGTGAATCTATTTTGTTCAGGGACCACTGTTCTTAAATAAGACTAATTTAAAAGTGAATTAGTCTGCCTACGCGGTTAAATCGTTTAGTTAAAATAAGACAGGTAATTTTTACCTTGTGTTATTTTAAGAAAGAGGGCTTTCCTTTTATAAAAATGTAATTATAAGGTAACAAAAACTCTTTGATGTTATAAACGTATATATCTATGTGGATGTAAAATATGTTACGCGGTATTTAAACGGTATTTAAACAAACACTAAATTTACAATGTCTTTGGACAGGAATAGATCTTTTAGATAGAAAAACCAGATTATTATATGCACAGTGCACACTTATGTTTTGAACATAATCTTTTAGTCACAAGTTATCCAAACGCCTGGTTGACACTTCGCGTGACCCAAAGGCTGGCTTCTACCTAGGTCAGCGAATAAGCATTGCCATACAACGTGGCAATGCTGCCAGCCTTTTGGGCACACTCCCAGTCGACAGCGATGTGGATGAATTTTTTGATGCCTTGTTTTAGTTCTTAGTTTTATTTAGTTTATAATTCTTCTTATTACTTGTGTAGGTGTAAGTTAGTGTTAGTTTTTTATTATTGTAAATATTTTAAGTTTAATTTCATCAATAAATAAACACATAGCAGTTAGTCTATACTGACAATGTATTAGGTATTATTTTAATGATAATAGTGAATGAGAAAATGTCTTACTTTCTATATGTGACTAAAACAAAGTTCAACTTCATCTTAACAATATGTTATCATTTTTGCCCTTTTGTCTATAAATGAATTTCATCAATTATATTTATATCAAGTGCATTTCAAACTACTTATAACTCAATCAATTTTCAAGGTAATGGAAACTCTTGATACCCGTACGAGTGTTTTCATTCACTTAGCTATTGCTCATAGAAAGTGGGTCGAGACCTTTATTTTCCTTCTTATCTCCTTAACTGATATACAGATGTTTATTTATTTTAGTATAAAATACAAATATTTGGGACGATTTTTTTTGACACAATAAACTGTGGAAAGATTATAGTAAACCTTTATTTACTTGAGCTTATTTTGTTTATACCTTATATGGGATTTCGTAATCAATATGATAGGGCATTAAGTTGTTATTTTTATTTAGTGCATGTTCTATATGCGTTTTCTTTTGTTATTCTATAGATGTCCTGTCTAAGAATAAAAATATCACTTTATAAAATTAAATGCAGTCACACATGTGTCCTAATTATGTTGTGAGTATGTAGCTATCACGGTTTATGAGATACAGCCTGGAGACAGACAGACGGACAGATTTTCTGTCGAATGATTCACATAAGAACATTCTCATAGTTTAACTATTGTCCATTCCATCCATTTTTTAGAGAACATACTTTTAAAATTTCAAAGAAATCAGTAGTTTCGTATGACGCTTTTATTAAACAGACAACAACCGTATTCGTTAAGACCCTATCTCCCAAAAACTTCACTGACACTAACTAGAGTAAGTCTCACTACTATTCACAGTTACTACAAACTATACAACAATAATATACTCTCATTGTGCAATATTGTACAACGTAGCAAACTCGTAGCGGTCTATTTCTAGTTTCCTATTCCGTAGCGTGCGTTATCGTAGCTTTCAAAGCCTACGCCGTAGCCTCGTACCTTCGTAGATAACTGGTGTAGCCTTATACGTCAGATACTAGTCATTACAGTGTATTCTTAGAATTTCTACTGTTACGGATATTGAATATCTGACATCCGTGTTTGTAGGGCAGGATACGGATGTCCCGTTTCCACGGATGTTGATGAAAATAGAGTCGGTAAAATTAAGATTTTTTTGAAGTGTATTTTCATGTCAACTATAATTTAATTTCTGAATGTATAATATGTATATACAGCATATGTTCCGCGAAAATTACTAGTATTAAGTGATTTGGAATTAGTTAAGTTTATATAGTATAGTATAATATAATGTTAAAATAAATGTCTACTCTATCGTATTGGGATTAGATTCCTGTAAAGGTAGTTGTTAGTGTTTCAAATAAATAAATAAATAAATAAAAAATCGATTTTTGGAAATTTCAGAATTTTTCTACTTTGTATCAGACTCTTCCATTTTCTGGCTGAAAAATAGGTTTTATAATATTTTTTTTACATCAAATTAATCTTGAATAGTTACTCTACGCTTTAGTTACTCTCATATTTATCTAAAAGAAGAATGTATTGACAAAAAAGCCATTCCTTAAACAATTTTCACTTGTCCATACAACGAGGAAATACAAAAAACAAATCTGTTTTTATTTACACAACATACAATTATTCAAGTAGAGTATTTCTTCACACATTCTAAGTACAATCTGTATAAATTAAACTACGTTACATATTATTATAACCTTCGTTACCAGTTGCATAGTTTACCCGCGACCTTATGAATATTAATCCAATCAACCTAGGCCCACATTAATATTAAATAGGTTTATACTGGCCTGGCCTTGCTATTTATAAGGTAAACAAGAACTTAACACTTGGTGAAGTTTATTTAGGTTTATTGGTTTCTTAGGTTTACGCGACTGTCCGTCAGTCCGTCAGCCTGCCCGTGACCATGATACCTGCAAAGGTGTCGAAACGTCGGGACCTAAAATCTAAAATTAAACCGCGACAAAATCCGTAAAACGTAGTTTTATTTAGATATTTCAGCTAATATTCTCGAGAGACTTGTTTTATTTTATTTTTTTTTTTGGTGTTTTTCCGAGACTTATGAGCACTTAGAGATATTGGGAGGAGACTAAAACCAATTGGAAATGAGTACATAAGATATGTTTATTTTTCAAAAAAATGGGAAACGTACCAATTTTTTTTCTCTGATATATTAACTATCAATGTATGTCTTTCTTGTCCTACTGCTGGGAAAAGGCCTCTCCCTCTTCCACGCATCTTCTTCTCTTCTGTACCATACGAATTGAGAATCTACTCCTTTTTTATATTTCGGTAAAAATGCAATACATAAAAGCCAATTTCCATTTTATCAATGTTCATATAAAAAAAAAACCCAAAAGCATGGAACTAAGGACACTCGGCAATCATAACGCAGAATAATAAAAAATAACGTTCAAAGCCCTCTACCCTTTGTGATAAAATTCCGGTTTTTTTAACGTGAAGCAAATGTAATGTCCCATTTATACCCGATCGTGAATTTTCGTCAAACTTCGTGAATTTACGTTAAACTTCGTGAAGTGAACACAATACGATGAATGACGGAAATTCACGATTCGAGTTCGGATTTTGGAGCCGAGGGCAGCCGAATGCAATGCTTGCTTCATTGTTCAATAGTATTTAATAATTATAATTGCCTTTTGACCAATTTTCATTACTTATCTTAAAAAAGTTATCTTAGAAAAATTCTTAACTTAAAAAAGTGCTTTACTTTGACCGTACGTTTTAAATATCTGTTTAGAGTTCAAGATTGTAATGCACGAACTTCATTTGCATTGAATAATAGTGAGAAACAGATAAGTAACATTATTTGTCTAGCCGTTTGCTTTATATGTTTATTCTTCATTTACATATTTAGATGTAAAGCATTGAAATAGACGGTTGTTATGTTATTAAACAAAATTAAAATGCGTAGTTATTTCACCAACTCCTAGGTAAAAAAATAGAACTTACTAAAACTCTTGATAACGGCTATAGTAATATATTTCACGGGAATAAGTGCGTACATGCATAAATACCTTTTTTGGGCTTGACGTTTCACATTTACATACATACATACAAGTGAAGCTAATAAAAGCGTGTTAAAAAGGTATTTATGCATGTACACGCTTATTCCCGTGAATTATAATACTATAAACATGCAGCGTGATACTTTAAAAGTTAGTCTGGATAATGGCGCCCAACGTGGGAAACAAAACCGCCGAAAAAACTGAAAAGCAAAAAATAACAAACCTTTTTTTATTTAATCTTAATAACTAAGTCCTTAAACTAATATAAGTATACCTAAGTAATTTTGAGTCGGCGCCAAACAGGTAAATTAATTAATTACATATACTTACGTAAAGCTTGATGCGCGGCGGTACAATACAGTCTCTATAATATTTATCTCCTACCAATAATATGTAATCTATGTCGTTTTTGCACCAATTACTAGGATTGATCAGAGAAAATGCCACAGTAGCAACAGTTGCAATGACGGTTGATAGTTTGGCGCCGACTCAAAATTACTTAGGTATACTTATATTAGTTTAAGGACTTAGTTATTAAGATTAAATAAAAAAAGGTTTGTTATTTTTTGCTTTTCAGTTTTTTCGGCGGTTTAATTTTTTTGTTAAAAAGTTTTTATTTTATATTTTTTTGTGGCTATAATCTACTAATTACTTTATTGCTATTACATGCTTAATTTTTTACGATGAACGAGCTTTAGCAGAAATGCAGAGACAAAGAGGTCTAAACACAAGAGACTGACAGGTCTAAAGCTCATTCATCGTGAGGCTTTTCTTGTAATACACAACTCAGCATTATAATCTGTGAGTGAACAATAAATCACCCCTATTTTCCCACCCTTAGGGTAAGATTATATGGGGCCAGCTTCGAGGTATACCCTATCTATTAATAAAAAAGAATTATCAAAATCGGACTCCTCTGAAATAAGTTACGCTTGCCCATATATTACAATCAGTTAGTGAACAATCAATATATCCCTGTTTTTCTACCCTTAGGATTGGAATATTTTTTCCAAATTTATATGGGACCAACTTTGGAGTATACCCTTTCCAATATAATAAGAATTATCAAAATCGGACTACTCTGTAAAAAGTTATGCGTGATCAAACATAAAAAAAAAAAAATACGCGTCGAATTGAGAACCTCCTCCGTTTTCGTCGGTTAAAAATGTCAGAACGCATACCATTGGATACAAAGATTACCTGTTAAACTGTTCACTCCAATTAACGTTAACGTTTTGCAATGGGTAATTAACTGACAACACGAATTTTGGTAACGGGAGCCATTCGAATGTTTCATGTTTTGTATTTACATTTTATTATGACGGCCTGTTGGTCTAGTGGTTAGTGACCCTGACTGCTTAGATACCGGAGGTCGTGGGTTCGATTCCCACCCAGGACAAATCTTTGTGTGATGAGCACGATCATTTGTTCTGTGTCTGGGTGTAATTTATCTATAATATGTATGTATTTAGAAATATATAAGTCTGTTTATCAGTTGTCTGGTTACCATAACACAAGCTCTGCTTAGCTTGGGATCAGATAACCGTGTGTGAGTTGTCCCGGAATATTATTATTATTATTATTATTATTATAAGCTTTTTTGTGAAAACCCTTTTTTATATAAAATTACGTATGTGTATGATAATTTTTGACACTTAAATGACCACTGTTTACTAAATTGATACGGGGCAACCACTAAAGTACACCCCATCAATGAGAAACTTATTTTTTTAATCTATTCGCCGGATATATGTCAAAGGGTGGAGTGACGATTTGCGCAAGGCGGCTGGCAGGAGCTGGATGCGAGAAGCCGAGGACAGAACTAAGTGGCGTGCAATTGGAGAGGCCTATGTCCAGCAGTGGACATAGGCTGATGATGATGATGATGTTAGTGCAAAAAAACATAGAATTGAACAAAGAACCTCTTCTTTCTGAAGCCGGTTATAAATAATATCATATATGAGTGTATGAGAGGTAAAAGTGAATAGGTCAGGAAAAGCCTCGGGAGGGTATTTAATAAAATAAGATATGTTAGATATACGTTGGGAAAGGTCAAGCGTACGACAGACCGACATGAGCAATGTTACGTAATTGAATGAAAGTTATATTTCACGATCGTAATATCAAATGATCTCGACCTACCCTACTTCTAAATAAATGTGATACTTATGTGTTCTGGTTCTGTGTGTTCTCTAATAAATATGGTGATTGTAATACCACTGTTTGAGCAATTCATAAAACAAACAGCATCTAAAAAATAAATTATAGGTTTGTGATAATCAACCTATCTTATTTATCGCGCTTTCAATCTATGGAAACCTTATCAAAATCCGTTGAGTGGTTAAGCAGAAGATAGGGGTTAAACAGACATATAACAATTTTGATTTATACTATACTATCTGTAAACCGCGGTTTCACCCGCGTAAATACCTAGTCCCGGTTCCAAATGTTTTTATAGTTAAGTATTCTGTTATTCGGGGCGAAGACGAATCCAACAAATTAAAAAACTTTCCCCTTGTCATTGCGTTATAAAGAGAGTAACTAACCCGAATTTGTTTTATTTATATAAGTCGACGCTAACACTAGAACTATTATATTACTATACTCTGTGCACTAGGTCATCTCACGAGCCTTTTCCCTATGTTGGGGTCGGCTACCAGTCCTACCGGATTCAGCTGAATACTATATTTTACATGGAGCGACTGCCTATCTGACCTCCACAACCCATTTTTACTGGGAAACACAGTATCCCATAGACTTATGACAGTCGGGACCTACGGCTTAACGTGCTATCCGAAGCACGGAGGGGTCTCGGTATGTTTGGAAAATGGTCGCGGCTTAACATGTATTATCGGTCAAACCGTACGGCCTACACTTAGCCACGAGCCCCTCTCTCTGTGCACTAGGTATAGCCTATTAAACACGTTATAAAGTTAGTAAGTCAGTACGTCGGTTCTCGTTAGCCAGTGCTAATGAAATCTGTCAGTGAACCAAATCGAAGCTGCGGTACGTGACCGAACTCTGCTCTCGGTTTTAGGGGTCCATATAGAAGTTGCAAATGCTTTTTGTGTATGGGAGGCTTTTACCCAGCAGTTTGAAGTATACAGGCCGATACCATGGGAGTTAAAAGCGTCAAGATTACAAATGTACATTAATTATAAAAAAATTAAATCCTTCGAAAGTGATTGATACATTTTTGAAGAAGGTTTGTTTTATTTAACTTTACATAAAAAAAATCTTCAACATATTAAAAGTTAAAGCAATTATTTACCTTCACCTCAATTAAAATTGTATTTTTTTAAGTTTTGAAAAGATGAGTACCTAGGTAACCACATTGTAAAATCATAACTGAAAATTTTGAATAAATACACCCTTTTAGGTATAAAAAATACATCGTAAAGAAAAACAATACTTTTACTATTAAACATAGAAAAAATATTTAAATAAAAAAAAAGGTGTACGAAACCTCAATCACTTGTGCCTCTCGCTTTCACCCACAGCTGCCTATAACATTGTTTGATCGGGAATTGGACGTCGACCACAAAAACAAGAACTTTCAGTTAATCTGCTGTGGTTTTAATTTGTTTTTGTTTACTGACAGCCAGTTAGACGTGTTTGTCTTATAGTTCAATGTGGATAGGTACTTGTTAACAATAGGTTTTATTTATACAGGGTGTTAAGAAAACCCTGTCCGATCCGTAAAGGTGTTGTTAGGTATCGATATCTGATTCCATGAATGTAAAAAAATTGTGAAAAAAAAAACGAAAAATGTTTTTTTTTTTCTCAAAAGTCGAGAGAGAGATTCGGCGTCGTCACAGGTGCTGTGCGGTGCGTCAAATGATCAAAATAAAAGGCCACCAATAATACCGACGAAAATGGTGTCGTAATTTTTGCTTAATCTCAAATTTAGGGAATTTTGCGGCATTTCAAAATTCATTATTATTGTTAGTCTCAAAAATATTCCAAATTTAATATTTGGGTATGTGATTGTGTACCCTATATCATCCTTTCAGGTCGGACAGGGTTTTCTTAACACCCTGTAGGTAAAAAAAGGTTTACCATCTTCCGCAAATAGCACTTGTATTTTTGTAGTTGTATTTATATTTATAATTGTAGTTATAGGGCTAATTTGAGATATAAAATTTAGATCGGATAGATTTTGTATGGAAGAACTGTCAAAAATTATCTGGCTTGGAAAAGTCAGCCCTTAGTAGATTTTAGATAACTATAGTTCTTTACATTATGTGTGTATTATTTTGGGAATTTTTATACCTGTTTTACCCCAGGAAGGCCTCATAGACTTCCACAGATGTCTTTTTTACAATCCTTCAGCGGCGTTTCAAATTAACTACGAAATTACGAAGATATAATTAAATATACAACATGACAAAGTACATGCATAATAATTGAGTTAGATTGACACAAGCGTGTAACCTTGTGCAAACGATTTCGGTAATTGAACCCACAATAGTTAATTTTGCATGCTTTAATTTTAAGCAAAACATGTATGATCTCAAACTAATGTAACATCTTTATATACCATGTTTTATGCAAATAAATATATTATTATTATTATTATTATTAATGACCACTACTCTAAATAGGTTACTATTTTCACACACTGTTTTTAAGAACACAACTACTGTTCTTAAAAACAGTGTTGTTTTCCATACTTGTGGTAAACTGTCTACGTTTTGTAGTTGTAATAAACATACTAGTTATAGCCAAGAAACATCAAAATGGTCAACAGATTATATTCAACGCTATAAGTCGTGCTCGTTCTAACTTTTCCACAATGAACTAAATGGGTTAGTGATGGGACACGTAAGTGGTATCGATATTTTTTATTACATTTTTTATTTATTTAGTAAAGAGAGGCGTTCATTTATAGCACCTTTTTAATGAACTCTACGGCTATATCCATATATATTTTATCATAATAGATTATAGAGTGGCTCGTAAAAATAACTACCGTTTTCCAATTTTATATTTCAAGTGAATAAAAATAGCAAAAGTTAATTAGGTACTTTTCATAATGGACACAGCATTAATAGACCACTGAAACATCACATGCGGTTCTCCGTAATTCATATATCCATCAATATTTAATAAAGCTTTTACGATGAGTTCCATTAAATCCAAATGTAGCACAGAAACTGAAATAACCTTTAGAGTCCATTTACTGCGTAATAATACATTTTCCATAGCTATTATTTTCCCGCAAAATTTACTACCATTAATCGAAACTGAGTATCTATACTTATGTAACAGAGCTGAAGAGTTTGTCTGTGTTGTTTGAACGCGTTAATCTTTGTAAATCCCAGTCGGATTTTAAAAAACTTTTTACTAAACATAGCTCGGTTCTAGATAAATGGATCAAGTTGGATTATTTATAATTCTAGAGAAAGGTATTGCGGAGCTACGGCAGTTAGTAATCTAGCAAACATTTGAAAGAATGCTAAACGAAATTTATGTAATAGTGTTGATTCATAAATGAATACCTCCGTGGTCGAGTGGCGTACGCACCGGTTTCAAGGTGTCGCTAGCTCTGAGGTCCCGGGTTCGATCCCCGGACGGGTCAATGTAGAAAAAAAAAAAACCACATTTCTACATTGTCTCGGGTCTGGGTGTTTGTGGTACCTTCGTTGTATCTGAATTCCATAACACAAGTGCTTTAGCAACTTACTTTGGGTTCAGAACAATGTATGTGATGTTGTCCGCATTTATTATTATTTATTATTAATAACTGCTTAATACTATACCTAACCAATAATCTGATTTATATAACACAAAAAGCGGGTAAAACCACAGTAAAGATATCATAGTTTTCTCAGATTTAGGTCAGACTTCGAGATAATGTTTGCCTCTCTTTGAAGCAAACGGAACGTTACAGACGGTATTATCTTACAGCATTCGAAGAAAAAGGGGAGGAAAACATGACTATTTACTTTTGCGAAGGTTGTTCTAAAAATAGGACAAAGAAAAGGATTTATGATGAAATGTAAGATCTTATTTTGCATCTTCATAATATCTGCCTGTAACTGTGCTAATGCAGGGACTTTTTCATATCGACAGAAGTAAAAAAACACTGATCTATTTTTAACCGATATCAAAAAGAAGGATGTTTTTTTTCGACTTTTATTTTATGCGATACCACTGCACATTGTGGATCCATTACACTATTTTTTTTTGTAATCGTAAGTTATATCTCAGAGGTGATCCTATGTAAATGTCATTGTAGGCGGTTCTTTTTTACATTCAAAATATTTTATAAAAGGTTTACCTCTGCTGGTGTATTATACTATCTAGTTACATAATTAGATTCGACCTAGATTATTATTCGTGTTCTTGTTAAAACAATTAGATACAAACCGAATTGTTCCGAGAATTTCCAGCTTAATTAATAATAGTCTGCGCTTCGTGGAAATGAAGTCCTGTTAATTGCAACCACAAAACCACTATGGTTGCCTTCTATCTCTATAACTATATATAACTTGATGTTATCTACTAGAGCACCGAACAAGAAACAACAGTGATTTAAATAAAAAAATATTTTTATCAAATTATATGTACAACATAACAGTTTGCATTAAAACGTTGTACGGTAGATATCACACACAAAATTTACAAACAATATAATATACATGAAACATAGCAATAAATAATTTATCTGTCAATCATCATTTCACAAAATCTTCCAAACATACGACAAAAATCGACAGTGATATCTTTTGAAATTAAACTCTTATTTAAAACATCGATGTTTTTTGTCGATATATTATGTTCCCCTCACTAAACAAATCAAGGAATCATCGCTATTATATGCAGTCGGCGATCTTTCCTTGTACAATGCCTTAGGACAACAATGCTTTATAAAACTCGTATCTGGTTTAAATTCGTTTTAATAATATTAAACTTATAAAATAATTACAGAAGTGCAAATCGGTGGTTTTGTGTTCTATGTGATCTTAAAACGATGTGATTTTCAAAAATAAATAACGTGTTTAAAGTAATTACTTTTAAATTGCGTTTTAAAAAAACTTAAGGTGATGAAACGTTTAAGATGTAGTGCATATTTTTAATTATTCATTAGTGTTGTGGTTTAGCCATAGTTTAACACAAGTGAACTTATAAAAGTCTTCCCGTTAACTTTAGTTCAGTAAACGAGCAATGATGTATCATTTAATAATAACCTAGCCTTAACATTTATTAAACTCGATTAAAAACATTATTGCGTTTACAATCGATGTGTAATTTAAATGAAAACCGACATGAACCGTTTAGTAGGAAATTTAAACAGTGTAAATAGTCAAAAGTGTGAAAGTGTAGTAGATCTCTCGTTGACTAGTGCCTAATTATCACTTCTATTTTTTCACATTATTACTAGAGACTCAAATTATGAGTGACTTGTAAATACCTCTTCTTTTAAAGTTTGTTTAGGTAGACTTAATAAACATTTTGAGCCCATGGACTGGGTGATACAGTGGCTTCCTACACAAAAATCAGCTATCTTTATTTTTGATGGATTTACCATTTTGATACGTGATATGGTATCCCGTAGGATATCCTGTTCATCATAAAAGTGCATAGTGTGTATGTTATGTGGTGTGTGTTAGCAGTGCTGGTGGCGTGCTCGGTGCAGAGCCTTCAGCTTGACAGTCAGGCTTCCACGCGCAGGCCCAGGGTCACGAAGTACAGTAAAACTACTGCGGCGCCTGGTGGATCTACGGTAAGTCAAAAAATATAATACAGTAATAAAATTTATAGGTTTTTTTCGTAGAAAAGATAATTTAATAAAATATTTTCGATTAGGGGCCTATACAAGGTCTTACCGAAAGGGTAAATCTATCAAAAAGTGGCAAATCAACTTTAGGTAACTTATTTTGAGCTGAAATTTTGTAAATTGACTCTATGGCAGATGTAATCTTGACCCTTTTGGATAGATGTACCCTTTTGGCAACACCCTGAATTATTTAATGTTTTTTATTTTCCATCATATGAGCAATTCTAAAATTATCAGATTCCCTATGAGAGATTAACGATAAATTATTTTTTTCGCTTATAAACTTTCTGTTGTCTGTGCGTCATAAGTTTTGGGCTGGTAGAATTCCAAAAGCTCTTTGTGAAGTTAATTGCTATGTAAAAGTTAACCAAGGTCTGTTCATAGATGAGTGAATCCGTGTTTATACTGAAAACAATCCGAGAACTGTAGAATATCTTTACATCCATATTTAAAAGCAAAGTAACTCCGACGGTCTGTTATGCTTTAACGGCTAAACCGCTGAATCGATTTTGTTGAAACTTGGGTTCAATCAAGAAGCTTATAAATATCCTTGCTTGGAGTCCAAGTAAGGGTATATGTTTAGGCTTGTGCCTAGCAGTGGGACATTTGTAGTACTGTTTATTATACCCACGGGCAGAACATCGGGCAAAAACTACATAGTTAAAAGATTAAAAGCAAAGATACAATATAATATATGTAAGCAAAGATATTCTCTTCTACTCCAAGTTATATAAGATTATATTGAGAACGTTTTGCTCGGCGATAAGTCACTGGATGTTATTTCAATTGAGCGCGACCCAGTTAGTCTGTCTCGCCTATTCTATGCGGCATCTGCAATTTATAGACCCATTGATACGGGTCAAGTGAATACTATAGTCAGAAATACTGCATCTATATTCAAGATTTATATATAGTTTTTCAAATCTGCATATGATGAAGTGGATTTATTTTGAAACGATTTTCTTTTTTAACTCTTCTGTTTATTTTGATTCTCATTTACAAACATAAAGCTAAAATAAATATCTTTTTTCGTAACTTTTGTGACACGAATTGGAAATACTTCGGTGTTAGAAGTGGTTCGACTAGTTTCGGACTCAACTGGCCGGTATTCGAAAATTTTCGGAGTCTGAAAAATTACTTTTATAATAATGCTGAGTGACTATAGGACACCTCAAAACTTTGAATGCGACAATTTTCGGAGTCAGTATACACTATACGGATATTTTCAATCCCCTTTACTTAAAGGCTACATCTTCCAAAATCAAAGCTTATATTAAATTAATTCAATATTTTTTATTTCCAGGAGGCAGTTACAGAAAGAAGTCTGAACACAGCGACATACCGCCTCCTTGGCAGCGGGGGCGAGACCTGTATCCTACTAGTGGTGGACGCCTTGCTCGATATATCTTACGTCACGAAGCTTAATGAACGCGCTGTGAGTATATTACCAGACTACATTAATTATTATGTTGACCTGACAGAAATAATTGTAGATACGGTCATGTCGCTCTTAAAACTGTTGGTGTCAAAGGTAGTAAGGATTGTACCTGGTTTAAATGGGGATGCTATTTGATTAACGAACTTCTTATAAAGCATATAAGGATTAATCGCAGTATTAAGACAGAAATAAGGAATTTCGGGGTTCAAAAATCTGCTTGGGTCGCTACCGCTAGTCTCGAATGATAATGTTATTCTACCAATCAGGGATATATCGGGAGAATCTACTAATAATCCAGCCTTTAAACGTCCCACTGTTGGGCACAGGCCTCTTCCCATATAGAGAAGGCACGAGCATTGATCACCACGCTTGCTCTCAGCGGATTGGCGATTCCAGATCCCAAATTTTGGAATCCAGGTTTCCTCACGATGTTTTCCTTCACCGTTTGTCAGAAGTGTCTTAGAATAATTAAGAAAGTGCATATAACTTTGAAAAAGCCACATTGGTACTTGCCTGGGTTCGAACCTGCAACCTTGTGCATACAAATCCGTTCATTGAACCGCTAGGCCACCACGACATGAGAATCTACTAACTAGCATAATTGGTGGAAAATAGACAGATATACCTTCTCTCTTTCTATCTCTGGTCAGTCCCTCATATCTGAGGATCGTGGTAAGCATGTAGGTTGTACCTTAAGCGGATGATCAGCCTCCACCGGTTTTCGTTCAGCGCCTCTCTCACATAGGCCTTAGGCGAGAGTAAAGAAACTAGCGGATTTAAAGTCCCGAAACCCTCATAAATAAATAACTGAGGACATTACATACATTGCTTGAACCCAAAATAGCTAAAGCACTTTTAGTATGGAATAAGAGACAGCGAATTCAATTCTAAAATCTAGATTCATATACAAGATAAGATCGAAAGTTCTTGAACCAAAGTAGAAAACTTTCATCCCTTGAGATTTTAACTTCAACGAAATTAATTTCTCTAATGTAATCTTGTAGATCATAAAATTATATGTGAGAACTTAAGAGATAAATCAGAAACTCGTTCGTTGGCTTGCTGTAGGTGCTTGCGTGTAGGTGGTTAAGTAGTTAACCTATACTTAAAGTTCAACTGGCTAAGTTTTAATTAGTTGTGTGCTAGTTGTGTCTTAGGCGATTAACGATTCGCGTTTATAGGATACAGTTTGCGATAAGTATTATAAGCTATATAATTATCTACTTACTTCTAGTAACATAATCATATTATCTCAGGTGCGTGTGTTATTTCTTTAGGTTTAAATATTAAAAGCTTTTTAAATGTATTACATATATTATCGAGTAAAAGGTGGAGAGACCAACTTGGCCCTTACCAAAGGACTGGCCCATACTAGGCACAAGAACACCTGGAGTGGAAGTGCAAGGAACAGGGAGAAGAAGACCTGTCCCTTGGAGTGGGATTATTAGCGAACTAGGAGTCCAAACCTCACACCTGGCCACCAGCCACATGAAATATATTTTATACATTTTGTCTGGTCTATGTTTAATTTTACTAATGTGTGTCATGTTTAATGATGATTGCCTTTTAAATTACTCACTTAGCTATTTCTTCAATGAAACATTTCTCTTACTTCCAGGACGCGAACACCTTCATCCCGAACAACGCGAACGTGGGTGGTACGTGTAAGGACGGGGACGCCGAGACTCTAGTGCTCACCTTCAAAGACTTCTCGCTAGAGTGGTCCTTTGCTAAGGTAAGTTCTGTCACACCACGACCCGAACAACGCGAACGTGGGCGGCACGTGTAAGGACGGGGACGCCGAGACTCTCGTGCTCACCTTCAAAGACTTCTCGCTAGAGTGGTCCTTTGCTAAGGTAAGTTCTGTCACACCACGACCCGAACAACGCGAACGTGGGCGGCACGTGTAAGGACGGGGACGCCGAGACTCTCGTGCTCACCTTCAAAGACTTCTCGCTAGAGTGGTACTTTGCTAAGGTAAGTTCTGTCACACCACGACCCGAACAACGCGAACGTGGGCGGCAGGTGTAAGGACGGGGACGCCGAGACTCTCATGCTCACCTTCAAAGACTTCTCGCTAGAGTGGTCCTTTGCTAAGGTAAGTTCTGTCACACCACGATGCGAACAACGCGAACGTGGGCGGCACGTGTAAGGACGGGGACACCGAGACTCTCGTGCTTACCTTCAAAGACTTCTCGCTAGAGTGGTCCTTTGCTAAGGTAAGTTCTTAAATAAGGAAAATGCAATAAAAATACCATTAGACAAATTAAAACTATAGAAAACGCATCCTCATAAACAGAACCTTAAATATTTGTCAGCTTTTTAGTCAAATTAATATTTTTTTTAAATGTATGTAAAATATATGTTAGGAGGAGGTTCCTTAGTGTCATCATACATATTCATAGTAGAGTGGCATCGATCTGGAGTGGAACCATCTTTCCATGATTAACTATCAACCTTACCTCTTCTCGTGAATATGACAAGGATTTCGATGAATTCGGCACCCACATAGATTTTTATCTAACGCTAACGAGCCACCGACCACAGCCACTGGTGGCCAGGGAAACACTTTGTCATATAGCTTGCTGAAGCGGATCAACATATAGAATTCCTTTTATGCAGTCGTTTCCAAAGCTTATAAAGTTACATTAAACTTTCTTAAACTACCCCCCCAGACGCCGGGCGGTGAACGCTGGTACGCGGACAGTATGCGACTGACCTACAACTCGAGTGCACGTATATTGGAGCACGCGGCCAACCAAGGTCGGAAGGTCACGCTCAGTACTGAGAACGGCGAGTTACTGTTCCCTACGCCGGTCGGGAAGTCCTTCTCGTGTCCTGAGGAGACGATTATTGAACTGGCTGAGGAAGATGCTAAGTAAGTTTCCTTTTTTATTTCTTTAGTTTGTTTTCCACAAGGATTTTTTTTATTTAATAGTGATGTTGCTCCGACATGTAATATCAAATATCGATATCGATAAAGATTTTAATTTAAATAATATTTTACTTATTTATTTTTCGTCAATTGTGAATTAACTGTAATGTATATTCTATACCAACTGACCAATTCCTTAAAATATAAAGACCCCTCGTCTTTACCTCGACAGATCAGCCCTGTAGCCAAGTGACATTTTTAAAAACGTTAACGATGATATAATATATAATCTAAGAGAAACGTTACCGGTCAAATACTGACAGACCGATGTTCGACACTATCCCATCGATCAGCCATGTGACTTAGATTTGTCACTTCCATTACTTACGCTTGCAGGAATGCCACTTGGCTAGACGGGCTGGCATCGTCCTTTACCAAACACATACAAATCCCTTAAAATTTAGCCAGGCAAAGATCCATACATCCAGGCATCCCGTGTGGTGCCGGACATAAAGAATAGCACCACCCCATCTCTTCCCATGGTTGTCGTAAAAGGCGAGTAAGGGATACACTAGAGAATGGGCAGCAGCATTCTCTAAGTACTTTATCAACCATACTGCGATCGCCAACCCGCCTGCCAAGCGTGGCGATTATGGCAAACCCAAATTCTTGGGGGAGGCCTATGTCCAGCAGTGGACGTCTTTCGGCTGAATGATGAAGATCCATATCCACAAATCCTGGTATCATTCTTTATCAAATATGTATGGAAAATCTTGACTAGATAAATTTTACCATTCAGCCCAACAACAATCCACCGCGCAAAGCTGTACCTCCGCGAGATGCGTCTCCAAGCGTTCATGTACAAGCGCGGCGGCGAGTTCGGTCCGGCGTGGGCGTGCTCGCGCGCCGCCCGCGCCCGCGCAGAGTCCGCGCCCGTGGCCGTGGGCGCCGCGCTCGCGCTCGCCACCGCCGCTACGCTCTGCGCCTACGCCGCCTGGCGGTATCTCAAGGTTAAGAAGGTGCAGTATGATACTATGGAGTAAGGAGAAATTAAATGTCAACTTTATTATGCATTTTTTTTTACTTTTTTGTTAAAAAAGAAAATTTTAAGGGGTGTATTTCTTGGGTGGGAAAAATCGGATGTGTTTTTTTTTAATTTGTAACAATTTTATTTTAAACATGTGATTGTTGAAAAGAAATATTCTGAAAGTTTAAGAAGGTGCAGAATGATTCTATAAAATAGGGGAGAAAATTCTGATGGATTGTTTTTTAGGAATTATTTTGGTTGCAAATCTGTTTGTTGGAAAGGGGTTTCTGATGGAAATATATTTTCAGTGAGATATTATAGATTTGGGGTTTGGTTGGGGTGGGGAAAATTCTAATGGGTATTTTTTAGTGATAGCTTTGATTTGAAAATGTGTTTGTTGAAAAGGAAAATTCTGGTGAAAATATGTTTTCAGTATGAAATCATATTTGCCAATGGAGTAGGGGAGTATTTTAGTTGGTTAGTTTTATTTTATTTGGGTGGGGAAATTCTGACGGTTTTTTTGTGTTTAGGTGAAAAGGAAAGTTCTAATGGAAATTAGATTTAATTTTTTGACGATTTTGGTTTAAATTGTTTTAGATGAAAAAGAAAATACGGATGGGATTTATTATAAGTACTTGCTTTTTTGTGGGTTTTGGTTTGTTTATATTTAGGTAAAAAGAATTGGATGAAATGTGTTTTTTTTAAAGAAATTGTTAACTTCGAAATTTATTTTTGGCAAAAAAAATATTAAATTAAGAATGGAGATTGAATTAGGTACGTTTGTTCGGTTACCTTTTTAGTAAATGTTGCCAGAATACTCAGATTTATAAAATTATCAGAACTACTATATAAGACATTAAATGTACGTGATTTGAAGATAATAAATAAAAGATTACTAAACGCATCGTTAGATAAACTTTAGATAGAACATCTAAATTCAAATAACAAAAAAAAAAAAAAAATCTTATGTTGACTAAAAAATTTCAATATTTTTAACTGTTTTTAGATATTTATTTGTGACAAGACGCTATTACTTTTTTATTTAACTTTTTTAAGGTAAAAATACTTTCTTCCTTTTTTTACTAGCCTAAGGTTTAAGCCAGGCAAGTTTTTTCAACTTTTTTTTGTATTTTATATATAAATGCGAGTTTTGATGTAGATCGTTGAAATAGCGAGGTTTATAAAGATTGTCTTGTATGCCAAGAGGTTAACTTTCTTAGTGGTATAGACCAAATGTTGTTAGGTGTAAGTATTGAGAAATGCAATGATTGTGCAATGTGCATTGAATGTTGTACTTCTGAACATATTTAGGATGGTTTAAAACAATGTTCTCCATGTAGAAAAATTACATGGAACTATAAATCTTTTGTCAACTATTTATAGGTAGGTACTCATATAAGAAAGCTTAGGAGATTTTTTCTTTCTCTCTGATTTCCGGAACGACCAGTAGGATTTAAAAAAAAAACCGCTTTTTTTGTGAGTCTAGCTCCCGAAGAGGATTATAGGCTATTTAAAATTCCATTGTCTACCTTGGGAAAAAAGTAAAGTGAGTTAAAACGCGGGGCACAGGTAGTAAGTAATAAGGTGAAAACATGACGTAAAATGTCACATGTCGTGGTGGCCTAGCGGTTCAATGAACGGATTTGTATGCACAAGGTTGCAGGTTCGAACCCAGGCAAGTACCAATGTGGCTTTTTCAAAGTTATATGTACTTTCTTAATTATTCTAAGACACTTCTGACAAACGGTGAAGGAAAACATCGTGAGGAAACCTAGATTCCAAAATTTGGGATCTGAAATCGCTAATCCGCAGAGAGCAAGCGTGGTGATCAATGCTCGTGCCTTCTCTATATGGGAAGAGGCCTGTGCCCAGCAGTGGGACGTTTAAAGGCTGGATTATTATGACGTAAAAGGAGAAATTTAAAGATTATTCTAATATATCAAGGCCTTTTAATAGTTGTTTTAGTAGAAGCTTCTTTTTAACTTCAATCTTCTAAATATGTTCACAAGTAATGAGTTTAAATGATACTTTTACGTTTTTATAATAAGTCTATTTAGATCTCTCGAAAATCGATTTAAAATCTCGTTTTACTACTATTTACATATTACTACTACTTAATAAACTTATTCTTATAAAATGTGTCAATTTAGACATTTACTATTTAAAGATTAACTTATAAAAACGTAAAACTATTAAATCAAGACTTACTATAAAAACGTAAAAGAAAAATTAGTACGAATCGATATTTTCCACTTTGATCGATTCAAAGTGATGTGCGGTATCGATAAAGTTACTCGATATTAACGTCGGTATTAGTATAGTTACAGTTAAATATAATCTGATAACTGTTTTATATTGATATGTATATTCAATGATTCTCAAGTATTCAGAAATATTAAGTGATTGTTTAAAGATGTTGTTAAAGGTTGAAAATGTTGTAAAAATGTATTTAATCCCCTTGTAACCCCAAATTACCTAACTAGGATAGTATTATAAAATTTAAATTGGTTATAGAAGGAAAATTGGCTTACATATAATTTGAAATATTGTTAGGTATAGTTTAGATTAATTTGGAATGGGTATAGCCATATTAAAGAACTATGAATAACTGTTACAAAAATCTCTGAGTTTACAAATCAGAAAAATCATCAGACACAAGATGGTTGACGATTAAATTGAATGCCAACGAAAAAAAAATTAGTACATTATCAATATGACTTGATCTTGAGGTACATTTTACTAAAAATCTTTATGACATAAAAACTAAGATATAAAAAAATACCAAGAACATGTTTGCCATGTTACACAACATTAAATGTATGGCTAGATCACAAAATATATTAGAAAAAAGTCAGCCTTTGGATATCATTAAGCACAATGTACTAGAATAACCTTAACATGCTCAGTCCCCTGGCTATGCCCATACCAAAAAAACATTAAGTTAACTCTTATTTAAGCATATAATCATAATTAATCGATCATTACTCATAAACATATCAAAGGATAATAAAATATAATTTCTAATTAAAAATTATCATTAATTATAATGAGGATCTTATTTTTAATTATTTGCGACGTAGATTCTACGCGCGTACGTGTACAAGCAATAAGATGTTTTTTATTGGATGCCGTCAGACGACGAATAGGTGTTGTATTTGTGCGCAAAACTTGGTCGATAAACTAGTGTTATTATAGTTTTTAAGTGTAATTAAGTAAAAAGTATATTAAATACAAGATTTATATTAATTTTAGCGAGTAATGATTTCGTGTTGCTGTAAGCTGAATTTTAGTACTTTTACAGTGGTTTAACATTAAACTGAGTGCTTTTAAAAGTTGTTTTTGTTTTCCATTCACAATCTACCTCTAACTTCTAATACTTCCATAGTTTTTTTTGTATGCGTTCCGGTACAGCTTACAGTCTTTAGTGTATAAGCATATTATATTTTAATGTAAACCTATTTTAGCGTTTAACTTGTTTGTATAGGAGAGACATATTAGAGTATAAATATTTTTTAATAATATATAATCAAAGACACTAGTACCAAGTTTTGCTAGATAAGATTTGCTGTGTGTTACGCTTTCGTGAGCCAAAAGGCTATATTATTTAATACTCATCAATTATAATAAACATATCGTTTTAGTATTTTAATGTGGGGATGCGTTTGTGATCATTGTTGTATCGTAAGCTATTATTTGTATGAAGTTAGGGCTAGTTCGAAATAGTCTTATAGTCCCTTGAAAATCGCTTGTCGCTGTAAATAGCTTTGGTTTGGAATCCTTGCTTTGTTTTGTACGTTTAAAGTTTTCGATATATTTATAACATTACAATAGCTTTCTCATTCTATTGTATTGTATATATTTCTTGACTAAGTAAGCCACTTTTCGAATTTTGGATAGCACTGTTTCATCTTCAAAGATTTTACTCTTAAATGGAGCTCGACGGAACGTCAATATTTTAGCTCTTAGTTACTTACTGAAGTTTGCATAAAACCAGTTTACTATAATAATAATAAGGGCAATTTACTGACAAACAATTTATTTTCGCACAAAATGTAAAACAGCACTTAATGTTTATAGAATGAAAAGGCCAATTAAAAAGTCGGGCTCTAACTATATAATATAAATAATTACATTCATTTTAAGAATTCTGATGTTTCTGATACCTTTATCTACTAGAGAAAATAAAAATATATAATTCTATTTTCCTAATATTTTGTATTGTACTCCTGTAGTTGTTTTCCTCCATAGTTTGGTAGCATTACGTACATATCGGTGCATTTGTATTAAATGATATTGTACTAAAATATTAAAAGCCATACGATTTGTCTTCCAGTAACTGATCTATAACAATAGCAAGTATTGTAGCTTATTATATACATAATTATGAATATAAAGCAAAAGTGGTGTTGTTGTGACTTTACAGCCAAAATCTCAAGGTTTAAAACCTAATTAAAATCACATGAAAAAATCCAGTCTTTCTTAACGATCTCGTATTTTAAAACACCAAAGATTATTATAATATAATACTCGGTAAAAACAGAACATCACCACTGAATAATTTAAGTGACATATCTCAAAATTATTGTAATTTAGTGCGTTCATTTATTAAATTGTCTTTATGAATAAATGACGACAAAATAAATTTGTGTTTATTTATTTCTAACGTTGATTTAGAATGTTGATCGAAGGCAAAGGAAGTAAGTCTATTTACTGAAACGCTGTTTATTGAAGATATACACGTGAGCCTTCCGCCCTTTTCTTTTTGAACAGTCGAAACAAAAGCAGTCTACTTCAAGCAGTCCGGCTGCTAGCTACCATGTTGTTATTATTACAATAGGTACTACCCGTATTATATAAAACTGACCCAGTCGCAAAATATAAATTTCATGCAATATATTTGTTACCAAATAATTATTTATACCTTTGCTTCACTTAAACTATTAATTTAAAGAAACAAAATAACAATTTGGTTATAGAATTTTAATATAATAAGTAACTCCATTTCTTGCCGCTGTTTTCCTCTATTGTAATTTAGATTAGTAATAGAGAAACATTTTAATACCTATCCTAATTTTATGTAAAAGTGTGGAATCTACATTTTAAAACTAACCTAACCCAAAAGACCTGTTATCTATTCCTCGTAACCCGGTCTTTCCTTGTCAAACTCAAAGTTCTTAGTACAACTCTTTCTGCACTCCTTCTTCAGAATCCTTTTGAACCGCTTGCTACATTTCCGCTTCTTACAGACCACTTTAAAAGCTTTCGAGCATGCTTTGGAACACGTTTTGCTTGCTTTTCTGAAGCAGTTGCGATGCCAGCGCCTGGTTTCGAAGTCTTTGCCTAAGTGTTTGTGGACGTGTGCCCGTTTCATGATGTCTTCATCGGTGTCGCCGTCCGAAGAATCATCGTCCATTGATAGTTGTTGCTTACTGTCTCCGCTTGAAGAATCGGAACTCTCTGACCTGAGTTTCGCTTCGGTCACGATCTGGAAGCAGGTTTTTAAAATTAGTTATATTCTTCCTGAAACTGAAACCTTAGGTATGTGTAAAATATAAGACATAAAACCTGCAATAAGATACTTAAGACTTTTTAAATCTCAAGGAATTTCTTTCAGAGCTATCTCTCGATTGATTTTGATACAAATGTTTTGGAGTAGGTAGTAAATAATGGTTGAGAATGGATAAAGAAAAGTATGGAATGGAGAAACTACTGAATGGAAATAAAAACCAAGTAATAGACATACATAACATAGCATACCATCACGCCTGTATCCCCGAAGGGTTAGGCAGAGGTATACCAATGTAGACCCACAGTTCGCCGGTATGTTTAGGTCCCATGTAATAGGGGGCGAGCCTATTGCCACTAACCGGGCACAAATCCAAACTCCGACCTGCTACTGAGAATTTCATAGAAAAACCCAATAACACCTTGGTCGACTTGGGAATCAAGACCTCTAGCGTAGCAGTCGCGCTTAGAACCAATAGGCCAATGAGGCAGTTTAATAATAATAAGCCAAGTAATAGACCTATTTATTAATGTAAAAGATATACCTACACAATTAAATAAACTCCAATAATTTATACTTACAAAATAAGTTAGCGTTATAATCACGATATAGAAATTCATTTTACAAGTATATAAAAGCGGAAATAATACAATTGTTGCAATTTACACTTATAATCTTTATTGAGCGTAAAATGTATTTTATAGCGCTCAATATAATTTTGTTTTTTCGTATTTAATCATTCAGGTATATTCAATCATTTGTAGACAATGTAGAGACCTTTCAATATCAAATTCAGATAAAATTTTACTGTCGGATACATTCGGCACTATATGAGTAATTTAATTGCCAAATTACTCCTATATTTTAGGATTTTTTTATCTAGCAGGTAGTGCACGATACAATACAAGTATTTAGTCAGTAATCAAGGTAGGTACACGGACTGCGCGAGCTGTCGACCGCTCTCGCGCGACACGTGCGCCTCCCGCTTGCTTTTTGTTTGTTGACGAACTGCTTCAGGCAGTGCGTGTGTGCATGGCCTAAAGAAAACATCTGTACTTAGGTATATAATATACAAATTAGAATAAAGGGTAACCGAAAAGATATTAAATACAAACGGCAAAAGGCAATTGTGTGATTTTATTGCCACCAGTGTTTAGATAGAGTACTTTTCCTTCATATGGCATAGCCGTAGGACGACCTGTAGAGTACTCCTTTTTAATACATAGGTAGGTAGCCAGAAAATATTGACAAACTATAAACGTCATCTGAAGCGGAGTTCTTCAAATAAGACAGAAAAAACCAAGTCGTGGTTTTGTTTTTAGGTTTCAACATATTTTACTTTTGACTGTCATCAGCAGCTGGTATAGTACCTATATTTGTTGTATATCGTAATATTGGTAAGTAAGCAAAATTTCAACTCAATTGGATGTCGAGAAGTAGTAATTTAGCTTGCAAGATACAATATACAGGGTGTTAAGAAACCCCTGTCCGACCCGAAAGGGTGATATAGGGTTCACAATCACATGCCCAAGTAAAATATCAAATTTGAAAAATTCATGATAGAAACAATAATAATGGATTTTGAAAAAAACATTTTTTGCCCCGAAATTCCCTAAATTTGAGATTAAAACAAAAACTACTTCACCAATTACGTCGGTATTTTTGGGGGTCTTTTGTTTGGTAGTTAGGTAGCATCTGTAACGATGCCGACTCTCTCTCTCAATTTTAGAGAAAAAAAAAAATTTTTGGATATAATTTTTTTTTAATTTTTTTTTCCACATTTTTGTAATCAGGTATCGATACCTAAAACACCATCACGGGTCGGACAGGGGTTTCTTAACACCCTGTGCAATAGATAAACATACTTATTGTAAGTGGACTAGAAGGTTGCAATAATAAAAACTTGTAAAAAGAAAAAAAGATTCATAGCTTTAATGTTCATATTCAGTAAGTATCTTTTAAATTAATTCAATATTGGAAGAGGAAATTGGGGAGAGTAAAACTTATACTTTTTTAAGGGCGCATCTGAAGTTCTTTTTGTCACACTTTTAAACGTAAGCTGGACGAAAGACGAAAGAGACAGTTTCATCCAATTTCATCAAATTTTCAAGTCCGACCTTTCCTCTTACTATTGAATTAATATGCTTCATTCTATTCCCAAAAACCGTCTGTAACAAATTTTTGGATTAAAAATCTTTTTGCAATTATTATCACATTCCTTAGACAATGCTCTTTTGGACCGGGACGAGCATTTCAACTTGTCGCAAACATCTTCGTGGGTCCTGTGACATGCTCTCAAGCATTTTTCAACTTGTTTCTCAGTTTCAGATAAGCAATTACTTCTTAGCGCGTTCGATTTCGACCGTCCTTTGTTATGTTCAGACGATTCTCCTTGTCTTAGTGGACTTTTCTCAGTATTTTCCTCTTCAATAGTTTCTTTACTCTCATTTTCTTTACTAGACTCACTATCTCTTGTAGTTTTTCTTGTTTCTACCGCTCTATTGGTTTTCTTTTTATGTTTGCTTGTTTCTTTTGATGTGTTTTTGGATTTTTTTGTTGTTTTTTTGGTGTGGTGATCACTGTTCCTGCTTTTTTTGCTGTGTCTCCGTGCTCTCGGATATGCTTCCTCTTCAGTGTTATTAATTACTATAGGTTGTTGTAAACTTCTTCTTGATAAAGTGTCATACTGAAAAGATATAGTTCATTATTATACTTATTGATGGTTTAGGTTTTCTTCTTTATTAAAAGCTTTTAAGTATATAAAGGCATTTTCATTAAGCGAGATTGAAAAAGAGCCCTGAAACCGTGTTTGTCAAGAACCAGTAACAACATGTTTGTTCTTGTGACAGAGGGGGATAAAACTATGCAGATAGATAGCGCTATCTCTTTCATGTCAGAACTAACATAATGGGAGTGACAGATGGAGAATGAGATGAAACTATACAGAAATCTAGCACTGTCTACATGCTGGGGTGTTATAAGTTTGACGTGTTATTTTGTCTGTCTGTGGCATCAAAGCTCCTAAACGAATGGACCGACTGTGATACGGTTTGTTTTTCTTAAATCTGATATGATCGAGATGATTCTTAGTTATAATTCATAAAGATTTGCTCAGCATTTTGAAAGCTATCAGCATTTTTCAAAAGTTTACCGGGTGTTTCATAATTATGTAATTTATTGTGATTTTAAATTTCCATCGGCTCTTTCCTACATAAGGATGTATATACAAAATCACTATTGTATCCAATGAAACAGAGCCTTACGTCCAAGACTACTAAACCGAGCAACTCATAGATATCAGCTACCTCGGTGTCGCTAATTGTCAGGTCCTGGCTGCCGTCTCCCTCTGGTGACGTTCCCACTTTGGCTATTTGCTTCGTGTCGATACCTGCCTGGAAAGAATATGAACTGATTAGAATTATCTTAAAATAGAACTATTATAGTGTGTGTAAGTGTAATTTCTGTATTTTTTTTGTTAAATTTAAATAATTTTACTGACAATATTTCGGTACATATGAATCGTAGTAATATCCTGGGACAACTCACACACGGTTATCTGATCCCAAGCTAAGCAGAGCTTGTGTTATGGTAACCAGACAACTGATAAACTTACTTATATATTTCTAAATACATACATATTATAGATAAATTACACCCAGACACCAGAACAAATGATCATGCTCATCACACAACATTTGTCCTGGGCGGGAATCGAACCCACGACCTCCGGTATAGCAGTCAGGGTCACTAACCACTAGACCAACAGGCCCGTCAACGTAGTAGTATGTGGTAGGATCTTAAAATCTAGGTTCAGCGCAATTTACCTTAAAAGGCATACAATTATAATAAATAAATGTCCAATCAAGTGTTATACATACATTCAAATTATTTAGATTAAGTTGATAAACGTGGTTTTCAGATAAGTAGAGTAAATTAGGCTAAATGCCAAAGAATTTACAATTTTACGTAGTGTGTGTGACTCCAAAACTAAAAGTAGGTCTATCGCCCCGGCTTAGTTAGTTTGAATGACAATTCGATAAAAACAGCCTTTTTGGGTTTAAATTTCGTTATACCTAACTAGAAGCAATAAGAACTAAAACTTTTTTATACGTCTCATGATTCTCAACAAATTAACCTTCATATACCTATTTATCCTCATTGAAATTACCCAGTATTTATTGGAAATTGTTGCTTATTTAATTTTAAATTAAAACCAGCGTTTAAAGCCATATCTACTTACGACGTATAATAACATTACAATCGATGTAATTGTATTCATTGCAACAGTCACATTTTACGAACGTAAGTAAAAATGCTATAAAGTATATAATATTTTGTTTTCCAATTTAATTTTATATTATATTTTTATTTGTATTTTATTATTTTGTTTTATTGTCGTATAAGTATATTGTGGCAAACGCAGTTAGTCTAAGCGAACGCTTTGACTGATTCGCCGGACTTTTAGCGAGAACGTTAGGGTCTCCAGCCAGAGTAATATAACTAACTACGATAACAACGTTGTGCCCTTAGCTTTGGTTGCCACAACCCTTTTAATTTGTAGCTTCTGGCTGGAGGCGTATTAGTAATGTCTCGCCAACTCAATCCGGTAAAGCAGTAAAAGCCTCCATGAAGCTAACTGCGGCAGCTCGCCACAAAAAAAAAAAACAACGTTCAGTAAGAGCAACCCCTGCGGGGTTCGGACCTCGATTTAGTGCTAGTTTGGCTGGCTCGAGCAGCTTGATCTAAAGATGGAATCGCCTTACAAAATGCTCATAGCTGATTTGTATGTGGCTATTGCAACCACCTTTTATTTCCAGAATTTGTATGATATGGGCATTATATTATTATAGATATAGTAATTACTTATGCTTGTAGAAATGTACTGTTCCCTGTCTATTGACCTAATTATAATTTACCTAATAATTTATACTTCCACTAAAATTATTTTGTTGACAAAGAATGAAATAGGCTAGCAATTTAATAATACGGATTTCAGATACCAACTGACGTCAAAAACTAAAAAATATCAAATATTTAATGATAATTTATTTCAACCGGTTAAAATAAACTATAAGGTACAGTCTTGTCATAATACAAAAATATATCTAGCTATGACATAGCTCTATTATATTACATACATTATTTTAACTTTTTACAAGTATAACTATTCGTATAAATTCGTGATCTCTTAATTCTTTTATCCAGTAGAATGTGGGGATTAAAAATCCGCTAGGATCGCTGAAGTCGCGTCAGGTTCATTTTTCTATTTCCACCAATAAGCATCAGCTAGGGCCAATCAAAGGGCATACCAGCTATTTCTACACATGTAGGAGTCGGCTATATTCATTTCCTGGACTCAGCTGGAAATCAACGCCATTTGGACAAGTACGAAAGACGCACAACAATTGACAAACGTTTGAATATTTGGTTCATAATCATATACAAGTGAAGTCAGCAAATGTGTGGATTATAATCATATCATCAGAGCCTAACATTTTTGTAGATTCCGAATTTATACGATCATCTATTTCAACTATATCTTCTAGTCATCTTCATCGCTATATTTACTTGTCGCGAAAGCCTTTTTACAAGATCTTCTGCATTCCTTTTTCAGCGCCCTTTTTGATCTACTCGTACATTTGAGCATCCTACAAACGTTTTTATAAGCACTTATACAAGATTTTCCGCAAATTTTCGTAGCCTTTTTACCGAGACACTTTTGTAAGTTCTTCCTTGACTCTACTGGGTTTGAATATTCTTTAAGATTGGCATGAGGGAAAGGTGGGCTATCATCGGGCGAATCAGAGTCAGATTTGGGAGGTTTTCCATCACCAAAGATGTCAATGTTTAGTTTTTGACCGCTGTCGTAATCTTCACCGCCTGATCCGTTTAGATCTATGATCGCATGTTCGAGAGACAGTTCCGGGCCTCGTGGCTCCTCTGAAGGACCAACATCAACGTTTCTATGAGTCTCATCAAACCTTTCATGGCTTAGCCTTACTTGCTTTTGTCCCTCGTCATCCATACCGTATCCTTCATGAACTGAATTAACATTTCTTTCATCTTCAGCCTTAGAAATTTCTCTGTTTTCTTGAGGATACGCGGGTGGGTGTTCCTCCTGTTCCCTGTTCTCATGAGATCCCTCACGTCCTATGTATTTATAGCGTTCTGGTTCACCAAACTCAGAATATTTATTGTTACGCTCATGTTCTTCGAATCGGTCAATGGGTGTTATTAATTGGTGAGATCTTCCGTCATCTATTTGAAATCTATCTTGATAGAGTTTCTTTTCAGCCTTAGGGTGTATAACTTTGCCAAATACAACTTCGAAATTATCTTTTTTTAGGTTGATAGGTTTCGTTCTTCCGGTTGTGGGATCTGAAGCACTTTTATGTTTCCCGGGGTGAGTATTTGATTTTTGTCGTAAATTAGGTGTTTCGTTTGGTGCTTTAGATTTTTTGTCCAGAGGTGATATTAAACCTGGCTTTGTCTGGCCCATACTTCTTCTTAGATTTCTTGTTGGCACTGATTGGTTCTGTAAAATATAACCTACTTTATTATGAAAGAAGAATTACATCTAGAATTGCCCTACTATTGTGACTATTGCACCAACTAATGTTAAAGTAACAAAAAAAATGTTACTATTGTCAAGTAACGGTCACGGCAATTATATGTATTTTACTGTTGGCTAATTAGTCGACATTTTATGACCTACGTACGTTTTCCCGTAATATTGTTCTGGTTTATTTGTACTAATAAAAATACGACAGGATATCCTATTTTTGCTGTGCCCGACACGGTTCGTATTGACATTTTATAATACTACCCTTACTAAAAAAACAGTGGTTAGGTAGGTACACCATCTATTGGTTGTACTCTCAATTCTTTAATGCAATAAAGAATTGAATATTAAGTAAAATAATGAGGATACATACATAATATTATATCTGATATTTATAAAATGGGAAATATAGATTCAGTATTTACTACTTATACTACGAAATGTGGTGTTTTATTGAAGGGTAAGAATGAAAGACAAGACAATAAAAGAAAAATGAAGAATTTTCATGCAATAATCTTTAATCAAATAAAAGATGTGTTTTCTTCATTTATCAAATCTTCTTTGATGTCCGCCGCGACGATTCTCGGGAGTCTAGCAAAAGAAATACAGTTTTAACAGAACTAAAAAAGAGGGAAGAAATAGAATAAGTACTTAATGGAACGCCATTTTGAATCTGACGTCAGATTATTTTAACCTCGCAGAATTAAGTTAAGGTCCTGCCTTATTTGTTCTTAGTAAATAGACCCCTGTATTCGCAACGTTTTTAAATATCCTTTATTCACGCATTTAATAATATAATTTATTTTCGTCTTTAGCTCGCAACTTTGGTATACAGTGGAGGTGGGTGGAGGTCTGGTTATAGGCTAGTTTTTATGATTTATTGTAATAAAAGTAAATTCTCTCATTTTATTGGAACTCCTATGTACTATCAGCTATCTTTTGTTTAACGTTAAGCACCTTTCATTCATCGCTACCTCACACCCAAAAAATTGTCTGCTGTAGCAAGTGGCCACTGTTAGCCACGAAAAAGGGTATAAGCTTCAGAGACAACAAATGTACCACATAGCCCAAGGTCATATAGAAAAGTATTTTTCTACATTAACCCGATATCAATCTCTCTTCTCTAGTCTTGGGTAACAAACCGTCCGGAGATCGAACCCGGACCTCGAAGCTAGCGACACTTTGAAAACCCTCAAAAATCGTCAATATTTTTTTTACAAATTTCGATTCTGTTTTCAATTACCTTAGAAAGGACCACCAAGAACAGGTTCTTCAGATTTTCATTGTCGTTCCTCGAGTTTCCAGACCTCAGGACTTCTGACAGGACGCCATAGTCTTCTAACTTGTACAGCTTCTGAAGGACATTGACGCGCTGCTCGTTGAGCTTGATAAGGGACTGGAGCAGGTTCGCGAAGTCGTTCCGCGTCACGTTGTTCTTGAACACGGATTGGAGCTCATCTTCGTACTCTCCATGAGCCTGTTGGATTATAGAATTCTAGAAATGACCTATAATAATGATCCTAGAAATATTCGACAATCTGGATTGTAGGTGAATTAAAACGAGGTAAAAATGCCGCTGTTTACTGGACCACATATTAGGGCCAAGTAATCAGCCATTGACGAGAACAAATGTAGGAATTTTTATGTTTCCGGATAGCTGTTGGTTCTTTTGTAGGACTTTTTGGGATATCATTAATTTAGAATGATTTTATAATATTTTTGGATTTATCTGCTTTATTATATTTCAAAACAGCTAATAGAATACCTAAGTATTTTGTTGTTTATTTATTTTAATAAGAACAAAAATAACTACACATGTTATTTTTCACCACAGTCCTAAAGTTATCTGCCTATATGAAATTATTGACGCTTTTAAATCTCAATAGAAATTATGGAAACATTCTTATTTTTAATGTATTTTCTAATTAAAAACACGATTAAACTTAATCAGCTCATTTAGAACCATATGCAAAGATTATCCACAACGGATCACGTAAACTTAATTTTAACTTTAATTACTCACAACGAATAAAAATTAACACTTGATTATAAATATATAAAATCCCAAAGATATCCATAATAAAATGATACATACTCACACGGCTAAACAATACTAAAATAAAAACGAAATATAATGTCCTCCGTGGCATTTTCACATGAATTTAGATATATAAAGATGTCATTTTAATAGTAAATTTTCTCCATTCGCAGCGAAATAACTAGTTTGATACCGTAACTAATAAAATCACTAACTGTTTAATGAACAAGTAAATCAATTATTAAAGCATTTCTTTCCTAACGTTTCAATTAATTGGCATTTCGTTCGCGTGCGACTGCCATTTTAAAGTTAGGCAGCCGTGTGGCTCCACGTGCATGAATTATTGAGAAATCTAGATTTGTATTATATTTTGTTTATGTATTGTTTATGTATGTGTATTTATATATTTGAGTTTAGATTTTTACGGCAATAAATTGAAAGTAAATGGTGCGATTATAATTCGCCCGCTGAGAGAATGCGCGTTTTGATTTCAATGAGGAAATTAAAAACCGTGTTATATTATTATTTGTAACCTGACATAATGATTACTGTTGAATGATATTACTTGTTTATAGGACTAATAAAGTGATAGTAATTTTGTAGTAAATTCTTCGCCACATTAAAGTTATATGTTCCTAGCGAACACGACCCGTCAGGAACGCAATCTTTCACTGGCTGTACTGTAGATTCATTTATAAACTTTTTAGGGGTAGGGACTTAGGGTAGGGATTATAACTTGACATTTTTATTGTCAAAGAAAGCATGAATCCCAGATCTTATACTATCGGTGGAAAATCTCAACACCGCGATTCAGTAATCGATCGCCAATGCCAGATATATGAACAAATTTTCGTTACAACCACGGTTTTTTCTAAATTCTGGCTGCGCGGCTAGACTGTGTGAAAATTATAGATGTGGAGATTTTTCTTAAATAAGTAGATATATTACGTAACTAGATTTCCATCTAACCACTAGTAGTAGATCAAAAAAATAATTAAAAAATAATAATAATAATTTCTTAAAAATACATTAAGTACTAAAATTAACATAACAAGTAAACAATCTACAAGCTTTAAATTGATTAATAATACTGGCGAAGTACCAGCATAACTAACTATATTATGTTTCTACCTACCTCATTAGGGAACGTAGGTGTATGAGCACACGGAGTAGGTAGTTGTACATACAATCGTAGGTTGATTACTAATGAGAACTAGTTAACGTCGTAAACTTTTAAATCGAAGCAAATAATCTTTCTTTCTGCGTTATTTTTGTAGCAAAAACGTAAAGTAAATGAGGAAAACATTACATACATTGCTGTGAACCCAAAGTAAGTAGCTAAAGCACTTGTTTTACGAAATCAGAGAGAAAGAAGGTACCACCATCACCCAGACCCGAGGCAATGCAGAAAAGTGATTTTACTTCATCGATTTGCCCGGGGTTCGAACCCGGGATCTAGCGACATTTTGAAAATCGGTGTTTACGCCACTCGACCCAAAATTAACAAGATACTATTAAAACAATTTTGGAAAAAAAAAATCTACTTCAACAATCTGTTGCGAGTTGGGTACATATGTCAAGAAATTATATTCATACTTATATTGTTACGAGAGAGGGGCTCGTGGATAAGTGTAAGCCGTACGGTTTGACCGATAATACAGGTTAAGCCGCGCTCGCCGCGGTTGTTCCGTGGATGGGTGACCATTTCTACAACATACCGAGACCCCTCCGTGCCTCGGATAACACGTTAAGCCGTTGGTCCCGACTGTCATACGTTGATCTTTGGCAGTCGTTAAGTCAATTCGGACAACCAGTCTTACTATGGGATACTGTGTTTCCCAGTAAAATGGGTTGTGGAGGTCTGATAGGCAGTCGCTCCATGTAAAATACGGTATTCAGCTGAATCCAGTAAGACTGGTAGCCGACCGCAACATAGTTGGGAAAAGGCTCGGGAGATGATGAGTTAAACCACAAAAAGAGGGATTGTTTCGTTTGTACTGGAACGTAAAGGAAAGAAAGCTTAAAAATAATTTCTATAATGGAATGCTACTTAATCATCATCAATTTCAAATAAACTTCGACAGTTATCATAACACTCTGTTCTGAAGTCTCTCTTGGCCACACTATTACAATGAAGTTTCTCACATATCTTAGTGAATGACTTATTACAGGCTTCTATACAATACTCCACGGACTGCTTCGGTGAAAAACAAGACTTTTTCAATAACTTGCTGTTCCAGAGCCGCAAATGGTTTTCCAAGAAGAGTTTGCCGCACGTTCGTCGAGTCATTTCTTCAAATTTTCTGCGTTTTGGCATGTCCTGAAATTGAGAAAGCAATTTGATTAGTAAATGGAAAAAATATATAGGTTAAGTAGAATATCTTTATTCGCTAGAGTTTTCATAATTACATACAAAGATACGAAAGGTGTTAAACAAAAAATACATAGGTCTTGACACAGTAGGTACCTTTTGTAGCCATTAACAGGCATGCGAAAACTTAAAATAAAAACTTTAACTAAGATTTGTACCTACGCCTTCAACGGCAAGACATAGCGCTCTTTTTTATATACCTTTTTGTTGTAACATCTTTTTATTAACTATGTTCTGCAAATAAAGAATTTGAATTTGAATTAAAATAAGTAGATGGTAAAGTTCATAACCAAAAAAACTAAATTCTCAATTCGGCGGTATTTACTTTTAGGATGTTTGTTTCGCTATATCTACGGAAAATGGGGATCGATTTAAATAACTCCTTTTGTCATCGATCGGGTATGTTTGGGATAGATAAGTAACTAGTTGTTGAGGTAACAACCCATGCATTCCTACACTTAGAATATTATTTATCTGTGAGATTGTTGTAGATTAGTCTTGCGCATTTTAGTTCGCGACCGGGAGCGATCAATTTAGTTCGCCGGTCTTTGGCGAACTAGGTCGTTCTTTTAGTTCGTCCGCTCCTTTCACAAATTCCGGTTAAATAGATCAGTCGTTCGGCGTTCGCTTCGTCGCGCTGTTTTGTTTATTATTATAATGTTCATCAATCAGCTTGCAGTAGTAAATTACTTACTATTTCAGTATATTAATAAAATATAGTGGATGAATATTGCAAATGGATTCGTTTATTAGTTAATTGCAGAAAAGAAAATTATATTAGCTGTATTAATATTACGAATGTGTTTATTTATGATAGATAATGAATAAATAAAAATATATTATTTTGCAAATAATCAACGTTTTAATAACCATAACCATTTAACATTACAAATACAAGGTAGTTACCTGTTATCAGTTATTGTTGTATTTACCATAACAAAACATTCGCCACGCGCGCACCGCTGACTGACTGAGCTAAAGAGCGAAAATGAACGAACGATGAGGAATGCATGCGCGGCAAACGGTGAGTCAGTCAGTGCCCGCTCTCGCTCACAACAAATCCGCGCTCCGCGCGCCGCGTCGGAACTAGTGAACTAAGGAGCGGTCTCTCTGCGACCTAGTTCGCGTAGTTCGTACGAAAGAGCGGTCTTCCGAACTAGGTCGTTCGCGAACTACACAAGACTATTGTAGATCTAATACTCTGTGGTTAGGAACGCGCTCTGTCATGTCAGCTCAGCTCAGCAAGATGTAATTGTTCATGTTTCCTATTAATAAATATTATAAAAGTACAATGTGGGTTTGGAACAATAATATTAAACAACATCAATAATAGTTATGGGCCCAGTCCCAACGAGAGTGAATGAAAAGGAATATAAGGTACGATTAAGTAATAATTACTCGATAGAATATAACTAAGGAAAAAAAACTAAGATGGAGCCAGTAAAGTATAAAATAGAACCATTCTGCGGAAAAAACTTTGCTACGTGGGCGTTTCGCATGAAAAGTATTCTCACTGAAAATGATTGCCTATCGGCAATTCAGAGTGAACAGTTTGTTAATAAAGTTGAAAATAAGAAACTCGAGTCAAGGGCACAGGCATTACTAATTGCCGGTGTGGCGGACTCCCACATTGATTATATGAAGAAAAATTCGGCCTATCTTATGTGGAAAAGTTTAGAAGAAAATTTTATGAAAAAGAGTACTGTTGGGACTTTGTTTTTAAGGCGAAAATTATCGGAAATAAAGTATAATGAAAAGAAGGCTTTTCAAGACCACTTATTAGAGATTGAAGGAATATTCAACGAATTAGAAGGAGCTGAGGTTAAATTATCTGAAGAAGAAAAAATAAACTATTTGTTACTATCAATGCCAGAAAGTTATAATACAGTAATCTCATCTCTTGAAACCCAGAGTGAGTTAACATACATTTTTGCAAAGAGAAGGTTACTGGCAGAAGACGAGAAGCGCCAAGGGCAGAATAAAAAGGCAGACACAAATTCACAAGCTGCATTTAATTGTTACACCTGCGGAAAACCAGGACATAAGAAATTCCAATGTAGAATTAATAGAGGACGTGGATACCATGCAGGTAGAGGACAAGGACGAAAGGACAATATAGGTCAAGGAGATACTGGACAAGGAAATAATAATAGACCACAAGAAAATACCAGGCAAGAATATGACATGAGACAACGTGGAAGAGGAAGTAACTGGAGAAATGGGTATAGACGAGGAAATGGATATGGCAACCGAGGAGACAACTGGACAAGAGGACAAAGTGATGTGAATTTAGCAGGTAACAATAATACAGTACAGAACAATGCATTCCTGAGCTATGGACAGCAAGGTAATATATCCAATGATAATTATAAGATAGAGTTTTGTGTAGATTCCGGATGTACTGACCATTTAATTAATACTAAAGAACATTTTGAAAATTATCTTGAATTAAAGGTTCCAATAAAAATTGCTGCGGCTAAGAATGGAATAAATTTAGAAGCTATAGGTGTTGGTAATTTGCAAGTAAAAAGTAGAGTAGGTACAAAGGCAAATGAGTGTTATATAAGTAATGTTTTGTATGTACCAGAATTAAGAAAAAATTTACTAAGTGTATCTAAAATGGAAAGTGCAGGTATGAAAGTAGTATTCAATCAAGGAAAAGTAAGAGTGTACACACATGACAATTTGTTATTAATTGGAGATAAACATAAAACTTTATATACTGTGCATCTTGAAACCAGTGGTAAAACATGTAATTTTACTTGTAAAACAAAAGAAGATGAGATTGAATTATGGCATAGGAGGTTTGGCCATTTAGGTAATGCCAATTTGAATTTATTAGTTAAGAAAAATATGGTTGATGGTTTATCAGGATTAAAAAATAAAACTATAGAAAATGACATGTGCGAACCATGTGTATTAGGTAAACATTGTAGACAGCCATTTAATAAACCAGGGTATAGAGCTAGACGACCTTTAGAACTTGTACACACTGACGTTTGTGGGCCAATCTCTCCAAGTACATATGATGATAAAAACTATTTTGTAACATTCATTGACGATTACACACACTTTACAATGGTTTACTTAATGAGAAATAAATCAGAGGTTTTTGATAATTTTAAACATTATTACTATCTGGTAACAAATCATTTTAATATTAATCTTTATAAATTGCGATTAGACAATGGGCGTGAATATCTCTCTAATGATTTTAAAGACTTTTGTAATGGAAATGGCATAGTCATGCAACATACAGTAGCATATAACCCAGAGATGAATGGTGTGGCTGAGCGCATGAATAGGACACTTATGGACAAAGCACGGACTATGTTAATTGATTCTGAAATGAAAAAGGAATTTTGGGGAGAAGCTGTGTTATTCTCAGCGTATGTGACTAACCGAAGCCCAGTTTCAGGAAGAGAGCAGACTCCTAGTGAACTATGGGAAAATAGGAAGCCTGATGTGTCAAATTTAAGAATTTTTGGATGTACTGCATATAATCATGTACCTAAGGAATTAAGAAAAAAGCTGGATGACAAAGGTAAGAAGATGATAATGATAGGATATGCTATTGGCGGATACAAACTCTATGATGAAGAAACAGGATCAGTCGTCATCGCAAGAAATGTTGTTTTTGATGAGAGAAGAAAAAATACTGAGAAGAATACTTACTTACCTAGATATGATGAGCACGAAGACACAGGAAAATCTGAAAAAGAACTTACAAATAAAATGAATGAGGAAAGTATTGAAGAAATAGAACATGATAGAAACTTAAGTGAGGAAAAGAAATTTAGTAACCAAGAAAAAGTAAGAAGTATAGAAAAAGAAGAAATAGAAAAAGGAAATTCAGAGAGTCAAGAAACGGGAAGAGTAAGAAGACAATCTAAGAAACCGACATGGCAAGAAGACTACATAATGAATTTTGAAGATGACATTGATGCATTTTATGCTTTATTGTGTGATGAGGACAATATTCCACACACTTATGAAGAAATAAAAGGAAGAGAAGATGAAGAGGAATGGATGATAGCTGTAAGAGAAGAAGTAAAAGTATTAAAAGAAAGTGAAACTTTTGAAGTAACCCAAAGACCGGAAGACCAGAAAATATTAGATGCAAAGTGGATTTTTACAAAGAAGAATACAGGAACAAACAATATGTGTAAAGCAAGACTAGTAGTGAGAGGTTTTCAACAAGAAGGTCAATTTGAAGATATATACTCACCAGTATTAAGAATGCAAACTTTAAGAACTCTTTTATCAGTGGCTGCTAACAAAGATTATCATATTAGTCAGATGGATGTGAAAGGAGCATTTTTGTATGGACGCATAGATGAAGAGGTGTATCTTAAACCACCAGAAGGTATGAACATCAAGTCAGGATTGGTACTCAAGTTAAAAAAATCCTTATATGGCCTAAAGAAATCACCAAAGTATTGGTATGAAAAATTTAATGAGACTATAACATCTTATGGTTTTCTGAGATCAAATAATGACTATTGCTTGTATACTAAAGGGGAATTATACTTACTTCTATATGTAGACGATTTATTAATTTTTGGTTCAAGTCTGAGAGATATTGATAATGTTAAATGTTTCCTTAAAACTAAATTTAGAATGAAAGATTTAGGTAATGACAATTTAATGTATTTAGGTATTTCTATTAAAAGGACATCTGGAGGGATTTCTATTGACCAATCAAACTATTTGTTTAATATTTTAAAAAGATATAACATGCAAGATTGTAAGGGGTGTGATACGCCAATGGATGCTAATTTTAAGTATGATGCAAATTCTGAAATTGATTTATCTTTAGAAAAACAATGTCGTTCATTGATAGGTTCACTTATGTATGCAACTATAGGTTCAAGACCTGATTTAGCAGCATCTGTTTATTATTTAAGTAGATTTCAATCTAAGCCAAGTGCTGATTTATGGAGAAGTTTAAAACGATTGTTACGTTATGTTAAGAAAACTGTAAACGTTTCTTTATTGTATACCAAGAATAATTCTAGTATGCCTTTATTAGCTTATGCTGATGCAGATTGGGCTAGGGATTCAGATAGAAAGTCCACATCTGGATATTTAATTAAAGTTTTTAATAATACTGTTGTATGGAAATCTCGTAAACAAAACACTGTAGCATTAAGCACAACAGAGGCAGAGTTTGTTGCATTATGTGAATGTATAATGGAAACATGTTGGATGATTAAGTTACTTGTTGATTTAAATATAAAGGTAGATAATGTTGTAATTTTTGAAGATAACCAAAGTACTATTAAAGCCATTAGGAATCCTGATCAAAAGAGATTGAAGCATGTAGATGTAAAATATAATTTTATAAAACAAAAGGTTGAAGAGAATTTGATTACTGTGAAATATATAAATACTAAGAGACAATTTGCTGACATTTTAACAAAACCTGTAACTAAGAGTATATTTAATAGTTTGTGTGAAGGTTTAAACTTATGTATAGGAAAGGCATGTGTTGAGGAAGAGTGTTGAGGTAACAACCCATGCATTCCTACACTTAGAATATTATTTATCTGTGAGATTGTTGTAGATCTAATACTCTGTGGTTAGGAACGCGCTCTGTCATGTCAGCTCAGCTCAGCAAGATGTAATTGTTCATGTTTCCTATTAATAAATATTATAAAAGTACAATGTGGGTTTGGAACAATAATATTAAACAACATCAATAATACTAGTTACTAAAAAAATTGTGCCAGAAGTAGTCTTTTTTTATAGAGGTTATTTCCTTTTTAAATTTATACTTCCTAATCAAATATGCATGATCAATATTGTTTTAGGCGATCTGCAAGAACCTATTTTGCATATCGCTAAACACGTCAATTTAAACAAACATAGATACTAACTTCAAAAGCCCATATAATCCTATTCTCCTCTTCCTCCAACGAATCATAAGCATCTTCATCAGCTTTCAGCTTGTTCTTAGTGAACATATAGTCCTGCAGCTGTGATCTTCCTCACAGCATCCATTCTCTCCTCATTCACTCTGACGATAGATTTAAGGAGCTTGGCAAACGAATGCTGTGTGTCATCGTCTTCCGTTGGCCTTAGTAGTTGATATTCGTAGGTTATGACAACCTGAAATGGAATGGTTAAATATAAAATATATTTATCTTGAAGTAGGTAGGTAATTACCATGAAGGTATATATTAAATGCAGCCTACAGTAGGTATCAATATTTACTTAAAGCTCGATACTATCACGCTGTGATCAGACCCTCAATTTCTAATTAGGTTACCTTAGTTCTCTGTTTACGAAAAAGATCTAGCCCTAAAGATTGTACAAATTATGATTTGTAAATTTATGTTAAAAATCGCATCATAATCGGTCCATTTATTTAGCAGCTATGACTTCTTTCTACGATGCCATGTCATGTATTATCTCTTTTTTGTATTGTCTCTTGACTTGCATTGTAACAGACTATATCATACCTAAGACAATGCTGTGGTGAATTAATCAACCATGCTAATATAATACTTATGCACCTAACACTTATGCACCTAAATTATGTGAGATGAGAAAATACATAATTTTATAAGTTACCTTAGCACAAAACAGGAGGAGAAAACCAATCACTGCACTCAGAATCATTTCAATCCACTCCTTACATATTTTGGGCCACAAACAAGCCAACTTGTATGTCAACAAAGCCACTGTTTTAGTCTTACTATACGATAAACTATGACTTATCGTGATTGAATATTAGTACTACACATTTTGTGACCTTGAAACTATGTAGGATTTAATAGAAATTTAGTTCGTGGTTTAAGACGTAGCTTTTGATAAGGATTAACGAATTAACTTAATTTGACGTAATTTAAAATAAAATGGCGGCTAAATATAATTTAATACTTACGTTTTATTTGCGTAAATAATAATACCTACGGTTCTACTAAGGCTGCCCGCCCACGTCCGATAAAATCGGTGACCGGTTTTTTGTAGGAGAAATATAGAACACCCTGATAGCAATAGTGCAACGCACACGTCCTACAAAAAGTAGGTCAGAATTCGGTACAGAGAATCGGCGTCTAACCACGGCGTCCAACCCAGCTAAGTTTTTAGTTTTTCGCTCCATAAGGCTTGTCACGTTACTTATAATTAGGTACTAATTAATTAAAGCATCTGTAGGTATCTCAACAAAAAAGTAAAACTTTAAACACTAGTAACACAATTTACCTAGCTAGTTACTTTAGACTATTATGGTAGGAAAATTAAAAGATCAATTTGATATACACAACAATTTATTTAAAAAAATATTGTTCTACACTACCTTTCTATTAATTACCTACTAAGAGATAAACAATAGGTATTATTACATCTTATTTATAACAAAATAACTTATTCATAAAAGTGTCACATCCTTAATTATTTGTTTAGTGCTCATTAAGTAACTTATTTAAATTTTATTCAGGAATCTATTTATTTATAACCTTATTGTAACACTATAATCATTGCTGACTAGTAAAAATGAAGCCAGTAAAGAATTAAATATTCCAACAGAGAATCTTAAAAAATCTGAAAGTGCAAAAATACATTCATCATCACCATCTCCCGAGCCTTTTCCCGACTATGTTGGGGTCGGCTACTAGTCTTACCGGATTCAGCTGAATACCGTATTTTACATGGAGCTATTAACTATCTGACCTCCACAACCCATTTTACTGGGAAACACAGTATCCCATTATCCCATAGTAAGACTGGTTGTCAGAATTGACTTAACGACTGCCAAAGATCTATGTATGACAGCAGGGACCTACTGTTTAACGTGCTTTCCGAAACACGGAGGGGTCTCGGTATGTTATAAATGGTCACCCATCAACGGACCAACCGCGGCGAGTGCGGCTTAACCTGTATTATCGGTCAAACCGTACGGCTTCATTTTATAATGCTTGCATTTTATAATACATTTTATATGCTTGTGCTCCACTCTATTTGTAAATACAGCATTATAAGTTCATAATTTAAAATGTATTTGTGCTAATCATTGATAATACGCATTTCTACAAAGTATAGTATTAAAATATGTTTGGCACTATGGGATAAGACACATCATTGCTTTAAGATGATTGCAGTGTTGTAGCAAAATTCATTTATAGCAATTCAATAAACTAAGCGAAATGTAGACTATTTTTTACTTCTATATGAGTTATTAAGATACAGTTTTTTTTGTCTATGAGTTACTTAGATGATACTCTGATCCGAAGGTAGTTGGGCGATCCCGAAAAATGCAGATTAGTATTTTTGCACGTATATTTGCGAAAATGGTATATTTTGCTAGTAATTAGGGTCTATTTGCCTCACAAACTTTAATATTATTATGTATGGTGCATTCAGATTTTGAGTTTAACAATATTTCATTAAACTTTCACTAAGTGATTACCTATTTTTATTAAAACTAAGATAATAAAAGTTACTTTGAATTATTTCTGTTACCATTACACAAAAGCTTCAAATTTATGAGCCAGAAATAATTAAGTAACATTTAATTATCTTGGCCTTATTATGATTAACATACTTCTAATTAGATTTACTAAATTCTCACTAAATGGTGTTATTTGATATAGTTATAGTAATGTACTATTGTTGTGGTTTTAAATAATTTTTTACATGCTGTAATATACATGTAACCATATTAAACACAGTGACTGGTAAATCTATTTTTTTTCTCAATAAACATAAATAAAATATGATTTATCAATATTTATGCATCACTGTTAAAACATCAAATACACCACTCTGTTTAGGGTGGTTTGTAGAAGTGCCATTATATTTTTTGTCTTTCTGCTCTTTGGCATAACTTTAATCAAGACCTTAGTTATACATATCATAAATTGTTACTGTATAACTGTATAATTTACTAACATGTCTGATTTACCAGTCACTACATACTACACCAGCATACACAGGTAAAATATGAGAATTTAGAGTGCTCCAGAAATACATGGTCATATTTGAAATACCTACTGCTTTAGCTTATAATAATGAACATTTTTCTTTATAAAACCATAGATAATTCTCAAAAAACAATTGGCCTTACCAGTTACCATACAAAATTATCATCAGCTGATCATAAGCTTAGTAAAAGACGTCTAATTTCTTCTTGGAGACTCCAATCCAATACTTGGAGACAGTCATTCATTTCTATAAAGAAATGAATGACTGCCTCCAAGTAAGCTGAAGTATTTCAAATATGACTTTTCATTTCTGTAACACCTCTAAAATACATATGTATTTATTTATTACTTTACAATTTATATATCTATGTAGAGCTCTGCCTATAGTTCTTGGTGTCCAGTATCTTCTTGCCGCACATTGCACATATACCTTTCTTGTATGCACACGCCTGGCAGTAGTGCGACCCCACTTGATGTACTTTTGTTCGACATATTCTGGAAAATATAATATTATAGTGTTGTTACTTAACATACAATATGCACAGAATTACAAATATTTAACTTTTAAGAGAAGGTGAAATATAAGAGTAATGAATTATAAAGGTGACTATGTTTTAGATTTTTGTGATTAGTATTTTTTAACAGTTACATTATATGGGTATTTATCTATTACTATTGTAGGGACGCTGCTGATGCAGCAATTTATTATGTATAGCATGTTGATATTAATGCGGCGCACAGTCCGCTCCCCACGATTGTACTTAACACACGTGTGTATTTTGTGTCCGTTATTCAAGTAAACTTTTTTACTATTGAAAGCTGTCTTTATTTATCAGTTTACATAACATCCCCTAAACTATGATTGGTGTAACGGTAATTTAGTACAATAAAATAAAAAAAAAAATTGATGGCATGACAGATACCAAGGTTTGCAGTAAAAGGATAACATAATGTGTTAGCCCCAAAAACTAAGGGATGAGGATAGGATGAAGTATTATATTAGTTATCTTAATTGCAAAATACTACAAGTATTACTACATTTATTTATACAGCAAATAATTACATACTCTTTATTATGTTTACGTCTATTTGGCGTGGTATTTTGTAGCTGTTTACTAGACTCAATATTTACATCTTATGAAGTTTGTAACAAATATTATTATTTACTTAAGAGTCGTCCAGTAATCAAGTTATTAAAGTTAGTTATTACTTTTATTTGAAGTCCTAAAAAACATTGTTTATTTACCTGCACTCTTGAAACTTGCTTGTGTATGGGTTAAAACGACCTTTCTTCGCAGTTAGGGCCTTGTTCTCGCCAACTTTTCTACCGCCAGACTCTACAGTATTCCTAGCCCCTGATTTCCAAGGGTCCGGTGTTATTACACGACCTAATTTCTTCTCACACTTTTCGCAAACCATTTTGATTTTTATTTTACTACACTTATAGTAGTTTTCTTATTTTTTTAGTTTACATGAATTAAATGTGATAATATTTCACTTAAACCTAAACTGTTCAATCTTCCTGAATATTTTAGAACGCCGTTTGAATTAGAGTTTATAATCTCGCTTTATTTAGTTTATTATATTGTTTTTTAATAATACTGTACGTACGTCGTACACACTTTCGTTAAATCACAAACTGTCATACGTCACTGTCAAAGTAAAAAAAAATAAAAACATTAGTCTATGTATGGAAATAGTGTTTAACATAGTGACATTTCTCCTTGTTAAATTATTATCTTAGAAACGAATTTAAAACGAAACGAACGAAAAAGAAACATTTACATTATACAAATTTATTTTCCAAATCTCTGATTTTAAAACGTCTAAACATAAAATACAGAATATCCTTAATATTGTAAACCTGTTTATGGTTTGTTCATGAAACTCTCATCTCATTCTCTAGCCGGGTAACCATAGAGAAAAGTACGGGTAACTGATGTCATTGAATCCGATTGTTTGATCCTTGGATTGAATTTTATTTATCGTAGTGGGGTTATGTGAATCTACAGATCAAAACTGCTATCCAAGGTAGCTTGTTAAAACCGTAAGTAGAAATTGTAGCTATAATGTAGCGTGATCAAGCGATTAAGCTATTTCTTCTTATCCATTTTCATTTGTTACTTATTTTTTTTTTTGCTTTTGCCATAAAAAACAAAAAAAAATCGAATTAACAAATTACAGTGCCATGACATTATAAATAATTAAATGCTTTTGGAATCTGATCATTTTTATTTGCATTTTTTCAGAAAAAAAACATAAATGACAACTTAAAAGAAATGAAACAATGGAGGTTGAAAATGTAAGGTTTATATATAGTTTAATTCTATTTCTATAATCTATATTTAATTTAATAAAATCACAATATTATTATTAAAAAAAAAAATCACAATTATATAAAGATGTTTTTTTTTTTTTTTTAGAATAAAGGTAAAGCTCTCACAAAGCAAGAAACGAGAGCATTATTAGATTTAATTGATAAGAGCAAGATTTTACTTACTAAATCTTGTAATGCGGCGACAAATAAGCTAAAAGCTGATGGATGGAAACGTATCACGGAAGAATTTAACGCCATTGGTTTAACGTATGCACGGACGCCGCAACAACTACGTTTAAAGTGGGATAACTTGAAGAAAATGGCACGGAAACGTACTGCCCGAGTAAGTATTAATTGATGGCGTTTCCAATGTACTATAGCTTTACTTTATACAATACTATTACTCACCGGTATATTTGAAAAATTGTTCAATAAATTTACCTACTTGTTAAATCATATAGATACTCGCTTGGGCTCGAACCTTCAACCTTGTACATACAACTCTGATATAACTCCCGGCAAATAACTTGGCAAGATTTTGACGTAGTGGGGGTAAACCCGCGCATATTCGACTAACTCACCAATCTCTAATCGACTCGGTCGATGAACGCACCAATCGCGCGCTCGGATCGGCGGCTCGGTCGACTAACGCACCAATCGCGCGCTCGGATCGGCTCTACCGCATACCCCGCGTCCCGCTTGACCACCAAATAGACCTAAAAAACGATTTCTGCGCATCTAACGACTCTTGCCAAGTTATTTGCCGGCAGTTATACATGAAAATATTTTTTCTTGAGCTTGTATTTTACATTTTTTTAGTCGTTAGTTCAATAAAATTGTACATAAAGTTTATATAACTATTAGACCACAACTGGACATAGGCATCTCCCAAGTTGTACCACAACACTCCTTATAACTATTAGTTTCTATAAAACATTTTCTGATGAGTAACAGCTATCGGATTATATCACCTTGAGCATACATCTATATTATTATTATATTTTCAGCCACCAGAACCACATGAGTACGCAGCAGCAGACGAAATCCTTTGTCAAGTAACAGCCATGTTGAATCGCAGTAGCACAGTCGAAGGCTTAACAGAACAATATGGAGGTGACGCAGAATCGAGAGATGACAGCGACATCATAACATTTACTGTAGACGAAGGTACTTTAGTAGAAGTCACAGATGAATCTAATGAGTCCGATGAACCTTTGAAACTGCAGGTTTTAAGAGAAATGGAGGATGATAGTGATGCGAAAACATGCTTTTCGATAGAAGAGCAAAAGAAAACCAACAGCAAAAATAGTACGCCAAAACCTTTCGGTTAGTTATTATACTTTTTAATTTACTGCCGATTTCAATAATATATTCAGAGATCAATTTATCCGACTAGAGATTTTAATTTGATGTTTTACGGCGCTTAAGTCATAATTTTATCTGTAGTAGGAATAACTATCTAAGGATATGTTATTGAAATGGGCTGTCAGGAGACGACAGAAGCGAACTGTAGAAGTGATAAATCATGAGCTTAACTTTTTATTACAGGTTTAAAACGAAAACTAAAGGATGATGAAGGTCGTACAGCCCGCAATGTCGCCATCGCAGAATATTATACAATAAAGAAAAAACTTCTTGAAGCTAAATTAGATAATATAATATTAGAAAATGATAAATTACGAATGGAACTGGAAAAAATTAAACAGTCGTTATAAGATAGTTTTTAACGGCATAGAAACCTGTTTCGTTACTATAGTAAATAGATTTAATTTAAATACCATAAGAGTACAAATAAATGTTTTTAAAGAAACAAACTTTCTCCATTAGAATTTTATTTTAACTCTTTACCCAGCACTAATTAATTTATTCCTAGTGTCGCATTCAAATCACATAGGTACACAAATAACGAAGGTTTCCACCTGTGCTTCTAACCCACTGTATATCACACTTTAACTCTCTTTTTCTTCTCGATAATATATAATTCTCCAAAGAAATTATAAATCAATTGCGATCTCTGTCTTATATCAGCAATATCTCCAAGCTCTGTATTTTCATGTCTTTCAGTGCAAACCATATCTTGTGGCAAGTCTACTTCACAAGGTATTTCTTCGAAGTTATTTATCCTACATATGTTATGTAATACTGCTGTAGCAATGATTACATTTTGAGTATTATGTACTTGTAGACGCAGGATTTGAGCTAAAACTGGAAATCGCCGTTTCCATAGCTCAAGAGTCCTGAAAAACAGTTTAAAATATAATGACTTTATTTTTAATAGACATCTCTAGACACTGCGCTCATTAGCCAATAAATTAATACGATCTAAATATGTTTGCATTGAAAGTTAAAAACTATTATTCATTAAATATATGTATCTATGAAATGTATTTAGATGAACGATAAATAATTTACTTACTGTTCAATTGTTTTCAAAACTTTCAAGTGTGCCTCATTGTATCTCTGTTCAGATTCGAGTCTAGGGTTCGTTACAGGCGTTAGTAAGTATGCCCTATTCACATAAGCAGAACTTCCAACCAGCCAGCGATTACCATATGCGGCTCGTTCAAATTTGTCTGAAATAACGACATATTTAAATAAATTAACATAATACATTGTCGCAGCAAGAACGTTTTACGGCCAATTTCAATAACATATCCGTAGATATTTTTTTCGTCTAGAGATAGAAATTTGACGTTTATGGCGCATAATTCTATCTCCAGTAGAAAAAACTATCTACAGATATGTAATTGAAATAGGCAGTTAGGGAGCCAATGTTTAAGAGGCATATGTGCAGCAGTGGACTCAAACATGCTAAGAAGAATCTACACTACAGCAAGCCATCAGTAGATAGAATTTTGATATTTTTTTGATACTGGAGATAGAATTATGACCACCATATTCCTATTTGGTAAAGGAAATCTATGGATAAGGGACTGATTTCGTTTTATTCACATTTTTTTTTAATATATATTTACCTTTTAATACAGAATTTTGAAAGACAGTTTCGTCATCCGCCGCTCCCGGCCACCGTGCGACCACATTCATTAGTTTCAGATCAGAATCACACACAGCCTGGACTTTCAAAGAGTACTCCTCCTCTGCGTTTTTGAATTCATTACCTAGTAAATTATCTGTAAATGAAGACTCAATAATTTACCAAAGAGAATGTAATTTTTTTCGAGTTCTAGTAAAGTAAATAAAACATGTTAAACATGAAAAAAAAAACTACCTTTAATGGCAGAAAACTATCAACCGAGAAAGTCATTATTTTGTAAGAGATCTGATCTGATGCATAAGCTGAATGAATTTTAGTTTTAGTTACCATGATGATAAAAAAACCTAATCTAAAACACTTCAAATTTTAAAACTAATCTAACACTATTCAATTAGCATTACGGATCAATAGTGTATTAACCTACTTTGAGAATGAAGACGAACATGAAAACTCTTTATAACTCCAAGCACGCGCGGCATTTCCGCCATCTTGTAAAATGGTAGAGCACCATCAGTGTGTACCACAACATACTTCTTATACAGGCTGGCGATGGCTCTAGATATCTCCTGCACTATTCTACAGGCTGTTGACCTTGAAACTCCTAAAAGGTTGGAGACTGAGAAATTTCCAACTGCGTAGAATCTTAGTGTTACTAATAGTTGATGCATTGGAGCAACTCCGTTGTTCCTGCAAAAAGATTTTTATAAATTAGTAATACATTTTTTTATGTTATAATTTTCAGCCATTCTCGCCTCACTGCAGAGCAAAGGCCATCTTTTATGATTAATTTAAATTGCATGTTTTTGATATATTTTATAACATCACATAAATAAATTGGTACCTAAAATAATCCATTTTAGTTATGTTATATTTTACTATTTTGTACATCAATCATTTGCTATAAACAGGATATTTGGGACTTCTCCTGCAGGTACTCCATAGGAATAATATTTTAAATTCAAGTGAGCAGATTATTTACCTAAATGTTTTTAAAGCACCTGTAAAAGATTTACAACCAAAAGAATAGATTTGTTATGTCATTGATTGAGATATGAGTAGGTTTAGCTGAAGATATGTGGATAGACACTTGAGTTTCTTTCTGTTTCGTTTAAAAGATGGTATGCATAAACACTGATAGATAAAGACGTTGTATATGTAAGTGTACCTTATTTATGTTAACTCACCGCCTAGAAGTAACTCGTACGTAAGGCATTATTTCATTCAAAAGCTCTTCAACAGCAGACTTATTTAATCGAAATTTAAAAGTAAAATCAATGTCGTTTAGACCATGCATGGTTTCTACTGGCCGAAAACCCTTTGCCCTGTGCCGAAACCGGCGCACGGGTTTTTTAACTGCCGCCTTCTGATCTTCAGAATCTTCTTCATCCCATTCCGATAGCATATCTAGGAGTTCTAAATCTCTTAAATCCTTGCTTGTTATAATGTCGAAATTAAACATTATTTGAGTTTCATGTTAATTTAACCAAGTATTTTAAACTGCTTGTTTACAAATAATGCGATCGTTTTATTTTGACAGATAAATTGTCAAAGACAGTCAAAGTTATGAGGATATGGGTTATGCAGTGTCATTTGTTTTTGAACGAAAGATTGTTTCTTAACTTTATCCAGGTAGTTTTCAGTAATTAAATTAGTGTAAGAATTTAAGTTATTTACCGCAAAGATATACTAGAAAAATTGTAAAATACATTATTTTCAGAGGACTTCAATTGGTAAAATTCGCGCAGTTAGTAGCCACCCCACAGTTTCTACCACTAGGTAACCCCGCTCGTTAACTTGCTATTTTTTTTATATATTTGGTATAACTGCCAGGTATTTTGTATGGAAATAACCGTTAAATATAATTATATAAGTATAACTGACAAAACCGCAGCTGCTTAGTGGTTAAACTGTCTAAATTTGTGTGCGCGATGGTGTAGGTTCCAATATTTAAATAGGCCTACTAGCTATATATTTTTTTACTGGGTAGGTACCAATAATAGCCATATTAGGCAAAGTATCTAATTAAAGCTCTGAAATAGTAGGTATACTAAATACCAATTACGTACTACGATTGTCTACGGATTAAAATAAACGTGTTACATGTAATATTTTTTTTTTTTAACGAAATAAGAATTAATGTCTAGGAAACGTGTGCCCTCGAGCTTTTCCTTTATTTTAATCTACCATGTTTCTTAGAGAGATTTGATCCTCTTTATGAATTTATGCTGTGTTTTATTTTTTATGTAATTTTGGTTTTTATTCGCCATCATCAGTAGGTATTTAGAGCAGACTTTTTCCCCCAAAACGAACCACCTATATATAAGATTGTTTGTTATTTAAAACACTTTGTTTTTTGATCCAATAAATTATTTTTATTTTTGACTTAGTTCTATAAATTAAACACTGTTTTGTTTGTAGTATTTAATAATTACAATATTATAATAGTAATGTTCCTAATTACATATTTATATAACTTTACCATACACTTAAACTTGGATTATATGTTTACCCGACTGCGCCAGAAGGAGGGTTTTGTTGTTTAACTTATGTATCCTTGATGTTTAAATTCCTAGATCAAAGTTGTTTTATCTAGTTTACTAAACGATTAATTTTGCTGGCAAGTGACGTCATTTTACCAATAATACTCTGTGAAGAAAAAAAAAACATTATATGAGAAAAATTGCAAATTGATTTTAGTAATATTAAAAAAATAGTTTTTGCTTATCTCCCAAACAAGACCAAATAGGCAAATAGTAATGAAGGTTATAATGAAAGCAGCAAAATTTAAAAAAAAAATTAATTATACAGGGTGTTGAGAAACCCCTGTCCGATCCGAAAGGGTGATAGAGGGTCCACAATTACATGCCCAAATAAAATATCAAATTTGGAAAATTCATGATAGAAACAATAATAATGGATTTTGAAATAACCATTTTTTCGACCGGGTTACACCGGCCGCTGGTCGCAAATAGACTGAGTCTGGTCTAGTCTAGTTATTCCCGTGAAGTATATTACTATAAACATGCAGCGCGATAGTTTAAAATTTAATACCTGTAATCTATTTAGCAACATAAGTTTCCACTTATTCCACAATTCTTTGAAAGCAGATTCTTTGATAGGGTCTGACGATATTTTTTGTAAGTCCATTGTGACAATTTCGTCTATCGGTACAAATGGCTCAGAGTATTGATTATTTGAAATATGTGACTGAATTTGATAGTGTGTATCCAATTGTTCTGAATGAGGATACTCCTCATAGTATGGGTCTAGATTTGCATATAAAGGAGGTATGGGTTCTGAGTTTGAGAGTGAAGGAAATATTTTTTGTACTAATGAGTTAGATTTGATTGACTCAATTGGATTTAGGTTGGACACAAGATTTTTTGTTGAATCTATTCCCGAGCCTATAGTTGAGCTAATACTCGACACTATGCCGGAATTTATTCCTGAAGTTACTCCCGAGGAAATTCCTGAACTGATTTTTGATAACAACCCGGTTCTAGGAACTAATACTTTACCGTCATTTGATTCGGCTAGAGAAATGGAATTAGGATCCAAAGTTGGATTGTTGTCTGAATTAGTAAGTTGTCTACCAATTGTTTTTTCACTAGAGACAGATTTGTCTGATCCGGTTTTGTTGTCTACTGTATTGCTATTTACTTGATCGGGGTCAACAGAAATGTCAGAATCTTTATCGTCGTCATTGTCACTAGTTTTGTCTCTTTGTTTTGTCTCGACAGTTCTGCTTCTCTTAAGACCCTCAATAGCAGTCTTAGAAAGGTCCCATCTTCTAGTATCTTTAAAATTACGAACCTCTAAAGGTGCCTCAAAGTCTTCGGTTTCGAACAAAACTGTGACTTTATTGTCAGGTAAATGTCTCACTATTTTCATAAGTCGTACTTCGTCATTAGTCATATTAATGTTGTTAATTGTCTTAAGGAAGTCTTCGTAAGGCATTATATTTTTCACTATAAACTGTGGACGGTAAACAATAATTTTGGGATACTTTACTAGATGTGTTAATTCTACGTACCCTTGGTTAGTAGAGAGTGTGAATGGAACGGTAAATTCTCGGGTCCTCAGCGAAGCATCGTGGGCATTTCGTAGAAACTCTTTCATGCTTTCAAAGCTCCTTGCCGCTTCGCGATTTTGCTCTAAGGTACCATCTGTCGATCTGTCTTCGGATCTTAAACTTAGTTTTTCAGGACTATCTGCAGTGTTCACGTTGTTCATTGCATTTTTATTTTTGGTTACTAAAGTACTTAATGGCTTATCGTCTTTGATATTAGTATCAGGAACAGTTTCTTCGTAAATCATATTAAAAGAGATTTGACTTTCATCTGCTTTAGATTTAGCTGATGACTCAGCTGTTTTCTGATGATGCTTGTTGTTATTATTCTTATTATGGTTATTATTGTTACTTTTGTTATTATTGTTTTTATTTTGGTCAGCTTTAACTTTAGATTTCAAGCTATTATTTGTATTATTAGGACGGATTTCGGCTTCGTAATCCTCATTCTTAGGCATCTGGGTATCATCATCATACTTAACATCGAATACATTGTTATCATCATCGTCAGATATCTTATAAGTGTCGAGAACGTCTGACACATAAGTCGGTACCTTGACTTGTTCAGCACTGATTTGTTTTGAATAGGAATATTCATCAGTCTGTTCTAACAAGCTATTATCGTTTTCGTTTGAAAGATCGTATCGATTTTGTGCTTGAGATTTTCTTATGATGTAGTGTGTGATGCGACCTGAATTTTTTCGAGTTTTTTTTGACGATGGTTTCTGTTCCTCGCTACTAATGTCCTCTTTGGATTCATATTTTGACGCATACAAATAGAAGGGATTAATTGATACTTTATCATAGTTCAACGATCTCAAAGTATTATCAAGTTGACATTCGAGAAGTGACATAAACCGATCTATTACTGGTCTTAATGCCATTGTGAATTTACGAATGGCATATTTTTCACACTTACTTTTATCTGCATCTGTTTTTAGCAAACTTTTTCTAAGTTTTTTAGCTACAGGTTTATTATGTAATCTCGCCCGTACTCTCGGTTTACCACTAGCTTTCATAGTCTGACCAGTGCTCCTTGATAAAGGTCCTTCTTTTGTAATCTTACTTCGTTTGAATGTTCTTCTATAATCAGAACGTGGTCTTTGTCTTGGCACTTGCCCTTTACTTATTTCTTTATACAGTTCATCTTCAGCGAGTATGGAATTAATGTCTGGTTTGTCGTCATTTGCGGTTTGCCACTTACCATTAAGTGTCTGAATATTTTTAGGACCGCGTTTCCTTAGATTCAAGCTGCTGCCGTCGTCTTCATTGCGGCATTCTACATTCTCCATGTAGTTCCGATGTAATAAGTCAATTGATGAATTAAGTGATTCCTCGTTCACCTGTTGGCAGTCAGAATTTTCGACGTCTCCGTAAAATGGTTTGATGTATTTGATGATAGTTCTTGATACTTTGTCAGAACTAGCTTCGTCGTCTTCTAACAACTTCTTAACTTTAAGTATTACTTCACCTATCCTGTCTCTAGGTGGTTCGGGTTTGACTTTGTATGATTCAGTGGTTGGTTTTGAATTTTGATGGTCTAAGTATGCTTGTATCATGATTGCGATGTTGTGTAGCGCTCGTTCGTTGGGTTGTTCAGTTATGTTGATGATTTTGGACAGATTAGCCCAGAGTTTCATGAGGTTGTTGTTGTAAGTTTTGCAAGTGTCGGGGTCTTGAGTGTAACCTGCTTGTGTGAACGGGGATCTTCTGAAGCGATTGTCATAGCGGTGTTCTTTATTCTGAAATAATAACGTTAGCACTAATTAGAACAGATCCTTGCGGGGTTCGGACCTAACAATCTGAATTAGGCAAACAGCAAGAGAGAGCTGTATCTTAGATTTAAGTATATAAGTACATATATTATTTCTAGTTTGGCCGGCAAGTGTCGGCTCGATTAGGGTCATTCTAGAATAGTAAAGGGATAAGATCTGACAAATATATTTAAATTGGTACTTATCAATAAGGTGTCAATATTAAAACTATCTTACTGAGCGCGTCCTTGATGACATCTGAAACATTATAAAATTATAAACTGTACACTATATTTTTCTTATTTAAGAAAATATATTTTGAGTTTTCGAAAATTCTAGGATAACTATTGTTAAATTAAATTAACATAGTTATTGAAAAGAATATGAATATTGTCAACTACATGGATCGCTCTCAAAACCGTTGGATGAGTGGGTTTCCAAAATACAAAGAGTCTTTTTTAAGATTTGAGTCCAAGAACGTTAAAAAAGTGGATCAGCTTGCTCTTGAATATTATAAAATTAATCTGTCAAATCAACAATTTTTGGAAGAATGCTGAATATTTTTGAAAAAATAGTATGCATGTTTTTGGTTACCTTCCACCCTTCAGTTAGAACAATATAATAAATTAAGAAGAGAGCACAGAACAAATATATCTGTTTTGTGTAAGGCCTAACTAAGAGCCTCGGCCTGTGTGCCTACTTTAAAACCTACTTACCCCATATTTATACCCGAGTAATAACTACTTACTTTAAATCGAGGATCCTAGAAATCATATTAAATTATATTAGTTATTTTCTAGTTACCTAATTAGTTGGTGGCCAAAGAGTGGTCGCATTTACTTTGTAGATATAAAGTTCCGCCATAATATGCAGCAGTCGGAATGCCTCTCACATATCTGGCTCGAAATCCAGCTTACTTTCCCAGCTTTATAACAAGTAAAAGTAAAAGATAAATGCAGTTAATTAAATAATTATTGCATACTCACCTGGCTTATTGTATTCTAAAAATTGAATTTTAAATAGATTTTAAGGTATAATGTCACTTAAACAAACTATTTCAATTTACTTACGGGTTTTTCGTAATAAAGATTTCCGTTACGCAGTTGTAAATTAATTTTACTGTCTTCGTATTTATTTCTAGCCCTCTGGCGAAGGCCTTCACGAAATTTTTGACGAAGGTACTTTCCAGCCAATAGGTCATCAAAATTCACGTCTGAGTCCAAGTCCTCCACTGGGATTTTAATTACGTTCTCTGTGGTCGGATTGTCATTGGTTTCTTCAAAGGCCGGTTTGTCTTTGGTTTCTTTAACGGCCGGATTGTCAATGGCCTGTACAAAATCCGGATTGGGGCTGGTTTCCATATCAACTGGATTGTTATTGGTATTTAGATAAACCTGATTGTCATCAGTAAGTATATAAGCTTGATTATCATGATGTGTATAAGCCGGATTTTCATTGGTATGCATATAAGCCGGATGGTCATTGGATTGTATGTAAGCAGGATTGTCATTATAATGAGAAAAAGCCGGATTGTCATTGGTTTGCATATAAGCCGGATTGTCATTATAATGGGCAAAAGCCGGATTTCCATTGGGTTGACTGTCGGCCGGATTATCATTGGTTTGCATGTAAGCCGGATTGTTATTAAAATGGGAAAAAGCCGGATTGTCATAGGTCAGTATAACATCCGAATTGTCATAGGTCAGTATAACATCCGGATTGGGACTGGTTTCCATATCAACCGAATCGTCGTTATGTAAAAAAGCCGTATTGTCTTCGTTGAGTATTAAACTATGAGGTCCAGGTAACTTAATTTTGGTAGGTTTGGAATGTTGTCGTAAATGTTTACCACCTTTTCTTAAGGCATCGGGTTTGGTATTATCTGTAAATCGTTCTTGGACACTTTGGCTGTGTTTCGTGGCCAATGATTTCATTAGTTGTTCGAACTGACTGCCTCTTGACGACCATGGCCGATCATCTTTGTATACCTTATTGCTGACTCTTTCCTTGACGACGTTATGATGATTTGAGACCAAGCTTTTCATGTATTGATGGTAACGGTTTCTTAATGCCGGCTTTTTTTTGCGCCCGAGATGCGGACGTTCGAACCACGGACTCTTTCTATCATTGTCTTTGTCTATGTGGATATTCTTTCTTTGTACTGATTTGTCGAGTTTATTTATTATTTTTACTATTTCATTGACCAGCCACTCGTTGTGATTGAATTGAGTTCTTGTTTTGGAGATACCGTATGTTTTTGTTGGTACTGTATCACTGTATTGGTAATCATCATCATCCACATGGTACGGTTTGGTGTCCTTGAGAAGTTTTTCTATATCCCTTCTTGCTTCTTCTTCTAAATTTTCATCTGTTAGTTTAGGAAGCTTTTTCTTTATTGCCTTTTTTTCATGTCTCTGTCAAAAAATGAAATTGTGTTAACCTAATCTATAAAATGCCAGCCTTTTTGGGCACACTCCCAGTCGACAGCGATGTGGATGAATTTTTTGATGCCTTATTTTAGTTTTAAGTTTTATTTAGTGTATAGGTTCTTTTGTTTTTCTTATTTTTAGTGTAGTTAAGTTTTTTATATTATTGTAAATATTTAAAGTTAAATAAAAGGAACTATCTATAAAACGATGAGATTTTTTTTTTATTTATAATATAATATATCTTTATGGATTGATCTAAAAATGTTTTGGTAAAACATACAAAAAATCACTCTTCCCATTTAAGTAAGTTCACTACTCAATATATTTTATGCCATAGGTATCAAAAGCCAGCCAAAAATTTTGTTGGCATTTGTCTTTAGATTACTATATAGTCGAAAACGTCTTGGTTTAGAGAAACATGGAAATTCGTTGAGGAATGTAACATTAATAAATGCTCAGTAAAAGTGTTGTGCCATTTAGTTCTACAGACAACTGACATGTGTATACCTACTAGATAAAAATGGCTGAAATTGTATTTTAATTGCGTTATTCTTATTTGAGTACTGCATTAGTACTTTACGAAACTCCAGTATATTTACAAATCACGTAAAACCTTGTAACCTTGACTCTACAGTTTGCTGCTAAAGTATAATATAACACACAAACTTATATAGCCTTCGAAGCATCTGTCATAGTTATCGGAACAAGATAGATAAACTGTACACAAGGTAACATCAGATTTACGTGTAGCTCACCGTAACTAATTGAACAAACTGCAATTTATCCCAGAAAACGAACAAAATGCTAAAGAAAATTATAGAGATATATTTCTAGAGTATAAAACAACTTACTGCAGAATTAATGATGTTGACAGCACAAATTAATAATATATAAAAGGTAATTTTCTTCATCGCACACTTTCTTCACCGTTTGGAACGGTCGCACCGTGAGTAATGCTGACAAAATACTAATTAACGTTTACCGATAAAATGCAAAATTGATATTTGCTGAAAGATGTCGCTATTAAATTGTATTGTTGGCTATTTAAACGGATTTGTACGTTTTATCTCGACTTCCTGACTATTAACTGGTCTCTTAAACTTTGTATTGTAATCTATTATTATTAATATTAAAATAATTAAGAAATTTTAATCATTAATTTTAGGATGTTAAACTATCTGTTTTTATAGGTCTTTTTTCACTACACAACTGCTTCATTTAAGGTCTTCAATACTTTTAATGTTTGTGCAACAATATAATATAGTTAATATCTATTAAATAACCATGAAATAGGTACACGATATTTAAATAAAACATGCCCCTGAATATTATATACATTATTATATTGAGCATTGAAAATAATATGAGTACGAGCTCACAATGTATTTAAATCAAGAAAATAGTTTACAAAAATTCTAATGCAATTAAATTGAACAAATAATAATCAATTAACTGAATTTAATTTTGTCCCCACATGCACGAAATGCTTACTAATTAAAATATGTTCTACTCACTTTTATTAATTATAACAGCTTGTCCAAATTAAAAATGTTAATGTTAACTTTGAGTAACGAACAAGATTGAAATGAAAAATACATAATCTTTTCTCTGGCTTAAATTCGTAGAGTTTAATAAATATACACTGCATTTTGGGATGTAAATGAATAAAAACCATAATTAATTTTATATCTCTTTAATTCTCTATATTGCAATTTATGACTAATACTTGTCTTATCAGACCAAAATGGTCCCAATACAATATTTGTAATATTTTTTGTGATCGATCAATTTATATTTGTTACTTTGTAAGTCAAATTAAACATACGAACTCTGTAGTTTTCTATAACTATTTAATAACATGTCTAACATCAAAAGCTTTAAACCTACAATAAAACTAGCACAATACATAAAACAAAAGCATTTCATAACAAAATATTGCACAAATTAAATATACAACTTAAATATAATTCTAATAAAATTGCTAACTTTGACTAGGGAGTTTATCTTGCGGAGTTTTACTGTCATTAACGACTTTATTTTTCTGAATTTCTGTAGTATCCTGATCAATTTGTTCTTGAGAATACTGAGCAGTTTGTTCTTCTGCCATTTTACTGTCATCCTGCGCAGGTATTTGATCGTTCTGGTATTCTTGCGCGTACTGCGTTGTGTCGTATTGTTCACCTTGATAGGTAGCATCGGGCGCGTAGTTTTCATATTGCTGATCGTATTGCGCGTTGGGATCTGTGAACTGTTGTGGATACTGCTCATAATTCTCGTATTGTTCATTTTGTTCGGGATTGTACGGTTGTTCGTACTGATTGTCATAAGCTGCTTCAGTTGGTTGGGCTTCTGCTTCATAAGTTTGATCATACTGATAGGGTTGTTCAACAAATTCTTCAGAATGTTCGACTTCCATTGGTTTTTCCGCGTCATTTGTTTCCAGCTCTGGTTTGTACGTTTTAGTTTCTTCCTCAAAATGTACCGGTTCCTGATATTCTTTGACTTCTGGTTTAACGTCCTCTACAATTTCGTCTTCAATTTCTTGTTCATTTTCAGTGAGTTCTGGTTGCGTTAGTCCTTCACTTTGGTGACGGTCGTCTTGTCCGACTGTTGCGACTGGTGAGACCGGTCCGAGCGGTCCGACTTCGGCGTCTCCGGGGGACTCAGCTCGGGGATGGTCTCGTCCGCCTTCGGGCGCGGGATTTGGTACATTTCCGTCTGGTGAGGTCGTGTGCGTGGGATGTGCTGGAATTGAAATAAGATGAATCTACAGCAGCATTGAATTATTTAGCACAATAACGTATATTATTTGTTAAATTATTTTGAGTTTCATATGGATAAAGTTAAGTTTCGTATAGTAAATGTTTTATCCATTTATCTGTGCTTATACTAAGTATTTTTGCTCTATCGGCTTATATGATCAGCTGCGTTAAAGCTTAGAATTATTGGCATCACACTGGGCAAGAAAATTACCTGTTCCCCGATATCTTGGTATACTTTGCTTTATAGCTTTGTGTAAAGCACAAATCAATATATACAGCAGCAGACTATAAAACCATATTGATATGGTTACCAACGTAGGTACATAGGTTTCCACGTTTTTTACGTCCTGGTCTCCATACTAACTACCACTGCGTGACTTACTGCGGCATCAATCTCCGCAGGGACACCCATTTGTTTGATCCACAAAAAAACATTCCAAATCTTATTTATAAGATAAAGTCGCTTTTCTATCATTTCTTACTGTGGCATCTATAGTTAAATACATACCTTGGTAATTGCTAGGTGTGTTGCGTGGGGACTGCATGGAGCGAGACAGGCCGTTTACTTGACGCTGCAGAGTGGCCAGTTCTTGCCTGCGCACACCACACACGTGAACCACAACACACAACACAAACAAGTGGGGAAACGAACACCATGCATGGAAGTATGGAACAGCATCCGTAGTCAATGGAACATACTTGATAGATGGTAATAAGAGGTATCAGTCTTCGATGTTAATGTTAGAAAAATGATTTGGGCTGTTAGTCTTAGCGGTATTAGCTTCATTTTATATGGGATTACATATAAAATGAAGCATAGAAGACCTGCCCATTTATTCTGGATAGTAATTGCGGTAAGCGTCGTTAGAATTTTAGGGAATTAGATAACATCTTCAAAATTTTGATTCATGAATTATGTTGTAGACAAATGAGTTTACCTATATCACATAATAGTTACGGTGCAGGATGCAAAAATGAAAACTAATCTACTACTACTACAACATCAATCTATCTACTTCCATCAACCCTTACCTTCACTGGATCATCATCAGAATCATCAATTCTATCGATAGACAGATCGCTTAAATGCTTCGTCAGTCCACCAACGTCATCCCTCGAGCTATCACTCAGACTGTCTCTCCTAAACCTATGTCTATAGTTAGGGGTCGAAGTTAAATAGGTGCGGTCTAAGTCATAAGAGGTCCGGCTATTCGGGTACCCACTCAGAGGCGTGTAGCTTCGTAAAGGTGTGATGGTGGTGCAATACTTCTTGTGGGAACTCCACAAGTTTCTAAGCTTTCTCATTAATTCAACGTTCCTGCAAAGCAATTGTGTTTTTTCTGCTCTGAAATGGAAATTTGTGGGTGAATATGTTGTGGCTCGATGAGGTTTTAGAAATGAATGATTTTACTATGGAATATAATTTAAAATTAGTTAAATTGGAAACCCACTTATTTCTTCTTCAAAATTTGAATTACGCTTTAATTTTTCTGATAGATTCTTAAGTAGCCGTGATTTCCAATGAAACTTGAACTGGTTGAATAAATTAATATAAAAATGATTGTATGATCTATTTATTGCACACACTTATTATATCATTACCCATTTAAAGATATTGAAATTTTTGTACTTTCTCACAACACCGAGAGATAACATTGACATTAATAAAATGTTTTTAAAACAATAAGCAAGCTAATAAATTTACCACTACATTGCACAAAGTTACAACAATTAAAGCAACAGTTAGAACCACTAATTCTAATTAACAATCAAAATAGTATATTTAAAGTAAATACAATTGAACAATAACAAGCTAACCTAATATTTTTTAACTTAACATGAATATAAAATTTTAAGACATCAAAATTTTGTATTAGGTTATTTCTGCTCGCGTTACTATTTCTTCATAAAAATTTCAAAATCAAGTAAAATCTCTAATTAATTCATTCGCTATATAAAGGCAGCTACGTGTTTTCTTATATCTAAATTAAACTACATTACAGCTGAAAAAATCTAGTTGTATACGTCATTCGCAATTCCATCAAATCAATTCCTTATGTCAGTCAATCAGAAAATGTCTTTCAAAAGCATTTTATGTTGCTTCTTCTTCTTTCTCTTGAACAGTCTCTTGTTCTTCTGAAACAGTCGTTTCTGATTCTTTTAGTGTCTCACTTTCCATTTCAACTGTTTCTGGTATAGCTTCAGTTTCATTTTCATTAGGTATTTCGTTCCCATCATCATCAGGTTCTTTCATAACCTCTTCTGACTGTTCATCTGGATTGACAGATATTTCTGTTTCTGGTTTCGGATCTACGTTATGACTGTCTCCAACTTTAACTTCTTCAGCGCTACCTACATCTTCAATAATCTCTACCGTCTCATTCAGAACGTGAACGTCACCGTCCGAGACTTCCATACTAATACTATTCTTTACGCCTCTATTCTCATCAGCTTGCACTACTATTTCCTCAACGTGCACTCCTCGCTTCTTCTTCTCTTTCTTCCTAGGTTTTGGTACTAATTTAACGCTTATATCAACTTTAATCGGCTCCTTTTTCTCCCGTAAAAAGGGCTGTTGTATCATAAGCGGTAAATTGTAAATCTTCTCTCCTTTGATGTTCGTGAGATCCTGATTGGTCGTTAACGGGCCAACGATAATTGGCGGGTAATTATTCGACGAATCGGACTCTTTTGCGGAGCGGCGCTTGGAACGGCGAGTCTCTCGGTCTCGCGATCTCGAACGGTCGCGCTGTGTTCTGATTGGTTCGTCTGATCGGCCGCGACTCTGCGCTATGCCTGCCACCAATAAAAACACAGCACGACGTTAAGACAATACTTTTAAATGGGTAACGATATTTCAGCTAGCAATAAGTGAAGTTAAGGAAAGTCTATGTATCATGCTATTAGATGTAAATAGTTCGTACTTGTGCCTACGATTTGCGTCGTCGAGCTTGTCTGTGAGCAAACGACATTCGCCGGTGAGTTTCTCCATCAGACTGTTTTGTGATTGTATCATGGTCTCCAACTCAGCCACGGTTTTAGCTGCGGAACCAAATGTTCTAGCTTTAACTCTTATCATAGACACTACTATGGGGTCGTGGTAAACAATCTGATGAATAAACTATTGAAAGTTAAGAAAGAATACAAGCCCTTTCATAGCACTAGAGTTGTACATGCAAGCGCAGAAGATGAAAGGGTAAAGTATGAATGTTTTGAAGTTATTGTTTAGAATAATTTGAGTGTGAATCTTTCAAAACATCAATAGTTTACCCATAGAGTGTATCCCAAAGGTTTAGAGTAAGGTTGGCCAACTTTGAGAGAAACTACGGAGGCGTTCTACGTACCGTGCTTGTTTTCCATTGACTCCAGCATTGTGGATAGCTCCCTTTCTTTTTTGTTCTTCTCCGGCGATATCGGTGTTAAATTCTTCATCGTTTGCTGGAAATTTAATAAGACATTTCTTTTTCTCAAATACTTTTTCTACAGTGATCTTCTTTACTACATTAGATAATGAGAGAGGAGGAGGAGGATTTATATGTTATATATGTATATAATATGTGTCAAAAAACTGACTGTGTCAAAAAATGACTTCTAGAGATAAAAAGGGAACACTAAAATGCTGGATTTTATCTAAGTTTGGCATTATTATTGAATGTAAAGATTACTTATAAGTTAGATGGTTATTTAGGAAGAGATAAATGTTAAGAAAGAAGATGACACTTGAATAGAAAGAGTCATGATAACTATTGTGTTGTACCTCCTTCTCCAAGTTAGAGATTTGTTCGGAGAGACGAAGGTTCTCGCGACGAGAGTGCACCAGGTCTGCGTCAGCTCGGTCCAGGCGCTGGCGGAGAGACTGGATCTAGAAATGGAGATACGAGTTACAGTTTAGGTTAAAAAAATTACAACTAAAATTTCGTTGGTAAAAGTACAAATATAGGACCCATTTAATGAATTAGAATGGTTTCCCAGCTTATCTACTATGCATTTTGTATACTACATGCACGCATTGACTTCGAAAATGACACTGACAATGCTGTTAAGATGTGTGTGTGTTCTGATCTGGGTAAGTCATGAATTAAAACGCTGAGAAGAAGATAAAGATAATTTCTCTTCATCAATTTCAACCAAGGCATCTTGACAACTTATTAGGGGTAGTCACCTTTACGTTCTATTTGCTCCGGTCCTGTACCAGTCTCACCTATATTCTACGTAAAACATTCGTAATTTCCCTTCTTCTTATCATATCGATGTCAATCTAAATTCTGACTGCCCCGAATTCTGCTACTAATGTCACTTACTTCAGAGTTAAGGCGGTTAGTCTCGTGCTTGGCCTGTCGCTGGTGTCGCTCCATGGCGAGGCGCGCGCTGGCCAGCTCCTCCTCCAGCGACGCCTTCTCCGCGTGCGCCTGCGCCAGGTCCGCCTGCAGGGACGCTGGAACGACGAGATCATTATAGCGGGAAATATGGTAACTGACCGGGAAGTTATGGGAAATATCGTGCGAGTTGCAGTACATTGCCGTCTATGATCGGTCACTTATGACACTATAGTCGCGCGGCCTCGCTATGTACTGCAACCCGCACGATTTTTCTCGCATCGTCTAACGGCTCGGTATATTCTACTTTGTTCACCTGGGTGACATCATCCAGATGAATAAAGTAGATTTTCGAAGGTCTTCATTTCCCAACTAAACATGAACACAGAATTCAACAATTTTTAATCTTTTTATTTTGCTGCGTGGTACTTACACATTTTGTTCTTAAGTTCCATCTTGAGCTCGTCGATGGCGGCATTCTTCATGGAGATCTCTCGTTTCAGCTCGTTCTCCTCGCGACGTTGACGTTCCAGGTCCAACTGTGTGGCGATAAATGGAATATCATTGGAAGTTCCCAACAAATACTCTTTACTGATAGAAGTAATCATGAGATGACGGTAGATGTGTCCTAATTCGCCTATCCATACTAGGTGAGCAGATATAATCAGGCACTTCCATTTGGGACGGTGAGAGGAGCAGACGTGCTACCTAATTACTGCGAGTTATATCAATTATGTTAACTCTTATGTTATTGTTATTAAATGGTTACATTATAACAGGAAAATTCTGATTTCTAATAAGAACATAAAACCTTGTGGCAAACATTTTCCCGTAGCAACCCTTTCCAACCTATTTGTAACTGTGTTGCGTATTCAAGGGAGATAATAATATCGCGTCTTACAACGTACAACAAAAATACACGGTAGAATTGAGCACCTCCTTCTTTAAAAGTCGGTTAAGATTAATGTATATATTTATTTCTGACCTGTAGCTTAGCAACATTATCGTACTGCGCAGCCAAGTCATGCTGCAACTCATCGAAGTGCGCGTTGTACCGCTGTTCAGCCGCGCTGCGCTCCTGTATCGCGCGGCGGGCGCCCTCGCCGGCCAGCTCGCGGATCTTGTTGCGCTCTTTAGCTAGGTCATCCTGGAAATAATGGGCAATATAAACTATTCTATTTCTGTGGATATATTTATTTTAAAGAAGAACCCTTTGCTTTCCTCCCAGGAATATTAAAATAAATCCGGAAGTTACAGAAAATTCCCAAATATTTTTTTAGGAGTTTCCGGGAGATTTGTAAATTGGCTTTTTAAGAGGTTATAGAATCTTCTTCAATGCGCCGTTGGTGAACAACGTGGTAGTTTTATATAGGAATCCCACACTACCCGTTCTAAATCATTATTAGACCAACAGCCAGGCGCATTGCGAAGATATCTTAAAAAAAAACTCTTATTGGTTATATGCAATAGCTCACAACTTCCTCATATCATCATCACGCTGTTCCAGGCTGTGCTTCGTACTATTCCTTACAACTCTCATACCTTAAGCCGCCGCACTTCAGCCTCCAGCGTGTTCCGCTCCTCCCGGAGCTGGTGCTCCACGGCGTCCGACCCTCGCTTGTAGCGCCCGTCATCATCACGCTGTTCCAGGCTGTGCTTGAGCTTCGAGATCTGAGACTCGAGGGATGACTTGTCCCTGGTAAGAAAGGATTCCGAGGGATATAAGCCAGTTAAAAAAATAAGAAAGAGATGCTACATATTGAAATCAACTGCTATATTATTATTATTTACCTCTGCAGGTTGTCAATCTGGCGCTTGAAGCCGTCGAGGCAAGTTGAGTCAACAAGCCCGGAGGCCAGCTTGCGCTTGTTCTCGTTGTTCTCCTCCTAGGAAACAAACACAATAATCATTATATAATTAGAAGCCATTCCAGTCCCCTACCCGATGCTTTTATTGTCATTCTGTTATTCGATGCGGAGACAAATCCAGCAAATCAAAGGTCATGAAAATTGGTCTAACTGTTTTTTACGTATAAATGTTGTCACCAACTTTGTGTTATATACTTAAGTTATACATTAAGAAGATGTGTTAGAACTCCATTTAAGGTTACCGATCTCATCTTCAAGTACCAACTACGCGGTTCATACAAGGGAACAGTTTTAGGTTTTGCTCAAGACGTTTTGACAAAAATGTTAACTCTTCTCTTATTAACTCATATCACAAATATGGTGATTTCATATGGAACATTGAACCTTACCTGCACTTTCTTAAGATCGATCTTGGCTTGCGTGAGCTGAGCTTCCAACTCTGCAATGCGCGACTCGAACACGATGTTAGGACCTTCCAGTTTCGTGATGCGGGACTTGGCTGACTTGCGAGCTTTTAGTGGTGTGGTCTGTTGGAGGAAAGAAAGAGCATTATTTAAAAGTATTTTTACTACAAAGTAGACGATAGAAATGGAAGGATCTTGGTATATATCAATACTAGCTGATTCCCGCGACTTCGTCCGCGTCAATTTCTTAAAATTGCGACTATAATTTGAGATTTAAACTATCCTATCTCTCAAGTTGGATCGAACTGCACATGGTGTGCGAATTTTATTATAATCGGTTAAGTGGTTTAGGAGTCCATTGAGGACAAACATTGTGACACGAGATTTATATATATATCAATATAAGAAAGAAAAACCAGTATCAAAAAAAGCAAGTACAGTACTGTAATGTAAAATACAATGGATCATCTTGACGATAAACCTTCTGACCGTCAGACTTAACAAGGGATACACTTTAAACTTCAAAACTAGGAGGACGCGATGTCTCCGGCAATATCGATCCCTTAAAAATCATTGCTGGCTTTCCTTTTTTTACATTTATGTTTAGTCTATTAAATTAGTCAGAGCAAGTCTCATATAGTCGCACCAGCGGAAAAGTTTTTTTTTAGCTGAGTCTATGTAATTGGTTTCCCACAGCTCTAAGCAGAGAGAGATGGAACGAGGATAGACACAAAGTATATCCCCAGCAGTGTGACAGAGAGAGGCTATTGCGTTTTACCTTGTTATCACTATCCAGGCCCGTACTATCGCCCAGGTCGTCCAGGTCGTCGCTCTCGCTGCCATGGTACGAGTGGAACATCTTGGAGATGAGCTTGTTCTTTTGAGCCTCGTGCAGGTGCTCGTTCTCTGATATCACCTCCTTGACCTTGCCTAGTAGGTTGTTTAGCTCATCCTGTGAAGGTTATAAGAATTATGAATATCTGTGCTTGTGATCATGAAGGAGTTGTCGCGCGTGTGGTCAAGTAATTAAAAATTTTAACATTAAAATGATGTCATTACAATAAAAGTAGGTATATTGTAATAGTGTAGTGAGTTAAAGAGATATTAATATGGTATATTCGATTGCACCCATTGCGCATTGGTTTGAAATTTCTATTCATTTTATATGCGTATTTTAACCAATGTTGAAAAAAAAGTGGTTTATCTGATAAGTTACACCGGTTTATTTTTCATCAAATTATCAAAGAGTATACATGTAACATTTTCATAAGACATACCCTGCAGTACTGGCTCTCGCGCTCCAACTGCTCAATGTACTCCTCTTGCTTCTGAATGAAGTTGATGACGTCAGGGTTAGTGCCACCTGTGACGTCACCGCTAGTCGTGGCAGCGGGAGGCGGAGGCGCTGCGGATAAAGTACTTTTAAGAAAGGTACTCTACATTTATGGAAGTTCATAATATTGTATTGTCGAAAATAACGTCAATCAGCTTCATTTCTGTTGATGATACATAAACTAATTATTCTTATGCGTGGGTACAGCTGTGGCCAGAGGGAGATCAGGCGCAGGACCCGGTACTTAAAAAACTTGTGAAACACTTAAAGACAAGATATCCAACACCATCATCGTCCTAACTTTGGCATGTTACAGAATAATTCTCATATATTTTGGACGAATCCAGAATAACTGGAACTGGTCACCCATTCACAGACCAGCGAGCGTACTTGGCGGTGACTCTCGGCCTCGGCCTGTCGTCGGCCTGTGTATAGCTAACAAGGTATAATATCTCACCGGTGTGTGTAGCAGGCGGGGTGTAGTTGTTGAGGCTGTCGGCGTACAGCGTGGCGTACTTGGCGGTGAGTCTCGGCCTCGGCCTGTACTCGGCCAGAGTGTAGCTCGAATACTTTTTGTCCGCGTCACCATCGGACTCGTCCAAATTCTTTACTGATGTTGAACCGCCGCCGTAGCTACGTACCTAGTTTACCAAAAACATATTAAATAAAAGAAATGGTGCACAGTACCTACCTAATCTGATTAACTGAATTATTTTTTATTTATGTAATACAATTGTATAGAATTTATAAAAAAAAAAAAACGGTAAACGTATTGATGAGTTATCTTATAGTATTTAAAGACTTCGTCTCATTTTAAAATTAAAAGATCAGTAGATAATGATAAAGACAATGTTTTATTATTTTATTAAGTAATGCTTTATCTTTTTTTGTTGTCTGTACAAACTCGTTCATATGAGTTGTATTAAGAAAACCAGTTAAAAAACGACACAAAAACAAAATATAAAAAAAATAAAAAAAAAAATAAAAAAGTTGTAAAAACTTACACTTGGTGCGTAATTCCCCGACAAAAAATATCGTAGCTTCGATACCGCCTCCTTGTACGCCAACTCTGTATAATCCGGGACCCTCTTCAAGCCATATTCATTCATCTTGCTCGGCCGGCTATTTAAATAATTCGTATAATACATAATTCTTAAAAAAAACAAACTAACTGTCAACAAAACAAAACATTTTTAAATGCAAAACAAAAAAGAAACATAAAAATCAAAATTCGAATTTGGAACTAGTGTTGCGCATTGCGCTTGGTTGACGAGTGCGGGACAAGTGGACTATCGATTGCACGAAGCGGTTGTTAGGACAACCGTTGTTAAGGTAAATAAACTCCAGGCAACCAGTGTGGGGATAGTCGATCGATTTAATATGTCGTGCTGGCGATTAGATTACTAGGATGGGTTAGAATTTTAATGAAAGAGATAAGTACCTACCTAATAACTCATAAAAAATATGGCGATTGCATGTTTTTATTGAAGTAGAGGTCAATAAAAGAGTTGTAAAATTCTTTAATTAGGAACATGAAAATCTAAATGAATGAAGTACACAAACATGATTATTTATTTTAATGGATGCTATGTAGGTTCTTTGAATATAAAGCCTTCGGGTCATGTCGTCACGGCAAAAAATTTTTTTCGCAGTTGATAAATGGGTGTAGTAGGGTGGAATTATTTGTTATTGTACAGATAATTTACAACAACATTTACTTCTAACAACTTGGTATCGTCTAGGTTCCGTACTACAATTAAAGTGTCAACGGACATTTTTCTTTCGGTCTGTGAGTGTGTTTTTATATTACCAAGCGTAAAGTACGGAACCCTTCCTGTACGAATAGACTCGCACTTGAACGAGTTTTTTTTCGAAGAGTTAAAATTGTATCTAATTATGTATACGTATATAGATAGAGATAGAGATAATTGTCGTGGTGGCCTAGCGGTTCAATGAACGGATTTGTATGCACAAGGTTGCAGGTTCGAACCCAAGCAAGTACCAATATGGCTTTTTCAAAGTTATATGTACTTTCTATTCTAAGACACTTCTGACAAACGATGAAGGAAAACATCGTGAAGAAACTTGGATTCCAAAATTTAGGATCTGAAATCGCCAATCCGCAGAGAGCGAGCCTTCTCTATATGGGAAGAGGCCTGTGCCCAGCAGTGGGACGTTTATAGGCTGGATTATTATATCGATAGATTATTATGGTTTGTTATGTTTTCACAAGTAAATAAATGAACAGATCTTCACGAATGTTCTAAAGAGATGAAGAAGTGCTAGAACTTTTAAAAGCACAAATTCTTATGCTATTTTGTCTCGATTACCGATATTGATAAAATCAAAATCTTTTTTTTTATATACACGCTTGTTTTCTTTTAATTTAATAAATAAACGCCACGCTTTTTATTTAAATTATTAACAGTAGTAAAAATTTTTACCAATAATTCCAGCATCCATAAGACAAACATAACAAGTGTGTTAAAAAGGAAAATTTATGCATATAAATATGGAAATAAATAATTCAACACAATATTCGTTTTCGCCCGTTTTCGTTTCACTCGTATCTACGACGCAAATATGTATATTGAGCAAAACCGAGCTTATCGTGTTAAAAAGCTTGTCAAGAAAGAGACTAGAAACTACTTGAAAGTTAAGTACATTTACTTTATATTAAATCTCTTCTTTAACATTAATTTAAAATACTAAGTAGATTATAAAACATTTTAAAACAACAGACATATGATAATAATCATCATATTTAAGTATGAGACAGTTACCCACATTTGAACTATTTCAAATTAAGATCGAAAGAAAAATAAAACACACATACAAGGTTCTTTATAATGTCGTTACTTGCCGTATTTTGGTCCGCTTCAGCTTCCCGTTCATCTCCTTATCGGAGCCGGCGCTGGAGCCGCTCTTCACTCTGTACCCAGTCGGCTTCGACTTCGTTATGTAACTCGTCGAACCCATACCTATAGCTTACACGCCAACTATCGCGATTTGTATTCAAAACACCGCGAATTTATGCCACCCGGAACTATTAAAATTGATATTTTGCAATAGTATCAACCGTGTCTAGGTAAACGACACGATAAACAACCTATAAATTCAAATATTCGAATTTGGAAGGCATGGTGGCCGCGCGATGCAATAGACAGGCTTGTCGAAAAAGGAATGAGTTTTGGAAGAAGAAGTTTATTCTCCTTCCTGTGTTTTGTCTCGCTCGCACACGGGGTTATAACGGCTATGTCTGTTTCGTATTGATGAAAAAGTTTTCTGCAGGATACCTAGTCCCGGAGTTGGGGTGGAAAACTGCCATGTTACGTTCTTTTTTCCGTATTTATAAAGGTGTCGAAATGTTTAGTTACTGCATGTTTTAGCTGATAAGACATAAAAATATAAATAAAGTTATTTGTAAAAAAACTCTTAATTTAGTTTTTTGAGGTAAGTCACCGACACTATAATAATAAAGCCCCATTCATCTAAACAGAACTAGTATACATTACAGTAGTACATTACATTAACTTTTCATAATTAATTCAAATATTTTTCTAGACAATCTAACTTGAGAAGCATGTAACAATGTCGGTGCATTGGTTAACAAAAAATCTTAACAATGATTAACAATGAGGTTGTATTCGATTCCCTAGCTCCCGGAGTAAGCGACAGGCAGTGTCTAGCGTGCATCGAAGACGAGCTAATAACTTTTGGAGGGAAAATCCATCGGGCATCACGCGACAATGGCGGCCGAGCCACAAATCATATCGTTTTACGTTTACTGACTCATCCGTATTGTTAAATATAAACGTATTTACTATCAAAATGTTTACTGGTATTATGCTAATGTGTAGCGATTCCATTTTGTTAAAAATGTTGAAGTTTTCGATGTAGGTCGGCTGAAGAGCGTTCGTTTTTTGCGCTCGATTTTTGTATTATTATTATCTTAGTAATAAGGTAGTTTTATCCACCAATAAGTACACTACTGGGTACATATGGATGTCACATAGTTCCATTTCTATGTAATGATCGTTTATATTTACAAAATAAACTTGGCTTGTAGTTCACATTGTTTTTGTTCCATAAGTTTCATTCAGCAAAAGAAGAATTCACCCTGTGCAAACTCTACCTACTTATCACGGTACATGAAATACAGCCCGCTGACAGACGGGTAGACAGCAGAAGCTCAAGCCGCAATTATATTATCCTGTATAAACCCGTCTTTAGTAGTAGGGCCCAGTTTGCACCCTTCGGGAACATAGTGCAGACATCAAAAGCACCTAATCTCAGATTTTAACTAATTTCCAATCTTTTGCTTAACATTTTCCTCGGTTTCCAATTCAGTGTCACCGGATTCAGCATAATACCAGCCCCCTAAACAATCGACAGTCGTTAACGAATGATCGATGGCTCAAATGCATGAATGAAAGCGTCATGTGTAACTTGTAAGTTACATGACTTATGAAAAAGAAAATAAGATCTAGGTATTTACCTGACCTCCTCAACCCAAACTCTTTAAAACGTTGTCATTGTATACCTACAGTATAAAAAAACATTCGGTATACTATTACCTAATATCGGTCGGTGTAAGTCAGCGCCATAGCGGGAATCGCGTGACTCAACGCATTATGTTATATTGCCAGCTTTCCTTACATTCAAGACATTTTCACGAAAAAGTTCCGTTGCATTTAAAAGTTTGTGCTATATTCGGTTAAGTTTAGCTGTGCTTCTTTTGCTGATTTTTGTAAACTTTAAGCTAGATTTTAATAAGCTTTTATTGCCTTCACAATAAACAATATTAAAAGTCAGTAGGTAACTAAAAGTCTTTGTATAAGTCTTTTGGCAAACCGATTTTGATGATGTCGTTGTGCGAAGTGGCGCTGAAAGACGTACCTCTTTTCTAGCTCAAGGGCTAGGGCCAGCGCTCATCAGTGCTGCGGCTGCATTTACAAGATATTTGCTTTACGCTGATTTCTAAACTAATAATAAATCTATCAGTACATAGCTATCTTTTCATTTTGAAAACACAACATGCTGATTTCCTATTTATATCCAAGTATGGAAAACATTATCTAAAGCATTCTTTATATTACAAATATAATTTATGCTTTGGATAGGTTTTGTACCTAAGTTTCCAATAAATTTAAATGCAAATATTTTGGTTTCTTATTCAATTTATCGTAATTTCTCTACTTGGTTTATCCTCTTAAGTAAAAATTCTTATTATATTTTTCAGAGTAAGTACTTACCCGTCATTTTCCCGCAAAATGCACTTGACTACTGCACTAAATGAGTAGGTGTACCTATTTAAAATACCACGGAATTAGTTGGCAAAGTTCCAAATTACCTATACATACATTCCAAAATACCCTATGTATAATTATGTAGCTACTCATTACAAAATACATAGGAATACCTTATGAACTGATAATTGTGTATTTACTTATCATATAGGGTCTACCGAATATGAAAATTCCGCTAGGTTCGCTAGTGTAGCGTCGTATCTATTTGTCAATTTCCACCAATCACGGGCATCTTGTCTCTCATTGGCGGAGAATGACAGATACACCTGATGCGATACTAGCGACCCTTGCGGCCAATATTAATTCCCGGTTATTCCAATTATATTAAAATGGCAGATGTCATGATAAAGGTTTAAATTAAACAGCAAATAAATTATTGAATAAATTTATTAGTAAAAAAATAATACTAAAACAATCTTCTCTACTTTTTGGTGTTAGTAGCTACACAACAAAACTTAATGTTCTAACAAAAAATAAATACTTTTAAGTAGATCATTCCATTGCACGAAACAAAATAATTCCCATTTTTTCATTAAATACTCGTCTAATATCGCGATGGCACTTTTTGAATAAATACAGTAGCAAAATAAGCATCCACAGATTATATACATGTGAAGAATTTAGTGATGTTCTTGCCAAAATATAATTCATTGTCTATGGCACGAGATATCAAAGCTCAAGGAGGTTTGATAGATTATTTACAATAATGATTAACGATTATCTTAATAATTAAAATTCTAAGATTAGAAATAATACGACGATGAATTTAGCGAAATTAAACGATGAGTTAGTTAAGTTGAAATTTTTAGTTTAGTTTAATATCGATAGTTATTATTCAGCGTCGTAGTATAATCTAATTATGTTGCTAAACTTATTCTAAAGTTAAGTTGACGGATCAAAACTTGGGAGTATAAAAAGAGACGGAATCGTTGGTCAAGTTGCACTTATAATAATATGCGACACCTTGATTTTAGTTTAAATGAGTTTTTAATACAGTTTTAACTAACGCATGCTCAACTAATTGAAGACTAAGTTTCGATTAACATAATACTCGCATAGTATAACATTTTAAAGGAATAAAATAGTTACATATGATTAAGATATATTAGTCTCAAAATATGTGTAATCGTGCATAAATTTATACAAATTATTGAGATGTCACGATATAAGACATGAACAACCAATCAGACGCTAGCTACGTCTATTCGGGCTCTGATTGGTCTAAAGCTGTAAATGCAAATATATCACTTGGTAAGCTCATTGAAATTTATTGACAACTTGTTTTACCCAACTGCCTTTTGCGTCTTCAACTGTTTCGGGTTTAATTTCTTCGTTACTTCTACTAGGAATGTTATTTTCAGTACTGGGGGGTATATTTCTTTCTTTTGGGGTAATTTCACTGAGACTACGTTCAAAATTAGGTACTTTTGTCGTTAGATACTTTGGTTTCGCTGCCTGCACCGGTTTCTTGACGTTTGGATTCGTTTTCACCTGACTTTTTGATAGTTGTTCGATCTCCATCCGCCTTTCTAAGACTGATTTTGAAGTTTTCGGTTGTTCTAATATAGATTTTTTAGGATCCTGCATTTTTAGTTTTCTTGTCGCTGAATCTAAGCTAGCTCTTTCAAAACTTAGTCGTTTTATTTGTATATTGCCTTGAGATTTTGACTTGTCTTCTGAATTTTCTATTACTGATGTTTTGACGTTCTTTGTTACTTCACTTTTGACCATTTTATCTTCATTCATTTTTGGTTTCTCATTGGGAGGGGTAGATTCGGATCTTACAATTGTATGTTTATAATTAACATTCCTTTTTATAGTCTTCATGTTGACGGATTCCGAAGATGAAGATTGTTCAGAGCTCTTGGACAAAGTTTTAGTAATATTTTTGTTTTGAGCGGTAGTTGAGGGCATTTGAGTTATTTTCGGTTTGGCTGGCACAGGTGGGGCAACTTTTGGTTTTACAACCTTTTCAGACTTACTATTAACTCGCTCTATATTCGCAGTTTTATTTGAAGTCACAATAACACGTGTATGTGTGTTCGTTTTTTCGTTGACAGTTGTAGTGATAGTCGTTTGTTTTGTATTCACCGCAGATTTCCTTTTGATGCTCTCTACTTTTATAACAGTCTTATTCGTTGCTTTATCTTTACCTACAGCTTCTACCTTCGTTTCTTCACCGTCCTCTTGATCTGAATAAACAGCTGAATCTCTAAAGACATCTTCGTCAGTCATTTGTTCAATTTTCTCAAACGACTTTTCATAGAAACTTTCATCTGAGTTCAATTGCACTGGAGAATCGAGCATCTTTTCTTTCGTTTCAACATTTTGAGCATTTAATTTATTTTGTGGTTCTTGGTATGCTCCCTCGCTTGACGATGTCACGAAGGAAGAATTAGAAAATAAACTATCAGGTCTCACAGAATTCTTATTAATAAGTACATTAACCTTTTTAAGTGGGGATTTATCGCTTAATAAAGTCGTTGGGTCTACATAGTCCGACTGGGCTATCCTAGCGCCTAGGTGTTTGCTACCTTGCATGTATATAGGCAGCTTGTTTAAGCTTTGGTAGGAACTATTGTTTGATTTCGAAGGTGAGCTGGTCGCGCTAGTTTTTGTCACCATGCTAATACTTTTTTCGTAACTTGGACGACATACTTCTGGCTTTTGATTGATATTGTCACAACTTAAAGACAATGCTTCGAGATTATGTTTCTCAGTCTGGCTTTCTGACAAAGTGCTGTGTTCACACACACTTTTGCTGAGCAACTCATTATTTACGGAGTACACTATCGTCGAAGTGGTTGGGCTAGCATCCGTTGATGTGATAATAACTTTAACATCACTTTTGATCAAGTTGTTTTGTATGTCTTCAACTTTAGTGTGTTCAGGTTTGTTTTGGTTATCATCGGTATGTTCGTCACCGATGATACTTCTAAATCTCTGCAATAGATTTTTAGAGTAACTTCTCGGGTTTAAGTTGGGTCGTTTCTCACTCGTTGGACTTTTTAATTCTGACTTCGTGCTATCAGGACTACTTTGTTCATTGGCATTTATTTCACCCTCTTCGTTATTTTTGTTCGGTGTCTTATTTTTGAATCTACTTAGAACGTTTTTTAATGACAGCATATTTGATGTAGGTTTATATATCTTATGTTCGGGGTGTATAACTTCTATATCATTGGATTTCGTTTCATCGTTTTGCTCTATAGGTAACACTTCGCAGGACGATGTAGTTGATATATTTAAATTCGGTTGAGAGACAGTTAGTAGGTTCTCATTTTTATTCTTGTCCAGATTTATATCCTCGAATTTACTTTTGTAACACCTATCTATTTCTTCTTCTAGTTCCAATGTCGATTGACTTATGTTTTGCACGTAATCAGCCTCATTAGAGTTAGATTTGTTGAATTTAAGTATGTCACCATCACTCATATCGTCGTAATTGATCTCACTTTGATCAGACGCTATTGTGTAAGGCCGATCCGTACTCATGACCTTACCGTCTCTATTCAGATAAGTCTTACTATTACTGTTGGGTTTACATTTGAAAGTAACTAAGTTAGTATCTTCTTGATTACTTGTTACTACTTGAAAGCTTCGCGGTAAAGAACCGGATTTTCTGTCTCTAGACACGTTGAAATGTTCCTTTTGTCTGCTCAGCCATATTTCTGGGGTATTAGGGCTCTGTTGGTCTGGATTCATAGGTAAGTAATCGCCAGGCAACTCGCTTGGTACGTCTTTCTTTCGTCTACAAACTTCTACTAGAGAATCATAGACGTTCTCGTTTAGTATTGGACCTTTACTTTCCATAGTGACGTAATATTCCGACGATAGCCTATTTACTTTCTCTGGTGACCTTACAGGGACATCGTATATACCTTCAAGGTCTTGTGATTTGTTAAGTTTGTTAAAAGATAAGTATACATAGTCTGAATCGGGGCCTAAATGTTGAGTAACTTCACCTACATCGTCATTAGGTGGGGTCGCTAACCTCTTTGGTCTGCTTACATGTGGATTATGTTGTATAACCTTACTCTTGGTATCAAGAGAATGTAGGCTTTCTTCTACTCTGTTATCTACCCTCAAAGTTTCGTAAATGTGATCTTCATCTATTTCATCAGTAATTTCAGTAATTGAACTTGTAGTTGTAAGATCGTCTTCCTCAGTTTTATCGTCGTTTAAGTTTTCAGACGTCTGTCGTCCATATTTAGGTTTAATTTTAGTTGCGTCGAGGCTTTTTGATAGTACTGCATGTTCAGGATTCGAATGAGACTTCAGTAACCTTTGATGCCGTCTTTGAGCAGTGTTTCTCAGCTGCTGTTTCTTTATTAACTTTTGGAACTCTCTATTTTGCATCAACAACTGAGAGATTATTTGTTCTAGGGGTTGTTCGACTTCTTCACCGCTTTCTAACACTTCATCAGGTTTCGCCTCAGTCTCACAAGTCTTATCCTCTACTTCTGAACCTTCGTTTATCACTTTCTGCTTATTTAAGTACTTGACTTTCTCCAGTTCATTCTTTTTGAAGGAATCTGTTTTTTCTATTAACTTCTTGTATGTTTCTTCATCGATGTCTTCGTCTTTGCTAATTGTTTCAGGTACAGGGTTCGGTTTATCTTTAGGTTTATCAACATTAAGACTGTCGTTTGATTCAGATATGTGCAGAATATTTTCAGTGGAAACATCGGTGGAAAAATCAGCGTAGAATTTAGCAGTGGTGTCGGATCCCAAGCGTAGTCCCTTAGCTCTGTTCTTTTTTATTTTTGAAATCTTCTTTGGTATGTTTTTAGTGTTGTACATTCTAATTTCTACCGCAGGTTTTGTTTGACCTACTCGTTTTCTACCATCCAGTTCTGGGTCAGATATGATTGTCCCATCACTCGCTCTAACCTTTTTAGTTATTTTGTTCGAACCACAGTTCTTGCACTCAAATTCTATCTTTTCATTTCCTCTAACTTCCTGTTTTTCGTTTTCACCATCTTGTGATTTCTTAGTTACTATACCAATCATGTTTTGTTGTAGACCCGGTTCAGACTTTCTTCTCCACGTTCCTATTTTAGATAACTTTGACCTTTGAGGGTCGTCTTTAGATTTAGACCTTAAAGTATCAGTTTTAGGTTTTTCAGTATCATTGCATCTAGACCTCCTAGAATGAATCGTACTATTAGAATCAGTGACTACAATATTTTCTTTAATTTTAGCGCATTTTAGACAAGTCTTTTGTATTTGTCTTACACTATGTAAAGAGTTATTAGTGTCACTCAAATCTTCTTTACTTTTGCTAGTATCAGTGTACCCGATAATATTATCAGATGAGTGGTACCCCCTTGTTTTGGTTAACGAACTTCCGAATTCTTTTGAAAAGCTTTCTTGGGAGGATTTGAAGTCTGAGCATTTGCAGGCAGATTGCTTTCTTTCTAGGTGTTCGGCGCTGCCTGAGTCGATGTAATGGAGAGACCTATCGCATTCAGGGCATTTGTCTCCTAGCTCGCCATCATCATGTCTGCAGCCACACTTATCATTTCTTTTCAGTTTTGCGAGTTCTGTTTCGCAGTCAGAACAGAGGTCAATGTAGCAAGTTTCACATGTAAAATCAGTACCTTTTTCAGCTGACACTTGAGTGCAGTCGCATTCCTGACTTTCAGCTCTAGAACTAGGTACGGTATACTTTCTGTTGCCTTTCTTTAGTCTTCCTCGGATGCCGTTTTCGAATGATTTCCTTCGTTCTCGTTCTACTTTTCGTTTTTCGAGGTACTCCGGTGCTGAGAGTTGCTTTCGCATTGATGCTTGAGTTATTAAGTTGTGGGATTTCTCTGCTAGCATATCATCTGTAAATAGGAAATAATATAACGTTAATTCTTGCCTGTAACAATTTCAGAGTCTTTAATTTCTGTTTTAAAGAATAGGCCACAATTTTTCATATAATTTTTTACTTTATTACATGAATTAAGGTTTACCTATAATTAAGGTAGTTTAACTGTAACGAAATGAGTGATGCTTACCGTCGGTTTTGTTTTGTCCGAGTTCCATGACCAACTGCCTTGCATGTGATGGAATAACTGCATTGTAGTTCTCCAGTATCACCTGAAATTTATAATGTACAAGTTTAATATCAGTGTCAGTAACTGGATGAAAATGGATTCTTTATTGCAATATTTTGTACACCATGTTATTTTTTATCGATCTGTGCCATATACGTACACAGCACGAAGATTCTTTAAGTCCAACATACAGTGTGTTTTTTGTGAATATAACGCTAAATGTATCTACCACGGACTACCCACCCCTGTACCTATATACATCATCATCACCACCATCATCATCACCATCATGATCTTACCCGCTTGAGCAGCAGCGTCCACTCCCGCTTGTGTCGCGGCGAGCGCGCCTGCAGCGTGAGCTGAGCGCGCGGCGCGTCCCACGGGATCACGTGGAACGACAGCGGCGCGCCCGCTATGGCCTCCACCAGCATCATCATCATGATCTTACCCGCTTGAGCAGCAGCGTCCACTCCCGCTTGTGTCGCGGCGAGCGCGCCTGCAGCGTGAGCTGAGCGCGCGGCGCGTCCCACGGGAACACGTGGAACGACAGCGGCGCGCCCGCTATGGCCTCCACCAGCATCATCATCATGATCTTACCCGCTTGAGCAGCAGCGTCCACTCCCGCTTGTGTCGCGGCGAGCGCGCCTGCAGCGTGAGCTGAGCGCGCGGCGCGTCCCACGGGATCACGTGGAACGACAGCGGCGCGCCCGCTATGGCCTCCACCAGCATCATCATCATGATCTTACCCGCTTGAGCAGCAGCGTCCACTCCCGCTTGTGTCGCGGCGAGCGCGCCTGCAGCGTGAGCTGAGCGCGCGGCGCGTCCCACGGGATCACGTGGAACGACAGCGGCGCGCCCGCTATGGCCTCCACCAGCATCACCATCATGATCTTACCCGCTTGAGCAGCAGCGTCCACTCCCGCTTGTGTCGCGGCGAGCGCGCCTGCAGCGTGAGCTGAGCGCGCGGCGCGTCCCACGGGATCACGTGGAACGACAGCGGCGCGCCCGCTATGGCCTCCACCAGCATCATCATCATGATCTTACCCGCTTGAGCAGCAGCGTCCACTCCCGCTTGTGTCGCGGCGAGCGCGCCTGCAGCGTGAGCTGAGCGCGCGGCGCGTCCCACGGGATCACGTGGAACGACAGCGGCGCGCCCGCTATGGCCTCCACCAGCATCATCATCATGATCTTACCCGCTTGAGCAGCAGCGTCCACTCCCGCTTGTGTCGCGGCGAGCGCGCCTGCAGCGTGAGCTGAGCGCGCGGCGCGTCCCACGGGATCACGTGGAACGACAGCGGCGCGCCCGCTATGGCCTCCACCAGCATCATCATCATGATCTTACCCGCTTGAGCAGCAGCGTCCACTCCCGCTTGTGTCGCGGCGAGCGCGCCTGCAGCGTGAGCTGAGCGCGCGGCGCGTCCCACGGGATCACGTGGAACGACAGCGGCGCGCCCGCTATGGCCTCCACCAGCATCATCATCATGATCTTACCCGCTTGAGCAGCAGCGTCCACTCCCGCTTGTGTCGCGGCGAGCGCGCCTGCAGCGTGAGCTGAGCGCGCGGCGCGTCCCACGGGATCACGTGGAACGACAGCGGCGCGCCCGCTATGGCCTCCACCAGCATCATCATCATGATCTTACCCGCTTGAGCAGCAGCGTCCACTCCCGCTTGTGTCGCGGCGAGCGCGCCTGCAGCGTGAGCTGAGCGCGCGGCGCGTCCCACGGGATCACGTGGAACGACAGCGGCGCGCCCGCTATGGCCTCCACCAGCATCATCATCATGATCTTACCCGCTTGAGCAGCAGCGTCCACTCCCGCTTGTGTCGCGGCGAGCGCGCCTGCAGCGTGAGCTGAGCGCGCGGCGCGTCCCACGGGATCACGTGGAACGACAGCGGCGCGCCCGCTATGGCCTCCACCAGCATCATCATCATGATCTTACCCGCTTGAGCAGCAGCGTCCACTCCCGCTTGTGTCGCGGCGAGCGCGCCTGCAGCGTGAGCTGAGCGCGCGGCGCGTCCCACGGGATCACGTGGAACGACAGCGGCGCGCCCGCTATGGCCTCCACCAGCATCATCATCATGATCTTACCCGCTTGAGCAGCAGCGTCCACTCCCGCTTGTGTCGCGGCGAGCGCGCCTGCAGCGTGAGCTGAGCGCGCGGCGCGTCCCACGGGATCACGTGGAACGACAGCGGCGCGCCCGCTATGGCCTCCACCAGCATCATCATCATGATCTTACCCGCTTGAGCAGCAGCGTCCACTCCCGCTTGTGTCGCGGCGAGCGCGCCTGCAGCGTGAGCTGAGCGCGCGGCGCGTCCCACGGGATCACGTGGAACGACAGCGGCGCGCCCGCTATGGCCTCCACCAGCATCATCATCATGATCTTACCCGCTTGAGCAGCAGCGTCCACTCCCGCTTGTGTCGCGGCGAGCGCGCCTGCAGCGTGAGCTGAGCGCGCGGCGCGTCCCACGGGATCACGTGGAACGACAGCGGCGCGCCCGCTATGGCCTCCCCCAGCATCATCATCATGATCTTACCCGCTTGAGCAGCAGCGTCCACTCCCGCTTGTGTCGCGGCGAGCGCGCCTGCAGCGTGAGCTGAGCGCGCGGCGCGTCCCACGGGATCACGTGGAACGACAGCGGCGCGCCCGCTATGGCCTCCACCAGCATCATGTTGTTGCACTACAATAAAATAAATAAAATATATATCAACGCCATCTGGTGGTAGAAGCTTGTTTCAAGTAAGAAAACCAATTTTGAATGGATTTTATCGCGGCTTTATATTGCGATCTAGTTCCTGATGTTTCGATGCCTACTTAGCTTCAACCATGAAAAATAAAAACACATATTTAACATATGGGGAGGGCTAGGGCTGGTTCGAGGGGGCGTTGGACAAAGAATAATGAAAAGACTTGGGGTAAGCATTTGCCCAGAATAGGGCAGCACAGGCTAAAAGTCGAAAAAAGACAAAAAATCTAAATGTCACTGGTATTACGGGATATTCTGTGCATTTTCTTACCATGATATGTGACTTGTAAGCCAGCACCCCATCCTCGCGGTTCTTGGTGACGAGCAGCATGCTGTCGAAGAGGAAGGCGTGTCTCATCGCCTTCGCGCCGAATACTCTGCAACAATATACAAGCAAATATAAGCCTTAAGATGTACACATAACCTGTTAGATTAGATATTTTTTTCAAATACAGGTTTTTAAATCAGGTAAGATCACATAACTATTTAAGACAAATCCAACGAACCCAAACACGATGAGATTGTGTTAGATAACTAAAATGTTACATTGCTATGATATAAGGCATTTCTTATTCCACACTAATATTGAAAGTAACCCAGTCTGTATGTTTTCTGATTTTGTTAGCTTGGATCCCAAGGGATAAGTAACCCAGTCTGTATGTTTTCTGATTTTGTTAGCTTGGATCCCAAGGGATCCTTACTTATTGCTCCGCTACTGACAACCAAATGGGGCGGAGGCGCGGGCATAAACTAGTTTTGTCTAAACTTGCCCCCAATTCATGTATATGTATAAATAAATAAAGTAATAAGTGTCTTACCTAAATGTCCCTTCGGCACACAACTCTCCGTATGTGGTCAGATCTGGACCATTCCACCCGTATAGCAGGGATTGGATCTCCTGCGAAGACAAACGCATGTTAAAAGAAAGTTTTTTATTGACAAATACGTAAAAGAGACAAATTTATATATGTGGCAAACTTCTTTAGATAAGATTTTGACTATGCAAAACTCTACTTTTAGTTTCCATTGGCAAATAACCCATAAATCCGTTTAAGCCAGTACACAATAGCATCTCCGGGAAGGCATACCGCGAATGCGGAATCGCTAAGACATTCTTAATCGTCTATATTTCGCTTCTTCACTCCCCAAAGAGGCAGCATGAGTCTTAACAGAGCGCGGTAGATTAAAACTGATTGATGTCTCAGTATTTGGCCATAAGAACCCCCCAAAAGCATCTAAGCTTCCCGTAATAATTATATAGTGAACACCGTCAGTTCTCCTAGACTTTCTTCAGATTGGCTTACAATCGGTCTTAACGATTGTTTGTATCTATAAGTCACTAGTTACCTGCACTCGGACGGCATGCTCGTGCCGTCGCTTCATATCGTCGATGTGCTGCGCGATGCCCGTCATCTTCAGCAGCGCGTACTCCGTCTCGCGGGACGCGCACTGCTTTACCACGTTCTGGAAATAATATAACATTATTAAGCATTGTAAAATGTCCTAAAATGTTGGTTAGTTGGTTAGTCTGTTGCTAAAAACTTGAGTCTACGAAAGTAGTCAACAGATTTTAACATTACTGACTGATTAACTTTCTTGGGTGTGTTGAGAACTAGTTTGTAGAGAAATAACATGTTAAGCGCACCTGCGCACTATATTTAAAAAAAATATATCCTATATTTAATGTAATTTCAAACACGGTAGGTCCCAAAATGCAAAAAGGACCTCGCAGCAGACCTTGGAGGAGAAGGCAGGACAAACACGACTCCTTTGCGTAGAACTGGCAGGCCATAGACAAGGATAAGTAGAAAGAAGGAAGGGAGGATTAAGCCCAGCTGTGGGGCACCAGTGACTCATAATAATATGTAACGTCAATAAACAAACCTGCAACAACAAATGATACTTCAAAATCCTCTGCACCGGCTTCAACAAGTACGACGCTAGAGGGAGAAGGTGTCCCAACTCGAGCTGTCTCTCTCGAAACTCCCGAGCGCTGTGCGGTTCGGACGCCAGAGCCGCGAGCCTCTCCATCGTGCGAGGGTAGCCCGTACAGTATGAAGTATAGACCGAGAAGCCGGCAGTGTTGTTCACGAAGCAGCGCGCGATGCACGTGGCGTCTAAACGGCACGTGTTTAGCTCCGCGCAGAGTGATCTGGAATTAGGAATAAAGGAAACTTTAGTAAAGAAATTAATTGTAATATATTGAGGGAACAAGCCCATATACGAATTTCTAGAGAGAATCATCATTTCAAAATGATGGTGGTTAGGTGACCCAAGTTAAGTTAAAACCTAACCCATACAATAACCTAGTGTACGTCTTTAGTTGCCATATTATTGCAACACTAGCCACGCTTTTATTGAAACAGGTAGTCATCACTGCAGAATGTTATCCATCCATATGGCTGTGTGTATCAAGCTTTATCATTAGTTTTCTTCTCGGTCGATTTTATTTCGAAATACACTGTTACTTTCTTGGAGCAAGTTGTTCATTTCTATAAACGGAAGCAGTACCTACTTTACATATTATGTCTTTTACAACCTATCTTTTCAATCAACAAACACAACATCCTACTCTTTAAAACCACCAGCTCATTCCTTCATAGCAACAATATCTACTACCTCTAAATCAACGCAGTCTTACTCCTAAATCTAAAAAAAAAACCAGCAAAATGTCCGCGGTCCGTGGCCGAGAATAAAGGTCATGTAACCTGAGCGAAGCCATCAGGGCCACCCATTGTTCCTACATCCACACCCGTACGTGACATTACAAAGGCACAAGCAAAAGTTTAATAAAATATGCGGTGATTTTTGTTCAAGTAGTAAGTACTAGTAAGCTCTTTATATGGACTCGTAAGTGTATTTGTGGGAATTAAATTTTAATTGATTTAAATGTTAAAAGGAACCGATTTCTATGAAGGTATATAAATTGTATAGAAGTTGGTTCTTTTTACATTTCTGTGCAATCAATCAAATTGAGGATAGATTATAGACTATACTTATTGCATAAAAATGATTTAGATCCTATAAAGCTATGTCAAGAGAGATTTATATATTCATCATACACTATCCAATACTTATTTTTTTTTTGTCGGTAAAAATGACGAGCTTTTCTGATTTTCTCATAGTAAATGAATGCAGCGATGAATCTATGAAGAACAAACTTATTGCACTTACTTAATAAGAATGAAATAGTGACAGCTATCGAATGCAACTAGCCGTGAAACTGAATACGTCTGCGGTGGACACTGTCTAAACCAAACCAAGTCTGAAGCTATTTGTAACCTTATTGTAGAATTATTATTAGTTATTTACGAGTAAATAGGCAGTGATTGGGTGAAAGAAAGTCAGAGTTTGGTGTGACTTGAAACTAATCCAGAAAGCGTGAAAATCTTATTGAAAGAGATATTTTATTTATGAAGTAACGATCAAACCCTAGATAATAAACACAAACCATCTTCTAAAATGGGAAAACCATATGGAAAAACGTTCGGTAATTTTCGAGTTTATCGCGTTTAGCGCAGCGGGGGCCTTTGTTTTAAAATGTGTATAGGTTTAGTATATAGTAGTGTGTTTAGCTCATGTCGGTTCACGCCTCTTACCCTAACCTAATTGTAATCAGAACCTACCGATAGGTACCAATTGCATAATTCATCATCAACATCTCAGCCGAAACAAATCCACTGCTGAACAAAGGCCCCAAGGATTCCATAATTACATAAGTTAAATCCTTAATACATAGTTTCTCCTTGCACATTACATTAATGTAAAGATAATAATACATGGTGTCGAGTGCATTGCGTCACGTGGAGAGGAATCCGGCCGGTTACGTTCACAGCTAATTGGCGTTCAACACCTAATGACAACATACGGGAGATGAAGGCAAACGGGCGCGACTTGACTCTTATGCTTAACCTTTTCACAAGCTTTGTTGGTTTCGACTTCCAGTCTCACCGGATTCAGCTGTATACCGTATGTAACATGGAATGACTGCCTATATGATGTCTAAAAATGTTTTACTGGGTAAGTTGGCGGCAACCGCTTCTCCGTCCGAACGGGAACAAATAAATAAAATAAATAAACAAATGCGGACAACATCACATACATTGCTCTGAACCCAAAGTAAGTTGCTAAAGCACTTGTGTTATGGAATTTAGAAACGACGAAGGTACCACAAACACCCAGACCCGGGACAATGTAGAAAAGTTGGTTTCTACATTGACCCTTCCGGGGATCGAACCCGGGACCTCAGAGCTGGCGACACCTTGAAAACCGGTGCGTACGCCACTCGGCCACGGAGGTCGTCAAATTTTTTATACTTAAAAAATACTCTACGTCCGGTAGGTACTCGCAACGATTTTACATAGTATGGGTCAGTGTTGTCATTGATTATAATAACGGTAAACAACCTTAATGATGACAACAAACGATGACGTATAAAAGTTCGCATTACTATACCTATCTATTACGAGATGACTAGCTATTGTGTTGCACTACGGCGCAAGGGTGCGACGTGGGAGGTATGGTGTCCTCAGAGGAAAAACAACCTTACACTTTTTACAGAAAGACCATTTTAATTTCAAATTGATACTAAAAGTGTGAAGAAAAAGTAAAATTTTCGTGGTTTTTAGTAATTATTTCTGTTGACTAAGGATGTTGAACAATGCTTAGTTTTGTAGGTTCTTTACGTGTTGTTAAGTTTGCTTTTTTAATTATAGAGTCATGCACCATCGTACCATCTTGCTACTTTTGTTCTTTTTAGAGGATTAACTTCGTGTATACATATTTAGTAAACAAGTTATCGAAAATTTTGGAATAATTATCCATATTATGTGACCCTATCTTTAATTTAGGACCCTAAATGAAATCGCTCCTGTATTTAATGAACAAATTAAATACTTTGACATCTAGGCATCCAAAATAATACAGTTAGGTACTGAAACACTTGATGAGGATGATTTTTAAGATAGTGTAATAAGCGCTTTTTCCTCATAATATTACACTTTTTTCCATAACATGCATCTGTCTTCCCCTTTTCATTATCAATATATTTTCAATGTCTCATATGTTGTCAACTACAGAACCGCCTCAAATATCGACCCGTATGTTTACATAATTTAATACGGTATTTAGAGATATAACACTACTTCATTGTTATAACGTTTCTTGCACTTAACATTAACGTATAACAATCTATTGAATTACTTGTTAATGGTTTACAAACGCTTTTTATCTATTCAACGAGCAAATTGTTGTGGCAATAATAGTTTTATATTAAAACGCAGAGCTGTCAAACGTCAAAGTTATGTCAATGTCAAAAATTTTATAATTCTTGTCTTGTGCGTTCACTATCTTATGATGCTGACAGAAATTGTTGTATATAACAGATTGACCAGCCATTAAAAATAATATTGGTTTCTTAGATTTACGCGAATGTTAGACATTGAAATAAATGGTCAGTCTGCCCGTGACCATGATACCTGCAAAGTGCAAAGGTGTCGAAACGTCTCGGGATCTAAAATCAAATTAAAACCGCGACAAAATCCGTAAAAAAAAGTAGTTTTATTTCCACATTAAAAATAATGTTTTTTTTTCTATACGTAGCTGAATATTATGAAAACGTTATGGCGAAATATAAGGAACTTATATTCAGTGGAGCTTGGCGAAATTGGTAGGGTAATAATAAATAATAAATAATAAATGCGGACAACATCACATACATTGCTCTGAACCCAAAGTAAGTAGCGAAAGCACTTGTGTTATGGAATTCAGAAACAACGAAGGAACCACAAACACCCAGACCCGAGGCAATGTAGAAAAGTTGGTTTCTACATTGACCCGTCCGGGGATCGAACCCGGGACCTCAGAGCTAGCGACACCTTGAAACCGGTGCGTACGCCACTCGACCACGGAGGTCGCCAAAATAAATCGTAGTAAATCGTAATAAATAAATACTACCTATATCTCACGGTATATTCTAAGAGGTAATGGCTTAAGATAGTCGCACATTAATTAGAATTCCTACGGTTTCGTAAAATACTATACACACACTACGATTGTACATTTAGATGAGCATCTTCGACTGCAAATCTTTTTGCAAATAGATAATTGGACATACGAGTATAGTTAGTTAAGTATATTTCAGTTTGATTTATAATCTACAAACGAAGAAACGAAGGTTTGTTAATTTTTAATAATAATATGCTTTTAATATGGTCTGTAGTTTGTAGATATTAACGGTAGCTTTTATCGTTAAAACGCTTAATATTAGCTCTAAAAGGATTCAATTAAAACAATAAATTAAGAATTAACACAATAAAACACTGGCAATAAACTCCAATTGTTTTAAACTTAATTTTCATTCCAAATTTAAATTTAAGATCCACTTAAATTAGCATGGCTATGTCAAATGGAACGTCATTAATTTGAATGTATTCCAAATACGAAAACATGTTTCGAGCCAATGGTCTGTTAAATTGACCACAATTACAAAATTGGAGCTTCTGTGTTACCAATGTAAAATAAATTGAGATTATTATCTTTACTTTTGAAGGTTATTTTACTTTTTATATCCGAAAAGACTTGTTTTGTTTTATTATTGGTATACTTATTACCTAACGGTATTACAAAGAGTGTTATTTCTTAATTAAATTTAATAATTAGACGAGAAGAGGTAAAGATATAATAAAATATTCCTGTTTGTATAAAAATCTTTTTAAGTTGAGTATTATTATTATTAACTTAGTTTGTGACTCAACGAAATTGTGTTTTTTAGAAAACTTATCTGAATAAATGATTATTATTATTATTATTATATTATTATTTTGATGCCTTATTTAGTTCTTAGTTTTATTTAGTTTATAATTTTTCTTATTTATTGTGTAGGCTTAGTTTTTATATTATTGTAAACATTTGAAGTTATGATTATAATTTAATAAAGAATGATAACATATTGTGGAGTATCTATTTATGAGTATTTTAATAGACCTCCTGTAAAAGTTAATTTGTCAGATTCTCACAGATGTTATCAGATCACAAATAACATACCTCAATGGAACAGTAACTCAATACTGGACCAAACTCGTGCGGGGACCACACGGAACTATTACTACACACACGTGCGTTTTATACAGGGTGATGTTATTGTTTAGCTTTTTTTTTATAAGACGACTATCACTTTTGTGGGGTATATAATGTTGTTTTAATCGTGGTGTACAATAAAAAATATGTTATCTATCCATTTGGACCACTTAATATATTATGTTTTTGTTCAAACGTAAATTTTGTTTCTTTTATGTTTTGATACGCACAATCACACAGAAATACGTACTAAAAAAGGATTATTCTGATCAAACTAAAAGCATAGTTTAGGTTTATGTATGTACCTATTCTCAAAAATTCATCTGCTTTACTTATCTACGCTCATAACGTAAATAATAATATAATAATCCAGCCTATAAACGTCCCACTGATGGGCACAGGCCTCTTCCCATATAGAGAAGGCACGAGCATTGATCAAAACGCTTGCTCTCTGCGGATTGGCGATATCAGATCCCAAATTTAGAATCCAGGTTTCCTCACGATGTTTTCCTTTACCGTTTGTCAGAAGTGTCTTAGAATAATTAAGAAAGTACATATAACTTTAAAAAAGCCACATTGGTAGGTACTATTTTTAATATTCAATATCAGAACAAAACGTCTTAAACCGTCATTTAATATGTCCTGCATTTAAACACACACCCTGTACACGTACATACAAACTAGCATACACCCTCTTTTGTAAAACACCCTCTCCCCAGAGGGTTGCCATTATTTTAACACCCTCATACTCGGAGCAATAAGTTTGGGGCTTTTCTAAAGAACTCGTATTAGTACTCACGTTACTACTGAATTTGACAACCGATAGACATATTTGACATAAGACTTTACGAGGTTTTAATTATATTAATGTAAAAATGCGCTTTTTCATACAATATTCTACAAATAGTTCCTGACGCATGTCGCTTGGTTTTGATTTGTATGGAGAAATAAAAAAATATTATTCATAACCTCGCATAATTAATAGTATTGAATATTATTATTCATTTATAATCACCACTTTACTTTCACCAATTTACTTAACATAAATTACTATCACTTATAGTAATTTATGTTAATTGTATTCTTCGCCACATTAAAGTTATATCCTCCACCGCCTGTCAGGAACGCATTCTCTCAGCGGCCGGACCATAACAGTGATAGTTATATTCCAATACACAGATATTAATTTTATCTTATCTTATCTTTATTGGTTTACCAACAATTGTATACACTAGATACATATGTAAAAAAAAGCAAGTACAGGTGACAGTAGTGCTACAATTACTTAAAGGCAAACTCTGCATGCATAAACAAATAAAATTGTACATAGGTGCGCAAAAGCTAACTTACAATTTGATGGTTAAAAGAAAAATATTTGTGAACAAGTTAATCTAGATCTAAATGTTTATACAATTTTGTTTTTATGGTGTGTAGTGAGTCAAATTTCTATAACATATTTAAGGATATACCGAGCAACTTGTTATCAAAAGAAATAACTAATTTATTAAGCGCAAAACCATGGCGGTTGACATTACAAACGTTTAGGTTAGGTGGAGTAATTAGGTTAATGAAAGTGGTCTGTTTTTAGGATACCTACCTACTTTAGTAATGACGTGTTGTGGTTAGAAGCACCGAGTGCCTACCTACATATAGGTATAATTAATAATAATAATAATAATAATATTCCGGGACAACTCACACACGGTTATTTGATCCCAAGCTAAGCAGAGCTTGTGTTATGGTAACCAGACAACTGATAAACATACTTATATATTTCTAAATACATACATATTATAGATAAATTACACCCAGACAACCAGAACAAATGATCGTGCTCATCACACAAACATTTGTCCTGGGTGGGAATCGAACCCACGACCTCCGGTATAGCAGTCAGGGTCACTAACCACTAGACCAACAGGCCCGTCAAAATATATCATATATGGGTAATAAAATATGTGTTTCATTAGAAACTCAAAACGCAAAAGCCCAGTATAAACAACAGTAGGTACATACTTGTTTACAAACACTTTTATCCTTTTCCTTTTCATTTATAGAAAAAAAATATGATTTCTTTCTGTATTAAAACCACATTCGTCCTATTTAAGCAACTAATTACGTCAAAAAGAACATTTAAGGTAACATTACGGAATAATAAAATTAACTTCCTTATGTAATTTATATTATTTCGTAATATAAGACTGCCTCGTTGGCCTAGTGGTGCTAAGCGCGACTGTTACGCTAGAGGTCTTGGGTTCGATTCCCAAGTCGACCAAGGTATTATTGGGTTTTTCTATGAAATTCTCAGTACCTAGCAGGTCGGAGTTTGGATTTGTGCCCGGTTAGTGGCAATAGGCTCGCCCCCTATTACATGGGACCTAAACATACCGGCGAACTGTGGGTGTACATTGGTACACCTCTGCCTAACCCTTCGGGGATACAGGCGTGATGGTATGTAATGTAACTTCCTTAATAATTGTTGAGAACGCAAATCGTTGTGTAATTTAAAACACCGCATACGATTTTCCCGTAGTTATTCCGCCATTATAAAACGATAAATAAATGACACTACGTTACGTATTTATTATTTAAGTTGTTTAGTTTTCCTACAACATGTAAAGGATAAAGGCTAACAGTTATTTTTTAACTTGGTTCAGTACACGTCTGTTTTTATATACAGGGTGTTAAGAAACCCCTGTCCGACCCGAAAGGGTGATAGAGGGTTCACAATCACATGCCGAAATAAAATATCAAATTTGGAAAATTCATGATAGAAACAATAATAATGGATTTTGAAATAACCATTTTTTGCCCCGAAATTCCCTAAGTAAGACGATAAAATACATTAAAAACCTATAAACAAAAATCCCTGAATTTATTACTACCCCCAATCATAAACAATGAGCTAGCATCCATAACAGAACATTTCATTTGTGTTTAGTAATTCATTTAAAGGATAATAATATCATGGTTTTTGATCGAAAAATGTATGAAAATTCAGAACTTTTAACACTGGATAAAATCAAATGCAGTGAAGCTACAGCTTTGGTGCCATATTAAAAAATGCTGGAAGACAAGCTCTGTCCTCCTAGTAATTCATTTTATCGATAATATCGTGGCATGTGATCGAAAAATAATATGAAAATTCAGAATTTTTAACCCTGGATATAATCGCGTGAAGCGGTGCTACAGCTTTGGTGCTATATTAAGAAATGCTAAGGAGGTCAAGCTCTGTCCTCTTAGCAATTCATTTAATCGATAATATCGGGGTATGTGATCGAAAAATGTATGAAAATTCAGAATTTTAAACCCTGGATAAAAACACGTGCAGCGGTTCTACAGCTTTGGTGCCAAAGTAAGAAATGCTTAGGACGACAAGCTCTGTCCGAATATAACATTTTTTTTTGTTGGCCGGCTCTTTCGCATTTGGACCAAAAATGTATAGAGAGTGGATGATGTCCTTTGAGAATAAAACCTTTGGAGGCCTTTTGTTTGGTAATAAGGTAGCATCTGTGACGACGCCGACTATATCTCACGACATTTGAGAAAAAAAAAATTAGGTTACAATTTTTTTTTTCTTTTTTTTCCATTTTTTTTCCACGTTTTTGTAATCATATATCGATACCTAACAACACCTTAACGGATCGGACAGGGGTTTCTTAACATCCTGTATTATTAATATATTGATTTTTAATTCTTAAAACTTGCTTTGCCTTTACAATACTTCTTTTAATACTCTTCCACCATAATTTTAAAGTAAGCATAAATTCCGTTGGGATAAATCTTAAAGATTAAAAATGTTACTTGAATAACGGCTATTTTTTTAGATAAAATTCACGTCTGACAGATTTAATACTAGATAACTGTCAAATATTCAAAATAATTCCTCGCATAAAATTATCTGACGTTTAAAAATCATCCCTAAACCCCAAGTTTAGTATAACTACTCGGCTAAAACACATTTTATGTACAGATCTGTTCCGGATTTCTGCCTACCCTTTAGAAAGGGCGGCTGGCGCGATACGCCCTATTATTACATTTTTGTAGAAAGCCAGTGCTAGGGGACGTTGCTGTTATGCCATATGTCAAGGATAAACTATATTGCTATTGTCAAATGTTTTGATGCAAAAATACGTCATATTGTTAAGTGGTTTGGTAAGTATTCCACTGTGATTCATTTGTTTTGAGTGTATTGGCATATTTTGCTACAAGTGTATCTTCTTATGTTTTTTAGTAACAACATTATTATACCTTTATTTCGGAAATTAAAAGTAGGTACTTGTTACAAGTAGGTACTAAAGACGATGTACGACGATCATAGTGTTCCGTCGCTTCCGCGGACAAGTACCACCAGAACGCACCAAGGCGTAGTGCAAGGAAGATTACTAACTTAATTTTAAGCAATATATACTAACAACTCTTGTTTAAAATGTCTATGTTAGTCTGTAAGGTATATGTCTATGGGCCTTAGTAGCCTAATAATAAATGATTTATTATTATTATGATAGTAAGAAAACAGTTTGACAAACACAATATGTTAGTTCGTAGCATACACCGTAGTTAGACGGATAGATTTAGTAATACATATAAAGCGATGAACCTGTCCTAAGTAAATGCGTTTGTATGTTCATTTTCTACACTTCGACTATAAACCTAAGTATGCCAAATCTTATATTTGTTTTTACTGTAACATTCTAAAAAGTACCACAAATCCAGATTGTAGTATGTAAATATATATTTTTTCTCCACTGCAACTTCATGTGATAATCCGTAACCATACCACACACATATTCTTGGCCGCAACATGCTAAAAAGTGATAAATTATTACATGGACTTAGGCCGTGTTCTAACCAAACGTTTGGTCAACCGACGACCAAGAGTAGTATAACACCTAACCGACAATACGTTATAGCACTATGCGTAGTAAATACCGTCTTGTTTCACACTTACAGGACTCAAAATGAGTCTGCTCACATTCGGCGGCTGACTGTACGTTTGATATGAACGCGGCCTTATTAGATCCATTTCCAACAGTTCTGCTTACCTATTAAACGTGTAGATGTGTTCGATGTTATTGAACAGCTCGTCCAGCTGCTCCTCCGAGAACGTCGCCTCCCGCCGCCACACGTGCAGGTAGCCCTGTAACATAGAGCAATACACATTTAATACTAATAATATAAAAGTTTATGTAAATGTTTGTTGCACGTTTTCGCAAAAACTACTGAACGGATTTCGACAAAATTTGGCACAAGGGTGACAGGTGCACGTGACGCTCGAAAGCGATCGACAGCTTACGCAGTCCGTGTATATTGATCACAAGCTAACTGCAGTACATGTATTAACGCATAAGATATTCTTATCCCGGTAAATCGGGGATAGAATATACGCAGGTTACCCTTCTTTTTCAGAAATTTTTCAATAAAAATAATGTACTTTTTTCAAATCCAACATGGTTTGGTATACGACTAGACAACAGAAGAAACAAATAGACGTGATTTTTCCGAAAGCGTCATTTCCTTATAAACATTTTGTAGTGAATCCAATTTCCTGCATGATATTTGTTAGCGTAAAACCCACGGTTATGTACTATTTGACAGACATAATGGCAGCAGAACAATGGTCAATCTAGAGTCCCTCGCGGTGGCCCTGCTGTGGTTAAGGCCACTTTGAACTGGCGAGACGTACAGACATGAGGAAAAGAAGTTTTTATACTATTATTATTATAATGTTACGAAGAGCAGGACCCTAACACAGGAATATTACCTACCTAAAAGGAGGTTCCTATGTAAGTTTAATATTTATTAAGAAAAAATTAATGAATTAAAAACTTTTTTATTTTAGTTTTTTTTTACCTAACCGTGTCTAGAGAAATGGTGATGCTTTTTTGTTTAAAGTTTTTCTGAAATCAGGTTTTTTATGTACTGCTATTGCTAATATGCTTTTAAATTTATGTTTTAAATTGTTTATTACATAGAAGGCACTATTGCATTTGCTACATTTACTTTAGTTAATGCTCTAATTAAGATTTTTTGTCAGTATTTACATCTATTGTAATTAGGGACAATATAGTAACATGATAGGTTACAGGTGTCAGTAGTATAGTGTAATTCCGGTCCACTTTCAGAAGTGAAATTAGAACGAATTTCTAAAGAGAATTTGTGGAATCTACGATATAAAGCTTTGGACACGTTGAAGCGATTTAAAACAAACGTTATCGCAAATTATTTTAATATTCTTAAATTAAAACTGTATACAGTTAAATTAAAATTTATAGCAAATATGTATATCGCGGCAAAAATGTCGCTGTATGTCGTTTCCTGGAGTTTGCCAACCCCACATCTCGTCAAGACGGGTTTAGCTCAAAGTCAAAGCTTAACAGACAGACAAACTTACTTACACTTATAATATTGGTTTGGAGTATGGGTATTTTTATAAAGTAAAGTATTAATTTACCAACTTTCCCTCTCCCGAAGAAGGTAACTACAGTATCATTCATCTAATGCGTTAGATCATAAAATTTCGTGACCGACCCACGTAACAAGATTTTAAAATACTTAACAAAATCGACGCGTCAGACTTAATTTGAAAGTATTATTAAACTTAAGAACTACTTAACCCCGGTTTCTGATATGCTGCTCAACTTAATCTCCTGTCAAATCTAATGTCAACTGCTGTCATTGTTGTACCAAAAGATCACAACCAATCACATTTCTTGACTTGCAGATTGACTGATGCTTAACTGTTTTATATAGATCAGTCTTTAAAAGCTTGTTGTCACATACCTACTGTCAATTAAAACATTTTACACGTCAAATAGCTGTCACGAAAACTGTCATGGCTACCATCCGCCATATTATTTCTCGCATGAATATGTCCGCTGCCTTAGGGTAGCAGCGCGTGCGCAGCCTTAGAAAGCTCTGATAACGTGATAAGTTTATCACGAAGCTCACCATATTGGGTACAGCAGTCTTGTATACGGAGTGGACATTACGGGTATAACTATCACAACAGGGGTACTTTTACCTTTTAAAATGTTGATTTAAAGAGATATTTTTTTATAGTAGCTCTTTGGAATACTGTCTATAATAGCGGAAAGTATACAAGCATAAAAAAAACCTCATTACTTTCTTATTTTTTTAATAATGAATAAGTAAATGTGGACATTTATTTTTATTAGACTTAATAATTAAAGTAGGCATCGTCGATAGCCTCGTAACGTTATTTTAAAATCACTCAGTATACAATTATTAAAAGAATATGCGGCTTAACCTTACAAGTACATTGTCTTAATGGCAAAAATCTTTAAAAAGGCAAATTCTAATTATGAGGTAGGTACTCAGTACTTGAAATTGTTTTTTTTTTTGTAAAAAAATGTAGTAATTTTGTCACCTATCTGATGACTACAGCGATGATTATTGGTGATTTTAATATAGAAGGCAGGTGTATTTACGGAATATTTACTACTAGGATATAATTATAAACGTTATATTTTATGGAAAATGTAGTAACCAAAGTTCCAGTTGCAAATGACATTAAAAAATAAATATTGTAACTTACTTTAGCTAAGCATGTATCTCATGACATAACTTTTTCTACAGTTTATTTAGAATAATACTTATTTTCGTTTTAACTGGGTTAATTACTATTTACTACGCTTTTTAATTGACATCGTACGGTAACTACTACTACAAAATATAAAAACTTAACCTAACATCTAACTCAGTAAAATTATGTCATTAAACCCGAGGGGAACCGAGAGTAACTGGTAGGTACCTACTACCTAGTAATAGTAATGTATCATAAAAATAACAGAATATTTTAATTAAGTTATCTGCGTCAACCAACATTTTATTTTATAAGTGAATGACAACTTAGTCTTGTGCCGCGTTTGAACTGAATACCGGAATAGCTAGGAGAGTAATTTAGAAGTCTAGTTCCGAGTAAGTAGAAAATTATTTAAGCAGTTAGGTAAGGAATGTGTACTAATTTGAGGGAGACAGGTTTTAATTTTGTCTTCAATCTAAACAATTGCTTTGACAGTTATACCCATTATAAGATATCTTGCGTTTTACATAGGTTATTAATGATTTATTACATATCACGACCAGAAATACTACAAAAACATTCTTCTCTTCCTTCACACTTGAAACACATTCAAGAGCGCGTGACGTGTAAACAATATGCCGCGTGGGTTACTCGCCTGTCCGCCTCGATACTCGCGCCATTAACTCGCCCTACATTGTCATTGTCATGGGCTCATGGCCGGCCAGTGTTGTTCTACTGATCTTAAATGCGTAAGTCGATGATATGATGGATTTGGATTGAAATACAATGATAGAGTGTAGAGGAAATGTTTTGTATATGTAAAGATCATTGTTATAAATAGGTGATGAAAGGCGATATGTAACGGTAAAATAATATTTCACATATTCTTTTGAGTTTTGCAGATGGTAGTTTCGAGAGGAGATTTTTACTACTTTTCCGGATAAACTGCGAAGTAAGCTGTGTGTATTTCATTTCATTAGTCTGAAAACTATGAAGTAAGGAACCAAAACGTTTGAGTATCTATTTACGTATAAAGTAAGGAAATAAGCTAATTGCTTACATTTTAATCAAATTAAATACAATTATAGCTATAAAATGCAACTTTTTGGTCAGATACAGTGACCATTGACTCGAATAGAAGAAGAAGAAGAAGAAGCAATAAAATAAAAAATACATAATTTATTACGGGTCACGCGCAGGGACAGTAACTCGCATCAGTTCAAACGCGGCTCAACAAACAACAGCCAGTCGAGTAAGGCCGCGTCCAGTACATGCGCGACACCGGTTTCACCCACATTGTCACTGCCATTGTCACTCATATGTTACGCACTAGGCGTAATAACAGCCAGAAATGACGCTACGTGTAACATATGGAATTTAAATTGCCACCAAACTGTAATACGTTTTGTTAATATTTTATGAATATTTAGATAAACGTATATCTTGTCACGTGCATTTCACCTACATTTCTCAACAAAAGTCAGGCCCTCTTCTCTCAAGCCCTTCCCAAATTATACCTAGCTCATTTTTTAGCTAAATACCAATATTTAACATTGACCTACCTGACTGCTGATCTCTACACCTTATTTATCTCTAGAACTTTATTATATATGAGAAATTCTGGGCGTAGTCAATGTGAATGCCAGAATTGGACAGAACAACGTAATGCCGTAATCACTAATAATAAAATGCTTCCTAGAACCAAAAGTAACAACAAAACGCACTTTCCAACCGCACCACAAATCCGCCTAGTGAGTAATCTACAGGAGAGATGTCATGGCGATTAACGTGTGATTATGACAAGGCACGCACTCGACTCGATACCTTAATGAGATTCACTTAATATTATGTATGAGAGTGCAACAAGCTTTGTTAATTATTTTATTGTGCACAAATTAAAACGGCTGTATTATCATATTTTAAGCACTGACGAAAAAAGAGAGGTGTTATAAGTTTGAAGCCTGGTTCTGTAAGTCTGTGGCATTGTGACTCCTAAACGAATGATCACGCTGACCGATTATGATGCGGTATTTAGTATTTTAAAAGATAAAAACAAGTTTATAAAATTTTTCAATGCGTTAAGTATTTTAGGTATTTCTTTTAACTGAGTTCAACAGGGGGAGTTTCCCAATTCGACTGTATGTTGTTATTTTTGGAAATAAACAGGAAGTCTACAGCAATTTGATTATTTTCAAAAAATGTGTTGTCGTGGATACGATACGGTGCCTCTAATACCTCAGAGGTGGTCTCCTATAAACATTTAAGTAGTCTTTTATTATACAAGTACCTTTTGAAATGATTGTCTCCATCTACTTTTTGGTCTAGCGTTTGAGTGAACCATAAACCATAGTAAATTCGATGTAGAATAAAGTATTGTCAATGGACTGAACCGTAAAACTTATGTGAGTTAGGTATATCGAAATACAGGTATGTATAATGCTTATGCCTAAAATTTCCTGTTTTCCTCCGTTTTACTAATGTTCCGTCTTGTCGGGTCCTAGGACTATTCATCCTAAAATAATACCAGGTTAAGGTATTACACAGGTCATAAAATGTTATATAAGTACTAGTAAACGACTAAATGCACGCGTTTTGCTATGAAATGCGGCTGTTGTTATGTTTTTCTTGTATCGCTCTTATATTTTAGAGCAACGTTATGGAAATTCATAATACATTATATTGAAGGAAATAAAGAGAGTGGACGAAGCGAAACAAGTGTGTAAGGATCGTAGCAAGTGGAAAGAAGTGGCCTCGCCCTACCCCTACAAGGGAAAGAGGCGTGATTATGTGTATGTATGTATGTATATTGTCTACTGTCCAAACTATTACTATTATTGATGTTTAGTATGTTAAATTATATTAAGTGAACTATAAATGACAAAACATAACAGTCACAACACAACTCCTTTTTGGGCAGTCGTGTAATAAACGTTTTAAAAGCGGTTATAAAATTTTCATTTGCAATAAAAGTGAAGAGATTATTTGGTTACACACCAACACTCTTCTCACAAAAAGATTTTTAAGCTCAAAGAGAATTTTCTGTTGAATGTAAATAAACTGTAAACCCAAAAGCAAACACTTTACACAAACTCCATACGCACGTACAGTCCACACAAGAATAACAACGAATTATGATTTTCAACCTTATGGCTTTGAAATAAAAGTGATGTTAGTACTATAGAGTAAACCTGTGTGGTTTAGTATACACTAAAATGTGTACCTATATTACAGTCAACCACGCAAGAATAAAACGACGAATTACGACTTTCAACCTTAGTGCTTGGTAATAAGAGTGATATTAGTGTTATATTGAAACTTGTGTGGTTTAGTATACTCTTAAATGTGTACCTATATTAACTGCATCGAAATAACAGTACTCGCCCACTCCATTAATAGGGCATTGCATTTTTATGATGGCGACTGGGATATAAAAATGTTTTGATTGCTCTACCCACTGGGGAATTCAACACTTTATTTTGCAGCCGAAAAGTTAAGAAAAGAAGGTTAGGTTGGCGCGAACATATATATATAGTCATTAATGTAATTCCAGGTACCCAGTAAAAAGACGAGAATTACAACCGGTTGACTGTATTATGTATCTTGCAAATGCAAAGCGACAGCAAAATTTGCAATGTGAATACGTATTAAATATCGCAATTGTATGAGCTTATTACATTAAATGAATAACTAAATACTAACATACAAATAGCACTTGTAAAAATATTGCTATCAATTTTCTGTAGGTTTTTTTTGCAAGATACGTATGAGCCATCAATGATTCAGTGTTCTATTCCATTCAGTCAAAAAATTGTTGTTAAAATACTTTTTTATGAAACTTTAATATCATAACAATATAAGTTCAACATAATTATGACGAATAGTCAACAAAGGTCGATTTTATTTACGTTAATCATTATAATAACAAGACGGTTGTGGTTTGAATGAGTAAGACTCCTTAATTCTTTATAAATGTGCGTCACTAACAGTAACATCATATCACCGTTGTCTATAACTGCATTTTTAGCTACAATTAAAAAAAAATCTCATAAGAAGCAATGTTTATAATATCTACTAAATACGCATCATGTTATCCTGGCCATTTAAACAACAATTTGACAGGCTAAACCACGCATCTGATTTCGATGATATTTAAGTATGGAGCTAGCTTTAACTCCAAGAAACGACGTCAGCCTTATTTCGGCAACATCCACGCAGGCGGAGCCACAAGAAAAAGCTAGTTAATAAAAAAAAAACGGGTTGTTGAAAAAACAAAATCTTATAATAGCCCAATATTTTTGTGAACCTTTTGTATATTTCTGTATAGCTTCGATCAACACTATTTAGTATCATTGTATGAACTTAATATCTACAAGTAGAATAACATAATACCACGGTTAGAAGAGGTTATGTTCATTGATCGCCGTAAATAGATTTATTTAATTTATGAGTTTATTTAACGCTAATTGAAATGTGTATTAATATCGTAAATGTGTACATTGTAACGTTGTAAACTTATAAACAACGTTCCTTAATTAAATATAAGTAATTTTAATAAAATATATACATATTTAATTTTACAAACAAAATCAATATAACTTAATCTAAATCTTAAAAAACGTATTCTAAAACGAGGTACTTAACCTATTTATCTATATACAAAACAAAAACAACTTTAAGTCATTGTGATATGGTTCCATCTCGCTTATTTTGCCGTTGTTAACTTCACGTGGTTAGAACGTGATCACACCACCTGAATGAATGTCCGAGCGCCGCGCCGCCGCGCCGGCGCGGCGCGGCGGCGGGGCGCATCGCTTCGCGTTAGGGCTTCTGTGAGTGAGATCGGGCTGCGCGGCCATTGCAAAATTGTTCACGCTCGGAGGTGCACGTTCACGCGCTCTTTAAATAATAACGTTTTTATTATAGTGCGTGTCGTCATACGTGACCCTCAAATTACTGAGACATCAATTATATCGTAGTACAATACTTAATACAGTTATTAGTGTTAACCCCGTTTTGGGTAAGTGTTGACCAATTATTTTTTTCTTATGTAGGGTGTTGGACAATGACTGGCAAAAGGGGAATGACGAGTCTAGGCCCAGAATTGCACAAGAGATTCGTTTTACAAAAAAAATATGTTGGTATTTTTAAAATTTCTTCCACGTGTTCATTAGTCTGTGCAAGTCCGTAACATTTTTTCATAAATATTAAACATTATAACGACTAAACGACTAAACTAATGGAACTTTAACATAACATGAGCTGTTTGAATGTTGCCTTCACAAAAAAATGTTGGCAGGTAACTAATCAGAATAATAACTTTTCGTTTATATTAAAAACCGTTCATTTTCTTCCCAGCAAACATACATTATAATTATCTAATTCCTAAAAATATCTTTTAATAATAATTATTATACCAATTATTAATAAAAAAATATATCTATAAATCAACCTTTTCGAAAAATATATCTATCTATAAAAACTTTTTATGGCAACTTCCTATTGCTATGTCAAAGTTTTACTTGTCACTGTCAGTTGCCGAAAAACATTATAAATGTCAAAATCATTGCTTCTAGCCTTCTTCTAGCAACTCCATTGCGGTTACTTGCTTATGTTTATTGCGGTTTAAATTTACTACTTTTCGCTATGAATACTGACTCTGACGATTCTCCTATACCTAACGACCACGGCATGATTATGGATTCTGTTCCCGCTACTATGATGAGTTTGTATTATTTGACTCCCAGTTTATTATATTTTATATTCATTAATAAACAGTATTGATGGAATATAAGAATCTTAAATAACTTTGAAATGCTAAGTTTTTTGTAAATTATTTCTTTTACTAATTAATTGTTGGAATTGCTCCCTATTATTATCATTATTTTATATTTGTGTGCACAGAGGGCCTAAATTACTATGGCGACTTGGCATTCCCCTTTGAAATCGATGTTAACCGATCATTGTTATTGTCCTTTGATTATATAATGTCTAGATGGACTGTCAAGTGCGCGCAGACCCGTCAAAAAATTACAACCAAATTTGGTTGTTAAGTACTTTCCCGCAATTCCCGCCAACCAGTACAGATCGTGCCGCTTTCGTGTCACTACGTTTTACGCGCTAGGAATAACCACATAACAGCGATAAGATGACAGTATGTGCTTTTAAAGTGTGCCGGAATTATAAAGGAAGGCTAAAAAATACCAAACACATCACCTATCACCGTAGACAAGACACCAAGAAACTTCATATTTATTTTAGTTTTTTTTTATGATTACCAAATTACGCCATATTTTATCAGTGTTGCCAGTTTCTGTTTCTTATTCTCCCATTTTTTAGGGTAAATTTTTTGGTTTATCATTACGTTTATAAAATTTCGTTGATGTACTTCGAACGATCGCCTGTAATTAAAACTCATTCCTAATTAACGAGATGTGATCTTTCATTTCAAATTTCAAAATCCTAACTGCTCAAAATATTGTACTAACTTAGTTGATTTAATACTCCATTCAAACACACAAATCTATTTTTTTTTAATTATTTAAAAAAGTAACTACTTAATAAAAATACACTTAAACTGAATAATACCACATAAGTACATAAAACTAAAATATTTTTTATTATTATAAATTAGTCTTTATTTAATGTGATTTATGGGAGAATTTGTAATAGCTGGTAACACACACTTGAAATTGTGGTCTTGTTTTTTTTTATGATTGTAGGGCGACGCTCCATCTAGACATTATATAATCAAAGTTATTGTCATAGATTTATTGCTTTTTTTCTTCACTAGTGCTAATCTCATTTTGCTAATTACATGAAAACCATATTATTAAAATTGTAGTGCCTCACACTCCTTATTTTCTATTCTTCTTTGTGTCATTGTAAACTCCGATTCTGACTGTGACAATTGCACACACTCGCCTTACGCGCAGTAGTACTTCCGCTTCCGCTTACGCTGCTTTACGAGGTCACAGTCAGGAGAGAAGACGCAGAGGATCGTCACTTAATAGCTGGACGTTAATTCCAGGGTCCAAGTTCCCGGGCAAGTAGCCTAGGCGCTCACCTGTTGCTGAGCCTTCCACCTGACATCAGGACCACCTTCATCCTTGCGGGTCGTTTACCTGCTGCCGGCCAGCGTGACATCCTCGGCCCTGCGCATCCTCCATAGCAGGAAAGTACTTTGTGCGCCTACCTCCATGGGATGGACAATAAATAATTGAAGGGCCAAAATCGAACCCATGACCCACAAATATTTTATGTAATAAATTAAGTTGTAAGTGATTGGAGTTGTGTTTTTTACACGCTTACGCTATAACATAATAAAATAATACTGAGGTTTGGAATACTTTGGGATCTTTTTACACAAAGAACTTCCTACTTTTCAACCGATTCAAAAAAAGGAGGAGGTTCTCAATTCGGCTGTATTTTTTTTTATGTTTGTTACTCGATTTCTCAAAAACGCCTGGACCGATTCCAATTTTTTTTTTAAGTCGGTTAAAAAAGATCGAATTTTGTTAGCCATGTTTTTGTACTGCGTGTTAGAGTTTTCAGATAATTTGATTACTATTTGTTTACTATTGTTTGTATTTAAATAATAAAAATAAAATACAATAACTTCGAAATCGGTATTTTATTATTTATTGAGTTTAAATTCCAACCCACAACCTTATCCCATCCCTCCACGACTCTACCAAACACTCTTATTCAAAAGTGATACAAAGATACTCAAGTAAATGTATATATTTTTAACTCTGCTTCACATTTATACAAACTTTCTATTTAATAAGAAAATAAGGATCCTTTTTAGTTTATTTTCTACATATTAATATTCTTTTTTACTTATTACATATTCATTTTATGCCTATATGCGCAAGCGCATCCACGCTGCACAGCCGCAAGCTAAATGCATCAAGCCCACGGACGGTGCGCGCCTTGTTTAAATAGCTAGCGATGTACTACTACCTAAGAGGTCCAAGATAGAAGAGAAAGCGATTTACAAAGGTTAGAAAACACCATCAAAAAAGCACTACCAATATAGAGCATGTTTCAAGATTGCACTTAAAGTCAAAGTCGAATTATATTTAACAATTTGCTGGGCACTGTCTTCATCCTAGGATAAATTTTGTTTTTCTAAACCATACCGGTGCCCATTCATAGTAGATTGACTATGGTTTCTTTAAAGGCAGTTCTTCATTTCTATTGGCAGAAGCAGTATTTTAAATATGTCTACGCATTTCCGGACCATTATACATATTCATATAAGGGGCATATGTGAGGGGCTCGTGGCTAAGTGTAAGCCGTACGGTTTGACCGATAATACAGGCTAAGCCGCGCTCGCCGCAGTTGGTCCGTGGATGGGTGACCTTTTATAACATACCGAGACCCCTCCGTGTTTCGAAAAGCACGTTAAAAAGTTGGTCCCGGCTGTCATACATAGATCTTTGGCAGTCGTTAAGTCAATTCTGACAACCAGTCTTACTATGGGATACTCTGTTTCCCAGTAAAATGGGTTGTGGAGGTCAGATAGGCAGTCGGTCCATGTAAAATGCGGTATTCAGCTGAATCCGGTAAGACTGGTAGCCGACCCCAACATAGTTGGGAAAAGGCTCGGGAGATGATGATACATATTCATATAAACTTCGCTATAGCTTATAACTTAGCCTGCACTAGAAAGCTGCTTGCTTATCAATGGCTATCTGTAATCTGTACGATCACAAATTTAAATGCACGTATATAAATCAATAATTATATGCGTCGGTTTATAAAACCTACGCGTAAAATAAACGTATGTTATCTTTGCACGTGGGAGGAGTCGTTTGTCAGTGGAGATTAATTGCTATACTAGAATTTAAAAAAAAAATTAAGTACATCTAGATATTTTTAGAGCTTATACGTAGACTGCCTCGTTGGCCTAGTGGCGCTAAGCGCGACTGCTACGCTAGAGGTCTTGGGTTCGATTCCCAAGTCGACCAAAGTGTTATTGGGTTTTTCTATGAAATTCTCAGTAGCAGGTCGGAGTTTGGATTTGTGCCCGGTTAGTGGCAATAGGCTCGCCCCCTATTACATGGGACCTAAACATACCGGCGAACTGCTAATATATATATATACTGCCTAACCCTTCGGGGATACAGGCGTGATGGTATGTTATGTTATGTATAAACTTTAAATGACTTTTAGGGAAAATAGGTCGTAGATACATTAGATACTGGCGACCCGGCCCGCTGTTTTATACGTATTAACCTTCGTCTTGAATCACTATCTATTGATAAAAAATGCATTAAAATCTATTGAGAAGTTTAAAAGATCTAAGCGAACAGGCAGCGTTAGAAACTTATTTTTTTACTATGTACAGATTGACTTGTACTGATTGATTGATTGATAAACAATTTTTTGTGTTAATCAGCTATTTGGAAAACGGGGGTGAGCATTAGAATTTGTCATTTAATTAATCATAATTAATAAGATATAATGATAAAATACATATGAATCTGTAATCTACACTTCGCATTCGTTGAGAACTTTATCATAAAACTTAGATATTCAAGCCTTAGGCGATATCTAATAAATTCGTCTTGATCCGAGAAATTTGAATGCGTAGGTCACACTTTCACATTTATATGAAAATGATAAATGTAGGTGGATACATATTGCTTTGTATGTATTAAAATGGAAATATGTAGAATACAAGAAATGTAGAGTACACCTACATTTACGATAACATATTAATTAGACCTATCTTGATGGCAGGCCCTTATGTGGGGAAGGTTATGATCAGTGAACCTTTTACATTTAGATATTTAAATAATTAGCATATTCAAACTTTTATTAAAATGTTTTATCTAACCCTTTGTAAGATTTACTGTAAAAGTTGTACGTTTTTCCGCAATTAACTTTGTTATTTTATCTATTCCAGTTAGAATTTATGTGTTCAGTGTTAGTCTAAATTTTCTCAGTACATTTTGTGTTGCGAAAAGAAGTGACAGTATCATTTAATTTGTGAAAAGCTAGTATAAATCTCTACAAATCGGTCTACAAACTGCGTATTATATGAAGATACTCTATTTGAACCGAACCATACAACTTACAACATTGTCGTGCTTGTATTTTTAAGACTTTCGACCCACGCACTGCATATGCTATAAATATGCGACGCCGTACCATAGAGTAAATAACACACAGAGGCAAAGCTTCATACAAACGCACAACTATATAGGAGAATCGACAGAGTTATCCGCGTGACCAATCACCGAAAAGTTCACGTAGGTACTATCGGACAGCATTGCGAATCAAGAATACCAAAGAAACAAAATGCATCAAAATTGGCTAATTATTTTAGGATCTAGGATGCCATACACAAACACATACGTTAAACTTATAACAACATATTTTTGTTTCGGGTGTGAACTAAGCAATAGCAATTTGCACAATCAAATGCGTAAGTAGGAAGGGCGAGGCGTAGACGTAGCGAGGCTACAAGCACACCGAGTGCAACCGATTAGCCTTTAGGTAAAACAGCGTTAACTGGTATATTGTGCTCTTGAATGAAGCGTTGCCTCTGCGGGATATTTACTCTGTGTCCATACAGTATATAATAAAAATAGTTTTAAAACCTGTTGAGCTTTCATTCATGCTGTTTAGTTTATTACATCAATAATGTATGAGTCGCATTTGTTTACTGAAGCAACTGAGTTCATGTAATGTCGTGTCTTACAGCAATTTATTTTATTTATAAATGGCTGTAAATTAAAGTTTTTGTTTGTGTGTTATTAACACTGACATTGTAAAAACCTGGAGTACAATGTAGAAAACATTATTTATTATTAAGTTAAATATTATAAAACAGTGTAATTATTTATATTCATTGATTTATACTAAATGGTCACATTATATAACAGTCTAACAAAAATAATCTTTAAGTTGACAAAGCCATCCGTAAAAAGTTAACAATTATGAATATACTACTATTAATATATGCTTTATTTTTGCTTAATTAAGAAGCCAGTTAGGTATATGTATGTAATAAGGAATAGTAAAGAAGTTACGCATTGCATAGCTGTAAGTAGACACATAACAGTTTTCCCATACAAGTCCACCACTAAACATTTCCAACTAAATAGAAAAAAACGGGTATAAAAATAAATCGGTCACAATTACTGGGCACCCTATAATCATCCCCCATATTAGGGGGTCCCGTTACCATACAGCCAAGCTAAACAAGCCATGCCATTTTGAACCTTATCTACATTCATCAAAGATTCAAATCATTTAACAAGCCTATCTTTCCCTAAGAATTATCAGCCAGTGTAAATTGAACTACCGTGTTCCCTGTTTTCTTCAGAAAATTGAAGTAAAAAGGGTGATAGGATGAATAGGACAGGCCATTATCTTTGGTGGGTCATAGACTAAGATCAACGGCTCTGTCAATATGTCGCCAGCTACAAGCAGGAAACTTCGCAGTCTTAAACCTAAATAGAGAATTTTATTTTTTGTCAACCCATCTTAGGAAGCAAATTAACATTGTAATTTGTCGCATGTATCGCAAAAAGGACTTTTATTTTGAATAGTACTTAGCGACAGATAAATGGGTGCTAATTAAACAGGCTTCTTTTTAATATCATTATTCGCCCCCAAACATGTATGTTGCCTTCTAAATTACTAAGTCAGCCACAATTAACGAGCATCTAAATAATACTATCTTAGCCACTAGTTATCTTTTATGTAAACGACTCTAAATACAACTCAGCATAATGATTATTTTTTAGCATCTAAATTTGTAGCATGCATTCTAACAGTAAACTTCTAAAATACTATTAAATGACATCAAAAAATAAATTTATTTAGCTTCTAACTTTTTAACTCAGTACGTTTAAAATGTAACTCATCCCATATTAATTGATCGTCAAAATTTTGCTAAAAATGTCATCAAATAGTCGGTATATTGGCCACTAATATTATCAGAAGCTATTGAGGAGAGACAAAATAACAGACTTTATTTTTAACCAACTTAAAAAAAATGAGGATGTTCTCAATTCGGATGATGTATGTTTTTTTTTTTATGTTTTTTCGCGCATAGCTCCGTTGCTTTCCAACCGATTTGAAATATTTTTTCTTTGTTGGAAAGGGTATACTTCCCAAATAGTCCCATAGTCACCAAGTCGGGATCTGATGATGGAATTTTGGCAAAATCGAGGGAACTCTTCAAATTTTATAGGAAAACGTACAGCGATTTTGGTATTTTCTACAAGTGATGCATTTGCGTTCAATAAGAACCATTCTACTATCAGATCTGATAATGAAGCCAAGATGACCCCGTGAATGTAGCGGGAATTCGTTGGATGTGAGATGCGTGGCACTGGATTTCGTTTGACGGAAATTATCATGAGGATGCTGAAAGGGTGTCAGCTGAAGGCCTACCCATATTATCTAAGATTTGAAATATGTCACTAAAAATAAAAATAAAAATTTTTTTTTTGCAAAAAAACCGACTTCAAAAAATCGATAAAAGCACTAAAAAGTTAAAAATAATTCTATAACCTACCTATATAAATAAACCTAACCTAAACTACGATTAACCTATACTTAATACAATTTAACATTTTTTTGGAGTCGGGGCCGCTGTCGCTGTCGTCTCGCGTACTCGCGCCAAATCATTCAGTGGCTATTTTCACGATAAAAGAATATGATGTATTATTTCACATGCTAAGTTATAATAAATTATGCTTTCTGTAGAAGCTTGAATTATATTTTTTTGAGGACATTGCGTTGAAGCTGTAAAACGTAAAATGGTGACGAGATATAAAATCCGAGGCCGAGTTAGTAAATTAGGTGTCAATGCATAAATAAGAAGGACAAGTCACAATAATTGATGATCTTTACTTGACGCTTTCTATAGAATATTTAGTGGGCGTTGTAATAGATACGAATTATTTTATTAGAGGCTATGTCATTTTCCCGTTGCTTAGTTATAAAATTAGAAGTTTAATCACGTGTCCAATAAATAATTTTGTGGCTAGACTTATAATTTCCCCAGATAAATTACCTAATGACTTTAAAGACGTTTAGTCGTGACAAATGTCAGTTTGACGTTTATCAACGTCATTTTGACAGATTGAAGTGACTTACTGCAGAAAAAGTAGCTGTTTAAACATTTAAAATCATTATTCTCGCATTAATTAATGTAGGCCTGCTTTTTAAAGTTTGTTTGTATCATAAGCCCATTACATCGTGAGAATTTCATCAATTCTTGCAATAACAAAACATTACATAACCCAAGCTCATCTTTAACTTATTACATTATTAATCATAATATTTCTTCACACATATATATACCTACTTAACTAAAGATAATAATAAATCTTAGCAATCAGAAATCAATATAATTGGATGGCCTAAGAGCCTTGTAGAAAATCAAATAATTATTTAATTAATAAATTTATCTACAGGTGTAAAATAAGGCAACATGTAATTAATACCTACTTATGTTTTAATTATTTATTGTTGTTCTCTATTTTTAACCCCTAAAAAGGGATGTTATAAGTTTGAAATGTCTTTCTATGTGCGTGTCTTTATGTCTCATCGTAAAATCTTTATTACGATGCTTACTAATAAAAAAATATGTAACAGATTCTTAAGAAAAAAAGAGGTTATATTATTCCTTGTGTAGATATCTAAAATAAATTTTCCGTTCATAAAAGTGGAAATTTCAATAATCATGTACATTTACATACAGCAAATCAAGCCGTAAATCTAAAACTAGGAAGAAGAGTAACAATGTGTTCATTGTATATCACTAAAGGCACATTAACAAGGTAGGCAGTTAAGTAATAAACAAGGTATTATGTTCATGACCATCTCTGTTCACAAAACCTATGTTTAACAAATAAATTTGATTTGATTTGATTTGAGGATAAGGGAACAAACAAGTAATAAGAGCATCTATAGATAACGCTAACTAGCTGATAACAGACTTAAATTATTACTTAATCGCGTGCCAGAAAATAACATGCATGGGAAGTTTTAAGTTTCGTAAAATTATGTTTTAAAATATAAAGCGTAAACTGAATAAAATAGCACTGTTTTATTAAGTTTTATTTTAATATAATTAATAAAGTTACTAGTAACTAGTAACTGATTGATATATATTATGATGCTGTCTAATTTAAATAGCATAAGGAACATCTTCAGAATTTTGTTTGCGATGCGTAATTTCGGAAAATCTAATTTGCAAATTATCAACTATTATAATATGCAATTTGGATTTATATTATTTTACTGTATAAGTGCATTATAAATATAAAACAGTTTCGCTGGTTGAGACCCTAAAAAATTCGCGTAAATCTCAGAAAGCATTACTCTTATAACTACTTGTAAGCAAAGTCGCGAACTACGTAGCTTGTCAATAACATTAAAACAGATACTAATGTAAGTACATAAATATCACCAGTTACAGGAAGCCGTGTATTAAGTAGGTTTTATTGACTGATCTATGGTACATGGCCTTAGGAGGCTCTGGTTTAGAACCAAGTGATATAAATTGTGCATCAAACTGTCGCAATCCATTATAGCGGGCTTGTATAACCGTATCGATCGACTGACCTGAAATCCAGTACTTTATCTATTAATAAGTAACATAATACAACTATATCTTCATAAAACATGGAGAAAGAAAAAATAGTACTTTTTCAATTAAGATTTTAGCTTGAAAGTTACATAAAGACCTTAATTATGGCATAGTTTTATTTTGGATACAAAAAATACATAAATTTCACTTTTAGCGCCAAATTAAACCAGCCCAAAGCTGGCAACTTGTCGGCTAATTAGCAGTGGCAGAGTGACAGCGACAATTTGACACCTGTCACGATTGACAGCTTCCTGCCGCCATATTGGTTTCGGTAGCCCGCGATGTGCAGTGAAATTCGGCTGTACAGCCAACTCAATGAGTGTAAATTATTAATATGATAATGATCAAGTCCAAATCGATAGGCGAGAAAGTAGTGACACTAATTAGAGGTTATTTAATATTTTTATTAATCAAAAGTAAAAAGTATAGTCGATATCATAAAATATTGCCAGTCAATTTGACCTAAATGTTTTTAAGAATATTTTTTGTCTAACAGTGCCTCTCGAAAGTGAAATGGCATATATTATGTACTTTCATAAAAAACGAAACATAAGCCAGCAACAAATTAATTACACAAATAGCTAGGGAAACAACTGCAATATTTCACAAGGTACCAAACCCAACATTATTCTAAGTAAACAATAAAGGTGTATTAGCAAGTAACTGTTAATTAAGTCGTAATAAATTGACATGACTACCAGGTCACTACCCAGTGCCATTGGGTCGACGAGCCACGCGATCTTATTAATGGACCTCGAGAAACATTGCCGCTTTACAATTCTAATCAAGTAATTTAATTTTAGAACTGTCAATTATGACACTGACAGTTAAATGTCAATTTAACGTCAAGGATGAATGAAAAGTTTCATCAGACTGCGAATTAATTTATGTTAGAATGATTGCTCTTTTAAGCTTATTTATTTTGATGTGGATTGCCTTACTATTTACTTTTTGCCCATCTAGCTTACGAAAATATGGCTAATTATTCATAAACTACGCAAGAGAAAAAAAAGAACAAAGAGTTATATAACCAATAGTAAATCTCTATATCAAAAAATCTAAATGTTATGCTCCTAAAATATAAGCGTATAATAAGCAAATAAAGTTATTAACGAAAGAAAAACTATTTCCTAAACCTAACCTAAATATATTTTTTTCGTAATAATATGCAAATACCCAATAAGTCGAGTTAATTACAGAGACCTGCCTGTAAGTAGGGCATCACGCCGGGTCACCTGCCTACTGCCTAGCAACAACCTGGCCTTATTGTGATGTCGATAACCGAAGGAAAACTAACTAGGTAACTTACTTCTTTATACACTTTTATTTAACTCGAAAATAACGCTTCGTATAAGGGGTTTATTTTAAATAAGTATAGGGAATAGATCAATTTGATAACACAAATATAGTTTGGAATATACAGGGTGTTAAGAAAACCCTGTCCGACCCGAAAGGGTGATATAGGGTTCACAATCACATGCCCAAATAAAATATCAAATTTGGAAAATTCATGATAGAAACAATAATAATGAATTTTGAAACAACCACTTGTCGCCCTGAAATTCCCTAAATTTGAGATTAACACAAAAACTACAACACCAATTTCGTTGGTATTTTTGGGGGCCTTTTGTTAGGTAATTAGGTAGCATCTGTGACGCCACGGACTCACCGTCTCGGCTTTTGAGAAAAAAAAAATTTTTAGGTTATAATATATTTTTCTTTTTTTTCACATTTTTGTAATCACATATCGATACCTAAGGACACCCTCACGGATCGGACAGGGTTTTCTTAACACCCTGTATATGGATATAGTTTGGAAGTTTAATGCCTTTAGGCCGCGCTCACTTTGGATTCGAATTATATCGTACGTAAACGTATGAACACTTTTCGTACGAATTGAGTGCGCACACTAAATACGTTTTCTCCGTCAAATAGACAGAGTACCGGTGTTAGCGCGTGAAGTCATCTTTGCTGCGATGAATAATCTTTATCTTTTGGATAATCATCTTCTAGATTTTTCAATTTCTTCGGATATTTCACGCCATGCTCTACGCTGAATGTCACGTAAGTGATAACTGGAATCACTTTGTTCCCACAAAGATTTATGCCCGTGAACCAAGTTAATTAACTTTTCTACATCCATTATTGATGATGAACGCACCGCTTCACCGGACTTTTATAATGCCTTAAGCATTAAACTTCCAAACTATATCAACTTATTGAAATCGTAAAAGCTATTTTGAGCTGATCCTGACTTCTATACAATATAAGAATCTGCCATAATTAAATCAAATCAAACTTTATTTGTCAAAGTATATGTATATATGAAAACGTTCCTACTCTTACGTAACTTTTTAAACCAGAGTAAAACTAATTTAACTGAAGCGGAGGTTAGAATGGGAGCGCATCTGATATTTCAAAGGTATAGGAAGCTGTGGCAAAACAAACAACTGAAACTCTTGAACGAATAGTTTGGTTTATATTTAGACGGAAACGTTTTATTTTAGTAAGTCTATTCATCAGGTGGGATATATCAGAATTAATTAACGTCAAATTTTAGACTTTAGAGCCCTCTGCGGATCTTAGGTCAACGTAAAAAAGAAAGAATTAGTGTCCACTGATTTATTGCAATAACACAACATCTTCCTACATATTATAAACTTTAGTTGCTTTTAAATAACGCACAATGATTTGGATTCTTTATATAGTTTTAGGTTATCCTATATCTTAATTAAATGGAATAAAACATCAGTATCACACACACAGTAACGCAAGTATCATTTCTGTAATCGCCAACGCTGATCGAATCAATCACATGTATGTAAGTTTCAAGTCTAAGTCACTTGACATACCGAAATAAATATTATTTTCATACATATAAAGGACTACAGGATTACTTATACATAAAGAATAAGAATAAAACTCACCTCGACCACCTGCCTGAGGTCCTCGACATACACGTTCTCAGTCTGCACGATCTCGGAGCAGACTCGCTCCAGCTGTGAGAGACCAGACATCTCATCCACTAGCTGGGCACCTGGACACAAAAATACGTAGAGTTATATGCCTTCTAGGCCTTAATAAAGACCCAAATAGCCATTGTTGCTGACAGAATGGCTATGACACCATGGCAAAATTACTAAACCCCGGCTTCTGATCACACGACCAAAATTATTCAAACACAGTGCTTATGCATAGGCTTATGTTTTACAGAAATATGTACTTCCCAAAAGAAATCTTTTAATTTTTTCTACAGAAAATAATTTAACAAATAGTTTATAAAATGGTCCACCTGTTCTTAAGATATGGTGTACTAATCCGAATTTGTTTTAAATATAAAGATATCTTCTATGAAAAAGAAAGTTTTACTAATGTAACTTGTCCTTAATAGATAAAGTTGTACTTACGAGGTGTATCTTCGGAATTTCTCTCCTCCGATGGACTTTTATTCATCATCCCAGCCTTATTAACGAAGTGATTGCTACCATTTGCCGACACCATGTCTGCATCACTATGATCGTCCAAACTCTCGATTGACGCCAAGTATGCAGAGTTCACTCCCCCTTTATTCTGAACACCACTACTGGATGTAGAACTGGAAGACGCAATGGAACTCATCGAAAGAGGTCGAGACACTTCCACAGCAGGGTTCAACCGTATCACCTCCTTCTCACAAGCTTTCAGGTTACCAGTAGAACCCACAGCTTCGGGGTAAGGACCAGTTTTCGACAAAAGTTTCGTAGGACTTTCGCTCTTATTCACAAAGTCTTTCCGGTGCAAGCTGTTGGTGCCTTCGTTCACTTTAGGAATCATCGCTGGAGATCGTTTAGGGCTTTTTGGGGTGGGCTTAATCGGGGAGTTATCCTTTGATGATAGTTTAATATCGAATTCTCTATCGTTTGAAGTTATAGAGAGCTCGATGGATTGATCGATATAAGGGAGGGATAGAGACTCGTAAGCAGTTTTGTTATTTACAACGGGAACATCGTAAATAGCCGGCCTGTTATTCGTTGGGATGTCGTACGTTTGAGCATCATCAATTTTGAATTCTGGTTTCAATGGTACCGTTTTAATTGGAGATTCGGTTTCCACGCTTTTTGACTTATTTAAACTTTTGATAGCACAAGGTTGGTCATAGATTTCGACCGAAGGAAGTATTTCTACACCGGATTGCGAGATTTTCGATGTCGCTCCCACCAAAGGAATGTTTGTTTTGTGTCTCATTGATGACCTACCAACGTTACCGGTTTTCTTTTGAAACTTTAACGTGGAAGTCTCTGTAGCACTTGAAATCATCCTCTTTACATTCGGCGAGAGATTATCGAACGTCGTTTCTTGCTTCATATCTTTGAAAGTTCTTTGTATTTTAAGTATTGAGTCACTAACCGCGTTACACTTGTCTAATTCGTCACTAGCACCAACTTTATCACTGTTAGTTCGATTTGAATATAACGAGCTTTTGTTAAAGCTAGCTATGGGGAGTTTAACACCTCCTGTGATCATCTTCGGCACTTCTGTCGTAGATATGGTTTGTTTAGTCTCTTTAGTTTTCGTTACTTCTACTGGGGGATCATTTCTCGCATCTTTTGCTGTTTCCAATGCACTCGCTTCTGGTCTTAAACTTTTTGATGGTTCTAATAATGAGTCGTATATACCAATTAGCGTTGGCGTCAGATCCGTTGTGCTACCTGCAACAAACAAAACACTATCTTTATTATACTGCTACTGGTTTTCGAGTTGAGGAGTTTATTGAATTTTAAGTACCACTAACTCTTAATGATATAATACCTTCTATCTACGTAAATTGTGAATACAATCCGTATAATAGACATAAAATAAATTAACAATCGCAATAAGTTTTCAATCAAAATTATCCGGCAATGCAATCTATTTTATGCTGCAATAAAGTTTATTATCATTAATATTTATAAACGTTTTGTAAGAGTTTAGCAAATCGTCTATAATTTCGTCAATGTCATAAAAAAGAATGTCTATTTACATGTGTTAATCTTCTAAATTACTAAACCGGTTTTCGTTACGGTTTAAGATTTCTAATAGCATTCAAATGGCGTCGTATGTGAGATTATGTTGCATCGACGCTGACAGCTTATTTCAAACTATGCATAAAGTATAAATTTAAAATGTAAGTCTTGTGCTTCGTGATATTTTACAATTAATTACTAAACATTTAATCAATCTCATGTATGTACGTAGATATTAACACTTAAGCAAAATTAACCAAAACTGTAGAACCTGAATTGTAATAAATAGGAAATACATATTATATAACTTACTATATTTAATTTTACAATAGCAAAAGCCACTACCAAATTAATTATAATGAGTAGATTATTGCGCTGTTTTTTTTCAGTTTTCAATCTTGCTTCCACAAATATACTTTAAAACCAGTCTAAGGTGAGTCGCTCCCTAAAATATGATCAGATGCTTATCACAGCTTTCTGTCGGATTATGTCATTACACAAAAGTAGGGCCTAACGAAAAAGCTTTTAAACTTATTAAATGAAACTTCTGTTTGGGTCGATTGCAATGACACGCGATGACTTTGATTTTTTTGTTTAAGTTACTTGAATACTGCTTTTTGTTTGTCTATAGGACTGTGAATATAGTAGAAACTGGGACAGACATTTCCAGAATTGCCTTTTATTTTAACCCCGATGCAAAAAAAGGGGTGTTGTAAATTTGACGTATCGGTCTGTATGCGTCTGTGGCATCGTAGCTTCTAAACCAGTGGACTGATTATGAAAAGCTTTCGTGACCGAGATGGTTCTTAGCTATAAGGTATGAAAATCCGTATTTCAAAATATATGAATAATTTTCTAAAAGCATGTCAGTGGTTTCTAAATTAATAAATGAGATAATGACTGAAACAAGCATTAAGATTGCTTTTTTTGCTTTTGAGGACCATAATATCAATGGACGCTTTTCACTTTCATCGACAGTCTAAATGTCAATGTTGTCTCATACAATTAATCTCAACATACACAAGAAATCAAAGGACCACAATGGTCCTTCGTCCACAGTCACAAATAAAATGGTAATTTAAATATCCATCAATAATATCTATAACAATTGTAGACCAAGTACCAGAGATATTAAAATAGAGTGACTTTATACATTCAATGACGTCTTAGAATATTTTAACTTGTATTTCCATAACAATGAAGATAACTTACAAGTTATTTGGTGTTATCTAACCCCGTTGTAAACCGTAATAAAATAAGTATTAAGTATGGTTTGATGTTCCTTTATAGCCATGATAAAGGATAGTGTCTTATTACCATTTCATAGGTCTGTTAGAGTATTTTTATAATGTTAGGTTGGACATTGCTTTGATAACTTTGATGTTCCGACTTAATGTTAATTCAATTGATAACTGAGATTTACAACTGTATTTACTGCCTAATATTTTCTTACAGAATACTTAGATAAAGTAATTGGCTTATATTAATATAAGTACTATTTTAAACAAAATTAATTGAAAATTTTGTATACATGGTTGGAACATAAAATATGCGTAAAATTACAGAAAATGTAATATTTAGTACAAGATGAAGATAAAGATCATTTTATTTGTAAAAACATGAGTATGTACGAACTTACGAAGTAGCACAGGGTGTTAAAAAAAATACAATAAGTTGCACGTTCATGTTTTGCCTATGAGGCGTACAAATATAAAAAGGGGGTTTGTACAAATATTATTATAACAAATAATACAATAAGATTATAATGTAACTAATTTAACACTAAACAAACAGAATTACACACAACAACAAGCTTAAAGCAGTATATCTAATTACAATATTACAATTGAAAAAAATATTAACCTATTTAAACTTATTTAAAAATTTATTAGTACAAGATGAAGTTATAGTCATAATTCATCAAAATAACTTACGCTCTTAAAAATCTGTAAACCTATTTACAGGACAAAATATCAATTCAAACATACCTTTACCATAATGTACCTTATCATAATCCAAACAAATGAACAGTGACAGTACACAAAAGGAGCTTCCCGCTTGAACTAATACATAGACAAGATCAATCTATTTTATTTCATACCGATACAGGATGGAAGACATCATAGCAATCACTTGTAGGTACATCTATACTCGCCGGAAATGACCTATTCATAGGCCAAAGTTCAGTGGCACAAGATCTCATAAAGATGGGTACCATAAGGACTGTAAGACATGCATTAAATATACTGGCATTACTAAGATGATTGATTTCAAAAAAAAAATTACAAAAGAACGACTGATTATTACGCAATTGAATTCATAAAAAATAATAGCAAAAATACGCTTTGTTTCTTGATGATTATAATTATTTAGGTTTATTATTGTTTTACGACCATGTCCCTAATAATACTAAATGTATGATTTCAAGTTTCGCCAGACTTTTGGTTACGTTTTCAAAAAAAATCATTAGTAGGTAAAGTACAAAATCAAGACATCTTACATTTCCTCTTAATTTATTAAATAATAATAATAAATGAAATTTCGGGACATCTCACACACGGTTATCTGATCCCAAGCTAAGCAGAGCTTGTGTTATGGTAACCAGACACCTGATAAACATACTTATTTATTTCTAAATACATACATATTATAGATAAATTACACCCAGACACAGAACAAATGATCGTGCTCATCACACAAATATTTGTCCTGGGTGGGTATCGAACCTACGACCTCCGGTATAGCAGTCAGGGTCACTAACCACCAGACCAACAGGACCGTCCGTTGTTAAGAGAACTCTATCTTTTATCTACAAGCTAAGTTCTATGCATCGTTTCATATTCTCAGTTTCTTTACGATGTATGTTGTATCATACTACAAACAGTACAACATCTAACAACTGTACTAGGTAAGTAATGAGTCAGAGCATTTTCGTCACATAATCGTCGTCATTAGACATTGTCTTATAAGTAACTCTAATTGGAACCTGCCTTTATAGAGATACTTCATAAATAAGAAGTCTAGAAAGAAAATTGTTCTAGCTTTGTGATGCATTTTTTAAATAAATAATACCCAAATTACATATCAATTTATAAAAATAATTATTCATTATCATTAATTAGTAGTTAGCACACAAATTTAAGCTGATTTTCTTATATATTTATGTATTCAAACAAAACGTTCATAAAAGTCTAAAATTACAGAAACAACATGAGTCTTAACACCGACTTATAACATAAATTGACAAATAAGTAATCGGTCAAAAGTAACATATCCAAGCCAAAGCACATCTAAATAACTATTAAGTACATATATCTGCTTGACACACTTCCTCCAATTTTAAGAAACCCATGCTAATTATCCACAAACATTTATCCCAAAACAATCTCACAGGTATTATAAATCTTTGAACTTAAACTTCGGCTGACTCACACCACCCACAAAGGTATAAAATTAAAATTCTATAGAACATTCCGCACTGACTCATAACTCCAGGACATGCCAAAGTCCTGAGAATGAGCAGAAACTAAAGATATCTTTGTTTTTTATCCTCAGAAACTTTATTAATAGAAAAGAATTTGTATGCAGTTAGTAACTGAACTATGTAAACTATTTCCTAAAACAAGGTATCTTAAAACAGAACACGATGGCTGGAATCTGTTCTGGTAAGCAAGAAATAAATATAATTTAGCCTATTGATTTAACTCTAAAATGAAATAGAAAATATATCTAATAGACGTTAAATAAGTGCTTCTAAATGATACAAATTAGTTACAAGCACATTGTCAACACATACAAAACATAGTTATATAAAACAATGATGTTTCAACGCGTAACGTATTTTGACATATTGAGGTAACACTATGAGCGGTTTTTATCTATCACCATACTTTTCCCGCGACTTTGGTACTTTATAAATGCATTAGAAGTTTTGCAATTCAATCAACTTACAATAAGATTATAAACAGAGATCGAGAAATACATCTACTTATTTATATACGTCACCCATTCTAATAACTATACTACATCTTAATTTTATATGAGATAGAGTTTATAACATCAACAGATCAACTCGAAGTCTATTTGACAACAAAATATATTGTTAACCTCACACATAGTTACAGAAACGACGATGTCGACCGATTACATCAACAATATTCCTGTCACAGCGAATTTACGCAATTTCATCAAGTTTAAATACAAGACATTTTAAACTATTGTGATTCTAAATAGAATTCCGGACAGTGTCACGATATAATATAACTTTAATCAATCAATGTCATTTACCTATATAATATATTTACAGTCTCGGTAATGTTCATACTAATATTATAAATGTGAAACTAACTATGTCTGTCTGTCTATAACGCTTGCACAGGTAAACCGCGGATACGATTTTGATGAAACTTGGTATTGGATAGGCTTGAATCCCACGAAAGAGCATATGCTGTGAAGCAAGGGTGAAAACTGTGTTATCATTCTTTAGAAAGATAATTATTTCATGTCATTGATAAAGGTTTGAGGGTATACCACAAAGCACCATCTCTGTAACAAATCAATTTTATTGCTTTAAGCTTCCATTGCTTAATCTTAAAACTTGGCAATCGATTGAAATGAGACATATATGGCGCTGCAGTTAAAATTCTATCTGAAGGAGAAAATCCTTTTATGGATAGGTAATTAAAATCTATCGTAAATCTATTCCAACCTAAAGTCGGTAATTATAAAACATGAAAATTTCTCTACCACTTTCACGACCTTTCAATTATTATAAAAAAGGGGAAAAGTTTGAACCCCAAAAAAAATTATCACGAAACACAGGCGAAACCGGGAACAAAAGCTACCTCATAATAAACACCAACAATCAAAAGCCATATAATACCGTACCGTTCAACGTAATTCAAAGGGCATAAGATATCGATCAAATTAATGTTACTATGTACAGTAAACCACACAGTGACACACTTTGGTCTCACCAGCGACTCTATATCAAAGGGATAAGGTACATTTTATATTTCCTAGTTACGATTTGAGGGGTCTACTGTACGAGTTTCTAGGCGACAAGAACACAACACCAATGCTACCTTGAACTAATGACCTTTATTGACCCATATTTTTTTACTGAAACTAATCTTTGAATGGCTGACAATTTCAAAAGTCCTATTGTTCGTTGATCAAGTATTTTACGCTTGTCTTGTTGTCTATGGGTTGTTGTTTGATGCAGGTTCTAAGCTGTTAATTTTGGAATAGGCGTTAAGTTGATGAGGCCGCTGAAAAGGTAGTTTGAAAAGACCAAACTAAAAAAGTTATTACCTATTTTTAACTTACTCTTTGCATTTTTCTCCAAAACATGTCTATCGATATGGGAATATTAAAAACACTTTTAATTACGTATGGGCTTTGGTTGTGGTAATCTATATTACTTTGTAAACCAAAGGCAGAGTGCTGCTGGGGAGTTTGTTGCACCGTTTCTTCTCCACGGCCAAAGCATTTAGGAAGAGGTCGAGGGTGGGCGAATCCGGGTATCTATTTGCTATAATTGCTATATTGCCTTTCAAAAAGTACTTAATAAAGTGTTATTATAATTTTAATCAATCAATTTTGATTTTGTGTTGAATAGTGTCAATACCAAAAACCCGTGCCTCGGATAGCACGATAAGCCGTAGGTCCCGACTGTCATACTATGGTTCTTTGGCAGTCGTTAAGTCAATGCTGACAACCGGTCTTACTATGGGATACTGTGTTCCCCAGTAAAAAGGGTTGTGGAGGTCAGATAGGCAGTCGCTCCATGTAACATACGGTATTCAGCTGAATCCGGTAAGACTGGTAGCCGACCCCAACATAGTTGGGAAAAGGTTTGGGAGATGATGAGTGTCAATACCAAAAAGAAGTCCTTGTAGAATTATTTCTTGGACTCTTATTGCTTTAAAGACAAATTATTATACAAGAACTAGGTCACCAAAGCCTAAAAGTATTTTCAACATTCCTCCATTTTCAGCAAGTAAACCTGTGTGGTCTAGTCATCACTTCGTCACGGCTCTTGACGGCGATATAACGAGCGGAGACGGGCGACGACGGATTTAAACATAGGTCCTGTATGTCACTGACGCGGAAGCAATACTTAGTTAAATGCAGACGATTGGAGAAAAAGAAGATTTAAACAGCTATAGAATACCAGACTAGTCTATTGCAAGCAGAAGGGTCAATTTAACCGTCTTTAAAATGAGGAGGTTCTTATTCAACTGCATGTTCCTTTTATGTTTGCTACGCGGTATTTCTGGCAATTGTGTATCCATTTCAATCAATATGCTTGTCTTCATCAGATCTCAGAGGTGATCCCACATAAATATCATAGGACTCGGTTATTTTTTACATTTGTGTTTGAAGAATTATTGATGTTTACTCTTGTTGTGACCAAAACCTACGTCGAAAAGGAAGTCCAAGAATTTTTGATGTGAAACTATATATATAGTCTATAGCCGCACGTAAAACCGATTTCTGGCGTGGCGACGCATGCCGTGGCGCGCATGCGCGAAAAAAAAATCGTATTATGCATTGATGTATTTAAAAGCGGTAGATACGTTACTTAGTCAAAGCGCCTGGTCCTACTCAACTAAGTGATTGCCCGTAGTTGGCACTCAGTTGCGCATGGAACGTCGTTATGATCACACACCTCAATAATTTCAGTTTTTTTGATAAATACGCATCAAAATGACTTCTTGTGCAGCTAAACAGTGTTTCAATAATACAAGGAAGAAAAATAAGACACATGGGATTACTTACCACTCGTAAGTACAGTCAAAAATGTTAATTTGTTGAAAATTACAATAATATTTAATGTTTGCTTCGCCATGTTTGTGAGAGCGAGATCGATCTTACAAACATCGTAAACATTCGGCAACGTTCGGCGGCTAATGCGATTTCGCTCGCACGACAGCGCCGGCTCATAACTCTGTCCTTGTCTATCAGTGACTGTAGGTGTGCGACTGTGATGACCGAGTCCAGGTTTTTTGATTGCAATGTTAGCGCGTAACGTATCTTCCTCCTTTTAATATATCAATGGTATTATGACATATTTAGTTCCTATCGCAATCTGTTATTTTCTGCATATTACTTTTACAAAATAATGTCGATGTTTCACATCTGCCAGGCGTCCCGTGACGGCTCACATTTTTTTTTCAGTAGCGTAAATGATATTCTCTGGCATAAGTTTCAACTATTTATTTTAGTAGACATAATTTTGTTTAAAGCATAAAAAGAGAAAAAAACTGCTTTATTCATCGATACTTCCTCTAAAAGCTAAGATGCACAGTACCTACAAACTAATGAACAACTCTAGAAAACATTTGACTCATATCGTATATTTATCGCTTCATTCATTTAATAATACAAATCATACAAACATTCAAAGCGTTAGATTTCCACTCGAGATTGTTAGGGTCTTAACCCACTTGAATAATCTGTTACAAAGAACGTTCCAAATAGCTCCATACAAATAATATAACATACGTACAACATTATTATATGTATATTATGGTAATGAAATTACTATTTATCAGATTGGTAAAATGGAATATGGCTAAATATAAAGCTATATAATTTTTGCGCCTACATAAAATTCCAAGTATGTTTCTTTTAATGATATTTATTCTATTATTAGGTCTAGCATTGCATCTTATTATTAGAATTACTAATATAGTTCTTAAGCAATTGTACTAACAAACTATGAGCTTCGTAATGCTCGTTTTTTATATTCATTTATTCATTGTTAATCTTATAACTGTATCAATAAGTATTTATGCAGTAGGGTATTGACAATCCATACAAACTTTATGAACCAATAATGAAAACTTTTATATAAATATAAACACACTAGCTGTACCCGGCATGCGTTGCAATGCAATTTTTTCTACCTAGCACCTGCCTACTACCTTCCTACTACCTACCTGCCTACTACCTACCTACTACCACTTAGGGGTATGAAAAATAGATAGTAGCCGATTCTCAGACCTACTGAATATGCATATAAAATTTCATAAAAATCGGTCAAGTCGTTTCGGAGGAGTATGGTAAATAACATTGTGACACGAGAATTTTATATATAAGAAGATAGGAAGCAGTTAGATGTAACCAATAAAGCGAGTTTAACTGACAATTAAAGTCTAGTTAACCTTGAGGGGCCACTGTGGCTAACCAAAGACAATACTAAACGTCGAGGGAGGCCGGTGGCTAAAAAAAGGAGGAATACAGACATAGCATTTAAAAATATATTTACAATGAGTTAGAGTTTTATATGCAGCTCATGCCACTGACGCCTTAAGTCCTAAGCTAGGTTTATAACTCATTCATAGAGCTATCGCTTAAAGGGAAAATCACAAACAGTAAATGGCAAAATAATAATGAACATCAAAGGTGAAAATGTCAAACCAACTTTATAGAAATACACTTCATTAAATATTAGAATTACAATCTAAAGTCTAATGTCCCACTTCCTTACCATCAGTAGGTAATTCCTATGTAATAGCTTCATGTCATAAATCACGACGCTGAGCAATAGTCAGCCATGTTTACCCGACCTGGGTACTGAACCCGCGACCCCGTGCACCGAACAAGGCACTTAGGTACAATATACCGCGATTAAAAGTAACTACATGTCATAATGGCATATCATAAAAGTGAAAGCATACGAGCAGAGACAACTTGCGAAGCGGACAATGAGGTGGGTGTGCTCTATGGCATTTAGTCTATGGTGTAATGACAGATCGTAAACTGTCTATGGGAGGAAAAATGGTGGGAAAGTAGGAACTGCAAATTGGTTACTCCTTTGAATAATCAGTGGTTCATTATTCAATTAAATGTTTGAACAGTTCCTTGTTTTTGTGAAAACCTGTTATATTTACCGTTATCCCGTATATCGACGTTTTCGATACTAAAGTTAATCCTAAATAAAGTGCCTGAGCTACATTTGAGAAAGAACTAAAACCGTTACTAATACTTGTTTGTAACGGAATGTACCTATTAATGCAGCTTTGGACCATACGATACACATAAGGAGCACTTTCAAAGAAGAGAAAAAAAAAGAGAATAAATGTCTTGACATTATAATTCAACTATTTGGATCATCTGATCTGTGGCAAAACATCAACTGGAACAAAAAAAAATAAAAAAACACGCCTGCAAATATTTAACTTGTTTTTATTTTTTTTTGACATGGCAGGCGTGTTTTTTATTTTTATGTCCTATGTCACTCGGGATAACTCAAAGCTTCTAATGATACCACAAACATTGAAATCGGTCAAGCCTTTTAGAAGTTATGGTGGAATAAAGAAACTCACAAACATACATACATACATGAACCCTGAAAACATAACACTCCTTTTTGGGCAATCGTATAAAAACATTGTCTTATTCGAAACATTAATACATATGTGAAAGCTGCGTATACATGCATTTCAATAATTTCAGCTGCAATATACCAATTACCCTGACCAAATCAGCAACAATATTATGTGGGAGCGACCAGTCAAAGTCACGTGACTTACCTATCGAAAAGAACAGTCATTTCCATACATTTGAGCAATTTCTATCATCGTTAACTTTTGTAGAAATGTCACTAGTCTATGGGGGTAATATCTGTAATCAGTAAATCTTATTTCTAAGGAGGGGTTATGCAAGTTTTGGTGGGCGTTAGCGAATTATGCAACGTTCTGGAAGTATTAACGGAAACATATATTTTGTGGCCATTTCCTACAACTGGGATATCTATCTAAGATAAATTTGTTTTGACGTATCTACAAATAATGTTTTATCACAAGGATAAATAGAATTTATTCTTGTGTTTTTAATGGGTTTTTGTTAGAGGACATTCGTGTCCATATTGTTTCTTTGTAGGATACTAGGAAAAAATACAGCATGCCATTCTGCAATCAATCAGCCTGGATTTAGCTATTTTAAATGCATGTTGTCCTTGCAGTGGTCCGTCAGTGTACTTGTCTTTGTGCCTAATTTTCGTATTCAGATAAGCCTACAATAAAATCTCATTGAACTCTCTAAGACCATGATCGTAATGACTAATTAAGAATCGTCATGACAGTTAGCAGAATGCCAATTATCGTAAAAATGACCAAATGAAGCAGGTAATTCGGTCAATTCAAACAACTCTTAAATAGCGGAATAAGACCCCTGGTCACCCTTCTTACTTACTTTGGCAATGGTTCTTTACATATTATTATGTAATATAAAGTCTATTTCAACTCGTGTTATTGCCACTTAAACACACGTCAATTTTATGCAAGTATAAATAAATTTCCTAAAGTTTTTTTTCCTAACATTTGCGAACGCAGTTTACGTTCCTGACTGGTTCCAGCTATAAGGATGGGTATTCCGCTGATTTTAACCGGTAAGAATCTCTTACTTATACTGACTGCCTACCCAGGGCAGAAGTGGTAAGAATTTTCCAGCTTAAAGAATCTCAAAATTATAAGGGTTATGGTCTGATCTGGAGCAAGAGTTTATTTAGCGAGACATGATTCTCCACAAATAAAAGATAACTTTTTTATCAGTACATACAACCCACCCGTTGGGTCGATGACATCGCCAAAGTGGCAGGAAAGGGCTGGATGCAATTGGCACGGAACCGCAATACTTGGCGTGCTCATGAAGAGGCCTATACCCGACTATGGGTGACTACAGGCTGAAGAAGAGAAAGAGAGAGATACAGGTATTGTATGAATAATTCGTTAGTATCGTCATAAGCACTTAAAGCCTAATATTTGTTCCGGCGGCACGAAACATGCATTCATTTGCATGTGATATTAAACACACCATTTAAATCAGAGGAGTTATTTATTATTATTATTCAGATACATTAACAAACTAACATATTATTATTTGATACACATATTTATTTACTCTAAAAAACTGTTCTTTATATCGAATGCGATCGAGAATCCATAAAATGGAAATTTATAGTATCATTATGCATTTTAATCTTTGTAAAAGATATGGCTAAAAATATCATGGGAACTTATCTAATAGCTATTGAATAATGAAAAGCAAAGTAATCTCACTTTTCTAAATGGCTGTAAAAAATAAAAGATGGCGGCGCGGGAGCGTACAGCTGTTGATTTTCCCGCGTCGCGACGGCGCCTGCGCGGAGCCGGCGCCACGCGACTCCATATTTGAACGTAGGTACCATAGTGCATACATAGTGGGCTTTACTGGGACAAGACCTATTGTACATACAGCCAATGAGCCAACTCTTTGCTGAATTCCTTAAAAAGTATAAGCAAGTAGGGATTTATACCATCACTGCCCTCTGTATGTAAAGAAGGTGCGAGAATTAATCACGATTCTGGCTCAACTGTGGGTTGGCAATGACAGATTCAAAATATTAGAGTCTTTAGTTTATTTTAAAATAATCATTAATTTAATTATTTTCCTGCACTAAGCCAGTTACTTAATAGTCATATTCGTACAAGAGAACATTTAAAAAAGTAAAACTACGGTTTCTGGTCACCCTACATCTTTTAGCCATATTTCTTTAGTATGTTATTTACTGGTTAGACCGTGCAGTCAAATAAAACAGTTAGATCTATGAGGATGTTCGCGAGTGACCTGTGCCCGATGTCTTTAACATTTAATGTTTGTTTTATATTGAACAATTTAAAGACATCGGGCACAGGTCACTCGCGAAATGGTCGTAACTTAGTCACATAAAACTTAGAAAAATAAATAAATAAATAAATAAATGCGGACAACATCACATACGTTGCTCTGAACCCAAAGTAAGTTGCTAAAGCACTTGTGTTATGGAATTCAGAAACAACGAAGGTACCACAAACACCCAGACCCGGGACAATGTAGAAAAGTGGTTTTCTACATTGACCCGTCCGGGGATCGAACCCGGGACCTCAGAGCTGGCGACACCTTGAAAACCGGTGCGTACGCCACTCGACCACGGAGGTCGTCAAAAAGGTGTGTTCTATTGTATATTTCTTATTATTTGTATAAAGTTTGATAGCTAATAACAAATACTTAGATAAAATTCATGAATTCAATATAAGACAAAAGTTTCCAAACAGATTATAATCACGTTTCGCCATTAAAAAAGCTGTAAAATTTACCTTCCCACTTTTTATATCGACATTTTAACATAATTAAGACCAAGTTGGCTAATCGTTATCCATCAACATAAATATATGGGACTGCTTTCGCAAAACCTACGTGGAAGACCGCGGCCTATCGATGTTGCCAGCAGAAAAAACTTAATTATCAAGAAAACGCGGCAAATTGAGTTCTCTTAGAAATACTATTTATAGCAAACATTTTATACCAAGTATTTACTTCCGTGTACGTGTTATTAAATTGATTAACGCTAAATATTATTAAGTAGAGATCTAGTAATCCATATTTTCTTTTATGAAGTGTTGGCTCCGTTAGTTCTTAATTAGACATAGGCCAATAATTATACATTTAATTTGTTGTAGTTGAACACAGTCTTGATTACAAACTGGAGTTTTGATAGATATTTTTCATCTAAAAAGGGGACAAAAAAAAACTTTTTTTAAATGATAACCATGGTATAAGGTACATATTATTATGGTAAATTGTATTTATTAAGTTAAACCAGTACTCTACAATACATCATATAAATCCTTGTCTATGGTAGTAATAAAAGTAATGAAACCATTAATAACAGGGGTACCGTTTACTGTAATACATACTACACGCAATCTAAATTAAGGTGTGTTTTTTAAATCTGGCAATTAAGACTTAATTGCATGACATTTATGTTTACATAAAAATGTAATATACCTTACAGTAGCATACAGTAGTAGATTTTAAGTTAAAAATTGACAAAATGTCTTAAGAAAATAAATAGATTTTTATTTGACTTTAGCTTTAGAAAATGGAAAGCAAGACCATGCAACAGAATTATGTGTTAAGAAAACTTAGACAAGTATACTCTTATGTCTTGACCTACAAAAAATCTCACAACTTAGAAGGCAGGTAATTATCAGATTATTAACAAGAAGGTACTTAATAAGTAGGCAGAATACAACCAGTCTATTGCCTGATACATTGTAAAAGCAGTGAAAACGCCGTCAGCACGGTAATATTATAATACAGTAGTGTAACTCGGCCGCATGATAGAAATAAATGCCTACAGCCGCGCGGTACGTAAACATGCGTTAGGGCTGCCCGTCTCCAGCATTTGCCTACTTTCTGTTTCTCTTTAGTTTTGTGATTGTAAATATCCTTTTTATATAAATAAATTCAATACTTTGTATATTGTATAGGAAGTGTTCAATAAAAATGCGTGTTGTTTTTTTATTGGTAGATTTAATTAAAAAAACATGTTTTTGTTTGAAAAACAAATCGGGCTTATAAATTTGCGACCGAAAAATATTTGCGCCTCGACTGAGTCGTACGAAATGCTTTATTGTTAAATTTTACAGTATAATAAATCCGCATTCTTATATAAAGCTTAATTAAAAATGCGTTATTGACGAATTCATACAACCAAAAACAGCACAATATTTCCTACTCGTCATATTAACTGATTTTTAGAGAAAAAATCGCGCGGTTATTGTTAAAAAAAAACACGCGTCCGTTCGACACTGCGGTACAGCCGTGACTGTCTGCGACCCGAGCGCACCCCGAGATCGAGCGCGTAGGTATAGCTCGCGTTTCGTCCGTTTGTATGAAGTTGGAGTACTGTATTATAGTATTACCGTGCCGTCAGTATCCAATAGTACGAGACGACTAAATACCGCAGCGTACCCTAACGGTCAGTGTTACCATGTATGAATATTTAGACGCTAACGTTTGCAACACTTGTTGGATATTGACAAAACGTTTAAATTTACATGGTATAACTGAGTAGCGGTTTTTTAACTGTGTATAAAACATGGTAATAAAAAATATTTATGTAGGTATAAAACGTGAGCCGGCAACATTTTGTAGAATTAACACGATTTCGCTGGCGCCATAAAGCTACATATTCCCGCCAAAATACTTGTGACACATAGTGGCTGATGCTTTCCGGAAATACCAGTCTTTTAGGTTGACATATAAAATGACTAATAAATTAATTTAGTTTTTTTTTAAACATGACTTTATTGATAAACGGATATTAAGAGCGTTAACGCCGATTTTGGCTGTTTGACCCAAAAAGCGTACTTTTCAAACCATTTAATCTCCTCATAAAACGTATTTATCGAAAGTGTGAATTACTAATTATTGTAGGAAATATTTTGTTCTAAAAAGTTAGGTGAGAACATTTTAACATTAATAAAGTATGCGTGAATTGTAACCAGATAAACAAACAGTGTTTTCTAAATTTTCTTTACAGTGGTCATTTCGAAGCTTGAAATATCCAAAACCTGTCATAAAATTTACAAACAAACAAACTTATTTAATTGTTCATATCCTTGAGCAAAACTTTACCAGAGATTTTTTTGATTTTCAGCTCCTAACTATGATAAATTAAACAATAAACAAAGTGAAATTAACAAAAAAAAGCGGTTGCTAAATTCATTATTTTCCCCTATAAATCTTACTTAATTTTACAAAATAAAGGTGTATCGTAAAAGAACAATATCTTCTCTACAAAATACGAAACAGCATTCAGCTTATTTAAATTAATTTAATTTACTACAAATTTTTTAAAACTACTATAAAACTGCGCGCATCATTCGTTTCAAATTAGTCCGCCGCGAGGCCTTTTAGCGAGTGGACGTATCGCTCGTTGTCTACGCGTGACCTCTCCTGACTCTTGGCGTCGAGTCGGCGTCGAGCGAGTTTATCGTGCAACCTAACGATCTTGATCACTACGGAGCACTACCTTCTAGTCATATTATTAAAGATTCTTGTTATTATAAATAGCGTTTTTATTTGTTGTTTTTGCATTTAAACGTGAATTGATTTCATGTTTAGAATTAGGGATTTTCCTATTATTAATTTCTTTTTCTATTATAAATCAACTTTTTTGAGGGTTATCGATGTGTGGCACACACATTATGTCGGTTATCTTTCAAAGTCAGTAAAGGGACACATTTTTTTGAATCTACATACAAGTGTACTAAAAAATACTTTGATATTGAAATATTTTATTTTTAAACAAGAATCCTCACTAATAAACTAATATTATAAATGCGAAAGTAAGTTTGCTTGTATTTTACGCTTTTACGCTAATATGGCTGAACGGATTTGGATGAAATTTGATACGTGGGTAGACCATGATGTAAATCAGGACATATGATTCTTTTTATCCCGGAAGTACGTTCCCGTGCGATAATTTCCAACCTCCGCGCGGGTGAAGCCGCGGGCAAAAGATAGTACTTTATAATTTGCTAGACGATGATCGCGACTTCGTACAACTTCAAAATGTCTTTTTAAATTATAGCCAATAAAAAAACAATGATACAAATCATTATGATTTTTTAATTTACTTTTTATCAAATGGCTAAATATTTACCAAGATTCGTTCAGTAGTTTTTGTGAAACAGATATCCATCTCTCAATCTTTCACGTTTATAATTATTACTTGAAAATGTGGTCTCTATGCTATTTTGATGTATACTCTATATTAATTAATTTATAGTTTCGTCAAAATCCATTCAGTAGTCCTTAAGGGAAAGAGTTAAAAACATCCAAACTTTCGTATTTATAATAATCTTTTTTACATAACGATTTTACATTTGTATTACAATTCTAACTTTTCTCCCCTGATTAGTACTATATCTTATAAAGTATCCAAAATTGCCTCTTTATTTCACAAGGTAGTAATAAAAATATTAATAGTAAATAAAAATTAACTGACGATTAAATAAGTATCAGTAAACATAACTCAACGGATCAACATGGGTTATAAGGACAGAACGCAGCAACTCTACGCACACAGACACACGCGCATCTGTGTGAGTGCAAAGAGCGCTGCAAATACCTAATCTTGGTGCCGCGGATTTGTCGTTAACGCTCTTAATAGAATGATGTAGAGATAGTCGGTCAATAAGGATAATTATTACTCTTAAGTAAAACCCATGAATTTAACAAAACAGTCTAATGTAGTTTTAGATGAATATTTCTAGTTATTTAGCTGTGTTATTAGTCTATCACATTAATTAAAATAATTAGTTTAAACTTTAAATATTTATTTATTAATCACGACGTAATCCCGCTGTTTCCACAAATTTTAATTCCATTTTCAAATAATTACACCAAGTTCAGGCGATCTGTTAATTTGTTCTCTATTTCACGTAGCGACGCTTATTAGTTAGAATCATAAACCGCCCACTGAGAACAGTTATTTATACTGTCGCAAGTCGCAAGAGTCGCAACGCACTTTCAAATAAAAATACCGTACCTTGTAAGTCCAATACTATAAAATAAATATTTATACAGTTAGCTTATTACTTGGCTAAAATAAACAAAAATAATTAATGGAGAAGTTAGTTAATAGTAATTGGGGTATAAACTAAAAAAACCGTGGATAAATTAATTAATTGTAGAAATATAGAAATATTCATTCAACATACAAGACCTCATTACGTTGACTTCTTACTGGCAGTCAATAATCAGTCAATACTTCATTGTTCAAACATTCTTAAAAACATTTTACAATGTTTCACTTGAAATAAAATATGGTTGACGCGAGTTGCTGTTTTACTTTTTCCTGAACCCATTTTCCCTATCTTCAATCTATAAAATATAAAAATGAATTGCTGTTCGTTAGTCTCGCTAAAAATCGAGAAAGGCTGGACCGATTTGGCTAATATTGGTATTGAATTATTTGTGGAAATCCAGAGAAGGTTTAAAAGGTGAATAAATATCAATATGTTAGGAATTAATTAAAAAAAAAAACAATTTGTTTAAATTTATTTTATACAAAAGTTTAGGCTTTTATTTATCGACTAGCTGTAGCCTGCGACTTCGTTCGCGTGGATGACGAAACTTATCAATGAGTTTTTAACCGCAAAATTAAGTTTGTTTTTTATTGTTTATACTTTTCCGGGATAAAAACTACCCAGTGTGGTGCCCAGGATAATAAAGAATAATTATACCAAGTTTCATCGTAATCGAACCGGTAGTTTTTGCGTGATACCTGAACAGACAGACAGACAAAATTTATTTTTTTCACACTTTTGGGTTCGGTGTCGGTCTAGTAACATCCCCGCCATTATTTTTTTTTATATTTTCAATGTACTACAGAATTTTCACTTTTACAGATTTATTATAAGTATAGATTAAGGCAGTACGAAGTCTGCCGGGGTCAGCTAGTTTCTAATAGAAATAAAGATAAAAAAAAAAACAACAAGCTATGAAAGTGCGAAGCTTTTAAAAGATCCCATAGTGACTATTATAATGTAGAGTTATTTTAATAGATCTATTAATAGTTCTTATCCTAAATCTTAATACAGTGAAATGATGTCTCTAGCTTTCGAATGAACTAGGTTTATTCATTAAGCTATTTACAATAACATACATTAAACACCTTTCAAGTGTACGAAATTGGCAATAAAATTTGCAATGTAGGCACTTACTTATTTACAAAACTTATTAATATCTTAGCAACGGTAAGTTAATAAATAGGCAGAGTAATAAAAGCTTGATTTCTCTCTAAAAAGTGTTGACCCCTACAAAATTTATGAAGAACTTACCTACAAACGTACCGTATAACCAATGACCTAAATAAATTGAAAAGTAGGTACCTATGTCTCTAATAGCAAACCAATGAAAACACTATTCACATAAATGTAATACTGATTTATGATGATATAAGCATAATTTTATGTTAATTAACTGAGCTAAGTGCAAAGTGCCGTTTCATCTACAAAAGGCGATTTTTTACGGATAATTTGAATAATGTACGACACTTAACACCATTTCTGAACGTTCTCGGAATTAAAAAGTTGAACCGGTCAAGCGAAATTAAAATTTAGAGGTTTTGTGCGTCAAGTTTCTGTGTACGGAATACCAATAACAATTTATTTATCAGTGATTATAGTATTTTTATTGAAAAGTAATTAGTTTCTTGCAATATAAATGATAATTTTTAATTCTTAGTATAAGTTTCATAGTTTTTAAAGGCTGTTTTCCCTATGTTATTTTATGTTAGGGACCATTGAATAGGTTATGTAAATGGAAAGTAATTTCTACATTTATAATTACTTGATTATCATCAAAGATTTCATAATGAATTTCCTTCAAGCTATAGTCATAAACATTGTCAAAGGAAATCCTACTCAGTTAAGACTTATTGCAAAACTAGTTCATGTTGACCCGCCTAACACAGTAATCTGATAAACTAGAGATGTGCCACACAACTTACTTTATCGTAATCGATTACACGTTTATTACGTAATCGATATTTTTAGGAAGCGTTTTCGAAAACGTGTAATTTAAAGGTTACGTCTGTTAAAGTTATTGAAAGTTGTAAACATGGTTTTGTCTACCTTTCATCCTGTCTAAGCATGTCAATCTGTCAGATCTATTCTAAATTCGTTGTGTTTTTTTATCAGTGATTATAGTATTTTTATTGAAAAGTAATTAGTTTCTTGCAATATAAATGATAATTTTTAATTCTTAGTATAAGTTTCATAGTTTTTAAAGGCTGTTTTCCCTATGTTATTTTATGTTAGGGACCATTGAATAGGTTATGTAAATGGAAAGTAATTTCTACATTTATAATTACTTGATTATCATCAAAGATTTCATAATGAATTTCCTTCAAGCTATAGTCATAAACATTGTCAAAGGAAATCCTACTCAGTTAAGACTTATTGCAAAACTAGTTCATGTTGACCCGCCTAACACAGTAATCTGATAAACTAGAGATGTGCCACACAACTTACTTTATCGTAATCGATTACACGTTTATTACGTAATCGATATTTTTAGGAAGCGTTTTCGAAAACGTGTAATTTAAAGGTTACGTCTGTTAAAGTTATTGAAAGTTGTAAACATGGTTTTGTCTACCTTTCATCCTGTCTAAGCATGTCAATCTGTCAGATCTATTCTAAATTCGTTTTTGTTTAAAAGATGGAAGTGCTTAATTTTATTTATATCTAAAGGTCGTACGGAAAGTTATTCAAACTTGTATAAACGTTTTTTGCAGAGGTTTTTGACCTTACAGGGGCCCGAGTCTGCTATTTACATCTGCTTGAATCGTCTGAGTGGGTGGGGCTAGTGGGACCATTTTACGATAATTGGCATTCTACTAACTGTCAAAACGTCACAATTGGCCATTGGAACGATTGAGCCGCGAGTTGAGTGAATATGACCGATGGCCGGTACAATTTCGTATTCCGCTATTTTTTGACAGCAGTTGCATCATATCTATGGCTAAACATTTTTTATTTTTCATAGACAATGTGTCAATTTCAACGAAAACTTTCCTTTTTAAAACATAATTATCCTTATTTGCAAGTTTTTAATAGAATTGTATAAACGTTTTTTGCAGAGGTTTTTGACCTTACAGGGGCCCGAGTCTGCTATTTACATCTGCTTGAATCGTCTGAGTGGGTGGGGCTAGTGGGACCATTTTACGATAATTGGCATTCTACTAACTGTCAAAACGTCACAATTGGCCATTGGAACGATTGAGCCGCGAGTTGAGTGAATATGACCGATGGCCGGTACAATTTCGTATTCCGCTATTTTTTGACAGCAGTTGCATCATATCTATGGCTAAACATTTTTTATTTTTCATAGACAATGTGTCAATTTCAACGAAAACTTTCCTTTTTAAAACATAATTATCCTTATTTGCAAGTTTTTAATAGAAATTACATATTGTATGGGCTTTTACAATTAATTAGTATTCAAAAAACAATTAATACAATTTTTTGCAACATAAGAAACTATTATTAATAATTAGTGCCAATCGGTGTTGCCTATTAATAATTACAAAATGTTTGATACTTTTATTTTTAATTTAAATTGACAACACCGCATCCCACTCATGCCAGTATGCCACTGATTGTTGTTGGCTTAACTGAATACGAAAATTAGGCACATATTGGGTTGACACTATCATCCCACTATGATCATAGTAACACGGAGTGTAAATAGCAGACTCGGGCCCCAGGTCGCATTGCGTTTATTAGACTAATGTTTAGATCATCACCAACAAGTATTCGATTAGGCAATCTGCCTGACATCAGCATGAACACGACACTAAAAGTCGCTTCACATTATCACGCGCAGAGCCTGTATGTCTAGTCTTAAATGATTGTTTGGAAACAAATGTGACTCATTACTTGCACTTTACATTATCTCAACCGTATCACATAACAATAAGGTCTAAATTACAATGGTAATTGAGCAGGATGTCAGCAGTCGTACCGTCTATATGATACTCAGTTCCGAGGTTTTAATGTCATCGTACGATAATAATTATTGCTTGTTTTATGATACAAGTGACATACTATGTTTTATGATACGCACTTACATTTTGATTAATGCCATGCGTTCTGAATTCGTAATTTATAAGACAATATAGCATGATTCTCTATCAACTACTTGAAGCGAACTTCCAAGATGATTAGAATGGTGACTAATCGTATGACCAAGTCTATACACTATAAGTATACGTCTATAAATGACGACGTTTTTATCTATCATTGTTTGTACAACCTGTTTGGCAGAATAAACAAATTAATACGCCAATCCTAATTAATTAAACACACCTTGAAATAATAATCGAGTAATTTTTACTAGTTACCCATCCCTACATCTGTCAACCTGACGTTTAGTATCTATGGTTTTTTTTTCAGGCACTGATCACATCATTCGGCCTAAGGTTTTATGGTTAAGAAATTGTCTCGAGTCTTGTAAGTTACAGAGGCCCACCCGTATAGTTAATGTCTTCCCCTGGGGGCTGGTTGCATCAGCACAGACAATGGTGGTGCTCAATAAGGAAGGCGAGGTTTCTAGTCGTGTCTTATGTAAACCCCGGTTAACTAAAACATACAATTATGACGGTTATGTTTGGTTTAGATTATGATTTGAAAAATATTAATAAATGGAGGCTGATTTCGTTCTATTATTTTCGCCTGTCAGCTGTCACACAATTATAACTCGATTAAATAGTTTTCCTCCCTATATACGTAGGAACGAAAATCTTGGTTTTGACTATGAGTTTTTTATAAACTTTTTACGTGATATTTCTTACAAGATCAATTAAACTATTAAATACGCAAATGTATGTCTGCAACATTATTATAAAGCATTTACACGTAAATACATGTAATGTCTGTATAAATAGTTGAATTTACAATTATTGTAAATAACGTCTGAAAAACAATAGAAAAAAATACATCATTACATCTCATAGTGATGCACCTTACATTGATAAACAATAACATACTAATTGTCTTTCAAACAATGTAACAAAATAAATAAACATCTTCAATTATCTAATTATTTGTAATTCTTATTTACTTTGTTAGTAAATTAATAGCTAAAACACTCTAAAAAATAAGCTGTTTTTAAAGGTCTTGAGTAGCCTTCAAATCTATTTTCGTATACTTAAGTATGCGTATTATGGCTTTGAAGCCAAAATTATTGCTGATTTTAGCTGAACTTATTTTGAGATTATTTAAGTTATAACTTAAATAATCTCAAAATTTCACTTAGTTACTTACGCTTTTTTTTTGTCACGCTCAAATCTCACACACATTCTGATATACCATTTCACGTTTAATAGCTGTCAAATGAAACTTCAAACTGTTGAAAAATATAATCAACAGACAGATTGCTACAGGTACAAAATGCTTCTTGTCTTTGACATTTTCTTGAATTACTCATACGTTTCTTTGTATATTTTGTAGTGATTTCTCAGTAAACAAACAAAGTAGGTAATCTGGCATTTCAAGTATGTATATTAGATTCCACGGGGTACAGTCGACCACATAAGTATGCTAACAATTGTAAGATAACATAGTCTTTATGGCATTGCACTAAGGTTCAATTTCTTCATTCGTTGGGATCAAAACTATGCGGTTTACCATACGATGATCTCATGTGGGAATCGTGTGTAGTATTTTACCTTACAAGTGGGTGACGTCATTATGTAGTAAAACCAGTAAAGCGGTAACGACCTTCCGGATTTCGTACTAAATACTAAATAAATAATATTGTAGTAATCAGTTACTTTGTGGCTTAACCGCAGTATGGAATAACCCGTAATTGGGTCAAAATTAACTATTATGTTACTGCTAGTGCCTCAATACTAGTATATTTTATGACTAAGGAGTCTTTATTAATAAATAAATAGTCAGTTTTTTTTTGTACTTTTTAAACACATTATGTTGAATTTTTAGCTTTTTATCTACCAAGTAAACGTTTTCTACCCGTTTTGTTACAGGCGACAATATTTTATGGAAAATTCTTTATAAGAAAAAATGTGTTTTTATTTTAAAGTTAAAAAAAAACGGAAAGCTTTTTCTTTATTTATACCAAAACCAGCCAGCTATCTCCTATAAATATATTCAATTTAAAATTCGAATTTACATTCGAAAGCTCAATTCTGACATACCCAATCATGTAGGGCCTGTCAACTGCAAACATTTACATGACAGGTCGAAGTGTGAGTTGACACTATAACGGCACTTAGATTGGCACTCAGAAACATGATAAGGAAGCTCTGTTATCCTTGGAATTACCTACCATCCATATGTAAATCTCTGTTGTGATAACATTTAAAAGATTTTGTAGAGTATTCGTAAATAGAATTGCTAGTTCGAAACGTAAGTTGGTCAATTAAAAGTAAAAAAAAATGTTGAGCAAGCTTTCTAAAGTTTTAATTTATTTTATTAGTCAGAAACGATTAATTACAAATTATAAATTAAAATCAAAACAGTGGTAAATAGAACCTGTATTAATATTGATATAGGTAGGTCATTTAAACTTTAAAGTTCAACGTAAAAAGTTACTACCATCATCTAACACGGTATAAAATTATTTAACAAAAAAATACCTTGATAATATGCAAAACTGCAGCAAATCCATTCACTATAATCTTAAACCACTCACAAAATAATTAAATGTCTAACAGAATAACACCAAAAGTCAACCATCCACTGAATTCAAATATAGACTGAACGAATATGTGCACATGTCAACACACGCGAAGTTTAAAAAAAAATATAAACAAAAATGGCGACGCGCGTTACTCGTCCTCTTTAAGTGAGACGAGCGACTGACTCGATGAATCACGAACAAGGCAAAATAGTACCAATTAAAGACCACCATATTTACTTACGTAATAATATAATTTCGCATGCTAAAATAGACTCTATCGACATAGCAATAAGAACAAAGGCGGCCAGTTAAACGGTAAATTGTGTACGAGTTCTAAAAATCGTGACGTGTTTTTATGTGACGTGCTAACAAGTTTTATGAATGAAATACTGCCGAAGAAGTACGAAGAACGGCAATTTCCATGACTTATAGAAGTTAAGTTAGAGTTAGAACTGTTATTATGGTTCGTTTATGCAAACCTAGATAGGGAATCTTGGCACAGTTGTAAGGAGTTACGGTATGGCGTACGATTTTAAACTTTAAATCAAAACATCTGCTTGTCTACGCCCCACTACTTACAAGGAATGTAACACTGCAATTCATATGTACCTGTATGCAAATGACTGCCAGTCTTATTAAAACACTTAACGGCTAAAAAAAGTACAAAATTATCCAAGAAAGAAGGTCATAACTGTAAATTCAAACGAAGAAAAAAAAGTGTTACGAATATCAAATAACAAATGTCATAAAGTGCGAAGTTTTTGTCGTTTTTTGAGATAAGCGGTTTGCATACTAACTAATATGATTGTGAGATCAGCAACTGGCTTTACTTGTTGTTAAAACAAGGAAAAAAACTTAAAAAACAGAAAAACGTGAAGAGAATTACAAATCTAATAGGATAATAAATGCTTGGTTTAAAAATATGTCGAGTTTGTAAGATTTTTTTTACGCTAACTAGTAATTTATTTGTATATATTTTTTTTTAATAAGTTAAACAGGTTTATCTACTCTAATAAAAAATATATCGTTCTAAAACAGTTTTATGGCGTCTTTTTAATAAATAGTTTCAGACTAACTTTGATTCTTAATCATCAAATTTCTAACCCAATCAATAGCTTAAAATGAAAATTTGAAACGTAATTCAAAATTATTTTCTTCAATAATAGGCTGTGATTCACACGCCAACACGTAACAAGGAATTTTAATTATAATACCTAATTAAAAGCTTCCAGTTAGCTAACATTTGTAAGTCTAACTCATAACTGTAAGCGAGGACGAATCAGGAATAACAAGCTGTACCGCAGTGGGGTGCCATCTTGGATTTATAAGTATTCTGTACAGGTAATACTAGTGCTATAACATATAAAAAGTTTTAGTTTTTTTTAATCTATGTATCTAATTTCTGTAAAAGGATGAAATTCTTAGTTTAGCTCGCGAGATACATGTTTCTTATTATTGTATTTTTTTCTGTATTGTGACGTTCCTATGTGTACAATAAAGGAATAAATTAAGTAAAACCATTATTTTTTTATTTTGGGTATTCGTTTGTTATATCATATGTTTATCTATTGCGAGCTAATAGGAATATAAAAACCCCAGTTCCGGAAGTGAAAAAATATTCTAGCTGTAGAGAATCCGCTAACCTGGGGCCCGAGCCTGCTATTTACACTCCGTGTCAGTGTGCTCACATACATTCTACTAACTTAGTAGAATGCCAATTATCGTAAAATCGTCCCACTATGAGCCAACTATGAGCACACTGACACGGAGTGTAAATAGCAGAGTCGGGCCCCAGAACGCCTTCTCTTGGTATTGAAGCTTACCTTTTGTTTATCCAATGTAATCAAAATCGGTTTAGGGATTTAGACGTGAAAGAATATAAACAAAGATTATTCATGTTGTAGTATGTTCTCTAAACCAATACATAAATAGTTGTAGCAATAAACAAATCAATAAAACTCTTAAACCAAACCAACTTAAAATTAAGACAGCGCATGAAAATTATAACTTACGTCAATTTAAATACATTTCAAAATATAACCTTCACAATGATAATAATATCTTGCTGACAGTTAATACAGTCCACCGCACATAACAAGAAACTGTCTTACGAAAATAAACCTTATTCCGTCGAAATAAAAGTGATATTAATGAGGATGTCATACTGTTAGGTAGACTGTACCTTGACGAGGTTATGACTTATGTTGAAGGAAAATAAACCTTATTCCGTTGAAATAAAGGTGATGTAAGTAATTGACAAGATAGTGTTTGGTCGTCTGTACCTTCAAGATGTTATAATATGAAGGTCTGAGACGCAGAATCCTCAATCCCACGGTACTCATTAATTACATTGATTGATTAAACCAATGCCAAATCTCATTATTTCTACAATTAATGGTCGACTCAGCAAAATCCTTGGACTAGACAGCTAACTGCAAGATTAAATTTATAATTCTTCCACATTAAAAATAAAAACAGAATTTTAATAAGAAGCTGGAAAACTGATTGAATTCCAAACTATTGTTCATAAAGATTCATGCTTTTTTTTACCTACAAAACTCCAAGAACTATAAGACTCTTCCTAAAAAATATAATATTCATTATTCTTTTAAACTTCACAAAATAGGTAATATACTGGTACATACTACCTTATAAAAAAAACTATTAAAACAGCAATTATAGTTAAACTTAATTGAAATACAAAACTCGAAATTCGATCTCCTAATAAGTTTTTTAAAAGAAAATAAATCGTATGCACAAGGCACACTTAGTGCGCGGCGCGGAGTGCGTTGACCTCTTGTCATATCGCACCGGCCGGCTGCGAACTAGTCGATAAATCTGTGCGATTTATCGATACTCGTGTTTTGAAGGACGATAACTGTAATTCCTTTGCCTGACTTTTATACTTGAAGATTACACCTTCGTTTTGTACTGAGAATTATTTGTAACGATTTAGGTACGAATAAACTTAGGTGTTAGTTTATTAGAATGTCAAGGTTAAATATTTGTCGTAATTTATCTAATATTGAGTCATTTGCTTCTACACATGTATGTATTACCATTTTATGTACTCTCTGCTATTAAAAGTCAATAAATAACAAACTGTCTCTTTTCCCTATCTATAAAAGTTAAACTCGGACCCTTGCCGTCCTAAACAAATTTAATTTAAAGCCGACTGAAGGGTCTCAGATCATGTCATATGTCTGATTACACATCAAAGGCTATGTAAAAACATGCGAGGGGATAAAATAACGTACTGGGTAAGAAAAAACATTATATTAACTGGCAGACTGAGTCTTTTGATGGATAAAAACGGGCTTTAAAGCAATAAATTTGGGCTTTTGTCAATTTATTTAGTCTCTCTATAATATTAAACACAATAATTTGCTTATACATACTGATACGAATTATACTAGATTAGATAGAAGAAGTATCAAATTCATTACTTAATTAAAGAGCATATTCTATCGACATTCCCCCATCCCTAAACACAAGGAGTACATAAAATAAAAGCCGAAGTCATAATATCCTGCGCGCGCGCACACGTGTTCACGATAATCTCGCTGCACTACAATGCTCATCTACATTTAGAACACTTTCAGGATCAAATAATGCAGTTTTTGTACACTTGAGCTATATCTATCACTCTGTGATAAGACGATTTATGTATTTTATATTGATTGTCTTTAATAGATTTTATTTAAAGACCAATCCACCGTAGCTGTAAACTACAAAAAAAATATAACTGTTTAAAGGTTGTGTTTAATGAACAATAATTAAGAATATACGCAATAGAACAAACAACATTTAAGCTAAAATGTGAAAAATTTTCAAATCGTTACAAAAAAAAAACGAATAAAAATACCAAGTAGCTCCGTTTGTCAAATCATTTGAATGCAATAGCCATTCGAATCGAATCATAAAGCATAGAGCATTTCGCCATAAACACGAACAAATGTCGTGGTATTCATCATTTGACCTACTTAAGGGCCCGCCCTTTCTGCGTAAGAATATCTGAACTGAAACATGCCTTTAATGGTACATTCACACTACAAGTCTCTACACCAGTTACATTCATTTATTTAAAGTGATTATTTTATAGTCATGGACGAGCTGAAAATAATTTAATACTTATAACTGGATAAATAATACAACTAAGTAAATACCTACTAACAAATAAGGGATCTTGCTTCCAAAAAATAAATAGTTTTGCACTGTGTTTTTATTAATAAACTCTATAACGCGTGTACCTCAAATAGAGGTACCTGCATAAGTTACATGAGTGTGACTTCTATTTTATCATATGGTAAAAATATATATTGTTGTGAGGTGCTATTATTTGCACTAAATTGCAAACCAAAACGTGCCCAAAAATATTAGCTATAGGCCTTCCTGCTAAACGCCAGACACTAGGGTACCGTACTGAGTGTATATGCGACCACAAGAGTTGATTTACTGCTACACACAGACACAAAAAGTGTCGCAGTGTCAAGAGTATCCTACATTTGTTCATGTCCTACAGTGTACACTTAAGAATAATATCAGAGACATGGCTTAACAGTCGGTCATCAAGATAAGAGAGCTCAGTAGCCACAGTAACTGTTCAGGAATGTTTTAATTACGATTAACTGCTGTATAGTTTGTAGGAGAACCGTGACCAACTAAATAACTTATAATTAATTTGTTTAAAATATGACAAAGAGATAAAATAGTTTTTTGTAAGGGTTTTCTTTTTTGATACCGAAGAACATGTATGAAGGGAATAATGAAGACGAAGCGAAGCATGTAAGGATCGTAGCAAGTGGAAAGAAGTGGTCTCTGCCTACCCCTACGGGAAAGAGGCGTGTGATTAGAATATAATCAATCACCTAGATGTCTAAATATGAATGCTGTGATCTCCTGTAACTGACGGAGCACAACTTAAATGTACACTATTCTTTTTGTCTGTTTATGTGTTTTTGTGTATTCTTTGTTGGAGATCCAATAATAAATAAATAAATCAATAAATAAATAAAAAAAAAAAATCTACGTGATGATTACCTATATGTTTGTGTTATTTTTAATACCCCTTTTTAAGTTAGACTAAAGCACTTTCAGTCTATATCTATTATTAGGGACAATATTAGTCTTAAGTTAACTAGAAATTTAGAAAACACTAATTTCGCATAACTGTTGTATTTTGATACCCAGTTGTAATTAAGTTCAATTATTCACCCAAATCTGGGTAGTTTTTTAATACAATACTAGGCACGACATCACATCATATAGGTACAATTTTACTTCTATAAATCCGGCTGACAACTTTTTTAAGAGTCTTAAACGAATAAAATATTTATTCAGCTACGGCCAATACAACAATGCCCAGTGTTGCCAACGTTAAATACACTCGGTATTTAGGTACCCTCAAATCCCACAACGGATCTTTCCGCAAATAATACTTTTATTTATAGGTATTATAATCACATTAATCATCTTTAAAGGTGACAAATAATAAATATGAAGGTTGTGGGTTAAAGTTCTTAAAAGCCTCGCTTAATAGGTCAATAAATAGCAATAAATTATTACTAAGTTTATAATGCAGTTTGACCTACATAACACGAAAAGCTATGAATAATGCAAGCTTGTCGGTATTACTGTTTTAATCGCACGAATTATTGGCATTTTTAACGTTGTTTTACAGTTTTAGCAGATTATTTATAATATTTATGTACATGTTTATGACGCCAGTATATAACATGTTAAGACACAACAAAAAAATGCTCGATTGTAATAAAAAATATCTCCTAATTTTGCTTATTGAAATTAATCTTGATTTAAGACAAATGATATAGATACAACTCAATGCATATTTAGTGTTTGCTTAAATACTTTATTTCATTTACTAATAAACGGTAAATTATCGATACTACAACGAACTATCAAAAATATTTATGTGCTGTCCCATCACTATTTCATAATCCAAAAAGTCAGTAAACATTGCGTCCAAATCCGTAGCGTTATCCAAACAATAACATCGTGTTAACTTTCTTTAGAAGGTAGGAAGCGTTGCCATGACAACGACGCGGTGATGACAGTGTTTATACAATACCGGTCCGTGTTTATGTCAACAAACATTATGTATGAGAATAGACTGTAATGGAATGGAATAGATGACCAAACTCAACAAAACAAAAGAGTTTTACGTTGTATGAGGACAGGTGTGTGTTATATATTCCTAATTATGTATTGAAGCTTGAAGCACGTATTTGTCTACCAAAAGAACATTATTCATAGATGCTAACAATCATTCACATATTTTTTCTATCTTAATAATTTTCAAAACTCATTAATACAAAAAATGCTTACACTGGTTAATGCCTTTATTGTATTGCATTTACATATAAAACGGATAGGGTATTTTGCATCGACAAACACATGCAACCTCTAAGCTATTTTACTGTGTTCAAACCAAAGAGTACAGTAATATCATAATGACAACTGTCAATCGTCGTCGATTCTAAATTCAAACGGGGATTCCGATGAAGGATATAGTTAGAACATGGCTGCCACAGGGCGCGCCCAAATTACACAGGATCCGTTGGTCGCGACAGTGTATTTTCGGTAATTACCATTAATTATGATCGTCTCCGAATGCAGTGTTAAACTGTTTATACATTTCCAAGGATTTAATGTGTTAAGAATATGTGTCTCATTAACGACATCCTAAAACAAATTCTTTTAATTATTTAATAAAATTAGACACATTGCAGCGATAGATAAATGATTGTCATTTGTTTCAAAGGGCTATGTAGAACAATACTGTTAATTAAACTAAACTGCATGTTGATTGATTTACGATAATTTGAATGAGCAATAATCGTTAATCAAATAAAAGTATGAAACATAAATTGTCTATGCACAATGGCGTTTAAACGACATTACGTGGGCATAGACTCGGATACACGATTTTCGAAAACCTTAGGTACCTTAGGGCGACTGTGAATTACTTTTGCTTATTGTAGAAAGTTTTTGAGGGCATATCATAACCAATAATAACCTGTGTTTATTACGAAAGTATATTACTATAAAATACAATTAATTGTACTTCAAAAACAGTTGATGTAATGATCTAAGCTCGTTCAGTTTACGAACATTAGAAAACATACACAACTGACGTATGTAAGTAAATTTAGGAAATAACGATTTTTATTGTTTTGAAGCAAAGGAGATAATACATTAATCCTTGAATACATAAACTAAATACTCAAACCATACAAGTATAAACTTTTAATTACGAATGCTTTCTTAAAATAAATATGAATGGTTATGAGTACTTGTCTGACACTTGGCGCCAAAACTGAACGCACCAATTAACGTTTGAAGCGTTAATACAGCTAATAGGAACGCAATGTACCTACTCTGAACGCACTCGTTGTGTGACGTCATTGTCCATGATTAGAAAATCAACGTTTTTCTTTTTGTTTTAATAGGATCATAAACTATAAAAAAATATCTACATAATAATATGATAGATAGAGTTTTAAAAGGCAGGCGAACGGAGTTTTAAAAAAAAAACCACATAATGTAGGATGGTTCTTTCTTTCAGTGTGGTTTTAAATAAAAATAGTACTTAGCTATATTATATCTCTTAAAAATATCCTTTTGTTAACGACTTCACATCATGAATCGTATTTATTTAATTACGTAACCTCTACAACTTTTTAAGGACTGTGATAAGGATCCATCTTTAATTCATAGGTTTTCTTAGTCGGAGTCTGTGATAAATTTAATGAAACTTTAATTAATTAAAAGCTTGGTAAGCTACAAGAGACAATACTACTGGAGAAGTAATTGTCGAAGAAAAACGAATAGATATATCTAATAATATACTATCGTCGTGGTAGCTTAGGCTTTTATCAATAGAATTTATATACAATTGCGATTTCATATACTTACGTATGCAAACTATGAGACTTTTTGTTGCCATATTAAGTGTTTAATAATGTATTTTCTGACATTGTATGAAGATTGCTACCTATATGTGATCTCTTGTGGATATAAAGATTGTGCAATTTACTATAATATTCTATTTATACTTATCCAATAAAAGCATACAGATCAGGGAACTGCATTACCTGTGAACAAATAAAATAAACTTATTACAAAGAAAATAATACAAAAAAAATGTTGAAAACGAGTATGCACTATGCAGGATGTTACCGAAAGGGTATATCTATCCAAAAGGGGTGAAGAGTACACCTGGAATAGAGTCAGTTTCCAAAATTTCAGCTCAAAATGAGTTTATTAAATAATTGATATACAACTTTTCGCATTAACTATTCGACACCAATAAAATTCAATATAGTAAGACTCTGTATAAGACTTACATAACATAAGGACCAGAAATGAAGTACTCATTTGTTTATAAAAACCATTTAAAAACAAAAGCGGTAGTAAACGTTCCTAAATCATAAAATAATTTAGATAATCTATGGACTTTTTTTATAACAATGATTATATAAATATCCAGCCAACACTAAAATACAGATAATATAAAAACAAAGTGACGTCCAACCGTAATGAGTACTTAATTAATTCTTAAAGCCAGTAACGAGCAAGTAATGCAATACATTAGTAAGTAAGAATGTTGTTTTTTGTCCCTTTGCGTAAGATCTTCCGTACTCTTTGTTCAAAGACCGACGCTGTAATTAATCTGTAGTTAACTTGCTGCTTAGTGGCAAATGTTAAGTAAGTTTTTGTAGGTTAGAATATAGTCCCGCCTTTTTGGTAAGGGTGAGCAGAGGTGTCAAATATTTGGGCAAGATAAAAAGGTAATTAAAAGTTTGTCAAGCAAATACATGACTTTTTTGGATATTTTTAATATCGATTTTTACTTTTAAATACTACCTACTGACATATTTATGTCATACTTTACGTTAAAAATCTTTTCTAGGGTCTTTATCAAAACTCACTTTTGTCACTTAGACAATCTTAACATATTGATGTTGTGGACTTTATATCTACCTCAGTTTTATATTTGTTGTCATATATCCTCCTTATTAACTTAGTAGGTACTTACATTATATTGCCTCCTTTCTGATTTTTCTCCCTTTTTAATATTACATGGCTATCCGTCTTCTAACTTAATGAATGTTACTCTTACGACACCCATGGGATGTGGGGTCATGGGGTTGTATGTTTATTTCTGAATCGTAAGCTGTTTGTACTGTTTTTATTTATAATCCTCCTAAAAAATAAACTTAGTATGCAATTCAGCGTAGGTATAAAAGTTATTGCGAAATATTAAAATAAGGCAGGAGAATAAACGTACTGTTGAAAATACTTAGAAAAAATATAATTATATCTTGTCGATATTATACAGGGTGGAATTTTATGTTGCCACTTGGAGGGTAAGTACCCTAAATACTGGAGATAGTAAGCTCACGTATAAAACACATTAGACTTAAGATGGTTCAATTTACGGGTGAAAAAGCGTATTTCCAAAAATCTATGAAAGCATCAGCTTCAATCAGTCCGCGTGCAGGAGCCATACGATCACTATGAGCATATACAACGAGAAAATACTATACTACCTCGACATAACATCCTATAAACAAGAACATCGATTGTTGTCACTTTACCCATCCTGTATAAAAATCAGAGTTCAATGTTTTATATACATTTCCGCCACTACACTACTGCTGTACTATTACAACCAACCTCATTTTAGCTACAATTAGGTAGTGTACAGTGAAACCTTTTTAATTGGGATCTCAATATCTCTTATGGTGCTCCCACATTGCCGTTAGAAAATGTTTGTAAACATTTTCTAACATAAAAACATTTACTAACAAATGTTGTCAATTGTTACATTTTATTAGGAACTGTTACATGTTATAAGTGCTCCTACACTAATAGAAAATGTTTACTAAAATTTTATAACATTTAAATCTGGTATTGGCTCGCAGTTTGGTTTGCGTTCTGAGGGCGTCTACACGAAAATGGAAGAGGATTTGCTCATTGGAATAGCTATCATTTTTTGTTTAAAAAAGAAGAAAAAGCGCTCTTATTGGATGCGCCAAACGCTAAAAGCTAGAGGAAAATATAGTGCCACAGACTATCTCAAGGACTTGGGCATTGATGGTTGCTTAAAAGAATTTATAAGAATGAATTTGTTTTGTTATAATTTGTTAACTAACATTACTAAACAATTTCTAACATGAAAAGATTTTTTATATTCGTGATTAAATGTTTGCTAACAAATGTTTACTAACGTTACTAAACATTTTCTAACGGCAATGTGGGAGCACCATTATAGCTGTCTCATTTACTGAGGTCGAAATGTGCCGATATTCCATTTTTATAGGTGGAAATGTTAATAAAAAAAGTGTATTATATGAATGAAATAGATAATTTATTGAGCCAAAAAAAAAAAAATTGTCTCACTTATACAGGTAATTGAGCTACAGAGTCTCAATTATAGAGGTAAATATCGAAAAAGTCTCGGAATTTAAACATCATTTAACCAGGTTTCAAAAGTCTCATTAATAGAGCTAATTTAATGAAAAAGATCCGGTACCTCATTGCAACTCTTAATAATAGAGGTTTCTCACTTATTCAGGTCCCACCAGGTTTCACTGTATAACCCATTTAAGAGACACAGAATAATGAGTGAATAGTCATATTCTTATGGAGATCTATTACATATTAACAAGCATTTGTCATTCATCATACTTTTTAAATTGAAAACATTAGGATTGATTGAATTAATGAATGAACAGAAAGGAACGAATTCTGCTGGACTGGAATAAGCCAAAGAAAATCAATTGCATATACTTTAATGTAATCCTTACTTAGGTACACCTACCTATGTGGAAAACTTCAGAAGTATATGATATAATATATACCGTACTAATTAAACAGTTTCAATTCGACTAGTATACAGGATCATTATTGTTATGTACATATTTATGTGTCTACAATGTACAGGTACAACCGACCACACATATTTGTTACAAATGTATACAATTATAAATCTTGCTCCTTTGTAATAAGGCGATCTCAATCAAAAAGTTTTAACATTTATGTGTGGTTGATTGTACAAAATGAATTCTTCCCACACTTGAGTTATTTAAAGAATGACTTCATCGTATTTATTTATGTTAATTAATCTTAAGATGCATAAGCGAACACATTCACACGAAAATTGAATAATGTTTACTAAAACTTTTGACCATTTCCCTTATATGTTAAGCCTAAACTTATGGTATTTACGTCCTAAATCTTTGTTTCAATATTTCCTAACTTAAATTTCATAAAATCTACTGAACCTAAGTCAAAATTGCACTACAAAGGCTAGTTCCTAACTATGTATACCTTAAAGTTCGTAGGCGGCTGAACAAATATCAAGTTTAACTTAAAAACATGGTTTAACACCCCTAGCTTTCATTTGTCATTTACCCACTAAGGAATAACCATAGACCTTAGATATGCTATAGACAGCTAGTTTCACAAGAGTCCGTTTCAGCGAATAGTTCCTATGACGTTATGTTGGCACCCCTGTGTTTTTCATTGTATTACGTATTAAATAAAGTAAAACAAACAGAACTGCCCGATCGTAAGCACGTTTTTGGCTGTATGTAGTACATAAGCTTTTTTACGTGTAACAAAAGACGTATATGCGAAAATATGGATAGTTCTTATATTACTAGGATAAATTATGTTTTGAGATAGTTATATTAAAACGGCGCGATCTGTTTTGATACTATATTTACGAAGAACCTAGTTCATACTAGAGTTTACGATTCATACCCGGAGGTGCACTCTGTACTTTCTTAACTATTCTCTGAGGGAATAACGTAATATGGCTGACATAACCTCACTTTCGAGCAAACAGGAGTGAAATCAATTCTCCTGTAGCCGAGTCCCAACTGTCTCAAGGCACAGGACATCAGTATTCAGCCAGTGAACTGCTATAGCACGCAATGCGTTAAGAATACAGAGCGGTTATTAATGTATAACTAGTAAATTAATTATAAACATTTATTTTGTGTTGTTCCTACACTTGTTTATAAAATAAATACTGTAAAAGTCTGTAAAGATTGGCTAAAACACTAGTAAAAAACGCACTTACTACCAGTTTTATATCTGACTAACTTTTGACCACGGCTTCACCCGCTTTTATGACAGTTATCGTAGCAAATAGTAGCGAATATCCTTTATTTTGTTTCAAGCTTATTAAGCATCAAAATCGGTTCACCTGTTTAGCCGTTAAAGGGTAACAAGTAAACAGACGGAGTTACTTTTGCATTGATAACATTAGTAGTGTTGATAACTTTCTTACCACATTAGAAATCTTCCGTTGAAAATATCTAACACAGACAGACAAGAATTCTTGTTACATTAATTGTAAGATAAACAAGCAAGAACAATTAATCACTAGTTAAGAAGCGTGTAATTATACAAACAACATGAATTTTTCCGTGTCACAACAAACTTGTATTTTTATTGCAACCTTTGTTTAATTATTTTTATTTAGGAGCAAATCTAAGTTTTAAGTAGTTACTTCCTATATTTAACTAATTTAATTACTACTTGAGCCATAGGTATAAATCATTATTTTTAAATGTTTAGCTTTGATTATATAATGTCTAGATGGAGCGTCGCCCTACAATCATAAAAAAAAAACGAGGCAACAATTTCAAGTGTGTGTTACCAGCTATTACAAATTCTCCCATAAATCACATTAAATAAAGACTAATTTATAATAATAAAAAAAAATTTAGTTTTATGTACTTATGTGGTATTATTCAGTTTAAGTGTATTTTTATTAAGTAGTTACTTTTTTAAATAATTAAAAAAAAAACTAGATTTGTGTGTTTGAATGGAGTATTAAATCAACTAAGTTAATACAATATTTTGAGCAGTTAGGATTTTGAAATTTGAAATGAAAGATCACATCTCGTTAATTAGGAATGAGTTTTAATTACAGGCGATCGTTCGAAGTACATCAACGAAATTTTATAAACGTAATGATAAACCAAAAAAATTACCCAAAAAAATGGGAGAATAAGAAACAGAAACTGGCAACACTGATAAAATATGGCGCAATTTGGTAATCATAAAAAAAAACTAAAATAAATATGAAGTTTCTTGGTGTCTTGTCTACGGTGATAGGTGATGTGTTTGGTATTTTTTAGCCTTCCTTTATAATTCCGGCACACTTTAAAAGCACATACTGTCATCTTATCGCTGTTATGAGGTTATTCCTTAGAGCGCGTAAAACGTAGTGACACGAAAGCGGCACGATCTGTACTGGTTGGCGGGAATTGCGGGAAATTACATAACAACCAAATTTGGTTGTAATTTTTTGACGGGTCTGCGCGCAGTTGACAGTCCATCTAGACATTATATAATCAAAGATGTTTAGGTAACACACTTAGAAGCTGTCAATTCGAATTCCAAATCGATGTTACTTTTCCTTCCGGAATACTTTTCTTTTCAAAAATTATGGCAAACTAAGTAAGTCTAAAAACAACATAAAATAATTATAGATATCGATGGGTCCTATGTAAAAGGGCCAAACTAACAATTTGGCCATTTTTACTTTTTTATGGAAAACGCATGTTATTAGTTGGTTCATAATGTGAGCTAAAAACATCTACAATTTATACACGGAAATAGTATTTTTTTCTGTAGTAGAAAGGCCTACTTAGCGTGATTTTAAACGTAAAAAGGCCAATATGTTAAATGGCCGTTATACGCTTGAAACTCAAAACATTGTTAGTTAGCATTCGACGCGTATAAGAGCCTACAAATATATTTACAATTCTTTATATTTTTATATTTTTACTCGTTAAATTCATAGACAGTTAAACAATATTTATAACTAACTGGTTTTTATCCAAAATATCTAGGCATTGTAATAAGTATGTCACATTGAGACTTATACGTAGTTTTGTTAAAATAAATTCAGACTGAAACTCACGTAAAAGGGTCAAAATGTAGTAAAATAAAAACTTAAACATAAAAAAAATAATGACTTTGTTTTACATAAAGAGAATAGCTTGCAAAGTAAGCCTGCAAAGTTTTATTAAACTTGGTTTTACCATCATTAAGTTATACCATATTGATACTTTGTGGGCCCCTCCTGTAAAGTTGTGATTTTGGCTGGCTAAATACTTAAAAACAACAGCATTTAAATAAAACCCAACGAAACCCTTTCTCCCTACGCAAAACACGCAACGGTATAATTAATTCGCAATATTTATTTCTACAAGCGAAAACTCTTCGTACAACAATGTCTGAAAACGCAGTTGCTGGCAGTGACGCATTGACACAAGAATTACCCTAATGGGTTGTGGACACGACAGTGTACTTACTATAGGACCATAGTCCAATGTAACTTTGAAGACTACATAAAGTAGTGTAGATGCACTAAGCAACTATAGACAAGCAAAACAATTAATTGCAATTTTTTTTTAGATTTTTTTATAAATAATAAAAATGCAATTTAAGAAGATTGAAATATAACTACTTTTACGTATTTATCGCGGTTTGTATTTAGATGTCAAGTCCCGACGCGACGTTTCGACACCTTTGCAGGTATCATGGTCACGGGCAGACTGCCCTAAATCTAAATACAAACCGCGATAAAATCCGTAAAAGTAAGTACCTAGTTTTATTTCAATGTCTAACATTCGCGTAAACCTCAGAAATCAATACATAAGAAGACCAGGAATTACCTATTTTAAACTAGGTACCTACTTGATTTATTGCTATTAGATTAGACTTGAAAGAAACGGTTCCACTTTTACCTTATTTAACAAATGTTTAAAAATAATAAAATAAAAAGGGTTTAGTTCATTAACCTTTACTTAATAAATATTAGACTTACATAGGGACCTCCTTTTAAGTAAGTATATATTATATACCTGTGCTAGGAGGTCCTCTTCGAAACATTGTAATGATTATGTAGTAAAAGTAGTAAAACTACTTAAGAAAAAGATCTAAAGATTGATTCAAAATCTAAAACTTAATGATTTTTTTGTCCATCGGATGAATAAAGCGCTTTACTAATATACCAGGCATGCCAACAATTAAATACACATTCCGTCAAGAACTGCATATTACCTAATGTTCCAAGAATTGTGTTAGGAGAAACGGAAATTCACAATATCACACTCAAAACATTTCTATGAAATAACTCGAAAATAAACTTCGGCATTCGATGTTTGTTTTCATTTAAATTATTATGTGAATATGTATTGTACATTTGCACTACATAATATTCATTTATAAATATTTTAAGCGAAGATATTGCTCAGTGTCTTTTGATCACCTCTCTTAAAACTTCCAGGTCACTTAAGGCTAATCGCAAGCGGTAAACCGTGAAAACGCAAAACTGCCCGAGACGCACACAATACGGTTAAAAATCAGTCGTGGAAAAAAACCGTCAGTGCGGCCGCTTCCATTAGTTTCCTAAAATCCGTGGCGGTTTAGCCGTAGTGCGGCCTTAGCCTACTTATTTTTATTCATGAATAGTGCAACTTATTTTGCTCTCTTCAACACGTGTAGTGAGAAACATAGTAAAATACAATATGTTTATATAATGTAACAATGATGTAAGTTCTGTGATAACAATATTGTTTTTAAACATTTTCTCTCATTTATAAACTTCCTTTTTCATACAGCTCTTTTTCACACTTATGTGATCTTTTTCTACTAAACAACTTAGCGGAACCAGTCATATCATATTACTTTACAACCGACCTAAATCTTACTATCTGACACTCAAGCTTCAAGTTTACCATAAAATGAGGTTTCATGCAAATCGCGCGGCACCTCAAAGTGTTGCCACTCGTAAAAATTAAGGTCTGCAGTGTTGCCAGTTATTGTTGCGTTCTGAGCGGTCCGTGAATTATGGCGGGCTTTATGATTTATACCACGTTGAGATGTTATCGCTTTTAAGAGTGATGTGACATTCACAGGCCTTGAATATTTTATTTGGCTTAGTGTTTTAGATGTTCATCATTGGCTTTTGCTCCAGATAATTTAAATATAATACTTTTCAAACTTGTCTAATCAGGACTATACGATGGAATCAAAAATAAAAGAATACCGATCATCACGTATAACATTCAATTAAAGCAACCTGTATTTATACTAATAAACTACATGTATAATATTAAACTATTACCAGCCTCCTATAATAAAATGGCTAGAAACAATTGTTTCTTGTACCAGTTTAAACATACATTTAATAGTTAACAAGTATAATTAGCCCATAAAAGTTATAACCATAAAACCTTAACCAATTGAAACACGTGTTTTAGACGACTGACCTAGATTATCCTTATTTTAGGAGTCTAGGACAAAATCAAGTTAAGTAACTACCCTAGAGTATGGATAAGAAATTATAGAATGCGCGTATCGAAAATAGAACAGCCAATGGTGCCCAGAGTAAAAGTGCCAAATTTTTGAATGTACTGCGCTCCTTTACTGAATTAAGTTAGTTTCTGTGCAACCACAGACGTTTATGGGAACATAATATTATGATGGTTTCGACAATATTAGGTTTCGAGAAATTTACAATAAAGCGGGCTTTCTTTGATACTAATTTTACGATGACACTTGTTCATGCTGGTGATCACAGTTCATACCCTGATATGCGCACTCTATAGTTTAGTTTTATATACTCTAAGGTATCTATTTATTATGGCTTTATCAAACAGACCATCTGTTTGGGAAGCCATATTGTAAGTACAGTTTACTAACGGATTAAGGACAGAATCCTAAGAACTGATTTGGTGTAGTGATAACTGTTCCTATTAAATTAGTCAGAGGGGACTAGAACTAAGAAAGTACCTATATGTACCTTTGAAAATAATAGCTTGGATTCTAACCTGCTTTAAATAGGCACTCTGCCCCTTTAGCCAAGTGACATTTCTAGAAACATTAACCCTGATCGAATCGCTTAAATGTATAGAAGTGACAAGTCTAAGACACATGACGTATCGAAATAAAATGTAATTTCCATCCTTTTCAGTCATCTAAGCGATTTTTACCATAATTTTTACTTGTAGAAATGTCACTTGGCTACATAGTCTGATCTTAGGAACAGAAACACATTATACAAAACAATACATTGCGTGTGCCATGTATGCGTGCATCATAAGTCCCTTTGCAAGACAGAGTGCTGCTGGGGAGTCTGTTTCGCTGATTCTTCTCTCACAGCCAGAGCACTTAGGAAGCGGCAAAGGGGTACTGTCTAGTAATACAATTGACCTTTAAAAAGGGCTACAGGGTTTTGATTTCGACGTTTTTCAGTCCCCGCAGAGGACATGTATTTGTCTATCTGTCATGCCCGTCTTGTCCTACTGCGAGGCAAAGGCCTCCCTCTCCCTCTTTCACGTACTTCTGTCTTGAGCTAAGACGGCCCATGCATTTGTGTGAATAATAAATGCTTTTACTAGGTCTAATAGTTCTTTATGCGTGCGTATTTGTTTTTGAAAGATTGCAAACAGCATCAACCTTAGCTACTTATTATCTCTGACTTAGTCACCAACCGCCTTATAAAGAATCCAACATTAATAAACAGTATCTTATTGCATGCAAATAGATGCAGATATTACATCCACATTGTAATGATTAATTTATGATAATCACTGTTTGCATTATAATATTACCTATAGTTTTGAGGTGTGTGGGTTTTGTTTGTTTTGTTAAGCAATCTTTTGTTTTAACTAATAGTTATTTATTTACTAAGAGTAAGGTCAAATACGTAGCAAAAGATTTGAATGAAGTCAGAATGTAAGAAAATAAAACACATTTTTTTAAGAAATACTTTATTAATGTATTTAGGTATACAATATTAGTTTCAGTTCCAAAATTTTTCCGAATCGGTAGATACAGATTTCAAACAATCGGTGAGCATACAATAAAACACAAAGCTTCCATGTTATATTTATATTACACCTGTTAATTAATAATAACTAAATAGGTAATTTATACAATCTTAGTTTTCTAATTATTATCCTCAGTCTTACGAGGAAAAATCAAAATAGGAGTACCAGTAATACTTTTCGAGGTACCTTTCTCACAAGGCTCGTTACTATTTACAGAAGAATTATAATTCAGTCGGTTAGTTCGCGCCAAAAACATGACGTCAGAAATTAATTTTTGTGCAATATATTTCTGGTCTACTGATACTTCCCTTAATTGTAGTTCTAGGTTAGCCGCGAAAGTAGAACAGTCGTCTTTTATATCAGATTGTGTTTCTTGAAAAGTCTCGGGAAAACTTTCTGTGAAGATCTGTGGTGTAGCTGGCTTTTTTTTAATTCTCTTCCGTTTTTTTGGAGGCGGTGGCTTCTGGTAGTTGGAATCACTGTCATCTGATAGAGATTCTAAGCGTTCCTGAAATTATTGTCAATTGTTAAATCAGAGGTTAAGTATATGACGTAATTATAAGGACCTATTATTGTATTCTTCAATAATAATATGTAGGTAACGACAATATTTACGTATGCCAGTAGTTTGTGCAGGTAGCTACTACATTTACTTATATTTACATATATACTACACTTACAGTTTCTAACTAATGTGGCTATTAACGAACACTATAAATTTTGTAACGATTGTTTTTTTGTTTCCAATAAAGATATTATGCAAATAGTGAATTTCCTCTAATTTACGTTCTATTTACTCTCTAGATAGGTAGCATTCTTAACTTAGGTATAAACGTTCAAAAGTAACATAAACACTAATTTTACTATGTGTATCTATAACAGATAAGGTACGATTAAAAATAGTCTAAATCAATACACATTCTGCGCCAGTATTGATTTTAGTGTGCTATCCACGTCCTTATGTTATTGCACTCCAATATCACACGAATGACATGTAATTGCTTACATAATAATCGACGAATACTTGACCCAATTCTGATAACTTTAAAGTACACTAATATGTAGGTAGGTATGCTATAATATATATACTTACAATTAATAAGTCACAGTCATCTTCACTCTGATACGACTCATTTGAAACTGAATGTTTCTTATATTCTTCAGTGTTTTGACCTAAAATTTCCTCTAAATCTCGATAGTACCACAACGTCGGTCTATAAATTTCTTCATCTCCGTTTTTAGACTGCATGCTAAGCATCACTTTCTTCTCCTCCCGCCGAAATGCAGTCCGGAAACTGTCAATCTTCTTTTTCACTAAGTCCATTGTAGCCGATGGGTCGATTTCTTGAACTTTTGCTAGTAAGACATCGTATGCGTCTTTCCTCAGGTGTTTCTGGACATACAGTGGACTTTTCATGTCCCATAAACATGGGAAACTCTTGTAAATCTGTATAAATTCATACCATAGATGACGTGACATTTTAAAATAAACTCTGTACGCGAGCGCGCAAATCGGGCGTCCGATGACGACTACAAAATGTCGGCCAAGGCAGCCAACGTGGGTGTGATACGGCGGGCAACGGATCGGCCGACGAGTGACCCGATTGGTTGGCGTCGCGGTCGGCGCGATACGATGACATGGCGTGTAGGAAAGAGACGGTAAGTCGGATGGTTTGCTTGCTCACACGACTAGCCGAGTCGGATAACAAAACACTCATATTCGTTTCACTGACGTCAACAATGCATAGAGTTTTATAGATAAAAGCTTTTGTTTAATTTACTTATATTATTACGTTTCAACTGTCATTTTGTACAAAGAACATATTTTTATGTACAAATGAGTTATAAACACCAATTTTGTACATTCTATTTTATACGACATAACTAACAAATTACTAGGGCTCATTCGTACTATGTATTATTCTATACTAATACACACAAAATCCTAATATGTAAGCCTAAGAAAGTAAACTATAGCTAGTCACACGTTATTTAGAAATCGATTTAATCTAGATAATTCTACAACATATCTATACAAAGTATGAGAATAAAGAAAATTCTCAGTGTATTTTCACCCGGGCACGTCAATTAGCTATGCAATAACGAGAGTCCACATGTTTCACAGATGTTTAGTTAATGAGAGTAGAACAAGACAGCATTAACCTTAATTAACTCTAGAGAATAACATTCAACAAATTTGGCTATCTTACGCGTTTGCGAAAGTACGCATTGGACAGGATCTTTAATTTGCTATTTTATGACGTACTCATATTTAACGCAATGTTAACAAGATAATTTAATTTAAGGGACCGCTGGTCTGTCGTATATATATGGGGTATATCTGTTCATTTCCACTAATTACAATCAACACTTTTATTGATAAAAATGCACTGACGCGGAAATAGCATGTTTTTTTTTATTTCGAAAACTCAGAGTTATGTGAATGTAATAAAATACATTTTTATTCGAAATTCGTGAACAGTGCACTCAGTAATTAATGACACATTAAAGGTAAATAAAATGGCGCCAACCGTACAGTTTATTATCTGTGGACACGAAATCTCCCGCCAACGAGATAACGATAAAAAATGAGGCTAAAGTAATCCGTATACAGCCTGCTGGGTACCTACTTTTAGTAAATTAAAGTAAGTATAATAATAATAATATAATAATAAGCTCTTTGCCAACAGCGGATTGCAGCTGATGAAGTTACTGAAGATCACTGAAAGCTTCAGTAATTCCATCAGAATGGAATTTGGTGTTGACAAATGTGCGGTCATGCATGTAAAGCGAGGTGGGGTTGTGGAATCCCAGGGTATACAGCTCTCGGATTCCATAAACCTAAGGTCGCTCTCCGCAACGGAGACCTACAAATACTTGGGTATGTCAGAGGCGTTAGGCATCAACGCTGAAACAATCATTACAGGCACGTTTCTTTGGCCGCTTGAACAAAGTACTAAAAAGTGTTTTGTCAGGCGGCAACAAGGTGCGTGCCTTTAATGGTTGGGTCATGCCAGAGTTGATGTACTCCTTTGGTGTACTCAAGTGGACTCAGACTGAGTTAGACGCCTTGGATAGGAGAGTCCGAACACTACTAACCGCAAATCGAATGCATCACCCACGCTCTTCAGTAATGAGGTTATATATCCCGCGGAAATGTGGGGGTCGAGGCTTTCTAAATGCTAAGACCCTCCATAATCGCGAGGTATGTAACCTCAGGGAGTATTTTCTCCAAGTCGACGTGGGGATGCATCGAGATGTGGTGGTAGTGGATAAGGGCCTAACACCGCTCTCCTTAGGCAAAGAGAACTGGCACAAACCTGTCGTACTGAGCGTCAAGGACCGCGAGGTTGTATGGCAAAGCAAGGAGCTCCACGGGCGCTACTACCGGACCCTTCATGGGTCCGATGTAGATTTCTTAGCGTCCGTAGCCTGGCTACGCTTCGGTGATCTTTTTGGAGAAACCGAAGGGTTTGTATGTGCAATTATGGACGAAGTTATCATGACGAATAACTATCGGAAATATATCATAAAGGACGGTACAGTTGACATATGTCGGGCATGTCACTGTCCAGGTGAGTCCTTAAGACATATTATTTCGGGTTGTTCTCGTCTTGCTAACGGCGAATACTTGCACAGGCATAACCAAGTAGCCAGGATTATCCACCAGCAGCTTGCTTTGAGATACAAACTTGTGGAATCCGAGGTGCCGTACTACAGGTATGTGCCCGACCCAGTTCTCGAAAATGGTCGTGTCACACTGTACTGGGACCGATCTATCATCACTGACAGGACTATTGTAGCAAATAAGCCTGATATAGTGGTGATAGATCGATCGGAGCGCCGGGCAATCATTGTTGATATCACTATTCCTCATGACGAGAACCTCGTGAAAGCTGAAAAAGAAAAACAACTTAAATATTTGGATTTAGCACACGAGGTTGTCGACATGTGGGAGGTGGACTCAGCAATCATTGTCCCGATAGTCGTTACAGCCAACGGCATAATAGCCAAGAGCCTCGACCAACACCTTAAGAGGCTCTCGCTTGGCGCCTGGGTCAAGGGTTTGATGCAGAAAGCGGTACTTCTCGACACGGCGCGTATTGTGAGGAGGTTCCTCTCTCTGGAGCCCTAACCACCGGCAGCTTGGGCCCTGTTCCCGATGTCGGTTGGAAACTACATTTTATATTTTTAAATGTATATTTTTAGTTATTATTGTATATATTTAAAAATGTATTTTGTATGTATTTAAAGAAAATAAAGAGAATAATAATAATAATCCAGCCTATAAACGTCCCACTGCTGGGCACAGGCCTCTTCCCATATAGAGAATGCACGAGCATTGATCACCACGCTTGCTCTCTGCGGATTGGCGATTTCAGATCCCAAATTTTGGAATCCAGGTTTCCTCACGATGTTTTCCTTCACCGTTTGTCAGAAGTGTCTTAGAATAATTAAGAAAGTACATATAACTTTGAAAAAGCCACATTGGTACTTGCCTGGGTTCGAACCTGCAACCTTGTGCATACAAATCCTTTCATTGAACCTCTAGGCCAAGTTAAAGTAAGTATACGATTATATTTCCTTTTAACTTGAATTTAGTGAATAAAGCAGTATTGTAAATAGCAGACAAAATATTTTTTATATTCTTATTCCGTATTTAAATTAATTGAAACTTAATTTTACATGGCAGTTATTTTAAACATATTTTTTAAACAACCAGAAAGAATTCATTATTCAGGCTCTTCAACACAGCGAAATTTGAACTACAAATTCCTATTGGTCATTTGAAAAACTTCTCTGGTCCATTCTGCTCGTCCCCACGTTGGTGGAGTTCGGACCTTAGTTTTGATCTTGGTTTGTCCAAGTAACCAATGTTTACAGTTGGAAAGAATAGAGCCTTTTCCTGATTACCTAAGTATAGTAATAAAATTAACAAACAACTGGATGAATGACCTGGTTTGAGCTCATGGAAATCGCTATATTTATATTTTTATAGCCATTCATCTTTTCTTTTGATGTAGATCCGTATCATACAGTTCTTGTGGTCTCATAAAAAAGAAATTAAATTAAAAACAAATCGTAGAATAGGTACTTATTATGTGTGTCATATTTTCTTTTTAAAATAGCTAATTTCAATAATTGAAAATATTAAAAACAACTAATTTTCTGAAAAGTTTTAAGCGTTTTAAGCGTGGCAAAATTAAAAACGGTTGTCTGTTCTAACGATATATTTATATTATACTGTTAGTTAAATACTTTACATCGATAAAAGTACAATTAATTTTAATGGTTTGAAAATAAATTCTTGAGACCAAAAACACGAAAAATATTCCTATATTCTCAAAGACAAAAAAAAACATTATTCTCCTTAATTTATAAACAGGCAACACTTCAATTAGCGGCCATTACGAACACCGCAAATATTTTAATGAACGCAATTTATTCGCGCTCCGCATTCTACGCCATTAGCTAACTAAAACGTGACCCTTTATGTTTATAAGTATAAGATAAATATTTCAAATTATGGCTAATTTATGGAAGTTTGGCTAATAGAGGTGTCAACTGGTGCTTAATGACCGTTTAGTGTTGAGCTGTGTTGCAAACTTTTAAGGGCTTATTTCCCTATCAATCATTTAAGGTTAGTTAACTGCTCGATTTAAGCCCATATAAGTGGAGTTATAATATACCTGATCTGTGTATGCTAATAGCTAATCTTGTTATTGTAGAGAACAAAAAAATATTATCAATAACAGAAAGTTATGTTTGAGCCATTCTGGCCAAGGTTGTTTTCATTTATATTTACTTTCTCCTTACTTATATTTAGAACGTAAAGGGCTATTTACTTATATTGAAATACGTATTTCCTTAAATTAAGAGCATATTTGAAGGCTTCTGTACCCAAAAAATATGAAAGAATTATATTCCTCTTTAAATGATCTAGAAAAATGTCCGCGACAGTATATCACTATAACCTTTTTATGGTAATTACCATTTGTAACTCAAGCGGGGAGACCATTTTTCATGATCTTTGATTTTCTGGATTCGCCTCCGCCCCGAATAACAGAATAACTATAAAGCCATCGGGAAAAGGACCTAGGTATTCACGCGGGGTATAGCTAGTTTAAGAATATAAATAGGTTTGAGTTGACTTTATTCCAAAAAATCCCTCTCTTTCCAAACATACTGTGGTCACATTAAACAAACGCTATACTGTAAGTACATAAAACAAAAGATAGTCTATATCGAATTCTCCAGCAAACCAATCAATCTTACATCGTAGACAAATCCTAATGATTAATAACTCATTGCACGTTTCTCCACACCTAGACTGGCCATCATACTCCATGCAGATTGGCTAACGGCGCAGATAACATATAGTGGGTGAAAGGTATACTGCCAATACTGTCAATACTTAGTATTACTAAGCCAAATGGGAACGGGATTGAGAAAATATTATATACCAGCTGTACCCCGCGGTTTCACCCTCGTAAGTACACTGGTACCAACGAGGAGTAAAACCGCGGGTAAACTGAGTAGTATCAGTAGTTTTAGTAGTAGTACCTAGTAAACTATTTATTATAAAAGGGGACTACCTATTAAATTTCTAAACATTAGATATCTGCAGGTGAAAGTACTGTCAGAATCGGTACTGTCTTTTCAAAGATCAGCCGGAATAAACAGACAGACAGAAATACAGACAGTTTTTTTATCTATTATTTATTGAATTTGGGATAAAAAAAAACATTAGTATATTAAGCATGACCAATTCCGTCTTAAACTAAAACTGAACGAATATACAGTAAACGTATGATTTAGGTTTTTTTTTAAATTTTCATCGTTTACAAGTTTTACAACATTGTTATTATACGTATTGCCTTTAGGGATAAATAAGAATAACACTATTACAAAATACTTTGTCTTGTTCTGTTTAGTATCTACATACTTATTATTTTACCTGCTAAATATTTATGTAATGAAGGAAACAATGTTTCAAGCCCTTACAAATTGACAACAAATATAACAATAGTACAAAGATAAACTTAATTTCATTCATATTTAAATTCATAAGTCATTTAAATTCAATGTCACAGATGGTCTTGTTAGGGCGCATAAATTAAGCGATAACCTAAATATATCACACAGTTTTAAAAACCCTTTGTTTTAGCACATGAGTAGATAAACGGAACAGAGGCAAAGCTTCGAACAACCGCTCGAATCGGTTGCACGCACACAAGCGCGCGGGGCATGTGTGCGTGACCACTGGCCGCTTGTCACATACGCGGCGAGACTGGAAAAAACCAGTTTACGCTGGCACAGCCAGTGTACAATCTAAGGGTCAGTCCGACGCACGCTGTTTGTTTTGTTAGTTGCAAGTTTAAGTTTTTATAAGTTTAGTTGTAAAAACGTGGTATTATATTAATAATAATGGTTGTTTATTGTACCGTGTGTATGAATAATAATAGAGAAAACAAAAATATATCATACTTTAACTATCCCAAGGAGTACAATTAGGTAAGTAAATATTTGGTTATTACTTTTTCAAGCAAGTACCTTTATTTTATTGTATGATCCTTTTTATAATAAGAAGAGAGTAATTTGTACAACACGGTAGGTATTTTTTATTAAAAAAAAAAACAAAAATTATAAAAAGAAAATTCTTAGAGTAAGTAATTTGTAAACTATTCTATCATACTATTATATATTCTATTATACTGACTATTAAAACTATTTAAAAAACGTTTTGTTTGATTTGTCTTCACCTATTGTGACAACCCTAACAAAATAGGTAACAATTTTGCACGTTCTTAAGAAGCTTTGCCTCTGTTCCGTTTATCTACTCATGTGGTTTTAGTATGGAATACATACTTCGCAATTTTTACTGTAAAGTAAATTATTTAAACTAATCCTAACTATCAAGGACAGTTTGAATAAAGATTACTGCGTCTTGATATTCAAAATTTTTGATCAAGTTTCTCATACGACCAGATCATAAATGTAAAATTCGGGGCTCGCACATTTGTTATTATTTATATTTCGTCCACATCAAAATGACGTTTACTACCTTACATTAATTATATAGGTACCTGTTAAACCTGCTAAAAGTGAGCTACAAGTTACAACTAATAAAAAACAAGAGCGTGAACCCACAACATAAGAAACCGCCATGTTGGCCGCAGATAACATATAGGTACTAGTGAAAGGCATAATAACACGTTGATAAAGTAACGTTAATCGTATGCTACCTCTCGCATGACACCATCCATCAACAAGGCTGTAATTACGTGTTCGATTCATGCTAATCAGCTGATCGATATTTCTAGAATAGTAGCTAAATAAATATTTAAAGATGGCGGACTTGTAGAGCTTTTAATAGAATAAAGAAATTAATCTGGTCAGAAAAAAAATGGTTAAAAATTTATATTTATTAACATACTATTTAAAGGGGAAATCATTCAAAATATTGAAAGACTCGTATTTACTTATTGAAATTGCCAAGCTTGTACAGAGCAAAGGCTAAACAATAGCCTCATATTTTTTTTTAAACATACTAATTAATGGCTTTTTAAAATACCGGCTACCCACATAAAACAAGATACAAAACTACGTCGTTATTCAAGCACACATCCACAATTAGTTTCTGTCTGTTCACTGATAACCGAAGCGATAGCAATTAAGACAAAGCCATAGCAATTACGGCACAATGCTATAAACACACGTAATCGAGCTATACATCAGTGACTTGCGTCATATATTTTGTCATTGAACTTGAGTGAAAGTTTATACTGCCCATCTTATATGGTGCCTTTTTAAAGAGCAAAGAAAGTACTTTACCGAAAACGTCGAGATATTTCCCAACAGCCATATTGGAAAATGTATCTGTCATCGAATATGGAGTATGGAGTTGCGTTACGTCACATCTGTCATTGATCTTGAATTTGGAATGCGTTCTAAATTAAAATGTCGTCATGTCATGTTGGATTACATTCCTAATACGCCCGAGTGCAGTCAGAGATACACCTATCGGAGCTTTCGAAAGTTTCAATATACATTAGAACCTTTTCTTTATGTTACTTCATATTTAATTTTAATGACCTTTCTTATTAAATGAATAAAAACAAACAATAAGTTATGTACTATTACTTTTGTAATAAACGCAGGTCATAGGCGCAGCAGCCCTTTGGTAATTCAAAGTTTGAGTTAAATATATTCTAGTTTCTTAGGAAACAAACGATAATAAATAAACAATGGGTGTGCTTTTCCTGCCCACCGCCTTAGGCATGAAAACGTATATGCATATAAACACAACTTATTTCTTTACACTGATATAAACGTAAATAACTAAACCAATATTTCATTCAAAACTAACATAAATCGATCGAGTACTATTTCCCACAAAAAGAACGCCTACAAAAATAAAAATTCAAATCATAGATGTCAAAACGTCAAAATAGAATTTTCAAATATGGCTCGTTCGAAAATGGCGGGAGCGTTACATAACAGAGAAAGTGAGAAGTTCAAAACGAAATTAAGTTGAATTGATGCGTCTATAAATATGGGCTCATTGTGGACAACGAGAGGCGATTAGACCTTTGTGTAGGTAATAAGCATGAGTGATCAGACCTCGTGATTAAATAAATGTGAAACATCGATAAAACTTTCGATACGCGTGTGACAACACAAAACGTTTTGTTACAAGACCTTTTTGTTTAACAAATGTAAATGTATTGGATAGTGAATATGTGGTTGTTACGGTGAAAACGTATTAAAGCTGGGTTTCATTGTAAGATTTACGATTGAAAAGTTCTACAAGCTTTCAACAATCAACAATGACCATTAAAATGTTGTTATTGCGAAAGTCATAAATATTCTAGCAAAATACGGTACTCATGTGTTTTTTGTCTAGAATTTTTAACCCTGAAAATCGTTTGATGTTTTGTCTTAGAGGTAGACGTATAGAAAATTTTGGTCATACTAATGAAAAAAAAAAACTGGCCAAATGCGAGTCGCACTCGCGCACGAAGGGTTTCGTACCACCGTCGTATGAGAGCCCCCCTTAAATATTCATTTTATGTGGTTTTTAGTATTTGTTGTTATAGCGGCAACGGAAATAATCATTTGTGAAAATTTCAGCTTTCTAGCTATCACGGTTTATGAGATACAGCCTGGAGACAGACAGACGGACAGACAGACAGCGGAGTCTTAGTAATAGGGTCCCGTTTTACCCTTTGGGTACGGAACCCTAAAAAGGGTTGCAGTGCTTGTAAATAACTATATTATATACGCTTGGCCTACTTATCCAAATCAGTATGGTCGATTAATAAGCAATTTAGCAAGATAAAACTTGACACTTTCAATATAACTATAAAGAAATACATGTAATATAATTATCTATGCGTGTCTTTTTAAAGTTCACAGAACCATCAGTACCTAACAAAAAGATCCCGTTCAAAGCCTTTGGTGTTGGCCACACTAGTGTTAATATGACTCTGTTTATTCGCGGGGTAACTTCAAAAACAGAAGGCCTTTGAAAGGCTTGTTGGACATTAGTCTGAAGTGGGATAGGTCTAGGACAGTCCACCCTTGCTCTATAAAAACAGACCTGAACGAACTGCCTGAAGTAAAATCAACAGTAATTTTACACTGATTTTTTTGTCCTATATATTGGTGTATCGGTTCATTGGATATACCGAAAAAACTTTTTTTTTTTTTTAAATAGAACTATTTCGATTTGTTTTAACGGTTCATTTGAGTCCCCGACGTATCAACGCTAAGCCTGAAACTGCGATAGAATGTATTCGAAAATTGTTTATTTTCTATATAAGGGGTAGATGGCCACTTCACCTAATATAATCTACCCCATTATTCCATAGAAAACAGTCCCCTCTTATTTGATGGCTATACCAAACCCGCTATCAGTCAGGCAGCCATCTCGCACTTGTACTCAGACTCGTTGGACGGGATGCCTCGCGGAAACAGGTACACAACAATTTCCCTGCAACCTTGAGTCGCACTAAAGGACGCTTGTAAACAGAATTATCTGGGAAGGCTGCATCTGTCCTTCGATTTAACAGTAATTAAATTTTAGAGTAATTATCGAGTTCAATAAATACACGAGAGGACTTGATAAACAGACGTACCATAGATATAAATTCGGTTTTTAAATTTGATGAATGTTAAGAACCCATTTGATGCATTGGCCATGTTACAGGTTTTTGTACATGGGTAGCCAGCCGTAATTACCTACCGTATTTTTTGCTCAGTTCTGTAATATCTAATTTAACTAAATCAGTTTCCCATGCCTTTACTTGTTAACCTTAAAGGTCGTTTAAAAAGAATCTTACTATAATCACTTTTTTCCAACAATCGGTAACAGAACCTGCCCAGTTACAGTTTCCCGCAGCCTTGTAAGGGAAGACGAGTTGTGACCAGTTATTACTTTGTTCTTACATTAATGCTTCTTGCTCACGATATCGCGGTATTAATTGGAGTATTGCCCTATATTTATAAAAGAATGCGGCATTAAAGTCGGATAATCGGCTTGACACGGCAAAAATGATAAAATACCATATGTCTGATAACCAAAATTGAAAAAAAAAACTAGGCGTACAATGCGTAAGAAAGAAGAATAAATATTTAAAATTTAAGTCTGCTTTCTGACCAAATTCATCCTATATTTATGAATATTTTTTACCTACCTACCGGTCCACTTTTCATGTCACTTGAAACAAGATCCATAACTGTCTAGACAGCCGTTGACAAACCACAAAATAATAGAAAGCATGCCTGACCACCGTGTTATCACTGTATAACACAGATGCGTGAACATTTCGCGTAGTAAGAGAGTCATTCAAGTAACAAGACTGTACCGTGGGCGGACCAGCTGAGCGAGTCTTAAGGCCTAGAGGACGTAACAGGCAAGCTACAGAAATGTCACTCCTATATAATATGTTGTCATTTAAGAGCTCTTGCTGTGAGAGAGACGCCGCTATACACTGTAGTGCGGCATCTCGCTTCCACAATGGCGTTCTGCTTTAAAATCTCATAGTAAAGGCACGTAGTCTTCGAGAGTCAAAAGGCAGGTTCTGATTGTTATGTGATCCTTGACTGTCGTAAAATGATTTCAGTTCTGACAACCAGACTTATTATAGGATACTGTGTTACCCTATAAAATGTGTTGAATAGTCTGATAGGCAGTCGCTCAATGTAAAATACGGGATATTCGGCTGAATGTGCTGAGACTGAAAGTCGAACCCAAGCTTGGAAAAAGACTCCCGTTACAGTCAAAACCTTGCTTTTAACTACATACATTACTTTTATGGGTAGAACACTCAGCAAATGGGGTTCAAATGTTACTTACCACTTTTAAAGTATTTACGGCGCAAAACTCTTTTGTCTGACCTCTGGCTTGTTAGTTAAACTTTATAGCAAATTGCGTTTCTGATAGGGGTTACTGATAGAACTGACACTTCCCTCGTATGATTAAATTTTTTTTTTCTTCACTTGTCTCGATTCTACTGCAGTCAAATTTAGCGACCTAAAACTTACTTAGTTTGTTATATTGCATTTAGAAATAAACAGATGGAATAAGTAAATCCTGCCTAAATGTATAATGTAATTCCCATTTACCGCAAATTTCTTTCTTCTTTAAATAATGAAGAGTACTCTTCACTAAAGACATATAAAGTCATTAATATCATGTATACTGTATGTTTACAACACAGTAAATTCTATATGTATTTGATAACGCACGTTATTGACTCGTATAGTTAATACAAATACTCTACACCTGTACTTGTGATGTGAACGTACGTGTCTAAGACAATCTTTATACTGATTGAAGTAAACCTGTGACTTGGTACGTATCTGACGGTATTCAGTTCTTTTTTCATATATTTTTTATATAAAAAAAATCCCAGTATATATATACAAAGGTAACATATGCAAAGGTATCGAAACTTCGGGAATTATATCTCAACAACAATGCGCGACAATAATCCTTTCAAAAAAAGTTTTATTTCTTTTAATTGGCTTTAGAACCTTTTGTATAGTAGGTAATCCTTCTATCATTCACCTGCCGTATGGCATCTGATGCATTTTTCACCGACACCCGTTATACCTACTTGTCGGAACATTTCTACAGCGGTGGCGGCGGCGGTGGCGCTCTCAATATAAATCTATATAGTCTGCTCTGGATCCGTATAAATCGCGGGCGGAATCAACACAGATTAAACAGACAGGAGGTTTCTAGTTGGCGCCATTATTTTAGTCCCCAGTAGGCTTATTTGCTATGTCCAACCCAAGTAAAACGGTTGAGTTCTGAGGTTTACGCGAATGTTTTGGACATTTCCCGACGTTCCCGACGTTTCGACACCTTTGCAGGTATCATGTCTGCCCGTGACCATGATACCTGCAGAGGTGTCGAAACGTCGGGAACTAAAATCAAAATACAAATCGCAATAAAATCCGTAAAAGTAGTTTTATTCCAAGTGGATAAAAATACAGGTAAAAAAAAAACAAATTTAGTATTGACTAACGTCAATGACCTTCCTTATAGTAGATCTAGTTGAATAATATCGACGTTAGAAGTAACAATATTTGTGTCTTCACAATTTTTTTGTAAAACGACTATCGCTTTAGTTGACAACCGCAATAGCAAAATATGAGCCTGCAGAGGAACGGAAGAGACTAGTATTAAAAAATAATGGAACTCAGACAGTTTTGTAAAGGATATTATGAATTGCCTATGCGCAACATCATTCTGTATGTGTATATATTACTAAATTCTTAAACAAAAATGTAAGGTACAATCAAGTTCAGTTCAGTTCAGTTTTCAGATCAAACATTAGCAAAGCCGAGAAGTTATATAAAACCTGTACAGATGACGTATTCCAGAAGAGTCTTTCTCTCAAGTTTATGACCTGTTACTGCCTGTTATTATAACAAAACCGTCACACACTAAAGACACATTATATAAACATCTTTATAACAAACATAAATATAAACAAATCAAACAATTGATTGTTTATTCAACTAGTTATGAGACATCGGAGCAGCTCTCGAAAGACACCGAATTTCACCTGACATTTAAGAGTAAGAGTTTATAAAAAGTTAGCCAAACTTGTTTATCGATAAAGCGAACTGATAATGATTACATGATTACGTTTTGTTGTAACATGCTGTTTCGAAATTTTAAAGATATTTTGAATACGGACACTATTCGAATAATGACGACCTCCGTGGTCGAGTGGCGCATCGGTTTTCAAGGTGTCGCTAGCTCTGAGGTTCCGGGTTCGATCCCGGGACAAGTCAATGTAGAAATGCTTTTCTACATTGTCTCGGGTCTGGGTGTTTGTGGTGTCTTCGTTGTTTCTGAATTCCATAACTTTATCTACTTACTTTGGGTTCAGAGGAATGAATGTTCGACGGGCATGTTGGTCTAGTGGTTAGTGACCCTGACCACTAGACCAACATGTAACAATACCAACAATACCGGAGGTCGTGGGTTCAATTCCCACCCAGGACAAATCTTTGTGTGATGAGCACGATCATTTGTTCTGTGCCTGGGTGTAATTTATCTATAATATGTATGTACTAGCTGTGCCTGCGACTTCGTTCGCGTGGATGACGAAACTTATCAATGAGTTTTTAACCGCAAAATTAAGTTTGTTTTTTATTGTTTATACGTTTCCGAGATAAAAACTACCCAGTGTGGTGCCCAGGATAATAAAGAATAATTATACCAAGTTTCATCGTAATCGAACCGGTAGTTTTTGCGTGATATCTGAACAAACAGACAGACAGACAGACAAAAATTTGTTTTTTCACACTTTTGGGTGTTGTGTCGGTCTAGTAACACCCCCCGCCATTTATTTTTTGATATTTTCAATGTACAGAATTTTCACTTTTACAGATCCAAACTAATATTATAAATGCGAAAGTAACTCTGTCTGTCTGTCTGTCTTTCTGTCTGTCTGTCTGTCTGTCTGTCTGTCTTTGCTTCACGCCTAAACTACTGAACCGATTTGTGTGAAATTTTGTACAGACATAGTTTGGAACTTGAGAAAGGACATAGGATAGATTTTATTACAAAAAATAAAATAAAAAATAAAATTTATTCCGGACATACAGCGCCATCTATTAGTCAAGCGTCGGCATCAATTCAGTACTGAAAATTCATCGGAAAAATGTAAATAAATAGTAAAAAGGTATGAAAATATAATATAATACAACTTTTAGTACAAAGAAAATGCTCTAACCGAGTATAGATAATTCTATCAGTACTATTTTGAAGAGATCCCGCGAGATCGGGAACTATGTGGGTAAAACCAAAAATCTGCCGGAAGTCACTATTCCACGCGAACGAAGTCGCGGGCAAAAGCTAGTTTATTATAAGTATAGATTTAGAAATATATAAGTATGTTTAATAAATATTCAATGTACAGTTTTGACTTCCCTACCATTTGTGTTTGTGTTTGTCCTCTACATATGTATAGATTCCTAGTTATTTCGATTTAAGTATTTGTATCGATTAACTACCAATTTCAATAACATATCTGTAGATAGTTTTCACTACTAGAGATAGAATTTTGAATTGAATGCCAAATTAAATCCAAATACCAATCTCGATTTGGGAAAATGATCTCTAGATATGTTACTGAAGGTATAATATATTAATTAACTAACTTATAATTCTGAGAGTTGTCTTTATCGATTTAGGTAAATCGATAAATGTATTCTTTGTTTTCATTTTTAGCTTATGACAGTTATTAAGGACATAAGTTCATGATATCTACATATTACAATCTATTTATGTAAAAATGAATTGCTGTTCGTTAGTCTCGCTAAAACCCGAGAACGGCTGGACCGATTTGGCTAATTTTGGTATTGAATTATTTGTGGAAACCCAGGGAAGGTTTAATAGGTGAATAAATATTATTTTTTTCGGAATTAAATTAAAAACAACAATTTAATATAAAAAAGCTTAGGCTTTTATTTATCGACTGAGGCAGTACGAAATCTGCCGGTTCAGCTAGTTGTTAATATTAATAATCACAAAATCAAAGCATCTTTGTACAGGACAATAGAAATTCCTAGCTCCGGTCACAAATAACCAATACATATTGATATACAAATACAGAGAGAACAATTTGCACGTTTTCGCTTGTGAACGTGCGTACTTCGATATTGCCATGACTGCACTGTTGTCCTTGACACAATATAAAGTGAAACCTTACATAACAAACAATTTATATAAACACAAATCATAACCAATTGAGTATTGTTGTTATTCATGTATTTAGTATGGACGTATATCAAACTTAAATCTATAATTAATAATAATATTCCGGGACAACTCACACACGGTTATCTGATCCCAAGCTAAGCAGAGCTTGTGTTATGGTCACCAGGCAATTGATAAACATACTTATATTTCTAAATACATATATATTATAGATAAATTACACCCAGACACAGAACAAATGATCGTGCTCATCACACAAAGATTTGGCCTGGGTGGGAATCAAACCTACGACCTCCGGTATAGCAGTTAGGGTCACTCACTAACCACTAGACCAACAGGCCCATCAATTACAGGTACGATAGACAGTTCGTCTAAAAGTAAGTACTAGATCCTTTCTTGGAGTTCAAGCATACTCCATACCAACTTTTATCAAAATCGATAAAACGGTTAAGCCGTAAAAACGTGACAGAGACAGACAGACAGACAGACAGAGTTACTTTGGCATTTATGAAATTAATATAATGAGTATAGCAAGTTTCATCAAAATCGGTCGTGTGGTTCAGCCGTTAAAGCGTAACAGACGGGCAGACAGAGACCAGAGTTTTCATTTATAAAATTATAAGTATACATAAGATTTGCATGATTGTCACGTTGAGCTTTTACGATATAACGATCGGCATACAACACAAGTTACGAGCAATAAAATAGCAATTATTATTATAAACAGATCTAGCTAATAAAAAGCTTTACACTAACTGATGTAATCGTAAAATTTGCGTGCGGTAAATTTTTACACATCGCGTTTACTTTGTCGCGTCTCTCATACATACAAATCACACATAATTTATAGCCTTGTAGTAAGGGTTAGTTCATACTATATTATATGGACTATCATACTAAAGTATGTAACCTGTTTTTTTTTAAGTTCTTCTTTCTATGCCGTACCTTTAAGACATTTTGATATATCTTTTAAGAAGGTTTTGAGATAGTAAAGCTTCAGCTTCAGCAGTCTTCCGATTATGAACCAATGAAAGAAAAATCTTCTTACAGATAAATTAAAATATTAAGCACAGCATTTAGCGACAGGATACCTATTTTATCCTATTTAAAAAGAAAAAGTTTTACTGGAACATTAGTTTTTAACCGACTTCACATGTGTTATGTTGGTTTGTTACGCAATATCTCTGGTTAAATGTGAAACTATTTCAAAAAACAAATTGTCTTCGACAGTGTGCACCTCAGAGGTGGTCCCATATAAACGTCACTTAAGTCCTCTGTTTTACATATTATTATGTGTGTAATTTAGTTATTTATTTTTATAAAATTCAGTTTCACATGCGTCAATGTAGGCCAGCCCTAATGGCATCACGTGACACGCAATATGGCGGATTGTTTTCATCTGACCGCTGTTATGCATATCTTAGCCACGTGTTGTCAACTATAGATTAAACACGAACTCTGACTAACTAATAGATTGTGTATCATCTTCAATAAATACAAACTATACTTGCTTAACGTATTGTTAAATCAAGAAAAGAGAAAATATAAAAACCCAATTAAGAATGCTTATAACATTAAAAATTATGAAATTCGTATAAGAGTTAAGAACTATTTTGATTACGTCAGCTTTTAAACAAAAAAAATCGGATCATAATCGGTCCATTTATTTAGGAGCAACAATGCCGCAGACAGATCGACACGTCAAACTTACAACACCCCTCTTATTGTGCCAGAGCCTAGGGGGTTCATTTAATCTCACCCGTTAAAATTATGCATTATTATCGGGACAGTTTGTCTAGTTTTGAAACGCTTTTTACAATACAAAGATGACCGTTCTACAAATGCATTTCGACCGCACTAGAACGATATATCTTGTATTCAAATAGACTAAAGAAAACCGGCTGGCATGTTGATAGAACATTTGTCTTGCACTAATTTTAGGTGACACAATAACTGAACACAGCGACATCGACATACTGATTCACTGTAAGGAATTTTGTTTTAACAATAATATATTGTTGCCTGCATACCTATAAATAAAATAGCATCTAATGTAGCTTAGTAGTAGCCAGCCTTTGGGTCACGCGAAGTGTCAACCAAGCGTTTGGATAAATCTTTAAAAAATCTGTGTGCACTCGGACCCCACGGACTAAGGGTCTCAACCCCAAACGGCTCGAATATATAACTTCCAACTAGGTTGGTATATTTCCGCCGCTTGAGGTTCTCAGCATCCGTAGCAGCAGCGCCAGCACAGCACGACGTACTAGGAAGATGGGATGGCGCAAGAGTATCGACGCAAGTAGCGTCCCACACTAAAGGCCTACCCACCTTCCACGGGAACAAAGACATGCCGTCCGGTCTCTTGCCGTCGTCGCGTGCCAGGCCATTGGGTTCGAGTACAGCCGGAACGCCGACGGCAAGAAGAGCTCGTCGAATAATGTCATTTATATTCGCATGCCGCGCCATGCGGCCCGCGCTACGGCTACATGATAGGCCGTGGTGTCCGAGGCTGTTGACAACTTCGCCACAGTGACAGCGATGCAGGCTGGCTTCTACCTAGGTCAGCGAGCCATACAACGTGGCAATGCTGCCGGCCTTTTGGGCACACTCCCAGTCGACAGCGATGTGGATGAATTTTTTGATGCCTTGTTTTAATTCTTAGTTTTATTTAGTTTATAATTCTTCTTATTTCTTGTGTAAGCTTAGTTTTTATATTATTGTAAATACTTTAAGTTTAATTTCTGAAATAAACCATCCACTTAGTAGTTTAATGATCACAATTTTAAGGTTGGATATTCATGCCCAAACGTAAGTACTAAGGTGCTGGATTTCTGAATTTTATCAACCTAAAATCACTTCAATAGTCATTTAGTAATCAATAGTTATTCTAACTTTGTACGAGATCATTGATTACACATAAACATAGAAATACATTTAAGCACATAAATATAAAATACCTTACATAGAAACCTATATGGAACTACCTTTGAGGTATACCCTATTGAGGACAACAAATATTTTTTGAAATTGATCCCTAATTGGCGTATATATCGCGTAACACCCAGAGGAATTGAGAACCACAGGCCAGTGAGGCCAGTCAAAAAGACCCTGAAGACAAATCGACTTTCCACATAGCCTAAGACTCTATACTCACAACTTATTCATTGAATAATATCATGTACGTAATATTTGCATATTCGTTGGATATTTGAATAAATAACTTTGGGATGAGCTCGGTCCAGATGCGGCAGACATTAATATAGAGAAAGGAAACCGTCTCGCCACCGCTGTGGGAATACTAAAACATATCAGATTAGTTTCAGCCGTGTTGGATGTTAGTGATGTGTGTACATAATATGTTATGTTGTCATGTACCCATTTACTATTGATCCAATGTTCAAAAAAAAAACCCAATTTGCGGTTGGTCCTAATCTTTAGAACAAGAAGTGAAGGAAACCTTTAAAATTAAAAAGGATTTGAAAGTATACATTCATCTATATTACAAAGCGTGTATTAATTATTATTTATTTATTTGTAGATCGAGGTCCATAAGACCTCAATAAATTAAATAAACAATAATGTCTGTCAGATTTATTATTTCAAATGTCAAAAACTACAAAAACAGACCGTCTCAAAAGTCTAGATTTAGAGCTTAAGACATTATGCAAGCGATTCAACCATTCAGAAATCCGCGCATAGAAATGAGGGTAATCGGCTATTTCCTCTTACAATAACTGCAAGTATCATGTCTAAAAATAACGAGTAAAGTAAACTGTAATAGTATATCCTATAATAACCATTATACCTACACATCGCGAATATTAAGGAGGTCGTGAAAACTTCGTTCATGTAGATAATTCTCATTCATAACACGAGGCCTATGAAATAATCATCATGTACACTGCTGGCCGAGGTAATAAGCCAAGCACTATTAAAAAAAAATGTACATATGAATCTACAAAAATAACTTGCTGAAGTCACTTTTTCATCCACTGTTTTAAATGTTTTGAGTAGCATTGCCGTTCAAGAAGGCTTATAATTTCTAGATAAAACCATAATAAGAATGATTTCATTTATTTCATCTATTCATATACACAAAACATAGCAGCAAAACATCAGAGAATAGGGCTAGGGAATAGAATGAAGATAGTGTTTACTTCATAAACCTGCAAAAAGACTGATAAAGAATTTACTAATTAAAGGTGTTCAACAGAAAAAAGTGTGTAAAATATTCATTTAATTTTATAATGTTGATTCTAAGTACTGAGAACTTCTGTTTTCTGTACCAACTAAATTAAATACAAAACCAATGATATCATAGATCGATGTCTAATTAATTATTTCAATGTCAGTGGCCGACATCATATTAAAGAAATTATTATCGATCGGCTGTCACAGAACACCGCCTATTCCGCACTAATTGGACAGGAGAAATGGTTTATAGCTTATAACTTAACGAATTGACGTTACTATTAAATAGCTATCATCTAATATAGTTAATAAAAATAGCCTTTGATTTATATTCAATAAACCATATTTTTTTATAGAACATGTTTTAAAGCGCTCTTGTTTTTTTTCATTACCGTTTTTCGATTCAAACGAACTAGGCAACAAATTAAATATAGGCTGAATAAAAATATTTTTAACGAAGTTTTAGAAGCACACTTATACAAGCTTTTAATTAATTAAAACCATTTTTAACGAAGTTTTCAAAACCTATTTAAAAATACTTTTAATAAACTACGATCAAAAGTTACGTCACATAAACAAATTAGCCAAGAAAATTTTATTTTGTCATTTGTTTTTATTTACATATCAACAAAATGTAATCAAATTACACTAACGGTAACGATCATTATCAAATTAACTCATATCTTTTTCAACTATCAAAAACATTGATCGTGTAATCAAAAACTATCAAGTTAATATAAAATGTAATAGGGTGTCTCATTTCGTGTCTCGCAGTGTACCGGGAATTAAGAATCGTGGAATATCAAGTAAATGAAGGTTGGTATAGAATAATGGAAGGTTGCGTGGTGTGTGGTGGCCAACCTGATGTGCTCTCACGGTTACTGGACTAGTAGACTAGGTAGGCTAGACTATAGCCCTGGATATTTGGAGCAGGTTGAGGCAACTTATTGGGTCGACCTTCCGAGAATTACTGGCCGAAGTCACGTGAACACAAAATATTTACCTAGGTATATATGAATCTATGGGATTCTAGGATTGATTTTCAGTATAAAAGCACAGCATGTGTCTGTCAGATGATGTGCTTGCTAAGGTTACAAGAACAGATAACCTTCTGAATGATAAAAGCATTTTTAGATTTTGAAGTCTTCGTAGAACAAGTTAAATCTACAAATACACAACAAGCACAAGCTCTTTAAATATATATATATAGATCCTTATTAACTATTTAATAATCTAATCCAATCCCAATAACCAAATCTGCAACGTAAACTGATTACTTTAGAATACAATGAAAGAAAATAAAGACATTAAGCTTCATATGAAGATGGCAACACAATCGTATTACTGGCTATAATACCCTGTCCTGAAGGGCGAGGCCGGTGTCATTGACCTTGAACCTCAATTAGGGTGGCGCTTCATCGATACAATTGATGTTCCGCTTTGTGGCGCCTCTAAATGCTATCGATTATAAAAAATTGGATTTTTTTATTGGTGTAGGGTTGACGATAATGTTCCAAGAAGAATCTAAATTATTGGTTATACTATTTAGGGTGACAAATAGATAGGACTTAGGAACACTATAATATTGAAAATACTTGTTACTTACAGTTCCTTATACGAAGATTAATGTGCAACAGTAATGCCGCCCATCCGTGTCTGGCTAAAACAGCCAATTTAGTTACTATAATATTATTTTAATACTTTTTGGTACTGGCCCAAAATATAATAGAATACTCACTAGCTATATTATTCAGTAGATTTCGCAAATCCTTTTTGTATCGACGAACTTTTTGACATACGGCCTTCGCTGTCTTGGGGTATCGATTTTTAGGTCTCTGGAAAATTTAGGGAGAGGTTTTTGGCCGCGGTTTGACCTTCATTCTAACTAACTATGATCATCTATCTGTCATTGTCCACCAATAAGAGACAAGCTACTGGCCTGTGATTGGTGGAATTTGACAGATAAACTTCAGTAGCCCCATACAAATATAAAATCCTTCTTTCTAATAAATATTAAATTTAATATCTACGGTTACTCCTCATTTGTTGCAGTTACTTGCAGGTAAATCATAGCTTAAGTAAGTAAATGTAACAGTATTAGAGAAAGTGATTGTAATTAGTTATGTGAACGATATAATTGCGTGTATTAACTAACTAGTCCAACTACCAACATGCGTACAACTTTCGTGTTTATTAGTGTTATGTACGAAAACATGGGTAAATGATGAGACAAGATTTTTGATTATTGCCCTTTAAACCTTATCAATACGATCTATATAATTTTAATTAGAATTTTTCTGAGCTCTTTAGGGTGTCGGCTTCCAACGTCACTGTTTAAACAGCTGAATACCAGTTTTTAACAGTTCTTAAACTATATATCAAAATAATCTAAGTACTTATTCTAGTAACAAATATTTTTAATTAATAAATCTCACGAAACATAACCCTCCTTCCGTCGCAGTCGGGTAAAAAGTACCGTAACAAATCCATCACCAATTTTATGTATAGCCTACAAAACCTACACAAATTCATAAACAAGTCAAGTTAACTGAATCAGTTGATTTTAACTAGAACATTGACCTTTCATTCACAACTCGTTCGATCATTAAACACTTTTGGCGCGAATCAATGTTTAGTTTATACCACGAATAGCGGCTACTGTCTTCGGAACCGAGGTCTTTGGCCGGGAATAAATAGACCTGTGTTATTCTACCTTGTTTGGACACAAATACTCTACGCTGAGCCACGAAGGAACAGAATTCTATGCTTGTATCTTCAGCTATAAAAGGACAGCGGATGTAGTGATGTAATTGTTTTTGTTAGGTTTTTCTATTCGGCATTATTCTTCATCAAACAAGCAAAATAAACTGTTATTAAAACAAAAAACAACTGGAAAATATGACTCACTAAATACACTCGTCATCAATAATAAAATTTATATGAGTTCGAATTTCTGATTGATAAACAAATTCTTAACTTTATGGACTCGTAATATAAGAAATTACTACTAAAAATATAGCAAAACACACTCGCTACCAAAAGAATTCATATTTCTCGTGCCAGTCATAAAAAATGGAATGGTTTTGAGCAAATATACGTTGCAATAAAACAAAAATCGATCCGTCCTTTCCCACGAATGAACACAGCACAGGAACTTAACCCTACAGGGGAAAACCAACCTTATTCCCTTGCAGAAGATCATAAATTACAAAATTACGTGTAAATAGCGTAAATCCGAAACAATGCACGCTTAGTACGAATCCTATTTTGAAACTACCATACATGAAGACCCCTTGGGGGGTAATAATACAATTTAACACAGATTCAAAATAAACTGGCCACCTCTATAATTCTGCATAATCTGTAGTTTTTTTACTCTGTGAGCTTTAAGTCGCGGTAAAAGAGCTTAATACTGCGAAAATGCGAGGTTTGGACGTTGGACCCTGCGATGTTTTTATTTTCTACAAATAGCATTTGGTTTCCCCTGGGTATTACGCTATTCTGCGCCCAAATGAGGGTGGGAACACATAAATCAATCGTACCGCAGCAAACTAATGCTTTTGGCGCGCGTTTCATTTTGTCCAAGGCTTTTTAATCAAGTTTTGAGAGGGATATAGTGGGAACAGTCATAACTGTTTACACTTGGGATACATTATGAATAAATAATCTGGCCCTAATATTTTCACTCTCTTTTATTTCGGAAGAAAACTTGAAATAATGGTGTTACGTAATGGGCTATATTACTTTTTGAATCCTACATTTCATTACCAGATCGCGCAAAACTAGAGACATTTAAATATAACCTGTCAGTTTTATACAGCAAAAAGAGTTAGAATACTTCGCTTATTGATTAAGAGGGACGAATTGTACCTACCACTTGTATTTTGGGGTCCCCCTGTCCATCCCCTGTCTGTTAAAAGGGTTACGCTAACTTGGCGAGAGGATTACACGGATTAATATAAGGTTAAATTAAATATAAATAAAGTCAAGACATTATGTGTTTCATTATAATCCGTGTCTACGTAACCCTGTTTTTTAAGAGAGATTTTAAAGCCAATGGGGTTATAAAACTTATAAGATACCAATAAAAAATAGGAAGATATGAGATTGCAAAAATCGATATGCAATAGAATGAAAATTTAAAACCACTTATTGTCTGAAACTTTAAAGGTTGTCATTCAGCAATAAGAAAATTACTTATCGTTGACTTTAAGGACTATCTTCCTTTCCGCTTCCTTCTTAGATACACAAAGTACCTTTATCTGCAATTGGCAACTAAGCAATGTCAACACAACACATGCCAAGACGTCGGCGTCGTCTCGTACACTCCACCACACAGCAGCCACAAAATCCACCCAAAACCAACCTTATATCTTTGTAATAAGGAGACTTGACATCAAACTTTTGAGGTAGTCTGTTTAATCTTAGGTACGTGTGAGGCGAACATTAGGGTCCGTGAAATGGTAACATTACGGGTACGGAGCGCGGGGCTATCGACCCGACCTATCCCAATCTACAGACGACAAGGGTGACAGACAAAGGAAACAGCGATATATAAATAGAAAAGTTCTGGTAAATACTCGTTTGTATGTGACCTTTTATTTAGACTTGTCTTGTAGTGTCAAGTAACTTATTCCAGGTGTTTCTACTGAAATCAGCTAAAGCTGCTGTATGTAGAAAACACTAAAACTAACTAGCTAATAATAAAATATGCATTTCTATTGACAAAATAGTAAATAAATCTCTTCTGCACCATGTTACAAAGCGGCCACTTTCAAAGACTTTCTTAGCGTCTAAAGTTCTACAAATCTTAATAAGATTGTTCACTAAACTATTCAAATTAATTCAAAGATGTCAACTATCTTAAGCTCGTCTGGGTCCTAACTGTAAAGCTGTATACAGTTAAGTAAACTGAGCTGTTGAACTTTGCGACAAAATAAAAAAAGCAAAATATTCGCTAAAAGGAGATCACAATGCAATTTTAATCAGGACCGTCTCGGGCGTAATAAACGCGTTGTTTATTTGTCCCGACGTCGGCGCATAATTCAAATTTAACTGAGGCGGCGATAACTCAAATTAAAAAAGGTTGTAGTCAAGTACAATGACATCTTTTTCACAGAATTCTTTAGTCTTCGTGTATCAGATCAGATTAGCAGGAGGACCAAAAGAGGACCTTTGTTCTGCGATATATCCAGCAATTTTGGATTGATGGCTCAAAATTATATGGCGGTATAAGTTCCATCAAAATTGATTAAGTAGTTTGGTATCTCCCAGGAATGAAAGAAAACACGACCAATTACAACTCGCTATGGCTATAATAACTAAAATCATAAATATTAAATTATTGACGTCAATTAAATCATGACCGCGCTCGAAACCACCGCCATGTTTTAGCGGGAATATATATGTCAATTTCGAATTTGACGTTTACGTTTGCGGCCTGCAATGAAGTTATTGTGATTGTAAATTAATTTTCGACGTACTTAAACAGGTATATCAACATTACCAACTGTAGTATCATTAAAAGTGATTTATGCATTTATATTTCGAATGAAAACGTAAATAGACTTCGGTTATACCAAAAAGCTTGAGCTAAATAATTTTGTGTACGGTAAACAATTTCGCCAAGCATGTGGCAGCCCTGTTTCTTATCTTTCCGCACCCTAGATAATAAAATGCGCCCTTATTTCACTGCCGCCTGTTTTCCTGTCCCGTTTAGTTTCCGTGTTATCTACAACCCGCATTGGAAGACCTTTACTATCGTCAGCTAGTGGGAACATCAATTATGTCCGATAAAGGTTGGGTCAAACAAAAAATACATTTTAATGGCTTTATTACTGGTCACACCGATAGTGTTGTCGTGGTTTTATTTATTGCTTGTATGTTCGTGTGCGTATATGAGATCCGCTTATTGTTTTACGCTTGCTTCCTTTATGAATGTTAAATTATGTGCTGATGAAGTAGAAATGACACGACCATAGAGTATTTATAGACCTAACTTACTATTGTTGTGTCTGCTGGAAAAAAAGGAAACGTTCGATTTAAAAAAAAAGTAAAAACTTTTATTATCAATCGAGAGCCTTGGCCTTTCGCCAAGGTTAGCAAAATCTTTACTTTTGAGAGAAGCAATTTTAAATTGACCCTTGAGTTCCCTATTCATAGACTGAGATGAGTCTGTGGGGAGGTCATTTTATGTCGGTGCGTTAAAATATAAAACGTATGAGAATCGCCTCCCTGTCTAGACGTCGTCTGCGTCCCCGCGCATGCGCCCTGCAAGACACCATTTTGTTTACATTTTGAATTTTGGCGCATAGCTAATAGACAATAAAGATCAATATTACTTGGGCTGCGAATGTGCTTAATCAAATTACTATCATATTCATTTACTACCAATGGATATTTCGCAAGGTTTCGTACTGTGAAATACGGATTATTTTCCATTTTAGATCTCCACTTAGACAAACTATTCATTATTATAGTTAGATCCTATTGTTCGCTAAAGGTAAAGCGTACCTAACAATTATTATTAAATCCCAAAACGAATACGATACATAATTTTGGGTGTTGCGTTCCGAATTTAAACTTTAAAGCGCCATTTTGGACTCTGCAATAGATTGATACCAGCGTCGTCGGTCATTATCAGTCTGTCGGCCATTTTGGGGTTAAAACAATCATATACCTAAACGAGTAGAAATATGAGAGGGTTTTTTGCATAGGTATTCTAAAGAAGAAGAACTGGCTTAATATGTTTTTGCCCCTAAGGAATTAATGATGAAATAAAATATACTTTTATACTATAAATCGACAATAATGAATAGGACCTAGTCTTGAAAAGCTTATGTACAATTTTTAAAATACACCCTTCAAAAATATATTTACCGATTGAAATTCTGCAAAACCTCCAAATATTATACACCATTATACTTGTTAAACCCTTTGCATTGAATTGCATTCGCTCAAAACCATACCAATAATCTACTCATGACGATCGTAATTACTTGATTACTAATTTGACGTCATTGCGTGCGAACGAGAAATTGTGTCTGTCATCAATTAAAAAACAACACCCGATCATGTGTGGCCCCGAGACATTATTACTTAAACATCGAACAAGTTACATTTAATTTTCTACAAGCGTTAACGCTGATCGAATCGCTATGTATGGACTATGGAAGTGACTGGTATAATTCGCGTGACTTATCAAAAAGAAAATGTCAAGCAATTTCTAGCTGTTGACGCTTGTAAAAATATAATTTGTATATGAGAGAAAATAATAAAGGGAATTTATTAAAACAACTTTTTCTGAAAGGCACAAATTTAAATTCTAATTAGAATTAAAAAGGGGTCTATTTATTTAAATCCTGTAATTATTTTATTTTATAAAATATATGTTTTTAATAGGCATTACAAATTCAAATTAGAATTAAAAAGCTATTGTCTGTCTCTATACATTTTCAAGTTCTTGTTTCTGATAGAACTCTGTCTCCCGACTTTTTTTATCCGGTCTGCGAACACCTAATGCAATTTGTGCTCAGTTTCAAACCGCAAAGATACGAAACGGAGAATGCTAACCTTATAAAAACTTTGTCGGATGCTTAGATTTGTTTGAGCCGTTTGTAATAAATCTGTTGAAAGATGGAAAGAGGGAAATAAAGGAATTGTTTTTGATTGAGCTGTTCCTAGCTTTAAATTTAATCTGTGTGACTTAGATTCCGTTAAGAAAGACAATATTTATATAGACAATGCCAAGTGACAATGCTTTTTTTGCGGCTTGCGAATAACGAAATAATCGACCATTGTACTATAATACTAGTACAGGCCACTTTACTCTAAGCCTCAAGAATAAAGCAATTTCGATTTATTAACCAATACAATAATGTTCAAGAAATATTGAAAAAACATCGTTAATTACTTTATAGCTGAAAACCACATCAAACAGACATTCTGCTGCAGTATCGCTGATTTAATATCCCCACACTACCATCATGGTACAATGCACTGCAGACACAAACATCAAGGAATATTCAACTTTATACACACGTGTTACGGTTTAAAATTGAATGGTAAGTATTTTACAGAAGGATCGTTGTCCAGTACTACGGATGATCGGCGTTGCACACTACGCATTACACAGTCAGTTGGGCGCGTAAAATAAAGCTTAGATAGCCCGCAACTGTGTGTTGTGTCGAATGTTCAAAATAAGGCTTAGGTAGACCGCACCTACCGCCATTGCACATGTTTAGGTACATACTTAGTATAAAATGAAGTCGCTTCCGCTGTCTGTTCGCTAACATCTTTTAAACTACTTAACAGATTTTTATGCAGTTTTTAGCGATAGATAGAGTTGTTCAAGAGGAAGGTTTATATGTATAATACATAAATGTTATATTAGAAAAAAAGCCGATAATTTCAGGATACGGCCCGAAACCGGTGCGGGTCGCTATTTAAAAAATTAAAGAAGATTTAGGATATATTGCTATCTAAAGTAAATAAATTAAAGACCGTAAAAGTAAGCCATACTTTATTAAATTTGCCGTAAGCAAAAACATATTCCTATAAACATAAAATACAACTTGTTCAACATTCTTAAAACCAAATTACGAAAGTAGTCTTACCAATTTTAATGTCATAATTTTAATGAAGTACTTACAACCGATATAAATTAAACAGAGTTATTAAACAACAGTAAAAAATTTAAGCGCTAAATTAACAAGGAGTCCGGTAATCTTATTGCAACCAGTTTAATTAACGACGATTGATCTGAGACTCGCATCCCCGTCATGTAAGATGGCGAATAACACCGTTGAAGCAATCTCTTGCAATTATTACCTAACATTACACCGGGCCCGGTTTAAAATCGCTGCAATTTATTTAAACGTGTGTTTCTGAACGAAAGTGAAAAAGTGAATACCAAAAGCGATAAGTGAAAATTATTTCCTTTGCCCGATATGCTGTTCTGTCAATGTTTGAAATTGGAACCTCCGATTGTGGAATAATAGTTGCAAAACCTACGACTTTTTACGATGTATATTATTTATATTAGATATTCCATCATGGAAATAAAACATAATTAATAAGGAACAAATAAGTTTCCTACATGAGTTTATTACACAATCCTAGGATCCTCAATGCAGTCGTTCCTGAATACACAATTACAGTATCCTAAATTTATTTCTAATTTAGTCTACGAATTAGAAACTTAGGTGTTATAAGCCTATTACATTAGAATTTCCTTACAGACTAGCCTTCTATTGACTGATTCGTGTATTCCTAATAAACAACCAGTCGCGTAAGATCGTAAATCAAGATTTCCGCCATATTGTCGCAACATGTCAAAATGGCGATTACATTACGTTCTGTCCTTAGAGGATAGCAGAAACTATAGAGTGCGCATATCAGGGTATGAACCGTGAGCACTAGTGTGAAATAGTTCTTCGTAAAATAGTATCAAAACAGAGCGCGCAGATTTTATAAAACTATCTCAAACCCTAATAATATCGGAATCATTGATATTTTCACAGAAACGTCTGTCGTTGCACGGGAAATAGCCGAAATCAGTAAATGAATTTACTGCATACAACGAAAATTAATATATGTTTGTTTTTCTGTGTATGCCTACGCTCCGCTCGGCGCAATGGGTGTTTAGCGATAATCGCACTCTATAGTTTTAACTTTTTAAACTCCATGGTCTTAATCATGAGTTTGCAGTAATCGTCTTGTGGAATACGCTGTTATTATTGACCCTATTATTGAGCATAATTAGACAAATTTTAATTACATAATTTGTGTATTCAGTATTACATCGGTCGTTAGGCTGTGTTTACTGAACGCGGAAGGTCGAACCGTTGTGGTGCAACTTTGAAAAGGAATATCTAGCAGTACACCGTACCGGCTTACTTAAACACTACTCTTTTAGTCTCGGGGTTAAAAATAAATTACTTGTACCAATTATTTTCTTCTTTTAATATGACTATAAGAGGTGGCAGACATAATATATAAGTTGTTTAATAAATAATTAACACAGAATGTTTTTTATCCAGATCGATTTCAAAGAAATTTTCCAATATTGCGGAGTATTGCAAGTACTTTATAAATTATAATACTGATTACAAATTTTAACACATGATCTAACTATGATCATGCTAATACTAACGAACACCAGATTACAATGCATTCCAATTGTTTCATGACGTCACCCATTTGACATTATTCTGAATGTCAACATAATTATTTAGGTTTCACTCGTAATCGTCAGAACCCGAAGATGCGATTCTAAACATAGCAATGTTTGGGCTTATGTTATTATAAACTACATTTTTCTTTCGATTAAGTACTCTTTTTACAAAGTATTTTTACTTAATACGAATTCCTGGATGCATGACAGAATCAAAAAAATGTATTGTCCTGTATTCCAGTAAGAGTTCATTTAAGAAGCCCAGTATATAATTGTTGAAGGTACATAATCAGAAATACTTCGAAATTAGAGACAAACTGCTAAAAATTATGCTAACATTGCCACTTAGAATTATCAGTAAAACATGATTTCTATTAATATCTTCCTAGTCAGCTATTGTAAGTAGCTATGGTATTTACTCTTTCATCTCATTGTTTCAATCTCTGCATGTAACAACTAAATAAATATTGCGTAGGTCGCAGGGCCACACACAGTCAAGTAATGCGCAGGATACATCGTAATTACACCTTTTTACTGTCAAAGGCCAAGACCCACTTTCGCTTCCACAGCATGAGTATTCAAAAAAGTTCTCATTCAATCAAAACTTCTTTCTGGAATGTTTAAAGAGAAAAGTAGAAATAATAAAAAAATAAGAGACCCCAACGATTTCCGTCAAACAAGAACACTCCCGATATTTCACCTTTCAATCAATAAAAACAAAATCAAAATCGATTCATGCTTTCGGGAGCTACTATGCCACACACAGACAGAAAACTTGTAGCACCACTTTGTTTTTACAAGGGGTATTAAAAATAAAACAAGTATTTATTTTTATATTATATTAGAACATTTTAAATAACTTCAAGTATCAATATTAATGTTTTTCTCAAGTGTGTCAAACGTCAAACTCATGTATTTGCGTCATCAGTCATAGTTGTTAATAAAGAGGGCTTTACAAGCGCACGCGCACCTCCGAGGGTGATTAACTTGATACGCCGGTTGCGAGTGTTGCGACACATGGCGTGCAACTACAGATTTAATCTGGCGAATGTTTGAGCCAATGTTGGTGGATATATTTGATGAAAAGGATCGGTATATATATCATCAAATAGAAAGAGAAGTATAGAATCAAATATAAATCGAAATGCATCTTGTTTGTAAAAATGTATTTAGGTACTTTAAGACAAGTTAAGTCGTGATATTCAGTATGATTATTTGTTATTTTTATTATTGTTTGCATACGAAAATCATAAGACGCCATATCAAAAATAAATCTTGCATTGATATCTTAATCAGATACAAGGTCAAACATAAAGTATATGTATCGCAAATAAGAACTTGTAAACAATAAATTAATCTTACTCAATTTATTGATCAAGTAATAATAAAAATTATATACCAACGTTGCTCAATTGCTAACAAAATATTGGTCCCAACATTTACAATAAAACCAAGTAAGTATTGCAATTTGAAACTCGGTCGGATACAGGCGCCGGCAATCTTAGCCCGAGTTATAAGATGCGTTCATCTCCATATTTATAAGGACCTACATCATAGTATACAGGTGTTTGGTTAATTTCAATAAATAAATAATGTTTTGCACCTGGCAACACTCAATAAGATTACTTCCTGTATTTATTTTTGTTGGTGTTACCACGTGTTGTGCGTACAAAATATTATATTGAATTTAACCCTCTGCAACTGAGGTGACTTTATTGTTAACATTCGACTGAGGTGGAGTCTGTCAGACGTCATTTAAAATGGCGGAAATATAATAGATTTTTAAGTTTAATTATATAAAATCATTATTTATTATATTAAATGGTTCATATACTATCAAATTACATAAATATGATTTACTAGCGGCCCGTCCCGGCTTCGCACGGGTATTCGCACATTATTAAAAAGTTAGGATTGAAGGTTTCTGTGTTATTACTACTACTACGCTCTTTATAATATTAGTCTAGACACTCCCGTACCTCAGTGATGCTTAAATCGCATAGTTAGCCGAGCAGAGTAAGCGACAATCACGCGACTTTTTTCTAATTCTTATATTTTAAACTCGTGATATCTTTCGAAGGGAATGTCCAAAGTGAATAATTCAAAAAGTTACATAAAGTTATTGAAGCAGTCTTGACTATGAAGTAATTTATTTCGATAAGGATCAATACCAAGTAACAAATAAAGAGCCTTTTCTAGCGGCGTCCTTTCAATAATATTTTTTTTAATGAAATATCTCTTATTGTGACCTAACTGTAATAGTTAGACATATGCTGTCGCGACACTTTTTGTAGATAATTATATGTTCTACAAAGACGTAGTACATTATTTTGTTCTATAATCAATGGTTTTCGCAGCGCACGCGATGCAAGAAAGATTTTTGGTAAATTTTTCACACCTTGGTTTACATTATTGAGGTTTTAGTATGGATCCCTAACTTTTTTGAAAATTTTATATAGCCTATGTTTACCGGAGATAGTGTAGCTTCCCAACAGTGAAAGAATTTATCAAATCGGTCAAGTAGTTTCGGAGTCTATTCATTTCAAACAAACAAACAAACAAACAAACAATCAAATCTTTCCTCTTTATAATATTAGTGTAGATAAAAAAACAATGTGTCAATAGTTATAGAATCATATTTATTGAGATCAAAATCTTATACATTTGGTAACTTACCTTAGTTATTATTTAAAAAAACTTTTACAAAAAAAAACTTTTATAAACTTTACTTATCTTAATTTTAAACATAATACTCAAAATCTTTATTAAAAAAATCAACAAAATCGTATGATACGTTTAGGCACAAATCAGTCTTAAAGTTGACCTTAATTTTTAAGTTAAAACTTACAGTCTTCGCAAATTTGGGCTGAACACTGCAGGTAAATAGCTTTTTTACAAGTACAGCAGGCAAATCTTGTCTGCCTTTTCAGTCTGCTGGGGCATATGCTGCATAACTTTCTTCCTGAGAATCCTGGTTGAGGAGGAGGTAGAGGAGGGGGGGGGGGGGGGGGGGGGGTGCAAATCCTTACCTAAGACTTTTGATGGTCAATCGAAGCTCTCTGGGGAGTCTTTCGGATTCGACATCAAAAAATAGAAAACAAATGAAATTGAAGGTAGACGAAAAAAACTTTTGAAAATATAATAATAATAATATTCCGGGACAACGCACACACGGTTATCTGATCCCAAGCTAAGCAGAGCTTGTGTTATGGTAACCAGATAACTGATAAACATACTTATATATTTCTAAATACATACATATCATAGATAAATTACACCCAGACACAGAACAAATGATCGTGCTCATCACACAAAGATAATAAACTGAGGTTATATCTGAGAGACACTAAGGTAGTATACATTTTTTACTGAGGTTATGACTGAGAGACACTATGGAGGTATACGGGTCTTTATGAGGTGACGTCTAACAGAATCAGATGTTATTGCTGTACTTACGTCTGACGGACACCAACAGCTTGTATCACCAAAGGTGTGGATCGCGCCGCCGCTCGCGCCACACTACGGGCTGCGGCGAACCATTTTAGGAAGGTACTGAGCGAGACAGAACCTTATCACGCGATATTGCGAATTGGCAACGCCACATTTGTTTCACGGTGTCTGACAGACTACCACCTCAGTTGCAGAGGGTTAAAATAATCATAGCTTATACTTACACTACTACCTAATCGACATTGTATTTACTGTTTTCATAACTGATTATTAAATTACTTATGTAATACTTATTTAATATTTATATTATTTTTAAATGATAACTTTAGCGTAGTTTCTCACGCCCCATTGAAGGTTTTCGACAGCCTTTCTTAATGTAGTACATTAAAAACTGACTTCGACTGACTCTACACAGAAACTTTAGTACATTCCCGTGCGTAAACAGTTTTATAATACCTAATATTGCTAAAAGCAATCATCATAAACATCAATCAACAATTACAGTTATTCAAGCCTTAAAGGCACTTCAGACACATAAATCCATAACATCTAAACCTGTAATATCTTATTTAAGTAAACAGAACAGAGTTAATTTAGAACTCAAGCGTGGAATATGCTCTTTGTGGCTCCAGACAGTTGATTAAACAAATTTGTATAGGTTTGATAGAGAGCATAGATACAGACATACTCCACTCGGTCTAGACTTCAAAGACTTGCCCCTTCTTGCACTAAGAGCACTCGACAATGCTCGTCGATTTCCGCTTAGTTATTCTCAAAACGTAACTCTACATTAACTTTTATGGTAGGTAATGAGAATGTTACCGTTGCCTTCATTGTCTATTCCTTTTTTTGACAGGTTTAAGAAAGCGCGGCTTTTAAAAATAATGAATTAAATGTCAAAATATATATTAAAGTGGATAAAAATCTGTAAATAAAAACTTAGCTGACAAGAAAACGAGATTATCAGGTATTATAGCAAAATAATGGAGAGATTGTTTTTTAAAGTTACTGGTAAAATTATTATGTTGTTGCAAAACATAGTAACCAAAAGCTGAGGTGCCGGCACAGGCCACAATGGGTTGCTCAAGTGAGTGACTAACGATACCAAACAATGCTTTCGGTGCCTACCTTAATATTTGCAAGAATTATTGATTCATCATCACAGTTTACGTGACAATATGCGTGTATTAAAAACTAATTACATTTGTATGTTACTCACATTGCAATGTTCATGTACAAGTGCTGGTACAAAAAGTTTTTCAACCTTATGGTAACACCTGCGAACTCAAGGACATTTTTCTTTTCTAAAGGATAAAGGGAAAGTATTTAATGAATACTCTACAATCTCTGTCACCTTTTCTATCAATGTAGCGAAGTTCATCAGCTGTTGACTCTCATGTCGTGTTATTTTATACATGCAATTGTTTCAATTGTGAAACAATGATGTTTGCAAAATGACAGCACTAACTAGAAAACGTTAAGATAATGTGTTGCTATCGACGAGATTTGAATGCAACAATGCACAAAAAATAATAAATAAATACAAATTAAACGTCGAATAAATGTCGTCTTTTTATTTTATTTTCGGCGTTTTTGATATCTAATTTCAAACATCATAAAGGCGCCAACTGTCGAATTTCAAATTAATCGAACATCCGGTGGAACGGGTGCGTTCAGAGGAAACACACTTCATTAATTCAGTTGCCGTACAATGGAAGCACTGATTCCCTTCGTCTTGAGAATAATGTGACAATGAAGTTGATTAAAACGTTTTTATGTTCAAAAGGTGTATGTCTTTGTGTCTTTGTAATAAACTGGTAGTAATAAAGAAGTGTTACGAGTGTTTCAACGCTTTTTCTATCTGTTACATTCTTGTGTGAGATAAGCTGTATAGCCGCCTACCTACATGTGCATGTTATTCAATAAGCAAGCGGCACAATCATTAATGAGCTATAGAACATAATTGTAGATATTTTTCTCAGAATAATGGCTACTTTGAATGAAGTAATGTTAAACATCTTGCGTTGTTGATTCATCGATCAAATGTGGCCTTCTTGTTGGTATTTGTACTGTCTAACATCTACTAGTTTGCGTGTAGGTACTGTTTCTATGTCGGTCTTATTAACTGTTGCAGAATGTATAGTGAATATCATTGATTCATTTAGTTATTCGTTAAGAGACGCTACTCGAGTAACTTTGCAACGTAATATTGTCAAGTTCACAGCTGAGTTTGTATCAGTTTCATTGTAAAGCCAAGTAGGAAGCTGATTTTAGATTGTAAGGCTGCTTTCATTACCAATAATTAGCTTGGTATAACTTAGTTACCTGCCAGGTAACTAAATGTGTCAAATCGATCATAGATGAAGCTATTACTATCTAATTCTGCGTTTTGTCATTTATCTAAAAGGTAGTGAATTATAACAAATAGAGTAGGTACTCAATGGCAGAAAAGGGCTAGCCTTGAGATTTCTAACGATTACAATAACTATATTTAGGCCTGGTCAATGTTCTTGTGATCACAAACGCGTTCTACGAGAGGATTATCCTCTGAATTAAAAACCTTAAGATTCGTCGTTAGGTGAAAATATGATGAAAATACCTATATTTTCTTAAAGTTTGTCTAATGTGATTTGAAATTTATTAAGTAGGAACCTAGATATGCTTAGGTAGTGAATAAATGTTATACGTTTACTGTTATATCTATTTAACGAAATAAATAAAATCTGTATGGTAAGCAGTAAAAATTAAGTTTCAAACTTCGGTAGGTATTTACGTATTTACATAAGTCTTTAGGTATACTCATAAAACAGACTAGTTACGAAATAATACTTAAGTATAGCGTACAAGAGACTTAATAAAACGCAATGGTATTATTAATATACTACGGTGCCGCGGTGTTTGGAAGTCATAATTTACTTTTTTACTAACCGTACATAATTTCATACATTCGATAGCAGTTAAATATTGTTATTAATATTTGAGTGACTAACAATGTGATGAGAATAGTCTTTACGAATTTTAATCATAGCCTTTGATACGAAACACGCAATCCGATCTAGTTTATTTTTGTCATAAATAAAAACATTCATGTGAAGTGTCGAAAGATATAGATAGATAGGTATGTAACAGAAACAAAAAAATAATATTAGCCTATAATTTATTACTTCAGGGCAAAGGCGTCTTCTCAGTTCTCATACAGCCAAAGAATTATTGTTCCTACCTATTTTATATTGTAATTAATAATTATTATCACAAAGCGCCGAGTATTTCCAATGGACAGAATGATTGATCACGTAGGTAGTGGTTACTTACCGCAGTAGTTGATGCAAGATGCAGCCGATGCAGGCAAAAGGCCTGGCACCGAACGCAATCTACACACGCCATAAGTGGAAACACTGAGCAAAACCTGTCCTTTCCCGCCTCGGGAAATTCATGATCGTGGAACCATACTGAAAAGTTTTTTCTTTTCAATTTTTTTTTACATAAATAGGACACTGACCCAAAAATAAACTGACTGGGTACTTAGTTATTGTTTTTTTTTAAACAAAGTATCTACCTTATCATTGGACGTAAGAAGTAGGTAATTTTAGTCAAATAATGTTATATGCTAATTAATGTACATATTATTATAACAAGTTAACTTACCGAAAAAGTCCTCCCAAGTCATAGAGTGATCGGAATCACCGTTCGCACCTTCCATCTTCATACACTATTTAAAGCTGCGCTAACTCAACATATTTCCATGAGTGGTTTACTTAAAAAAAACACAATCAGTTTTATTTCTATGTCACCAAACACAACTGGCTACATTTTTTGTTTGTTGATAAACAAAAAGACATCGCGTTCGATACTCGCGGGCGGCGGGGCAACGAAACACACGACCGTACGTGCGGCCTCTGACTGGCGAATGAATGAAACGAAAAAGTTTGTTTCGACTTTGCCCTGCCTCCGTACTCCGAACATCCATCCCGTTGTAGGCGACTGGCGAGCAAGCTTCACTTGTTTATCTTTCCTTGGTTTGACGAATAAACATAAGACTGTTTGTTTTTCTACGAGTCATTGGTAATTATGAAACTGCTCTAAGTCTTTGTAGGCCGAGCTGTATCATATCTTATCAGATAATGATGTCGGTCAACACCTATCTAGCCGTCTGCAGAAAAACTGCATAGGCGGTACTTTTATGGACAAAATGATAAGCTTGCTAACAAGCATGATAAACAAGGTATAGTTGGGCTAATATCTTTCAAGTATCGCATTTTCTGATTTGATAATAATTAGCAACATCAAAATAAATAATCTTCAAAACAGACAACAACTATAACTATGTTAAGAAGAAGAATTCATTGAACAGCAATGTCGTAGGTTCGAATCCAGTTTGTAACTTGTGACATTTTAAAAGTAGGTACCATAATAATTAGTCTTTTTTAGCACCAAGTATTCTAGGGAACCCGGTGACTTGTGTTGAAACATAGTGATAAAACTAGAATTTAATGAATACTAAAATAAACTATATTTTAGCTACAAAACAGAATTGTTTGTTATTTAGAAATACTTCCGTTTTCTAGGAACTTAGGAAGTAGGAAATATTGTTCCCCCTATATTACTTTACTCTTTGATTAGTACAGATACAAAAAGTTTTGCCGTGGCTCAGTGATGTGGTTGGCGTAACCGGGCATTGATCTCTTTTAGAGAGGTGAATAAGAGATTTTTTTCTTAGTTCGTTTTGTTTAGTCGATCATGATTTTGTAAAATTTATCTGTCAACAAAATTATATGAATAGAATTAGAATTTATTTATTTGCTTGAAATATGGTCTTTACAGGTCTCATCCAATTAAGTTAATTGATGATTACGAAATAAAACCATTACAGTACATGGTACTTACTTACATAAAATTCTCTTTTGAAACAAGTTATCAAATATTATTAACGACTGAAGGAGTAGGCACTATTGAACTTGGAGTTTGCGAGGGTAGGTATAAAGCGTTTACGCCAAATTTGAAGGTCAGTGTGGAAAAAAAGCTTATTTTTTATTTTTCAAATTTTTAGTTTACCAAACAAAAAATAATAATTTTACGACGTAAGCACATTTTAAAAAACACTGACATAAAGTTAATAAAAAATATAACATGTGTATCGGAAGTGTGTCATCAGTGACAGCCTTTCTTTCGCAAGTCAGTGGGTATTATAATGTTTTTTTTTTTTTATGAAATTTGGTACAATCGATAAAATTAACGTATCCATAATTCCATACATCTAAATAAAAAACTTTCATAAAGCGGCTTTTGGTTTATAAGAAATAAACGGTTTGGTTTATAAATGATTAAATACAGGGTGTTAAGAAAACCCTGTCCGATCCGTGAAGGTGTTGTTAGGTATCGATATCTGATTACAAAAATGTGAAAAAAATGGAAAAACGGAAAAAAAAAAATATAACCTAAAAAAATATTTTTTTCTCAAAAGTCGAGACAGAGAGTCGGCGTCATCACAGATGCTACCTAATTACCTAACAAAAGGCCCCAAAAAATACCAACGAAATTGGTGTTGTAGTTTTTGTTTTAATCTCAAATTTAGAGAATTTCGGGGCAAAAAATGGTTAATAATAATAATATTCCGGGACAACTCACACACGGTTATCTGATCCCAAGCTAAGCAGAGCTTGTGTTATGGTAACCAGACAACTGATAAACATACTTATATATTTCTAAATAGATACATATTATAGATAAATTACACCCAGACAACCAGAACAAATGATCGTGCTCATCACACAAACATTTGTCCTGGGTGGGAATCGAACCCACGACCTCCGGTATGGCAGTCAGGGTCACTAACCACTAGACCAACAGGCCCGTCCGGCTCTCCAGGTTGTTTCAAAATTCATTATTTATTATTGTTTCTATCATGAATTTTCCAAATTTGATATTTTATTTGGGCATGTGATTGTGAACCCTATATCACCCTTTCGGGTCGGACAGGGTTTTCTTAACACCCTTTATAATTATAAAAATAAATATAATATATTAATATCAGAAATTTATAAAAGTTACAAACATTTTACATTTCCTTAGTAAATCGACTAATATTTTCTTCTAGAATGTCCACCTCGTACACCTCTATTGACACAAACAACATGGCGGAATTATGATCAGTTGTTATGTTTCCACCTGCAAAATAAGTTTTAGATCTACACAATTGATTAAATAAAACTTCTCCCACTGTGTGCATTACACAGTTGCTCTTTGTTACTTAAACTAAATCAAAATAAGCTGTGAGTTCTTGAAATTGAGCTAATAAGTTATGAACAGGTAAGTGCACTTGATATAAAAATTAACGGATTATTTCATTTTATCGTCACATTGTTGGGCACGTTGTACTTAATTAGATTAAAGAACGGCTTTATATAACACGTTTATAACTTTGTTTTTATTTATAGTTGGGTATATATCGTTGGCGGTCGTTAAAATTCTTCTAACGAAAGGGATCGTTGAACTACAAAGATATAAATTTCTGGATGATTTCGCGATGCCGCGACGATCTAATGAGGTAGTGCAGCTGCCGTTGCCACCGAAAAAGAAAGTGAAGACCGTGGAAGAGTGCTCGAGCCTGGACGCGAGTTTCTGTGACGACGAGGCTCTACCCCCCGGCATAGTATTTACCGATGTCTTACAAAAAAAGTGGCGCATTGGGAAACCCATAGGTATGTGTTGATTCATACTCTTCATATTTTCAATTGTAGTTGTTAAGTTATTCGTTGTATTTATTCAGATATAATATTGAATATTAGTTAAGATACAAAATGAAGTATGACATAATTATTATTACTTTATCAACAGACTCCCAGCTGATGCAGTTAATAATAATAACACACTAACAAATGTGTTTACTTAGTAACGTTAACTATAATTTCACACATGCATGTATCATCACTGTTGATTTAATGATGACATTACTAAATAAATACTTAGTGACTATATATATTTGCAGTATTATTTAAAGAGATAAAGACGTATCTAACTCTTTAATTTGGTCAGTTTGTGATGACCTAGGGACCTACTGCATTTTTACACATTCAGATAAAGTTTTATACCGATTATTTCATAATTACATTATGTTTCACAACTATTAATGTTTTTAAAATATGAATTATAGGAGAAATGCATTATTTATATTATTATCCGGAGATCCAAAAGTTATGGCTACAAGTTGTTTATAATCCAAAACATGAATTATCTAAACAATTTATTTTATTTACTATATGTACAAGTATGCTACACAATTATAAATAGTGTATAGCATTTAATTATGTAGGTTTTAGTTAGAAAAGTTTGTTGGAAGAGAATATGCTTAGGTGCATTACTAAACATAAACAAACTTGACATGTATTTCAATGTGTAAAAAAGTTCAGATAAACAAATAAATATATATATACTTTAATAATATTATGATTCATCTTTTTTTGCATTTAAACAGTATTCAACATTCATTTGTTTATTACAGTTTTTTAATGATTTAAGTAAAGGACTATATTTAAAACTGAAACTATTCAAAATGGTTTTGTTTTTATTAATGTTATTTTATTTGTTTTTACATAACTAATTTAAACATACCTACAATAAAATAAGAGCATAACAGCACAAAGGTAAGCCAAAAACAAAAAAAAAAACAAAAAAACCAATTTCATTAACTAAAATGTAACTAAACCTCCATAGTACATACTAAACGCGTATGACGGCGTTAGCGCGTGTCTCAGGGAAACTGGTTTGCAACTCACTGGACCACTTTTAACAAGGCCTGTTCATTAACATAGATACCACTGGTGTACATATACATAACTACCTCATCTGATTCATATTTGCACTTTTACTATAGACTTACTCATATACAAACTATTGTATAAAAGCAATGCAAGCATTATGTTTTTTTAATTATATGATTTGTAAAATAGACATTTTTTAAAACTGTAATTGTATACAGCCAAAAAGTTAAATGACCATACAGTTATCCATGCATTATTTTCACTGGATAACTTATGTAACATAGTACTTATGGTCATATACATTATAATAGAAAGTGTGTAACAGGTACTATTATAACAGCAGTTATGTCTTTAATCAATGTATGTCTAAAGGAGGTTTCTCAATTTTACTTTTTTTCCCCAATAAAAAGTGGATCCATATATTTTTCAGTGAAATTTGTTTTACATTTATTTGTTTTTTTTTTGCTTCAGGAAGAGGCAGTTTTGGCAGAATATACCTTGCATCGGATGATGCAGAGGCAGAGGTCACAAAATTAAATGCTCGGTATGTGGTCAAGATAGAACCACACACAAATGGCCCCCTTTTTGTGGAGGTGCACTGTCTTATACGCACGGCACAATCATCACAATGTAAGTATTATTATAGAAAAAACTTATTTCATAATAGTATATATGTAATAGCTGTATATAAAAGTGAAGATTAGTTTGTTGATAAGAAATAACATAAACAGGTTGCCAAATAGGAACTTTTCAAGGTAAATGATGAAGTATTTTGTAGTAGACATGAGGTACAAACTGTTTTGAAAAATATTGTTTATTATCAGCCTGTGCTATTGAAATTCCAGGGCTATGGCCTTCTATTGATAATAAAATAACTATAATTCTGTATTTTTATTTACAGTAAAAGAATGGAGACTACAAAACAAACAAAAACGCATCGGAATGCCTGTTTACATCGCGAGTGGCTCGTTCACAGACGAAAATACAGGCACCAAGTATAGATTCCTTGTGTTACCGCGCTATGATATAGACTTACAGAAAATTGTAGCAAGGACTAAAGTGTTAGACCCCAAAAATGTCCTAGTGTTAGCTCTGCAAATATTAGACGTATTGGAATACCTACATAGTCAAGGATACACACATTCTGATATCAAAAGTTCTAATCTAATGCTTGGGTTTGATGGCACAAGAGCTGGTAAATCATCTATAAAGCGCACTCCATCATTCCAAAAAGAGACAAAAGAAGTTGCTGTGTTATCAGGAAAGCATAGAAGGGCAAAACCTACTAAGGGTAGGTCGTCTAACTACTACGATGACGAAGATTTCGTTATCAAAGACTATAAAGGCCCAGAAGATATTAATGAAAATGATAAACGACTAGCCAATGTTAAAAAGAAGTTGAGGAAAATCCTTTCTGATAAGGACAGCAGGACACTACATAGACATCACGCGTTTAATCTCAGGCAGTTATCTAACTACGTGAATTACGAAGATATGAATAGCTCAGTGTGTTCAGACCAGTCCTATCAAAAGCTTTTGGATGACTTCGGTGACAAAAACTTAATTCGCACCACAAAAGAGTTCCAAGAAGATTCTAGGAAACGAGTTAAAGAGATCAATGAGAATGTTAGTGAAATATACCAAGAAGCTGTGTTATCTCAGTCTAATGGACAAATGTATTTGTTAGACTACGGTTTGGCTTCAAAGTTCTTAGACTCTGAAGGTAAACACAAAGAGTTTGGCATGGACGCGAGGAAAGCTCACGATGGAACACTCGAATATAGCTCAAGAGACTCACATATCGGAGCGCATTCCAGAAGGTCGGACCTGGAAACTCTTGGCTATAACCTACTGGACTGGTTAACTGGAACTCTACCTTGGAAGACAGCTGAAGTCATAGCTGAACCCGATCTAGTCCACGCATTGAAGAAAAACTTCATGAGTGATATTAAATTACTACTTAAAACATGTTTTAAGACTGAATTCTACCCTCAGTTTATGGAAAAATATCTCGAGTACGTCACAAGCCTTGATTTTACTGAAAAGCCTGATTATGATTACTGTAGAAGCCTATTTAAAAGTGAGCTGCTCAAAAATGGCTGTTCTAGTAGTAAAGAAACACCTTTATCCTTTATAGAACCACCAATGTCGCCAATGAGTCGCAAAGACTTCTCAAAGCGGTTCGGTAGAAAGAATACTCCACCTAATTTCTTAACTATAAATGGCATCAAAAAGGCGTGTGAGAGAGAAAATGTGTGTTCTTTGGAGAATGACTTAAAATTAGAACTATTAAAACAAACATTGAACACTTCAAGTGATGGTATTCGTAAACCTTGCGCGTCTCGAAACTTCTTTATATCAGATGCCGATTTAGTGGCACGTCTCAAAAAATCCTTAATGCCACACGACATCCTTGGAAAGAAACTGTCACCCAAAAATTTACGGTCAAAAAAGAAGAATATTAAAAAACGTAGGGGTGTCAGAACACATAGAAATAGCATCGGCAAGTTTGGCAACTTCATGGGATCGGCGCGCCAATTTACATGGGCAGAAATATTGGCTGGCAACCCTGAGGATATTATACGCAAGGAGCGTAATACCGCTGCAGTGAATACAGAATTCGTTGATGACGAAACTTGCAAGTATAGAATCAGAAAGATTTCAAATTGTTCTGATAACAGCGACTCACATTTACAATCACCTTTGATGCAAAAGGACTATCTACAGAATATGAACCCAACTTATGCTATGAAAGAAGTCATCGCGGCATTTAAAAGAAAGGTCTCAGGTAAACCACAAGAGCCAGAAGAACCAGTTGAAGGCTTAGAAGGGTACACTCCAGCGATGATTAAAGTATATAAAATCAAACAAAAACGTGAAGCAAAAGAAAAGCAGGAAGCCTTGAAACAACAGTCTTTAGGTAAAGAAGAAACCATACCGATTGAAAGAAGATGTACCAGATCTATGAGAAGCAAGACCCAGCCGGAACCCAGTTCAAGAGTAACCAGACAAAAGGGCAGTGTAGACAGCAATAAATCTGTAGATGTGGAAACAAAAGTAATTCCTAAGTGTAGTAGTAGATCAAAATCTAAGAGTAATAAGAAAACTACAAATAAGAAAGATGAAAAAGAAATTGTTATTGTTGATAATGTGAAACCTGCAACAAAAGATCCTAAAACAATTGAAAATAAAGACAAACCAGCTTTTAAGGAAACTAAAATAACTGAAAATGTTAAACCTGCTCCTAAGGAGACCAAAAGTAAGTGATCTTTATTACTTTTATTACAAAGTAGTAGTTTACCTTAAGTTTTTTCTACAAGGTACAAAACCTATTTGCGGGATTTTTCATTGAAAAAGTAACATAAGATTTTACATAATAGTCCTTTTTGATTGAAACATTCTAATTCATGTTTCATTAGCATTATTTATTATGCATTGAACTGTTCCAGATACCTTAATAATAGATTTTTTTATCTTTCAGAATCAACAAGAAGAAACAGAACCTTTACAGTTGTCAATAACAGGAGGAGTCTTAGAAGCAGTAAGCGTAAAAAACGATAGAAACATGTCCTATGTTCTGCCAACATTGAGAGTGTACAAGTGTTGCTTTTTAAAATCTTAGGTTAAGCTCTAATGTAGGTAAGCCACGACTTACCGTTAAAAAAATAATTATTACCAATATTGATTAGTGTGAACTGTGAAATGTCTCGGTGTAACCTTACCCACCATTTTTTTATTTGCATAATGAAAAATTGTTAAGAAATGAATGATTGAAACAAAAATCTGTGATTATAATAATTTGTGTGCTTACTTTGTGATGTTGTAATATTGTGAATGACGGCTTGTTTGATCCCACTGAACTTACAAGCCTAATTTATTGTCCTTTTTGCATTTAGTAATGTGATTGGCTGTCTTTAATTCCTACACAGTGGCCTAATATTTTTGGCTTCACATTTCCTTGTGTAATTCCTCTTAGATCAATAAAATAAATTGTTAAATATGTATAGTTGTTTTTTTCACTACACTGTATGGGATAGTGACTAAATCATACAAGAGGAGATGCTGCAAGTCTGCAATGCTAAATTAGGCATTATAAACACATACCATATCCAACATAAACGCCATATATATTACCGTACTCTGCCGCACTGAGCCGAAAGTTGTTGACAAATAAATAAGAATAAGTTTATTGTTCCAAAAAGAGTTACAGAGTTGTCCTCTATATAACAAATATAAAGTTATTACTGACAGAAAATATCGTTTAAACTGCTGTCCCCAAATAATGAAGTGTTATAATATTATTATGGAGAACGACGTTTGAAATATAAATTCTTCCTACTATACTATTTTTTAATCTGATACTTTGTAGACATTTTCTTGAGGAGGCCTCTGAGATAACACAGTTATTACTAAATTTGACAACAAATAATAAAGCAATTAAATCGTCGAGTAAATACGTCTATTTTGATGAACGTGTTAAAATTTTAGGCTGTCTGTTATCAGTTTTGTAGTTAGCAACACTGGTATGATAACAGAATTGAATGTTGGCTTGTCAGTTGTCAAAATTATGACATTGGCAGATGACAGCCACAGAGTGATTTGGCTGTGTTGCACGGGCGATGGGGCTATGTTTTTATTTCTTTCTAATTAATTAGTTGACGAAATTCCGGACTTATCCACTACAGTGTTAGTGATAAGTCTTTAGGGCACCAAATTCCAAATATATTTTCATTCATATCTTATTGCACTCATGACATAACCTAAAAGTTCCTTAAAATAAAGTTCTTATGTAAATTCGCATTTATTTGAATAAACTATGGAAAGTAAATCGAAAAATGAAGTTCTGGTTGGTTCGAGGAAGAGTGAGGTAAGGAAAAACTTATGTTTATTGAATTATGCTCTTCTTTGATAGTGTTATAACGTGAAATCTTAAGTTTAGTATCCTGTTTCGAAATTGATTTACTATCGTATTGTACCTACTTTTTACGTCGGCCGTATTTATTTTCAAGGTCCGTAGGTTATTCGTGTTTACTAAAACTAATTGACCTCTTAATAAATTATTGTTCTAAGTTGTGATAATTCTTAAATTTTTGTTTATTATTAATCAGTTTTATAAGTTATTCCCCTATGTATAGTATTTAATAAATTACTATTAGTTTAAAAAATTGTCTTTGTGGCTACTTCATTAATTGGTAAATCTAGAAAAACATATTCAAATTCTCAATTATTATAAATAACTTTCTATCAAGTACAATACTTAACCGCGGTACCATGCAATTATTGAAGTTGGTAATAAAGTATCAATAAGTATTAACTTCCTGTATCATGTAGTTAATGTTAGTAGAAACTTGATGACTTGCAAACTAGAGTTTACACAGCTGTACAGATATTACTTACCTACTATTATAATTTATTAAAAATGAACCAATTAAATTCCCAATTTAAAAATGTTATATCTCACTTTCATGGTCATTTTTTACATAATTAGAATACAAAAATAAAGCTTTATTTATTTTGTTTCTACTCGCTTATCTTTAAATATTAGTATTTGATAGTCCTTTTCTCGAGGATTAGATAAGTTATACGACACTATGTTACTTGCCTCGTAAGAAAATAAAAATGAGTAGAACCACAAGGCACAGCTAGTTTGATTCACATATACAACCCTACATTAGTTCATTCTACTTTCAAGTTAGTCAATGGTTCTGACTTTATTTACATTAAATATAGTTATATATTAATGTTTTAGGAATACTATCAAACAATCTAATAATATAAATTAAACATTTCTTGAATATTGTATTAAGTATTTTCTAAAAGATAAATAATAAAATCTTTTATTTTCAGCTGGCCCTCATTCAAACTAACTATGTGATTGACTGTTTAAAGAAACTGCATCCTGAAAAGGAGTTTATTATAAGTAAGATATTGTTGGTTTACCTTTTCTTTTACAAAACAAAAGGCAAAATATTAACAGGGCCTTACACCCTGAAGAAATCTGGTACTTAGGCTGTATTCAAACCCGACATTTAGAGAGTCACTGAATATGAGCTCTAGTGTGAATGTGAGACTACAGTACAGCCCGCTAAGAGAATGCGTTCCTGACACATTTCAGTTGGTCTTGATATGTATGTGTATAACTAATAACGTATTGTCGGTAAAGTGTAAAAAAAGAGAATAATAATATATTAAAATATAATAATCTATGTATGTAATGTTTGCTCACGGTTGGCGGCAGACTATACGTTTGGTTTGAACACGGCCTAACTGATTAATTAATCAGTTGATTTACTTGTTAAAATTGATAATTTTCATGAGTATCTACTTTTCATTATTTACAATAAGTAAAATCCTATATAATCTAGGTACTTCTAAATTGCCTATAGACTAATACTTAAGTAAAGAATATGACGTAATTATAAAATCATGAGTGGCCATTATTCACTAATAAATTCATATCAGCATGAATATGTAAAATATTGATGCCAACAATATGTACAAACATTAACTTGCGTATATTTAATGAGAGCCACGTGTTAACTTTGTATCATAACGCCCGTATAATGAATGATCGGAGTATATAGACACATTTTAACTATCCCGCTGCATGTTTTTAAAAATTTTATTTATGGAGAATTAGCGCATACAAGCATAAATACCTTTTTGGGCTTCGGACCACGGCCGGTGTAACGTGATCGAAACGTCAAGCCCTTATACACTTAGGTAAAAGCAATCTTGAATCTTCTTTATTGTGGGTAGCGAAAATGCCAAGCATGTCTTATGGCCCTCATCCTTACCTAACTTAAAAAACGCGATTAAAACAAAACTATAAGAAGGATAAATAAACACTTTATCCATATTATCTATGAAGAATCGTAACGTCATTTATAATAAAAATACCAGCCTATAATAATCCCACTGCTGGGCACAGGCCTCATCCCACATAGAGAAGGCAATTAACCAATTGTTTATTTCAGAATCCATGGACACACTTGGAGACAAGATTCTTGACATTTCCTTACCGAAAATTGGAGAAAAATCTCTTTTTACAAAAGATTTAGAAGACGCACTAAGGAAGGACACGGTCCACTTTGTCGTTCATTCACTCAAAGATTTACCTACATGTTTACCAGACGGACTTGCTATTGGCGCTGTGTTTGAAAGGTAAATCTATCTATAGTATGTAGGTATGTATTTAGAAATAATAATTATATAAGCATGTTTATCAGTTGTCTGGTTAGAATAGTACAAGCTCCGCTTAGTTTGGGATCAGTCAGAAATGTTTTAACAACTTGCTCTGAGTTCAAAGCTTTTCCGTTCAGTGTTTTCCACATGTATTTAATTATTATAGCATAAATTTACGTCGTTTAAAATTGTCATTCGCTATATTTCCCTTTGGTTTAAGAGACAAAAGAAAATTACAAAGACATTATGACAAAGTCCGTCTTTCAGACAAGGAATTTAAAAAAATCCCATCTCTGATTTAAACTATCTTACTGTACCCTACTTATGCGTTTAAATTGAATCTATTTAGGTATTCTATTCATCATTCATCAGTTTATTATCATTCAATCTTGTTCCAAATAGCTATTCAGTCTAGTCAAAAGCCGTACAATCATACATGATACATCAATCACTTTGATACTGCCACCATTATTTCGAGATATTAAAGATTGTATTTTCAACCGACTTCAAAAAGAGGAGGTTCTCAAGTCCTTTTTCGTTATTAACGCTGACATTTGTTACCGTTTAACTCTTATTTCGGTGTCAGTAAAGTGAATTTCTAGCATTTAAACTGTTTCTGAATTAAATAAGTAACTAAAAAAGTACATACGCACTTAGGTAGGGTTTCGTAGTAAATATCGTGCTTCATTTCCTATCCACTGATAAGCACTATCAGACTGTTCTGCTGCCCGATATTTATCCGATTTTTGTTATCAGATTCATAATAACAAACTGAGCATATAAATGTATGTAGATTTAATATTATATGATGACTATTTTTGTGGAACTGTGTTTAACATATTTTGCTCGTGAATGTACACACCGGTTTCAAGCACTCAGGTCCCGGGTTTGATCCCTGGGCGGGCCGATGCTCTAAAAAACAACCACAGCACTACTTTATTTAAAGTATTTTAATGTTAATTGGCCTTTCAACTTTTCAAGAACTGTATCCTACCTATGTTTTTTAATTATGTAGGTCTGTAATTCAAATATTTACCGTTATTTCTTTCTAAGTGTCACAGTGGCTAACTGTGTTTACAATAAGACCTAGATCGCAGGACGGCTGGTTTATTGTGCAAAACAAAGCACACGATAAAAGTTCTGAACTGTCCCGACCGAAGACCATAATAGTGCTGTAACATATTTACAAGCCTGATAAGTCAAAATTGGGATACGGGAACCCATGTCAGGCCATGTCCCAATTTATATTTTTTATGATATGGTAATATTTAAAGACGTCCATTAGGTTATAAAATATAATCCACGATGAAAAACAGTAGTGCTAGTAAATGATATATATTATATTTATTTCTTTCAGAGAAGACCCGAGAGACGCGCTGGTTCTACGCGAAGATTTCAAAGACCACACGCTAGCCACGCTACCCGCTGGCTCCGTAATTGGTAAGTCATTGAAACCGTTGCAAACAATACAATGTTACCTGCATAGGTACTTTTTATATTAGACCTAACTTTTAATGTGTCTAACTGCTGGGCAAAGGTCTCTCCCAATTTGCTCCAGGCTTTTCCGTCTGGAGCCGCCACCCATCAATCCGGCAAATAGCGATCGCGCAAGGTACTCTAGGTACCTCCTAACTAATATTTACCGACGCTTAAAATCTGACCGCGCTGGTATAAGATATTGTCATAATGTAATAAAGTTGTACTTATTAATTGTACAAAAGTTACGATAAGCAGATTAGTAAAAAGATTTTTAATAATAATAATAATATTCCGGGACAACTCACACACGGTTATCTGATCCCAAGCTAAGCAGAGCTTGTGTTATGGTAACCAGGCAACTGATAAACATACTTATATATTTCTAAATACATACATATTATAGATAAATTACACCCAGGCAACCAGGGGCCCGAGTCTGCTATTTACACTCCGTGTTACTATGATCATAGTGGGATGATAGTGTCAACCCAATATGTGCCTAATTTTCGTATTCAGCTAAGCCAACAACAATCAGCATGAGTGGCATGAGTGGGACGCGGTGTTGTCAATTTAAATTAAAAATAAAAGTATCAAACATTTTGTAATTATTAATAGGCAACACCGATTGGCACTAATTATTAATAATCGTTTCTTATGTTGCAAAAAATTGTATTAATTGTTTTTTGAATACTAATTAATTGTAAAAGCCCATACAATATGTAATTTCTATTAAAAACTTGTAAATAAGGATAATTATGTTTTAAAAAAGGAAAGTTTTCGTTGAAATTGACACATTGTCTATGAAAAATAAAAAATGTTTAGCCATAGATATGATGCAACTGCTGTCAAAAAATAGCGGAATACGAAATTGTACCGGCCATCGGTCATATTCACTCAACTCGCGGCTCAATCGTTCCAATGGCCAATTGTGACGTTTTGACAGTTAGTAGAATGCCAATTATCGTAAAATGGTCCCACTAGCCCCACCCACTCAGACGATTCAAGCAGATGTAAATAGCAGACTCGGGCCCCTGAACAAATGATCGTGCTCATCACACAAACATTTGTCCTGGGCGGGAATCGAACCCACGACCTCCGGTATAGCAGTCAGAGTCACTAACCACTAGACCAACAGGCCCGTCGTAGATTAGTAGATTAAGATGTTTTATCCAATTAAGATGTTTAGAGTCCTCTAAATGAGAGCGCTAATAACATAGTCTGCCAAATTTTTATATTATTTATCATTGGTTAGTTAATTTGAATTTATTAAATTTATTTGTTATAACTAAAACTTAAATAATCCAAACCTTCAAGCCAACCAAACAGAGTTAAATGCTACCAAAGGAAGTTTTTAAGTAAATAAACGTAGTCGTAGCAATATGATAATAATGTTATAAAACAATTGTACTAGGATTCTAATATTGATACGCGTATTATCAAACGTAATCGTCGGAACAAAGTGATACGTTGATACCTCATAGCGTAACAATAATAGTATTTTTTATTCGTTCACTAACATATTCTTATCGTACTACCTTGAGTTCGAACCTGTATGCGTACTAATCCAGTCGCTGAACCGCCAGGCCACCACGACCACCACACAAAATAAAACATATATAAATACCTATTGTTGACTGACATTATGTGCCAATTTCATACCCAGTTATCTACCCTGATAACTGGGTATAAAAAGTCAAAATCAATTTAGTGAACCATTCAGATTATCAAAATATAATAGGCCTTTGCCCTGCAGTGGGACAGAAATAGCTAGTAAAAAAAAATATAGACACATATTTTTTCTTTTATCAAATCAATTACTAAATATAAAGATAAACTGCTTTAAAGTTCAGGAGCGGAGGCTTGTGACGTCACGGCTTGGTACAATTTTCGCTTAGACATGACGTCACGCAATATTTGTACTCACTGTATATTCATATTTTTTTGTTCACTGGACAAACGAAAAAATACGTGTCTAATATTTTTATATGGTTAAAAGATGGACAAAGAAATAAAAAATAGTCATCAACCCTATTCTCTTTTTGCAAAAAAGAGGTCTCTGGCAAAAAAAAACTTATGAAATTAGCAGTAAATAAATATAGAAAACATTATATACGTTGTTATGAACCAGAAGAAACTAGTAAGTGGCTAAAGTAATTGTCTTGAGGAATTACAAACAAGACCGTTCGGAGATCGAACCCGGGACCTCAGAGCGACACCTTGAATACCGGTGTACACCACTCTACCACTGAGTTCGTCAATAGCACTTCCACGCAATACCCCTGTACATATTTTGATCGCCTACGTATTACTATTTATAACTGACTTTAAAAAGAAGACGTTCTCAATTCGTCTGTTAGTATTTTTTTTAGATGTTACTGCAATTATAGATCAATTTCAAAAATATTTTGTCTATTAAAGAATGTATCTCAGAAGTGTTCCCATATTATATAAACTTTATATTTGTTGATCCAGTAGTTTTGTTTTTTTTTAATTGAAATCTGTTTTTTTTTTACATTTACTTGCCATCATATGTGCAGATAATTAGTAAATATTTTCTTGATCCAGGTACGTCATCCCTCCGCCGCACCGCCCAGCTCCGCGGCTCGTACCCGCAGCTGTGCGTGTCGGACGTGCGCGGCAACCTCAACACGCGTCTCCGCAAGTTGGACTCGTCGGGCCAGTACGCCGCGCTCATGCTCGCCAGTGCCGGCCTGCAGCGGATGGGGTGGGCTGATCGGATCTCTAAGGTATACGATCAAAAGGCTATGAATTTTACAGGAATATAAGGTCGAGTTGACATTAGAGGAGAGACATTTTTACAAGCTTTTATTCGTAGTAGGATTCGAACTTAATGGCGGCTGTAAAGCGTAATACCCTGCGCAGTACCTCGCCCCGCACCTCCGCTGGCACATGAATTAATTACTAGACCCTTGTATTCAAATCCGCCATTAAGTTTGAATCCCGCCATAACTTGCATATATTATATAATTACGTGTAATGTGTTATGTCAAAATTGTACATCTCTGTGTACAAACTGTACATCATTTAAAAATCATCATATTGTCAAATTTGGTATTGATTGATTTGTCTTCACTGGTAGTACTACTTATAAAATATTTACCTTATTTAAAGCTTCATCAAAAGCAAAAAAATCTAATCTTAGGTATCTGGGTTTTTTTCCTTTCCTGTTACTTTACACCTCGTTATGTTATTAGATCCTGCCATGTGCGGACATGAAGTACGCGGTGGGTCAGGGTGCGCTGGCCGTGGAGTGTCGCGCGGACAACGCCGCCATCTTGGCCATGTTGGCGCCCTTCAACCACCCCGAGACCTACTGCCGCGTGCTGGCCGAGAGGAGCTTCCTCAAGACATTAGGTGGGTGTCGTGAATACAAAAAATAAACCGGCCTATATACGTCCCACTGCAGGGCGCAGGCCTCTTCCCATATAGAGAAGGACCCAGCATTGATCACCACGCTTGCTTATTTGCGTATTGTCGATTTCAGATCCTAATTTTGGAATATATATTTACAGAATTTTTTACTTGTAAAAACCTTCATTTTGTCGGAAGTGCAAGTAATCATGAGCTCATCAGTTGGTTACGAGCTCCGCCGCGTTATAATTTGATTTTATGAATATTCTATACATAAAATGAAGTGTTTAATATAATTTAAAGTAGGCCTATAAAATAGTAACTATGAATAAAGGAAGGCAAGAGGAAAAATATTGAAAAAAAAAATGTATCTTAACAACTTAACTGTCCCGCCAGTAGACACAATAGTTAAACAATGGAAACGTTCATATGTGACTCACGGGACAGAGAAATGGTTAAATTATGAACACGCAAGTTGATCAAGGCTCTTTTCTGTATTTTTTAGATATTATTTTTTCAAAATTTTCAAACTTATATGTATTTTTCATAGGCGGTGGTTGCAGCGCGCCAGTCGGCGTATCAACGACATTAAAACCAATTGACTCTCAATTCAAGCTCTCAATAACGGGCGCTGTATGGAGCCTAGATGGCGCCACCAAACTCGACCACACTATGCAACAAACATTCGCGCAAATCAAACGCACACAGAAACACAAACTCAGTCCCACAGAAGAAAATGAATGTAAAAAGGTTAAAATTGATAACGGTGACTCAGAAAACGAAATTCTTAATCCGTCAGAAGTACTTAAGGACAATAAGACTGAGTCTACAGCTACGTGTGAGGGGTCTAGTGATGTAGACACGCGCATATTCTGTGGCCTAACGGTAAACCCTAGTATGCCAATAGACGTTATAATCAAATGTGATAACCTTGGCCGAGATTTGGCAAACGCTCTCATAGATAAGGGCGCGTTAGAAGTTATGAAAGTGACGCAAGATTTGATAAGAAGTTCTGTTGGTGAGAAATCATGATTTTTAGCTTAAATGAGGCTGTATATTGCTATTTAGAGGCCGAAAAGGCAAAAGGCCCAACATTTGTTTGAAATTTACAGGAAATACGTTATATTTTTTGGGGTTAATGCACACGGCTAAAAGACTTTTCACTGCAGTGATGATTATTTAAAAATATTCATAAAAAAAGGGTTGGAGCCTTTATGTAATGCCTGAGCATGTATATATTATCTAGTAAAATAATTAGAAACAGAACAATTATGGAGTATTTGTAATATTGTAAATAAAAGTAGTGAAATCTTTTTATATTGTGTGGTGCTTGTCAAAGCAATATTGTTCGGTGGCAGTGCATGTAAATAGGGACTCTAAGACAATGTTATTTATTATTTTATGGTACATGACTACTTTACAACGAATCTATTATATTAATATTTAAAAGTTGATCGTTGTATTTACTATGTTGCCACAGAGTATTGAATCAATGGAGTGTTGCTGATCTAATACTATTTTAAGGTGATACTATAAACGTTAAGACCATACAATGTTTTTAACGTTCTAACGTCCCAACTCAATACAAGGTGTATTGACCGATGAAACGCTCTCTGTAAGTCTTTCTCTTTAACACCCAATACAAGTTGGACTGAAGTAACTGACTACTTACTTTTACCGACACACAAATTATTATATAACTTAAAATTGAAACTCTAATGAGTTGTGTCATCATTTACTATATGAAAATAATTCTTACCTAGAATGAACTTTAAAAGCACTCCATTTCATTCACTATTCTGTGGCTCTCAAGCTCGGACTGTTATGTATGGTTTAGTAAATAAATCGTGTTTTGTTCCTACTTTAGGCACATTGTACAATGCTGTACATTTTATTTTATTTAGTGGGTACTTATTTATGTCGTAAACTGCCCTGGGACCTTATGTAGATATTAAGTTTATATGAAAATTGTTATATATTTAAATTGTTGTTTTCCAGCAATGTTTGTTTGACCACTGTTAATAAAGGCTTATGAAAGTGCCTTGTATCGATGTAATGTTGCAGTCTGTACATATTTTCGAATGCTAGTTAACGGACCTTTTTATCCGCAGAAAATAGTTCATTTACTGGAACATTCTAGATTAACCTCATGGTACTGTTTGTAATTCTTTGATACAGATAGTAAACCATTAACCACTTGAATTATTAATCTATATTACCTCGCCAAAATTAATATTAAGTAAAATAATGTTTATATTATGATCTGTTTTTTTTTTGGTGTATGTATATTGGTAATAGAAAAAAATATTCACTTTGGATATCTTAACAGCCTGTTTTTTTTTGTTAAATAATGAAGAATCAAATTTTAAAGTTTAGTGGCTTACATCTTGAGCAAGGTCAGACAAGGTCAAGTTTGCCGGTAACTGGGGTATAACGTAAGACTTGTATGGTGTCTATTTAATTGTTGATGTTTATGTTCATTTTATTTGAATAAACCGGTGAATGTCTTGGGATATATTTGTTTTATTTTGTAGGATATTTTTAAAGAGTGTGTATACACCGTTTACCGCTATGAGTATGTATCCTATGTAATTTTAAAAGACTGACCCCTAGTTTACTTACGAATTATTCTAATATTATAAATAAAACACAAAAAATTGTACAATACTTTTATTTCACAATAAAATCTCAATCAAAACTCACAAGCATCCTTAACCAGTTGTGAACACAAAACAAAACCTAAATAACACTAACAAATACCTACATTATTATTGAACTTGCATTACACTCCACGATACACTTCCCATTTGAAAGAACAGCGGATAAAATGGCGGATCGATTGTCTAGCACATGTTGTTTCACAGCCGAATGCACTCACTTGGAAAATTTAAGGCTTTGCAAGTCGAAAGTAGTTTTAATTTAAAGGAAATTAACAATAGGATTCTTTGATGGGTTTTTTTTATAATTAACTTAACTGTCTACTAAGCAGATGTTAGATGCATGTGTTTCTAACAATGAAACGGTATGTAGTACATACCGCTTCATCGACACTACAGAATGTCGTCCCCGACAAACTACTCTCGAGTCACAGTCAGAGAAAAGTTACATGAATCAAATGTTGCAGTTTTCATTAAATATGCTACATCAACATGAGGAATTAAGTTTAAAATTAATAAATCAATAATCAACTTTTAATTTACCGTTATCATTATAAAATTATTTTGAGTCCTAACATTAACAATTATCTCAATATAATCAGGGGAATGAATTTGACCTCACGTTGACGTAGCGGCATCTATCGGCTAAAAATGGAAGCTCCCATGATTAGTGAGACGATGAAAGTATATTATGAATATTATCTCTTCTCCAACTGTAGGTTAGACTAGTTTATTCGACGTCTTCCTCCTGCATCTTGGAGCTGGCCTTCATGGAGAGTCGGAGCCTCTCCGACACCTCGGGCAGCTTCTTCAGAAGCAGGTGGAAGATGGGCGCCGGCATCGTTTGTTGAAGAACCTGGTCAATAAGTTTTTAGTTAGATCATCTTTATTACAAAACTAATTTTAGGGGCTGGCAAATTGAAGGCTACAAAGTGTATTTCAACTTCCCTGAAATCGAAATCTACGGCGTATTCCAAAATGTTGCAGATAAAACAAAATTATAATGCCATAATTTGGCATTATTATAACGAAAGATGGCAACTTGAACTCCAGGAAAGGAAATTGGGCATTTTTGATCGCGGATAATCGTCATAATTACACTTACGATGGAGCAGCCAATTTTGATTAAACATAGAATTATGTATTATTCTTAAAGTCCTTGGACATCCTATGAGTAAAACCGCAGGCTCTGCTAGTAAATCGTAGACCAATATTCTGATGGCTGGGGTCTTGTGGTTAGACTCACACTCGGAACGTTCTGTGTCTGCCCGCAGACTGGTACATTGCCCTATGAATAAAACTGCGGGATCTGCTAGTAAATCGTAGACTAATATTCTGATAGCTGGGGTTATCTTATACTCACACTCAGAAGGTTCTGTGTCTGCCCGCAGACGGCGACGGCCTGTCCCAGGTGCTCCACTCCCGCCTCCAAGTCTCCGGCCGCTAACAGCTCCTCACCGAGCTGGATCTATAACAATATAAAGTTTTTTTACATTTAGTTTTTTAACAACATCAAAAATACTAGAAGATTGAATTATCATGATCAGAAGACCCTTATTTACTAGGGACAGTATATAGAGTTTTTTAATCTGCATCCAGCTCTTTTTTTGACCTTAGTCCAATTTAGTCTTATATAAAAAATGTGATTATTTTGTGGGATGTGCCTGTTCGCACTTGTGTTACACTTGAGAAAGTGCTACAACTTTTACCACAGCGTCTTTAGCCACCACTCCTGAATATGTAAGTGCTTCAATATTATAAATATATAAGAAATAATTAATGTCTAAAATGTTTTATACCAATCTGGCAGAATAAATAGATTTCATAACCAGTTGACATCCCTATAATTGTACAAATAACAATTCTACTTAATAAAAATCTTGTAATGTACAAAAACATGCAGAACACGAATATTTCACACATACAGTCCATTTCCTTAAAATTAACGAACCAACAATACTTTTTTTATACAATCTGCAACCAACTGACAATTATGTAAACTGGAAATTAAACAGTTAAACTAAATAAAACCAGTCTTGTTTTTCTTTTTTTTATCCTTTTTGTGCTGTCATGCTGTTTCAATATATGTTTAGCAAGTGTTGGTTGTTATTACTAGAGCATACTTAGAAATCCAGATCTTCCACCAAAGGCATTGCAGTTATTTCATATTCCTAAGGTTTACTATTTCTATTAAAACTATTTTTGTTTGGATTATATTACTTGTTATATTACTAGTGTGTTATTTTTATTTTGACTTTATTAGGTCAAGAAATTGTTGCACGGAAAATTGTTTTGTTATTTACCTGTTGAATGAAGAATGACTGCATAGCCTGGTGATCACCCATGTCAGGCAGCGGCCCATCTACAGTGCGTGATCGGGCTGATTTTTGTTGTGCTTTCTGTCTTCCTGCAAATTAAAATTGTAAATTATTTTAAAACTAAATGCATGCTGCAGGTCTAGATGGCTGTTTACTCTTTTACTACTATTGCATCACTAATATATACATTACTATTTCCCAATCAAAAAGGTAGGAGTGGAAACAGCCTAGTAATATTGGGACAACTCACACACTGCCATCCAATCCTAAGGAGCCTGTATTATGGCCGCCAGACTACTGATAAACATACTTATATGTTTCTAAACACATACATAATTTTAATTGCACCAGACACAAAACAAATTATCAAGTTCATCACACAAAGATTTATCCTGGGTGGGAATCAAACCCACAACCTCAAAATTCGGCTCTGGCAACAACTGTATAAAATCATGCAATAATGTATGTTATTATATAGCCGTTGTTAAAATAACTACACAGCTTCATGCCTCATATAATACACTAAAGCATCCAGAAAATGTGCTTACACTTTCCTTCAACCTTACCTTTGCCTTCAGTGTTTTGTTTGGTCATTGGATTTGGAAGTACATAGTATTGAAATCTTCAAAAACAAACCTGTTCATATCTATAGCTGTCACTAACATACTAAAGCCAATTCCAGCCCATTTATATACAAAGGCATGTTTGGCACAGTCACAACTAACTGCCAAGATGATACAATTTATAATAACTATGTTGTAAGTTATTATTGTAGGAGTTACACAATTAAACGTGTACTCCTTTGTCTGTTATCGTTTGGCTCGACGTGTAGAAATTAAGCATCTAGTGAAGTATAACTGATTGATGCCTGATGTTGTAACTCTTGTACCTAACCAACTGCTTATTCCTTGAGATTTTTTAGGTTAAATTGAGGACATGAAATGTGTACTATGTTAAGAGCGTTGGATCGAAAAGGTTATATACGTATCCTAATGCCATTTTCATTATATTATTTAACATTTAAATAAAAACTTACGTTCTCTCAACTTCTTTTTGAAGAGAGGATCCTTACGACGTTGTTGGTCAAAGTACACACAGTATCCAAGGAACAAGGTTCCAGCTATTCCGACTGCAATTCCTAAAGTGGTGCGCGTAATCTCCATATTTACGAATTCACTTGCGTTGTTTTAATTCACAGAAAATATCAACTCGCTTTTGTTAAAGAATTTTGAGATCCGCCATTTATGAAAAAAGGGATTAATTCATTGGCAGCACTGCTTTTTTACTTTTATTGCGTCATAGATTAGAAATACAAGTTGGTTAAATAATTTTATTAAATCTCTATTATTTGGAAGTTAAATAATTGATGCATTTATTTAAAACGTTTATATGACTTCATTAAGGACAAAACTTTATTTTTTAAAACTTACTTTTTAGAAAAGTTCTTATCAGGACAATCTACAAGTTCCTTAATATGTTTTGAGTTGCCCCATCAAAATTTGTCTTATGTACACATGATTGAAATTCTGTATTTATAAATACTTTTCCTATTCTAATAGTTAAAATATCTATTTATGCCGAAGGACCCTTGTAAGAGATACGCGTGTGAGATCCAGAGATGCCTTGTTGGTAAGTTTTTTCATTATAATTTTATTTATGAACATCTTCGCCGACAGCCGACATGAAATCAGTCGCCATCTTTGCTTCAACCTTTCAATCGCCTTCACAGATTTGCGGGCGTTTCATCGCCGTTTTTCAATGTTTTGCTCAAATAAATCATTATATATCAGTTCTAAAGCCACGTAAAAACTTTCCGACTGTTTGTGTAAGTGTTAAGTGCGAAAATGAGCTTTTTCGGGTTTGGACAGACTGCGGATATCGAAATCGTATTTGATGATGCTGACAAACGGAAGGTTGCCGAAGTGAAAACGGATGAAGGAAAAAAGGAAAAGTTGTTGCTTTATTACGACGGTGAGACGGTCTCGGGACGAGTAAATGTTACTCTAAGAAAACCTGGGTCGAAACTTGAACACCAAGGAATCAAGGTCGAGCTTATAGGTCAGATAGAATTATTCTACGATAGAGGTAATCATCATGAGTTTATATCATTGGTCAAAGAGCTGGCTCGTCCCGGTGACTTGCTGCAGCATACGTCGTACCCGTTTGAATTTGCAAACGTCGAGAAACCCTATGAAGTGTATACAGGCGCTAATGTCAGGTTAAGGTACTTCCTGCGCGCCACGATAGTCCGCCGCCTCACAGACGTTATTAAGGAAGTAGACATAGCTGTCCACACATTATGCAGCTACCCAGACGTGCTGAACTCCATAAAAATGGAAGTAGGTATAGAAGACTGCCTACACATAGAGTTTGAATACAACAAGTCGAAATATCATTTGAAAGATGTAATTGTCGGTAAAATCTACTTTTTACTTGTTCGTATTAAAATCAAACACATGGAAATATCAATAATTAAGAGAGAAACAACAGGATCTGGGCCCAACACATTCACAGAGAATGAAACAGTTGCTAAGTATGAAATAATGGATGGAGCCCCTGTAAGAGGAGAAAGCATTCCAATAAGAGTCTTCTTAGCTGGTTATGATTTAACACCAACCATGAGAGATATTAATAATAAGTTCTCTGTAAGGTATTATCTAAATCTTGTATTAATGGACACAGAAGACCGTCGCTATTTTAAGCAGCAAGAAGTTACTCTATGGAGAAAGAGTGACAAATCTAGATTACCATTGCATAATGCCCATGTTCCTCAAACATTGTCACACCCGAGTCATCCGATACCCAGGCAGTTAAGTGCTTCCAGTGAAGACAATTCAAACAGGGCTATATCTCCATCCCATCCAAATATAATGCAGAGATCTATTTCTCCGTCTATGAATGATGGTGAAAAACAAAATGGGCCTTCTGAAATGGAGCAAGAACAACCTGATGTGATTACACATAAATTGTCGAATGCACACATTGAGAACAATCAGCCTGATGAAGAAGAAGAAGAAATTGATGAAGAGCCTGTGATACAGAAAATTATCCCAGATAAACCCCCTGTTGCAGAGAAACCTCAAATAGCTGAGAAGCCAGTAATTGCTGAGAAACCTGTCCTAAGCCGGCCAGAAAGTGAAGCTAGTCCGAGTCAATAGCCGATATGCACTTGCGCCGTCACTATGACAAGCGCTGAATACATGAACTGTATGTTTTCATATTTGAAAACCGTTGTATAAACGATTCAGTTCTATTAACTTTATTTTTGGTATCAGTGGACATAGTTTGCAGGCTCCAGAGAAAAGTTAATACAATTGTGTCCAATACTAAAATTGTTGTAGAATTCAGGATTTCTATAATTTAAATGTTGGAGCTGTATAAATCTAAATTATTGACTTAGTGAGTACCGTCAGCATTATATGAAAATATGGGTTCTAATTGTAAGTGTACATTGCTTTCATTGCAATAATTAATTAATGGCTGGTATATTTGCAAATATCTGTTATTTTAAAAAAGAACTTTATTGCAACAAAATAAAACACATTTTAGTATTATATCTCTCTGTTTCTATGTAAAGGCTTACTATCATTTTACCTAAAAAGCATGTTTGTTTGCTGATTTTAATTATTATAACGAATTCACTTTACATGTGTGGGATGTCTGGAGCTATTCAAAAGTATGGAGTGTATTAAAACAGGTCAAAGATACAAGAGATAAGATTATAATGTGCTTTATTATCTTTTAATGATTCAAGTTTGTTAGCTGTAATTGTTACAATATTATTAAGTAAAAAAACAACAAAATTGGAAGCAATAACAGCAATAGATATAGCACAGCACTTATCTGTTTGTTTGGTTTATTTTGTTACAACTCAACTTATCTACACCACTCAATTTTGTGGAATTTTATTTATCTTCAATTGTTAAAAAGGTACATTTAATTAAGCCAGTTGCTAGCCATCCGTTGAATCTTATTTGACAATGATAGTAAAAATATTTATTTTATTTCAGTGTGGCAGTACAGAGTACAGGATACAAAATTGTAATATAAATGGCCCTTATACTTGTGTTAGCCACAAGAAGTTGTATTATATATTTTTGGCGTAGGCAAAACAATACAGCCCACATTTTTTACGTAATTTGAGTGTGTTAGTCAAATCTATTAGTGCCCACATCACTAAAACAGCAGTTTTTTTTCAGTCTCACATTAATTTCGCCAAATAGAGAATTGTTTTAAAATTATCAAAAAGTGTGATTATACATAGTGTGTATATTAAAATTAAAAGATGTATTTGTAAGAATATTTGGGAAGTCATAAATGTAGGTGTCGGAAATTATATTATGCGAAAACTTTATTATTATTATAGAGAAATTGCTTCTTATTCTTATACATTGCATATACTTGATTTATTTTGTTATCAGAATGATCTGTCGTATTTAATTCATTTAACGAACATAATTAATTTTACAATAATCAAGTCTGATTTTTAATATGTATTACTAGGTGATTTAATGAAATTAGTTTCTGTATCTAACATTTTAATTAATCTGCGTTGAGCTTATTAGTTTATCAGTAGAATAATACGCATGTAAATTCATCGGTATGCAAATCACGTACAATACCAAATACCCAAACTGCTTTAAAAGAAAAAAAAGAACATTTAGCAAAATACACGTCGATATACTTAAATTCGCCTTGTCAGCAAACTACAGTATTGCTACACAACCAAAATAAAAAATAGAATCAAATTTAGTCGGCGATTTATATCTATTGTAATTTATTAGAGCATCGTATTTTGTTAGGAAAACCGAGCTCATGAAGTCTATTCACAAATCATTTGATAAACATTTTCCACATTCATATTTTCAGTTGCTTTAGAGTCTGAATAGCGTTTCTGTCTGTATGACTATTCGAAAGACCGATCAGTCTCTCATCACTCGTTATATTGCTCTATAAGACGACAATATTGCATCAAGATCTGTCCAGTAAACCTTATTTAGAAGCACACAAACATGCATTACATTAAGATTTGTAATTTTATGAAGTGATTTGTTAAAGCAATTTATAAGTGGTTGGGCTTTGTTATTTGTACATATCACTGCATTGTTAAACAATGCACGAACATAGATTGTATCTACATCAATTTATTTCAATTGAAACCGTCAAACGAGCAGTTCGTACCAATTGTAACTATGTCACCATACAAGGAAACTTGCTGTGAGGTAGCAAGGCATCCATTGATGTCACTGCGTAAACGAAACATTGCTACGAACATTACATTGATTTTGATTCTGTTTTGATAGTAAAACGTGAATCTAATCAACTATACAAAAGTATGTATTACATTATATATTTAGATTAAGTTTTAAAAAGTTAATGGCTGTGGGTGTGCATAACTGAATGCCTATCAAACGCATGGTATATCGAACTAATTTTTGTTATGTACGGGCTCCATTGTAATTATGCTGGCCACAGACAAATTATGTAGATTCTATCCATTATTTTAATGTAAATTAGGTGAAGTTACAAGTTATTGAACATATTGTGTTATATGTTTGTTCGGTTTTAGTATCACTGTAAAGATATCTTGTTTCTATTGAGATTAAGGCGGCATGTCGATTGTAACATTATTGTTAATAAAATATATATGTATAAATTGCTGAAAACTGTTCTTTTATTTTGTTACGTAACTAGAATGTACTAATTAGTAGCTGCCATACCGTTAGGACAGCTATTCTAATTATAAACGTACCTACTCGCATGCTTTCGTGAACAATATCCTTACTAATGGTTAAAGGCAAGTTAGTTAGTGCCAGAGTAATAAAAAAAGTAACTCGTTAGACACATTCGCTGAGGGCATCTCCTTCGGGGTTTGGATCTCGACTTAGTACGTTACTAACAATCTGAAAAATGAAAGGTGTTGTTCAGTATAGGCAGGTACTACTTGATACTTAGAGTAGAACACAATAACAAGTTCTATTTTAACAAGTTGTTGAGTGTTATCTTGATTGAGTATTTAAAAGTGTTATTAACTTAGGTTGATAACGTTTACCTATCAATGGCAAGGTTACGTAACAGGCATCAATTAAGGTGTTTGTAGAATCCAGCCAGAGGAATCGCACAATTATTTTGTTTATAAGTAGGCAGCAACAAAACATTACTGGATGTCAAAATAGGATTTAGCAAAACCGCTGGCAGAAGCTAGTTATCTATAAAAGCCTTGTTATAATTTCAAGTTAGTCATGTCAACATTTTAATACAGTCATTTTAATGCCCGCCCCCTTCTGATAACAAGTGATAAAACACTTGTCATGTTCGGCGAATGGATTTTTACTCTAATGGTTTTGTGAATTGATGGAGTAGGTAACTACTTTTTGTATTTAACTGTGGTGTCTAAACATCAGGTTGGTAGGGTCAGTCAGACGGTGAGGAAAGTCTGTGCCGCGTTTCTGACTCTGAAAGGACAAGACCAATTCATAGGTACTCAAGTAGCCTAGGTACTGCTAAAAGTAATAATAATATAATAATATTCCGGGACAACTCACACACGGTTATCTGATCCCACGCTAAGCAGAGCTTGTGTTATGGTAACCAGACAACTGATAAACATACTTATATATTTCTAAATACATACATATTATAGATAAATTACACCCAGACAACCAGAACAAATGATCGTGCTCATCACACAAACATTTGTCCTGGGTGGGAATCGAACCCACGACCTCCGGTATAGCAGTCAGGGTCACTAACCACTAGACCAACAGGCCCGTCAAAGTCAAAAAGTGATGACTCAATACCTATATTGATCCTCATAACTTTAACTGATGTAAATCAAAACTTAATTTATAGAAAACCTATTATGTGTTTTATTCGCCTGGGTTTGTAATATGTAACTCATTTATTGCTGCCCGAAATTCGGTCTTTCCTTGAAATGCTTAGCTTATGCGAAGCCTTTTTTGGCCACATAATTGTACCTACTTGGTGTAAATAATTAAAATCAACGCTAGTGTAAGCCCATGACAGTTAACTAATGTCGAATCGTTATTAAGGTAGGCACATGGCCGGCCGTGACCCATATGCCATAGCTATGTGTGATTAACTAATGGCTTCATCTTTAGAAAGTTACATTTTTATGTGTTTTAACATAATTAGTAAAATGCGACCTATATTTTATATTTTGGGTTTTAAATAATTCCATTTAAAAAAGTAAGGTACCATGGTATATGGTCAGTGCCGGTTTTAACACTACCAGCGCCCTGGGCGAGATTTCTACGGCGCCCCCAACTGCAATTCAACTCCATACAAAAAAAAGGAAAGGATTTTATGTATAACAATACCCAATCATTAAAAAAATATATATTTATAAGAAAAAAACAACCCTTTATTAGAAAAATCTAAAAGAATTCAATTTTTCTATGTTCACTTCTGTAAAAGAAGGCGGTCCCGTCCTGAAATCGACAGAGTTACCGATTCGGCCGACGCGACGGTGACCGAACTTCACCGAACTCTTGCCCGACAAGCCCGCGTCTCCCATCCCTCAAAAAATATTTAGGAGAAAGGAGGGGTAACGATTCGGAATTATGTCCGAGGCGAGGTCTATTTTCTCAAGATGTGGTCAGTGCCATTTCTTTAGCCTTATTCCATATTGACCGCTGGTGGAGTGGAATAAACACCCGGTGACTTTTGCGTTGGGGTTTACTTGCATCCAGTACTGCCGCTTATCTAATTCCTTGCATCTAGTCCGAGCAGATCTTTGATTATAATGAACTAGCTGTGCCCCGCGGTTTCACGCGCGTGAATAGCTAGTTCACGTTCCTGATGTCTTTAATTTTTAAATTAATATTTTTTGATCAGCTGTAATTTTGTGCAAATTTTTAATTAATAATCTTGTCTGATTTGTTTTATGATTTTGTACATTGTTTGTGAAATAGTTGTTGTTTTCGTCATCAGCGAGCCGATAAACCATAAAAACGATACTCATGTTGATTTTTAGAATTTTATTGCCACCCCTTTTCTACCTTTTAGGGGTTAATATCTGAAAGAGCTTGAAACAGTTGTTTACTCATTTATTGATAGGAGTACTACTGTGAAGAATCAAATAAAATAGTTTGACTAATCTTGTTTCCCCATACAAAATTTCAACCCCTTTTTCACCCACTTAGGGTGTGAATTTTGAAAAGCCCTAGGATACGTAATTTTTTATTTCAATTTTTTAACCTAAAAACAAAGTTTCAGGCTTCTAGCTCTAAAAATGACGAACTTACATTCAAAATTTTAACCCCTTTTTCACCCCCTTATGGAGTGAATGTTCAAAAATAATTCTCGTCACTACTGGCTGTATGCTAATTTACAGCAAAATCCGTTGAGTAGCTTTGGCTGTGCGTTGATAGATGAGTCAGTTAGGTTTGCCTTTTATATATTTAGATAATAATTGTGCACAGGGTTTTTAAGGGTAACTACGAGTAGACCTCGAACTTTGAGAGATGGGAAAAAAGGGGCGCTTACGGCGCCCTTTTATTATAGATAATAATTGTGCACAGGGTTTTTAAGAGTAACTAGACATGGAACTTTGAGAGATGGGCAAGAAAGGGGCGCTTGCGGCGCCCTTTTATTATAGATAATAATTGTGCACAGGGTTTTTAAGAATAACTAGATCTGGAACTTTGAGAGATGGGCAAGAAAGGGGCGCTTGCGGCGCCCTTTTATTATAGATAATAATTGTGCACAGGGTTTTTAAGAGTAACTAGACCTGGGACTTTGGGAGATGGGCAAGAAAGGGGCGCCTGCGGCGCCCCTTTCTTGCCGGCGCCCCGGGCGGTCGCCCGACCGCGCCCTGCCCTAACGCCGCTACTGTATATGGTACCATAAAATATTATGTAATTTTACGAATTGCAGCTAGTTCTTAGCTACTATACTCAACACTAAGGTTCTGGCTATGTTCTAAAGGTGCTGTTAAAAGACATTTTGAGTTGGGTTTAAATTATTTACAGGCTACGATTGGTGACTCCGGGCTACACATATTATAGTGGCTTTTATAGATATTTGTATTAACCGGAACACACGAATTAATGGTTTCCGACGGGGGGTTATCGATGTGTAAATGCAGGTCAACACCCGACCTTTGTCCTCACCGAAGTAGGTGTAAATAATTGAAGCCATATCTAGTTTAATACGTGGCCAAGAATCATCAAGTATACACAGGTTTGGGTATCGAAAAGGCCTAATAGAGAGGACTTAACTTATTTGAGCTTTTAGATCTCTACCTCTTTTAACAAACCTCAAATGCAGCACTAACTAACAGTCTGTTGTTTATTTGAATTTGTTCAGTTTGCTCTCAAACGGCAAAAATGTATAATCCATCGGTGGTTATCCCTAAGCGCCAGGGTAAATTTATTTTACCGAAAAAGCTTATGTATATAAGTATATCTTCAGTATTTTTTCAAAGGTAGGCTAGGTGACAATGTAATAAAGATCAGTTTATTGTGACAAATTCCTAAATATCTGCCTATTACCTTACTACATTATTACCTAAAATATATGTTTTGGAGGTAGGTAGGTACATAGGTATGTACCTCTACCTACACTAAAAAGACCATACTTCCAAATGTACCTAAGCTCCTCATTACTTTTTTTATGATGTCATTGATCAATTTTGTCACAGGACACGGCTTGGCTTACGCAGAATATAATATCATGTTGATCTTAATACTAATAATTCTACAGTACAAAACTGGTGATCGTTCCCCTACTAAATATGTCATTGACGCAAAATGTTTTTGCTATTTTCTGCTGTCATTTTTTTAATCGTAGTTGGCACGAATAAAATTCTTGTTCGTTATGTTTTTACTATTTCTATTTTTTGCATCACAAAGAACGAGTTTGAAGAAATTTTGTGTTGGCTGATATTGTCCAAAAGGCATAGGTAGGCCTTCCCTGCATTCTGCCCCATGTTTTATATGGTTACGTTGGTGAAATAAATTTGTATATTAGAATATAAAAACTTACAATTCGTATGAATAAATATAATAGATAGAACACTTAACGAGTCAGCGTACTTAATGCCGTGTCATTTGCCCATAGCCATAATTAAGGGCCGCGGTCGGATTAGAAACTGGGCTGGCATCTCCTATTACGAAATAAAATAGGTAATGCCTAGCTTATATATACGTGGCTTAGCTTAGTTATTTTGTGGTTATATATTCCAACATACCGTACGGCCAATGTATAGGCCAACTGACCAACAATCCGGTTTTCATAATGCGTTTCTATCTGAACCAAACCGCAGCTGCATTTCCTGTGCCATTCCGCTCTATGTATAGGTAATTGTTGTCTATAGGTCTTTGTTACGATGGCAAACAGCTGACTGCCATTGATAAGACAATTAAATACGTGTTGGTTACATGTTCTGAAGGCTATGACACATATTCATGCAAATAATACAGATGAACAAACACAGAATATATTATGTTGTTAAGCCTGTGCAAGTTAATACAGTTATATTTACATAATAAATGATTTATAAAATATTTAGTTTTTTGTTAAATAAAGGACAATACGGTACTAAATAATATTATAACTATCGATTAAACGACAACGACCACTGCAAAATAATGCCCTGAGAATATAGTAATTGATAAAAATATAGCTTACACAAAGGTTTAAACCCGTAACAGCCTAGAAAGTAGTCACAAAAAACGACTTATTGCATATTTAATTCATTTACCAAAGCATATGTATTGAAATGTTAAAAGCGTTTGAATATATCAAAACGGCAGTGAATAGGTTTTCCGCTAAAGCCCGAGTGCCCTTTGCTGGTCGCGGTGGCGTTGATGATGTGTAGCGCCGGCTTTACACGTGTATTGACGTGACGAGTGTCGTCAATGAACGTGCGAAGTAAGGGGCGTTCGCAGCCTAAAACATTATCTACACCTTCCGATCCGATTCTAAATCCCAGTACCTAAAAGGCAACAAAACAACTTGTGAATCATTTGTCAAACTTCATGTTAAGCATTGTGGTTGGTAGTTAGGCGTTTGGTCAACCAATCACAGTCGTGAATAGTTGATTTGCAGATTCAGTAGATCAGCCTTTCAGAAAACGGGGGTTAATCTAAAAAGGGGTTGAACGTTGTAATAATAAAGTTGGACAACTGTCCAACACTATATAATTTTTCTGATAATTAGGATCGGATCGGAAACTATAAATCGTGCTAAATAGTGAGAATATAGGTGTGTGTATAGAATGTTCTAGTGCTGTGGGCGTATTAAACACATGGGGTTTTAATTGAAAGATTGATAATCATTGTGTTGTTCTTTGTACGGCTGAAAACACGACATTGGTAACAACGAGAATCATCCTTTGTCACTGTCATGTAAACTAATTAGCTGTCTTTTAAATAGGTAGGAAAGAATAGTACACAAGCTTCCTTTCGTTTCGCCTTAGTCAGATTAAATTGAATTAATAAATGGTACAGGCAGTAAACGAGCATGGCCTTTAAAACCCTAATAAATAGTAAATGTAAGGGCTCTAGTCATTTACTACCAAAGATAGTCAATATTTCGACCGTGCTCGCATTATTCAACTTTGGCCATGAACTCACTGACGTAGGTAGCAAAAGAAAAACGTGTCCAACGAATTCCTCATTTAAATAAGTTTTACAAACAATCTATTATTTATTCGTCGTACCTTACAATCAATAAAGCCTTTTACACTATACATGACATACGTTGATGTGTTAGGTTAAAGTACATGTATGTATAGGACAATTGGCGCCATTTTTCATTAGTGTCAGTGTAAATTAAAAAGTTCGCGGGAATCTTTGACCGTTATTAACAGTGGTAAAATGGAGTTCTTTTTTTAATATAGCAAGCTTCACGTGTTTTTTTTTTTATTCAGATGACCCTTTTATGAAAATTACGCCTTTGTTCTCACGGTTATAGACTGGTATTATTTAAAGCTTTTCTACTGTATACGTTTGGTTAGGCAAAGTATTGATTGTCGAATACAAATTGTAGGATTGATAAGCTATAGGGGAACGCTATCTTCGCATCCGGAATATAATCTCAATTTATTCACATAAATGGCAGTGTTTCTTCAACGAATCAACTGTATTGACGTATAGGCTACAATGGTTCGATTGAATAAAAATAATAATCTCATTTTATGTATTGCGAAATTGGGTTTGGCAAGTATACCTACTTATACGTTGAATATTACAATGTGTAAGTTGCTGAAAGGATAATTTTAAGCCATACTTACTAAGCTGTTGATAAATAAATGTTTTAGTAATTTGAAACTTCTTGAGGTAGGTACCCAGGGTATACTTGGAGATCGAACTCCTTTTATCCACACGATTTTTAGGTCTCAAAAATGCGATGGTATCTAAGTACTTCATAAAGTCTAACGTAAAATGTATCTGCTTTAAAAACTTAGGCTTATCCCAGCAATGCTAAGGTCAAGTTTTTTACTAAGTATTTTCTGGACCTAAATTCGTGATGTATATTTATTAATACTACTGTTTTAAACGTTGAATATAAAGAGATAACTCGCGAGTTAAGCCTAACCAAGCCGATATAAAATATCAAGCAAATTGAAAAAGTTTGTCGCACTAAACTTTGCGAAATTGGAAGCTTAAAAATACACAAAACTTACGTAAGCATTGCCGACGTAACGGTACAGGGGTACAATTGATGGAAAATTGATTTTGCCTATTATATAAAATATTATAATAAAAATAATTTTTAACGGGGACTATTTACGTGTGAGAACCACGATTTAACCGCTGGGTACCGCTAGTTACATCATAAAAACACTCCTAGCCCATTGCCATACGCAGTGGAAAGAAGGCTTTGCTCGCCAATCCATTGGAACAGTTCACTGTGCAGGCTATAATATAATTATATAACTGGCTGTACCCGGCATGCGTTGCAATGCAATTTTTTCTACCTAGCACCTGCCTACTACCTACCTACTACCACTTAGGGGTATGAAAAATAGATAGTAGCCGATTCTCAGACCTACTGAATATGCATATAAAATTTCATAAAAATCGGTCAAGCCGTTTCGGAGGAGTATGGTAACTAACATTGTGACACGAGAATTTTATATATAAGAAGATAAGATTAGTCATAGTATATTTATCTACACATGATATAATATGTAGCCTGATTGTTATACACGATATAAATCTAACGTAGATAATAATAGTTCGTGATCAAGATTTTTAACACAAGATTTTACGTGACCTGGACGTAGTGTTTTATGCTGGAACTTTAGAATATATTTATTGATGGTTTTTCCTATGTTATAGGTATAGTTAAATCACTAACTTCTCTTTATATGGATCACCTATTCCGTTGCCCCAGGGGCCCGAGTCCGCTATTTTCAATCAGTGAGTGGCGGGTTAATAAACGTTCCAGTGTACTTGTTTTTGTGCCTAATTTTCGTCTTCAGATAATTTTAGTTTAATGACAAATGGACACCTACTTGCCACTGTTGTCATTGTAGGATTGCAAGGGACTGTTCTTATCTGAATACGAAAATTAGGCACAATAACAAGTACACTGAAACGTTTATTAACCCGCCACTCGCTGACTTAAAATAGCGGACTCGGGTCCCTGATGCCACCACAGCGGAAGACTTAAAAGTACCTAATCAGAAACCAATCTAAGTAGCTAATTTTGGGCTGGTTAGAATTCAAGCATTAGCAAACCATGTATACAAAAAAAAAATAAAGTACCTACATATACTAAAAAAGCTTATTTATGTTTTCAGAGAACGACTTCCAGGAAGTGCGTTGCAAGAATATCTTTGAAAGCATGCGCCAGTGTTGCATCAAGTACAAGCCGTTGAACGCATCTCTGGTGTGTGACGGTTATAGCTTGGAGCCTCGGAAGTTCTCGGCCGTCACTGACAGGCCATCGAAAACAGGTATTGTTTGGAACTAGTTAATTTACCGCCTATTTCAATTATATATTATTATTTTTAGCCGTTATCGTTCCACTGCAGGGCATAATTGGCAGTTAGTATTTAAGTCGTACGAGACTTACTTATATTGTTAACGAACTGAATAGTTAGATACTGGTGTTTTACTTATTTAGTGCTATGACGTAGAGCTATTATCTGTATGACACCTCGATTGATCTCAATTTGGTTGATGTATTTTTTTGGTCTGCAAATATTTGGACTTGAATGTTCTTTGCAATACTCAATTAAATATCCATTACATCATTTGTTTTCAATCAATAAATATTTACGTAACATACATACCTATTATATGCCACCTACTCACCCACTACAAACATCTCTTTATGGATAGGTGTTTAATATTATATCTTGTTGTTACAGCTAGCAGCTAGCTATGGACAATCGTCGTCGTAGCCAAACATTAGGAAAAAGAAGTTGGATCTACAAATACCCCAGGACTTTTCAGATCACTTTCACTACTTTGGCTCTCGGGATTTTCTTTTCGAAACCTATCTACGACATATTCTTCCGTCCTCGCGAGCCCGAGGACTTCAGTGAGCCGCCCACCACGTACACGGTGCGTCGCCGAGCCGCCGACCAATAACTATGGAATCCGTTTCCAAGGCAAGAGAAAGGTTCGCCAAATACCCCGCAATATTTGCCAAGTGCTCCAAACAAAGTGCGTTGTACGCCCGCTGCGTTTTACTCAAAGAAGGTTCCGTTAAAAAAGACGATTGTGTGAAAGAATTTGTGGAGTTTAAAACTTGTTTATATTCAGCTGCGAAGAATTTGAAGACTAGGATCTAAGATGCATCGGTTGTTAGAGTTTATTAACCTGCCGCTCAGCTACCACCTAGTGGCAGGTGCCTTTATAAGGCTCATGCTGATATTTTATGCCGATTATCACGATAACATTTACGATGTACCGTACACCGACGTGGATTACAAGGTATTCTCAGACGCCGCGAGACACGTCGTCAACGGGAACTCGCCTTACAATCGACACACTTATAGGTACAGCCCTATCATAGCCTACATGTTAGTCCCCAACATGTTTCTCGGCAAGAACTTTGGGAAACTACTCTTTTCTTTCTTTGACATCTTCATTACCATTGCGGTTAAGACTCTAGTGGAACATCAGTTAGGACCAAAAAGCATTCTTACTCGGATACCCACGTATTGCTCTATGTTGTGGCTTTACAACCCCTTAAGTATTGGGATATCGACCCGCGGTAATGCAGACTCCGTGCCGTGCTGTTTCATCGTGCTATCTTTACTATTTCTGCAGACTAATATTTTAAAAGGATTGAAGAAATATGCTTTATCTGGTTTCTTACTTGGAATAGCGATCCACCTGCGCTTGTACCCATTGGCGTTCAGTTTCCCCATGTACCTCAGTATAGGGACTACCAAAGTCACTCGCAGTACGACTTTGAGAGATGGCATGTTACTCTTGTGGCCAAATAAAAATCAGCTGATGTTGGCAGGGAGTTGCATGGCCACCCTATTCTGCCTAACATACGGTATGTACGCGCTATATGGATATGAATTCCTGTTCGAAACTTATATCTACCATCTGTTTAGAAAGGACACTCGGCACAATTTTTCCGTTCTCTTCTACTATTCATATCTGTCAATGGAGCACATGGGTTTCGACTTCGTTAAAGTTATAGCGCAGATATTCGAAGCCAGTATCCTGTTCCTGATAAGTTTGAAGTTTGGAACTGATCCCAAGAACTTGCCATTCGCGATGTTCTGTCAGGCGGTGGTGCTGGTGACGTTCAACAGTGTGATGACGTCACAGTACTTCGTGTGGTTCCTGTCCTTGCTACCAGTCGTGGCCCACTCCTTCAACTTGCGCAGGTCCAAGGCTCTGCTGTTAGTCATCATCTGGGTCACAGCGCAGGGCGCATGGCTGTTCTACGCGTATTTATTAGAGTTCAAATGCCGAGAAGTTTTCATCTTACTGTGGCTTAAAAGCATCGTTTTCTTTTGTGCAAACATATTTATTTTAGTTCAACTCGTAAAGAGTTACGTGCCCGGCTACGGCTTCGGCCAAATAAGTAGTATTAAAACCAAAATTAAGTAGACGTAGTTATTTCATGTAAATGTAGATAGATTTGTAGTTAGTTGACGCACATGGTGTATAAATAAAATGTTACATTGGATTTGTCTAGTTTTATTTCTAACAAGTATCTAACATTCAAACAAAATCATTAAATTACTAAATATCAATAATGACCCATGCTAAACAAAAAATTGTCTATTCGTCTTGTACCATGGCTCCTCCAACATGAAATTTGTTTATCTTTGAACAATATTGGATGATACATATTTTGAATCATCCTAGCTAAAAATCTAGACATTCTGTTTTGTATTAGGAATATTATTTAACAGTCTTTATTGAGGTTGGTGATGGTATATAGTAAATGCCGCTGGGATTATTTTCTGAGTACTTCAATATCCAGAGCTGTTTTATCTGAAATTGAGCTGTTATACATTAATCATCATATAACACAGATATTATGAACTTTTCGGTTATAGTATAAATGCAATACTACAGAACAAAACAAGATAAAGCAAGATTAAAATAACAGAATTAAACCAATCAAACAATTCTCAACAAAATTAGTAAATGGGTTGATAGGTACAGACAGGGTAACCTGACCTAGTTTCCTACATAAATACTGCATATTTGTCTAAAATTCCACACGAAATTTAGTCTGCTAGACAAAACAGCTCTGAACAAACACTACAATTTAGTTAGTACATATGTTTTAGCATGATTCAAGATAAGTGGCATCCGTGGCTATCTAGTGCTATTTCTTGGGGTCCGTCAAGTTAACTTTAGTGAGGTCCTCCGCCTCTCCTTGAGACATGTTGGAAAGCTTCTTGCCGATGCGCTCGTGGACGTCTAGGTACTTCGCCACGCATCGGTCTAGGCAGACAGACTCGCCCTTACCTGTAAAAATAGAATTATTGTTCAGAAATATTGGTATAGTTATACTAAAAAAACCAAGACAATCTGTTTATAATATGTACTTTTAAAGTATAGAAATTTTCATTATCATAATCATTCATAAGGCTAAGGCCGCACTACGGTTTTTTTCCGCAAGCGGTAACTCGTGAAACCGCAAAACCGCCGGAGACGCAACACACGACGGTTAAAAATCAGTCGCGGAAAATAACCGTCAGTGCGGCCGCTTCCATTAGTTTCCTTTACTCACAAAATCAGGCGGTTAAAATCCGCGGCGGTTTAGCCGTAGTGCGGCCTTAGCTTAAGACCCGGATTCAGCAATAAAAAAACTTTAAAGAGCTTGTTTACAGCCAGTTATTGATTAATTAAAGTCGATAACGCTGATATGATACCAACATGTATCAACTTCTTGAAATGTCAGTTGGAGAATAAACTATAGAAATTGTTTCTTTTAGAATTGAGATATTATGTATTGCATATAATAATATAAGCATTTTCAGTTTTAGGTCCTCAAAAGTTTGGTATAGTTATAACCAGAGAATATATTAATAGAGGCATCCCATTGCAACTATCTTTTACTATTAGAATGGGTAGATAATTATATGCTTTATATTAAATAAAGCTTTATTAAGTAAATATGTTTTCTTACCGAGTTCCGTCTCATGGTATTTAACAGGTATGCATTTACGGTGGCAGGCACTGACAAGCCTGTTGTACATGTCTGACATCATCTCAATCTCCAACTCCTGCACCAGCTGCAGCTTCGCCGGGTCCAGCTGGGGTACCGCCATCTCGATAGCTTATCGCTTTCTGTTACTATTTGACTATAATCTGGAAATTAATTGGGTAATGTATTGGTGCCCGACAGGGTCTATAATAAAAAAATCATCTTGCAGATTTTCCTATACTAAGATGTTAGGTATGCAGAAATTGTAAGAGTTCAGGATCAGACTATTTTGACTTTTTATGAATTCTTATTACCTATTATAACATTTCAGAAAGGTAAAGAATTTATTTGAAATATTGGTTTGAAATAGTAAATAGGACGAAAAATGGCAAATTATATCTTTATGGCCTTTTTGAGAACTATACTGGGTTTTGGATCCAGTCTTAACAAATTCAGCTGAGTACTAAATTTTTAAGGAGTTTACCCATCTGTATTTATAATGATTTAATATTGTCAATGACTGGCCTTTTGGTCTAGCTAGTGGTTAGTGTCCCTGACTGGTATATTGGAGGTCGCGGACCTAGGACAAATTTGTTCTGTGTCTGGATTTTATTTATCTGTAATATGTATGTATAGAAATATTTAGATATGTTTATCTGTTGTCTGGTTACCATAGTACCAGGCGTACCAGCCCTTCTTAGTTTAGGATCAGATGACTGTGTGTGAGTTTGTAAGATTTTATTATCATTTATGTTATATCAGGGGACGGAGACGTCTTGAAAAAAAAACCAGGTCAAGAGTACCCTACACCAAACAGCATGTATGAAGGGAATAATGAAAGTGGACAAAGCAAAACAAGTGTGTAAGGATTGTAGCAAGTGGAAAGAAGTGGTCTCTGCCTAACCCTAAGGGGAAGAGGCGTGATTATATGTATGTATATAACCAGGAGCTACTCACTTGTACTCACAGAGTCCTGTACACGTCAGGGTATTCTCCTTGGTTGGACTTGCGCATACGTTCCCGAGCTCTCATGTTCTCCAGACGACGCGCATTTATGGAGTCCTTGGCTACCACGAACAAAGATAAACTTGTCACTGTCACCGCCAACCTGAAGATTACCATGACAAAGCATTGATTAATTGATATTCACACTAAGGCGAACAGGCTGAGAGGAATGGTTCATAGGGTAAACGTCTTATTTACTAAGATATTAAAACAGGTGAATAACAATATGGAAATTATTAAAATCTTTGAATCTTTATTAAGTTCAATAAGAGATCTGACTAAGGAAAATAAATTAGTTTATACAGAAATAATCTACAGAAAAATTTTCTAAGGAATAATGTAACGTATAGAAATAATATGATAAATATACAGGGCTCACCGCAAATGAATTGTATAACTTTAACAGGATATATATATTTATTATTTAAGTAATTACCACGAAAGTGTAATTTTCCCGAACTTTCCAAGCGGCATAATATATTCTCAAGAAAACTAAATAAAATTATTTTAGGTTACTATTTTAGTGTCAAATATTAACGCGTTACGTCATAGAAAGAAGTCGCTCCAGTCGTGTTTCATATGGCAGCACTTAAAATATTAAAACAAAAAAGTAAGAGCCCTTATACACTGACAGTTTTTTTTACTGTTTACTGAATCGATCCTGTGACCTGTGAACACTGAACCAGGAATTAATATCTTTTTTAGTAATACACTCTACAAATTACAATAACATACTATATAGGTTGAACTAACAATATATTTTGGACCGTTTTTTTTTAGCTGCGATATTCCATCTTAATAGGCGACTATTTCACGCATTGATATGTGTATGATGCAATATATGGTGACATTGTGTAGGTTCATTTCTTTAAAAAAAATATTAAGTATGATCAGGTACCTGAATGACAACATGATGACCCTTTTGCCTCCCATAGAAAACTATTTAGGAGGTAAAAGTGACGAGAACAGCCAATTGATTTTGGTAATGTGTTAACAATACTGGCAACACTATGACTAATTTATTAATTTTGAACGCATCAGCGTCATCACTTTATAGAAAACGTCAAATCACCGATCAAATAATATTTCAGTCGGGGCGTCAAACGATCAAAACAAAACTGAACGTGGTCTGATCTGTAATTGCTGCTGAATCAGTATATATAAACAGAAAATTACAATTAATCAAAATGCCTAAACCCACAAAATTACATCCAAAAGGAAAACCTACCTCTTTGCAAAAACCTTGCTCTGTGGAGAAGGACACATCCGATGTTATGGATCCTGATGAATCTATTAGACAATTTCAACTGGAGCTGTGCTGGTGTGTTCAACAGTTAGAAAAAACATTAAGCCAAAAGAAAGGAAATGAAAAGCAATGTAAGTTTTGATGACATAGCTGACCTATTTACCAAATATAATCTCTCATATTATACACTTTCATTTATTATTTTTAAGATTTTAACCTGCAAATTTAATGTTATGCTATTTTGCATGTATACTCTCTGACTGAAATTAATGCCACAACAAAATATGAATGTTTTCACAATGACAATAAAATATGTGATATTGTGTTGTGCTTTTGTGTTTATTTTATGACTGTAACAATAGTAAAATATTTCCTAAAACCGTCCATTGCACAACACTTGCAACACAATGTTAACACTTGTTATAATCCTAAACCTTTTGTTAAGTTTGGTCTTGATCTCTGGTATCAGATAAATTCTCCAGATATTAAATATGTATATTATTGTGTATAAAACTTGTAGAAGTCTTGAATTACTAGGTATAATCAATAATAGGGAATCTTTGAACTGGTCATTAATGTTTCTGAGTATGGCAGTTAAAACCTTATTTTTAACATATAAAAGAATAGAAATTAGCAGTGGAATCAATATGTAAGCTGCTACACATATTAAATATAACTGCCACATAACTTTAACAGTTATGCATGTACTTGTAATTAAGTTACTTGTAATGTCCTTGATTAATGTTCAATTTTGAATGTTTCAGTGCAAGAAGCATGGAAGGTGCTCACAGTTCTCAAGAACAACAACCAACCCCTTGTACGCAAACGGCAGTTAATGCGAACACACTTTGGAGACTACAGAGCTAAAATGGCAGCAGAAGAGAAGAAATTGGCAAAAAGTAAGGTTAAAGTTGTCAGCTAGATATTATATCTAAAGAAAGAATCAATTGAAGAGCTAAAAATGTAAATTTTATAAATGTATAACTTGAAGTGGCTTTTGCCGCTAAATGTTGAACAAACAATCTTGGTCAGATGTTGCAATGATAAAATATTGAACTTATCATCTCTATGGAATGGTTGATGCATATTCTTTATTTGGGACCAATTGCTCTAATTGGTATTAGAAAGCATTTACTTGTAACCTCTTATACATTGAGGTTATTTGTTTGCAGTGGCCAGTAAAATCAAGATATCAGATGTACCTGACAAACCCAAAGCTACATTTTTGAGGAAATCTGCATTTCTAACAACAGGCAATGAATCTTTCCAATTCAACTTCAATTTAGCTCCAGAGCATGTAGACAGTTCTATTAATGTTGCTAGCAATGAAAGCACTGATGTATCAAAGGAAATTGTTAGCGAAAGCAACGCTAAAGCTGATGAGGTTGCCAGCGCAAAAAAAGTTAGTGACGACGATTCTAATAACTTTAAATTTTCATTTTCAAACTCTAACTTTAAGTTTAATTTTAATGTAGATAATTCTTAGGTTGTACTTTATGTGTAAATGTGATTCATGTACAATTTATCCATGTTTAATAATAAGTGCATAATTTTGATATTTGAGTTTTATTGTGTAACAATATTGTTAAGTACCTTAAGATTTAAATATAATGCTTAAAATACTTTTGTGAAAATCACAAAATTACATTATCATGAAATAGATTGAGAATCACTAAATCTGTGACTTATAAAAGTTATTAACAATCAAAGTGGTACAAAAAAATAATTTTATCACTATGTTTCATCACACAGACTTTGGTAATACCCTTTCGTTACAAGAAGACCATTATCATCTCTTATTCTTCTCGCACACGCAAAGTCCTTAAAGAAATTGTCAGAATTGGGAAAAGCGAAACCCACGGGCAATTCATATTGTTGGAAGTACGTCCCCCAAGTGGCCACTCCCATCAACTTGTTACTTAGAGTGTCGTAGAGCGCGCCGCCTTCCACGCCGTGGTAGTTGGAACATTTGTCGACTTTCTTCTCAAATTGTTGGTATGTGCAGGAGTGGTAGCAGGGTATGCTAAACCCCTTTATCTTACCATATTGGGCAAGGATTTTAGAACAAAGGTCGAGGCCGACGACCACGCTCAATTCTGTTAGGTTGAATTGTACCTCTGGGGCCTTTATTTTGTGGAGACCCTGTTGATTTATTTATAATTAAGATCGGTTTGTTAAAATATTCTCTACACAGGTGCAGATTGGAATAAATTTACATAATTGGAATGTGTAATAAAATATGGACCTGTTCGATGTTCACTTGACCATAGGCCGAGTCAATATACTTCTTCTTCACAAAAACGTGAACCTAATTATAAATATAGTTATAAAGATATAGGCCACGAATGTTTAAAGTTACTTAGGTCTTACCTTCTTTATGGCATATCCCACAACTTTATAGTTAGTAGCCCCATACGTAAAGTCGAGGTCTGCGAACCACTTGAACACTTGGTCGGTCCTATTGGTACTATCAAACACCTCAATGATAGCCCACATGCCTTTGAAAGAGTGGCTATCCGTTACTATGAACCCTATGTCATCAAACAACTGTTTTGTTGGCTCTGAAGGGAGCACGAATGCTAGCACGCTCAGTTTCTTTGACATGTAAAATACTCGCGTAAAGTTAACTTTTAAGCTGTAAGTAAAAGAAAAAAAATATTATCTACATACCTACTGGGGCCCGAGTCTGCTATGTACACTCCGTGTCAGTGTGCTCATAGTTGGCTCATACTGGGACGATTTTACGATAATTGGCATTCTACTAAGTTAGTATTATCGTAAAATCGTCCCACTATGAGCCAACTATGAGCACACTGACACGGAGTGTAAATAGCAGACTCGGGCCCCTGGTACTTATACACAGACCTACTAGCTGGATTTTCTTTTTCGGTGTGAAAAGATAATCACTGCCTTGTAAATTGGGGATTTTATGTCTTTCATGCACTGACTAAAACTGATCAAACATCGTAAATACCAGCTGTTTAACAACACATACTGGACAAAGCAATATCCAGGACCTACGGCTTATTATAGGTATTATACTAAGGCAAGGGACTTGCAAAACTAAGCGCGTTACATAATAGAGGGAAGTCGAAATGATTGTTTTCGGGAGTCTCAAAATCATGGTATGATGTATTTGAAGTTGAAACAAAGCACGTACGTGTAGATGCACCTAGCAGCTGTAATAAATATGGCCTCGTCAATGCAGACGGCGGTGCACACGTGCGGGATCGACGACTTCCGCGAGTGTACCACACGCGCTATCCAGGGGTATTGCTTCTCTGATACGACGTCCGCATTCACTTGGTAGTTTTCTAGATTACCAAAATCTGGAAAAGTATTTTTATTTCATTAAGAACTGTTCAAGTCACGAGTTTTTTAATAATTCGATCCCTGCGGTAGAGTGGCGAACACACCGGTTTTCAAGGTGTTGGTGGTACTTTCAATTTCTCTGATTCCATAGCACTAGTTCTTCAATTCGGCTCAGGGCAATGTTGTGTATTTGATATTCACATTTATTTATTTTATTTTTGTGGCTGTTTATTGAACAATCTCTAAGGCCTAGCCTTTTATAAGTTTATTATGATTGTTTTAGAACCACTGGTCACGGTTTGAAACGTCATAAGTATTTGAAATTTGGGCCTTGCACAATACATCTAAAATTAATGGTAAATTTTAATACGACTTTTATTTTATTTTATTTATTTTATTTTTATTTACTTTTATTTTATTTTTATTTAAATACGACTTTTATTTTATGATGATCAATGCTCGTGCCTTCTCTATATGGGAAGAGGCCTGTGCCCAGCAGTGGGACGTTTAAAGGCTGGATTATTATTATTATTATTATATTTTATTTTATTGTTTCGATTTAACATAGGTATCATAATATACCATCACGCCTGTATCCCCGAAGGGTTAGGCAGAGGTGTACCAATGTACACCCACAGTTCGCCGGTATGTTTAGGTCCCATGTAATAGGGGGCGAGCCTATTGCCACTAACCAAAACCAAAATCCAAACTCCGACCTGCTACTGAGAATTTCATAGAAAAACCCAATAACACCTTGGTCGACTTGGGAATCGAACCCAAGACCTCTAGCGAAGCAGTCGCACTTAGAACCACTGTACACTGTTTTAAAATATGAAAAAAATACCTTTCATTATACACAAGTCTAATATGTACGAAAACATAGACTCTATAATATATATATTTTGGGTATTGTTTAGTTTAAACGCACACTACTTATAATAAGTCCATTTCTAAGTAAAGTGTAGCTGTACTACAATTTTTTTTCATCCAATCATAAGCTTCACTTATCTGTTACCCAAACGTAACCTATATACTTACCCCCGGTTTCCAAAAGGCTGATCAAGTCAATCTGTTGTCAAATCAACTGATCGTGACTGTGATTGGTTGACCAAAAAACTAACAACCAATCAGCACTTACCAGGAGGTGACAAACTAATCTGTATAATTATCAACGTTTCAGTAATCGGGGGTCAATAAACTATCGCCCAAACCACGTTTCACATCATCTCATCATCTCCCGAGCCTTTTCCCAACTATGTTGGGGTCGGCTACCAGTCTTACCAGATTCGGCTGAATACCGTATTTTACATGGAGCGACTGCCTATCTGACCTCCACAACCCATTTTACTGGGAAACACAGTATCCCATAGTAAGACTGGTTGTCAGAATTGACTTAACGACTGCCAAAGATCTATGTATGACAGCCGGGACATACTGTTTAACGTGCTTCCCAAACCACGTTTCACCAACATAAAAAAAAAGAAAATCAAAGAATACACTAACAGGTTTCATTTAAATTCAATGTTTTTGGAATCCGCAAAGCATCTGGAGAGCTAAAACTTATAGAGTCTAAAATGTTCTTAGCGCCGATCGACGTAACGAACAAAATATCAAAAACTAACGCCAACATTACGATCGAAATAAAACAAGCTTTTTATATTGTTTTTATAGTTTATTTAATGCAATAAGTTAATACGATTTTGTATTGTATAGTCTTTAGGTACTGAAAATAATTGAAAAAAATCATGGTTATAGAAATAGGCACTACAAAACCGTATGATCGTTTTGTTTGTATGAGGTGATGATATTTATAATTTGAGATTTTAACTTTCTGGTGGTGTGTAGTTATCGAATGCTTTGAACAATATTCGTGTCTTCATTGTAATAAAAACGGTAGGCTTAGGTGTCATATCACGGCATTATGAAGAGATAAACCATGAATATTACGTTTAGGCATGCTGTACCTACGTTCGTATATCTATACATTTTATTTTTTATTAAACGTGCTACGCTATGGAATTACCAGACTCCTTTTAATGTTTGATATTTGGGGCTTCGTGCGAAACATGAATAACACGCGGACGAAGTCGCGTGGGACAGTTAGTCAAAAATAATCATGGTTTTGAAACACCATAAAACACTAAAACATTTTTTTAAATGGGTGTTGCCAGGACAAAAATGGGGGTAAACCAACTACATTTTATCACTGTAGCTATACTACAGTAACTAAAAACTTATGAAAAAAGTAATTTTAAACACTTAATCTAGTACCGTTCTATCAAGAAAGTTATTTATAACAATATAAATAAATATGAACCTTTTAATGAGGTCTCTTCGAGACCGTCGTCAACCGTCGTCACAAGAAATCTAAGATTTTTATTTAAAATTGTAAACTGTATCTCAGTGTAGAATTGGAAGAAAAAAAGGGAGGCCTTTGCCCTGCAGTGGGACGATAAAAGCTGAAAATAAAATAAAAACTGTATCTCACAATGCAGTGCCAGCATTTCCATTAGTTCCATCTAGAATTCCCAGGTATCCAATACGTCAGATTTTTTAGATCCCGCAGCGAAATACAAACTTAGGCCTTAATGATCCACAACTACTAATTTGTAGTACGTAAGTAAAACAGCCTTGGCGACAAATCGCGTAACCTCTTAGGGTGCGACCAAATCTGACGAATGCGCAACGAACAGCTCGCGAGTGGCGCGCGCACGTCTGACGGACGGCGTTATTGACACTAGTGCGTTCGCGCGGCACGTATAGAGCTGCTCGCGGGCAGCTCGTGTAATGCTCGTTCGTCAGATGTGGACCCGACCATACACGCTGATTCTTTAAATACAGTTCTTTAATTACATAACAGTGGATGGGTAATATTTAGAGTGCAATAAAAATGTTTAATAATAAGTGCATAATTTTATATATGAGTTTTATTGTGCGACAATTGTTAACCTTAAGATTAAAATACAACGCTTACACAATACTGAAAAACATCACAAGATTACATTAACATGAAAACGTTCGCGAATCACTAAATCGATAACTTAAGTCGTACAAAACATATTATTACCTATATAAGTACTTCACGTTGCATCACACAGACTTTGATAAGTATACCCTTTCGTTAGTGAAACACCGTTGTCGTCTCTTATCTTTTTCGCACACGAGAAGTCTTTAAAGAAATTGTCAGAATTGACAACTGAGAAACCCACGGGCAGTTCCCATTTCTGGAAGTACGAACCCCAAGTGGCCACTCCCATCAACTTGTTACTTAGAGTGTCATACAGCGCGCCGCCTTCCACGCCGTGGTAGTTGGAACATTTGTCGACATTCTTCGTGAACTGCTGGTAGGTGCAGGAGTGGTAGCAGGGTACGTTGAACCCCTTTATCTTACCGTACTGTGTGAGGATTTTAGAACATATGTCGGGGCCGACGACCACGCTCAACTCTGTTAGGTTGAATTGTATTTCTGGGGCCTTGATTTTGTGCATACCCTGTTGGTGTATTTACAATTTAGATCGGTTTGTTAGAATATCCTGTATACAGGTGCAGATTTGGATGAAATTACATAATAGGTATGTGTAACGAAATATGGACCAATGATCTGAAAATAACAGATGCTTTTTTAATAGGTCTACTACTCCCTTTAGGCCTCGGTCCAATGTCCACTTGACCGTAGGCCAAGTTAATTATTATGTTCCTTAGACAAACGTATACCTAATAATTGATATAGTTTAAAGGTAAGGGCCACAAATGCTTAAAGTTACTTAGTCCTTACCTTCTTTATAGCATATCCCACAACTTTGTAGTTAATATTCCCATACGAAAAGTCGAGGTCTGCGAACCATTTGAACACTTGGTCGGTCCTATTAATAGTATTAAATAGCTCAATGATAGCCCACATGCCTTTGAAAGAGTGGCTATCCGTTACTATGAACCCTATGTCATCAAACAACTGTTTTGTTGGCTCTGAAGGGAGCACGAATGCTATTACGTTCAGCTTCTTTGACATGTAAAGTACTCGAGTATAGTTAACTTTTAATCTGAAAAAAAAAAACATATTTTTACTGTGTACATACCTACCGGTACTTATATACACAAACCTACTACTAGTTGTATTTTTTTATCGATGTGAAAAGCTAATCGCTTTCATCCACGCCGAGGGCAAGAAGTGGGGATATGTCCGACTTGCACCGACTGAATGTCCCCGAATTAGCCATTACCGACAGGCGACAGGGAAAACTATGAATCAATGACATCTGTTCAAACAATGTAACCAGCATTTTTACAACACATTTACTGGCAAAGCGATATCCAGTAGTTTATAAGGGCTGTCTCTGAAATTAAGTCGACATTTATGTCAAACACAAAATAAAATAGCCCCTTAAGGGTCGGTTCATATCAGGCGGAAAAACGCACCGCGCACCATTGGCCGCGCAACGCCAGAACAAACAAACACGCAATGAGACATCTAACCCCTCACACCCGACGCGCTAACGCATTATCAGTTGAGTGTGAAAGGCTGAACACCCCACCACGCATCCGCCCGCCCCGGCGCGCGGCGCCAAGCAACCGACAACACGCGACGCGCCCCCGCCAGAAATGAACCAACCCTAATTCGCCCACCCTTTACCGCTTCCTAAGTGCTTTGGCATTTAGGTATTTGGCTAATCCAAGTGGCTTGCAAAACTGAGCGCGTTACATAATAGAGGGAAGTTTAATTGATTGCTTTCAATAGTCTCAAAACCATGATATGATGTAGTTTGAAGTAGAAACAACGTACGTGTAGATGCACCTAGCAGCTGTAATAAATATGGCCTCGTCAATGCAGACGGCGGTGCACACGTGTGGGATCGACGACTTCCGCGAGTGTACCACACGCGCTATCCAGGGGTATTGCTTCTCTGATACCGCCTCCGCATTCATTTGGTAGTTTTCTAGATTACCAAAATCTGGAAAAATATTTTTATTTTATTAAGAAGCGTTCAAGTCACGAGTTTTTCAATAAGACGACCCTTGCGGTCGTGTGGCGAAAACAACGGTTTCAATGTATTTGTGGTACTTTCGTGTACTTATTAAAAATATACTCGTGACTTGAACACTTCTTTAGCACAAGTTCTTTAACTACTTATTTTGGATTCAGGGCAATTTATTTGATGTTCGCATTTATTTATTTTATATTGTGGCTGTATTTTATTCTATGGTTTAGATTTAGTGATATTTAAAAGATACGGTATTTGATTTCTTATAGAAACAACTTTCGGAGCTATTACTTCACTTACTAGGTACTTACCTACTGTAAAACTTACCTAATTCCAATAAAACACTAGGATAACCATACCAATACCAAAGACCAATACTTTAATCCTATACAAATATTTACTAATAATAATGGAACTTATTACACAACAATGAGTAATATTTTACAGTAAAACTACCAAGCGTACATAATATTGCTAGGTAACCCTTTTTACATTGCCAATCACATATCTACAAATCCTACCCTGTCGCCATCTTGTATTTTAAACTCCCGCGTTGCTCACATCCATATCAATTGAGAGACTATTTATGTTATAGGTATTACAATTAATTTGAAAATAAGTTCTATTACCTACACTTGAAATAGCACATGAAATAAATGAACCTTACACTGCATGCTTGTTGTTTTGTTAATCTATTAAATGTGAGAATTATAACCACTAATAGATTTTACAGTACCATAGGGGTAAATAGTTTCATTAAGTTTTCATTTTCAAAGTATTTAAAATAAATAAATGCGGACAACATCATATGCATTGCTCTGAACCCAAAGCCGTGCCCAAAGTAAGTTGCTAAAGCACTTGTGTTATGGAATTCAGAAACAACGAAGGTAACAAACACCCAGACCCGGGACAATGTAGAAAAGTGGTTTTCTACATTGACCCGTCCGGGGATCGAAACCGGGACCTCAGAGCTGGCGACACCTTGAAATCCGGTACGTACGCCACTCGACCACGGAGGTCGTCAAATATTTAGGTCATATTTAGGTATAATCTACTTGTACCTGTGTCTAAATATGAAACAAATACATTTCATAATACATTCTCCCTTCACCACTCTACATTCTACAAAAACATAAATCCTCATATATATATTTTTAGGTAATATTTATATAGGATAGGATTTATGTAATGATAAAACCAATGCTAATTAACTTAATTTAAGAAAAATGAGAGCTAAATTTTATGTACCTACTTAATAAACTAAATACATCATAAACACAACTTATCTGTTACCGAAACGTTATTTAAATACTTATTATGCTTTCACGAAAGCCACGTTTCACACAAACAACATAAAAAAAGAAAACACTAACAGGTTTCATTTAAATTCAACGTTTTTCTACTCCGCAAAGCATCTGGAGGGCTAAAACTTATAGAATCCAAAATGTTCTTAGCGCCGATCGACGTAACGAACAAAATATGAAAAACTAACGCCGACATTACGATCGAAATAAAACAAGCTTTTTATATTGTTTTTATAGTTTATTTTATATTATAGGTTTATATGATCAAATGCTGTTAAATGTGTAACAGCAATATTCGTGACTTTATTCTGTAAATGGTAGGCAGAGGCACAGGCATAGAGAAAAGTACCTAAATAAGTAGGGTAGGCACAGGCGTCATATTTATGACGTGTATGACGTTTAGACATGCTGTACGTCTGTACGTCTAAATTATAAGAAGGTGCTTAATCAGGCACCCTTTTGTAAGGAATGTTAATTTAGGAATTGTAATACAAAACGGAACTTATTGATTTAAAACAATATTCTAAGAAAATATTTTTTTATTTATGACTAGCTGTGCCAGCGACTTCGTTCGCGTGGATGACGAAACTTATCAATGAATGACGAACTTATTACTATTGATTGTAGTGTGATGAAAAGTATACTATAACCTGCCCAGGAGTATGAAGAATAATTGTACCAAGTTTCGTTAAAATCCGTCGAGTAGTTTTTGTTTCTATAAGGAACATACAGACAGACAGACAGACAGACAAAAATTTTACTGATTGCATTTTTGGCATCAGTATCGATCACTTATCACCCCCTGATAGTTATTTTGAAAATATATTTAATGTACAGAATTGACCTCTCTACAGATTTATTATAAGTATAGATATGCTTAAAATTTCAAACTACGCCTGAATATCAAATTATTTTCAGTCAGTCGGTACATTTCTTTGTTTTATTATGTAAAAACCATATCGAATAGCTGAAAAAAATTAAATTTGCAGAAACCGTTTCATAAGACTAGTAGAATTTGTGCGAAAAGAGAACTGAACGTCGTGGCCTAAAAGGGTACTAATATTACGACGCTTATAATTTGTGGTGAAGGTTTGACATTAGCGTTATCACAATAAAACGCGTAACCGGTTTCAAATTCTCGTTAACTTACGACGGTTTGGTCACGAGAAAAACTTTACTCTTTAAACGATCTGCCGCTGCATATACTGTCGTAGTTTGGTTAGATGATATTACGCTTTTTTAACGCTGCAGCAAGGTTTAGTTCAAACTCATCAGTTTTGGACCAAATCCGAATCGTCTAATATGTCACGTCACTTAGCGTTCATACGCACTATGCGGTTACCCGCAATGCGGCTAGCCGTCCGGCTGACCGCAAGCACAATTATGTACGTAGCTAATATTCATTTCTATGCGCACTGCGATGCGGCTAGCCGCTGCGGGTAACCGCATTGTGCGTATGAACGCACATAATAATAATAAATCATTTATTATCAGGCTACTAACGCCTGACTTAATTATTGAAAAGGACAAACTCAACGTAGTCAGAAGGTATAGGAGTTATTTATTTATATTTCACAATAGCACGTGTACATTTTACAATATCAAACAAAACCGGTTTAATGGTTTCACTGCTAGAAAGGTTGAGTGCCGCGCTGAATTGCAGGTTATTGTATCGTAAAAGTGGACGTAAAACACCCTTGGCGACAAATCGCGTTACATCGATATGTACGCTGATTCTTTAAATAAGTACAAAGTGCAGTAAGTACGGGCGTTAATAAAAAAATTAGGTAGAACCAATATAACCATGTTTAATCATAAGGGTGCGTCCGCATCTGACGAACGAGCAGCTCGCGAGCACGCCACGAACGGTTCGCGAACGGCTCGCGAGCTGCTCGTGTAGTGCTCGTTCGTCAGATGTGGACGCACTCTAAGAGCATAATTTTAATAGGGACTTGCATGAGTTTCATTATGTATGTAACAATTGTTGATAATCTTAAGATTAAAATACTTACTATGCTTATATTTTAATTAAAGCCGCATATTAACAATCAAAGCCGTACAATACTTATATTATTACATACTTTAAGATTAATCAATTATCACAGAGATTTTGAAAATACCCTTTCGTTACAAGAAGACCGCTATCGTCTCTAATCCTTCTCGCACAAGACAAGTCTTTAAAGAAATTGTCAGAATTGGGAAAAGAGAAACCTACGGGAAGTTCAGATTGCTGGAAGTACGTCCCCCAAGTGGCCACTCCTATCAACTTGTTACTTAGAGTGTCGTACAACGCGCCACCTTCCACGCCGTGGTAGTTGGAACATTTGACGTCGTTCGCCATGAATTCCTGGTAGGTGCAGGAGTGGTAGCAGGGTATGTTGAACGCATTTAACTTGCCGTATTGGGTGAGAATGTCAGCACATAGGTCGAGGCCGACGACCACGCTCAGTTCTGTTAGTTCGAATTGTATATCTGGGGCCTTTATTTTGTGGAGACCCTGTTGATTTATTTATAATTTAGATCGGTTTGCTAAAATATCATCAAACAACAAAATAACAAAATGTGGACCAAAGATCTAAAAACAACAGATGCTTTTTTAATAGCTCTACCCCTTATAGGCCTTTGTCCAATGTTAGCTTGACCAGAGGCCGAGTAAATATATTTATTCTTAACAAAAAACCGGCCAAGTGCGAGTCTGACTCTCGCATTAAGGGTTCCGTACCACCATTAGAAAGAAGTGCTTTAAAATTACACAAAACATGATACGATGCTTCTACAAAACGCCTGACATTTATAACATATCAATTTGTTAAACTGTGTGCAACGTCTTTATAAATTATAAGGCAATTCGTTTGCGGTTTGAATACATCACTGTAATGGGGACCCCTCTTAGATTTTAAGTTTTCAATGATTTTAGTATAAACGTTGTTGTGATAGCGGCCATAGTAACAAGTATTTTGTGTAAATTTTAACTGTCTAACTTTTACCGATTGGTCTGTAGAGGCCTGTAGCAGACAGACAGACATCGTAGGCTTAGAAACAGGGATCCGTTGGTACCCTTTGGGTACGGAACCCTAAAAACGTGAACCTAATAATTAATATAGTTATAAAGATATAGGCCACGAATGTTTAAAGTTACTAGGTCTTACCTTCTTTATGGCATATCCCACAACTTTATAGTTAGTAGTCCCATATGCGGCGACGAGGTCTGCAAACCATTTGAACACTTGGTCGGTTCTATTAGTTCTATCAAATAGCTCAAGGATAGCCCACATGCCATCGAAAGCTTGGCTATCGGTTACTATGAACCCTATGTCATCAAACAACTGCATTGTTGGCTCTGAAGGGAATACGAATGCTAGCACGGGCAGCTTCTTTGCCATGTAATGTATTCGCGTAAAGTTAACTTTTAATCTGAAAGTAAAGAAAAAATGTTATTTATTATGTTCATGCCTACTGTCATAAACATAGCCAGTAGTCGTTTTTTTATCGGTGTCTACCCACGCCAAGGGCACGAAGTGTGGATATGTCAGACTCGTATCGACTAAAACTCCTCGACTAGCCTTTACCGGAGTCACAGGATCACACTTCTCAGGGGCGGATAAAAACTATGAAGACATAATATATCTGATCAAACATTGTAAATACCAGCATTTTAACATTAACTGTCGATTGCAATGTCTCTAAAATTTGGCCAAAATATCAGAGAAATAAATAGTCAAAGCTATGAAGCAACGGCTTGTTATGATCCATAAGTATTTTACTAAGGCGCGTGGCTTGCAAAACTAATGAGTTACATAATGGAGGGAAGTCGAATTGATTGCTTTCAAGAGTCTCAAAACCATGGCATGATGTAGTTTGAAGTTGAAACAAAGCACGTACGTGAAGATGCACCTAGCAGCTGTAATGAATATGGCCTCGTCGATGCAGACGGCAGTGCACACGTGCGGGGCTAACGCTTGCCGCGAGTGTACCACGCGCGCTATCCAGGGATAATCCATCTCTGATACGACGACCGCATTCTGTTGGTAGCTTTCTAAATGATTGAAAACTGGAAAATATGTTCTTTTTATTATGTAAGAAGTTTTCAAGTTTCGATATTTTTATTAAGAGGACTCCTGCGGTCGAGTGGAGAACAAAACACCAAAACATAAAAATATACTTACAGCTTTCATTTAAATTCACAGTTTCTATTTCTCCAGACCTCAAAGCATTTGGAGGGCTAAAATTTAGAATTTTCTTAGCCCCGATCGACGTAACGAACAAAATATGAAAAACCAACGCCAACATTACGATCGAAATAAAAAAAGCTTTTTAAATTGTTTTTATAGTTTATTTTTTACAATAGGTTTATACGATCTATACAAGTATGCACAATACGCAAGATGGGTAGTTACCGAATGCTGTAAAATATGTTGCAGCAATCACGACTTTATACTATAAACGGTATGCAGAGGCGTTATATTTTGTATATAACGGGTTTATGATGGGTTAAAACCATAATTATTTCACTTAGTAATTAGACTGTAGACATGCTGTTCGTTTGTATATCTCTCTGAGTTACCAGACCAATTTTAATGAGAGATATGGCTGGGGATATGGGGCACTTTCAATTTATTAAAAGAATTTGGTTTCCGCTCAAAACATGAAAGCCCCTGAAACTAAAAAACGCGGACAACGTCGCATGAGACAGCTAGTCTAGAATAATCATGGTTTAACTTCGTAGGACACGGTAATATTTTTAATAGGGTGTTGTCATGACAAAAATGGGGTTAACCAATTATATCACTGTATAGTAACTAATAACTTATGAATCAAAAATAAGAATTTTAAATACTTAATCTGGCACCCTTTTGTAAGGAATGTTTTTTATAACAATATATTGTAATACAAAACGTAACTTATTGATTTAACACAATATGCTAAGAAAAACATATTTATTTATAATATATGCTTCAAATTTCAAACTAAAGCTAAATATTATATTATTTTCAGTCAGCCGAAATAAAATTTGTTTGCATTAATATATAAAACCATACCGAATGATTGAGGAAAACTTGAATTTTCAGAAACAGTTTCATAAGTAATACAATGGCGTATAAGAGTAGAAACATATTCTTTTATACGAAGCACAGAAACGAATGCACTTAAAGACACGGCTATATTCGGTGTGAACTAGTTCGACATTTATAAGGTAGTTGTTGTCTATCGCCGTCCTTTTCTAAACGAGCATGTTGGTAAAGGATAGCAATACTTTTACTCAGTTTGGGGAGAGAAACAACGCCATTGAGGGTGCTGCTATGCTTAATAACCGTTTATTTTATGTTAGACACTGTTGCGTCGTTATAGTGTAACTGTAAAATCTGGATATTTATAAAATTATGTTAGGACATGGTTTTAACGTTATTGTGTTAGTTCAATTTTACCCCATCCGCACTGACTCTATTTCCAACATTTACTGATTAAGTTAATCAGCCTTTCGGAAAACGGGGGGTTTTCCGAAAGGCTGATAAACTTAATCAGTTGTCAAATCGACGACTGATCAAACGACCATGAGACTGACAGCCAATCACAGCGCTTAACATGACATTTGACAGATGATTAACAAAATTTTATTTCAAAAACCGGGGGTTAAAGTTTTAACAAACCAAGTTATCGACTGACTGCTAAAACCAACCTAAACTATCTCATATTTGTCGGGGTGGAAGCTGATCTCCTGGGAGTAGTCGACTGGCGAGCTGTCCTCCGTCTGCGTGACCTTCATGGCCTTCAGGAGTGCCAGCGAAGTGTCTGATGTCCACATCACTGTGAGCGGGAAGAAGTCGTTGGGTACCGCTGGGGTCACACTACGAAGAAAATTTACATAATTATGATCAACTATTACAATCTTTTATTTAACTTGCAATGTATGTAGGTATGTATCTGTAATGTTACATAATGTTTTTACATTTCGCTGCTTAAATTCAAAGGGGCCATAAGTCGAAAAGTCTTTTTTACTGGGTGTCTTTTTCGAACATAGATGTAAACATAATTAATACGTTTTTTTTTATTTGTGTCCCTTTTGAATTTAAGCAGCGATTTATGTAAGTATATCTTTATGTATGTATGTCAGTACGTAACTATGTTTGTTAGGGTGCAACTAAATTTTGAAGCAGATATTTAACCCATTTCATATACAGAGTGGCGTCGCTATTTTCATTCACAAGATTTAGAACGACGCGTCGTTCTAAATCTTGTGAATGAAAATAGTTTAAAAGCTTTTGTTTAAACATATATTTAAATCAAAACTTCTTTTAATTCTAATTCGGTGTAAGTACCATGCTGTCTCTGTCAGTTTGAGGCGTAAATTAGCGACAGAAATAGATTGAAAAAAACTTAAATCTTAGTGTCAAGTTACTTGATGTTGAAATTGGGTATCAATTATTGAACTAACTAATTTTGAGCTAATATTTTGTAAACTGACTGTATACCCTTTTGGATTGATTTATCCTTCTGTTACAGCCTGTTTTACAAACTTGAAATCATTTTGTTGCAGGAAAGGTAAAAGTATTTATGTAATTAAAACTCACGTGAATTCAAGGCTGCCAGATTTCTGTTGCTTGTTGATGATCGGTATGCTCCAGATTAGGGTACGCCCCTTCTGTGCATAGCTGCCTTCCCATTGGTGGACCACCACGGATGTGTTGCCAGAACTATAAATATAACACAGGTTAATAATATGGCGTGGCTAGATATCGCGAGGGATAGAGAGGTTTGGAATACGAAAGCGGAGGCCTTAGCCGAGCAGTGGGAACTAAAATAGTCAAATAACAAACAATTGATATGTTAATATATAGGGACTATCACAAAACAAAGCTATACAGCAAGCAAATGTAATCTAAAATCGAAACCATTAAAACATCCAACTTATTAATGCAGTTCTTGAATTATAGTTACGAGCAATCAATCAAGTTTCTTAAGACCAAAAGTATCAAAATGAGTTCACTCATTTCAGAGCTAAGTGACACTAAGCTACCAATAAAAATATAAGATTAATAATGTACATATAATATTGATCTTATATAATTATACACATGCAGGTTGCCTGAAAGAAATTGCCATAAGCAATAAGGCCACCTTTTGTACACTATGCATGCTTTGTCATAAAATTTAATTTTTAGGGTTCCGTACCCAAAGGGTAAAACGGGACCCTATTACTAAGACTCCGCTGTCTGTCTGTCCGTCTGTCTGTCTCCAGGCTGTATCTCATAAACCGTGATAGCTAGAAAGCTGAAATTTTCACAAATGATGTATTTCCGTTGCCGCTATAACAACAAATACTAAAAACCACATAAAATTAATATTTAAGGGGGGCTCTTATACGACGGTGGTACGGAACCCTTCGTGCGCGAGTCCGACTCGCACTTGGCCAGTTTTTTATATTTCTGTAATAAAAAATAAATAAATATTAAATGTTATTATAACAGTCTTACGGCAATGGTATGTGTATGTTGACATCGTTGAGCGTCAGATGCTCGTGTTCCAGCTCATACTCGATGTTGACGTCACAGCCGCCGCCAGTGCCCTCTGACGGCCAACAGTTTACTGTAACGAAACATATAAATAAGGTACTTGAATATTAAGACGCTGTTTCTCAGTTACACTAAAAATTTAGTTACAATGAACTAGGTTCTCTGTTACTTCTTCTCCACAGCCAAAGCAGCGGCGAAGGGTGGTCCAATTTGGTATCGTCTATTGTAATATATACTTGTGATGTGGTACTTTGTAGCCTATATTGAATTTTGAATATTATTGTTGAAATAGTAAACAAATGCCACACTACACATTTTTACATGTTGGTTATTCTCACTATAACAATCTCACAATAAGTCAGCTACGCGTATGATGTAGCTTTAGTGAGAATAACCCAATATGTAGGAGGAATATTTAGAAATTTGGTAACTGTAGGCTGCTGTGCTATATTTTCAAAATTCTTACTGTTGAACTTTACCGGTTATTGAACCTTGTTATATGTCTTTAATCCCTACTTATTATTAACAACACTAATAAAGATGGTATCATACCTGATAGCGGCGCAAGTTTATCATCGTTAGCGTTGAGCCGCCACTTGAGCACGCCGACATCGCTGTGCAGCGGGAAGGCTCGCTGGCTCTGCTTGAGGCCGATCACGCCGGACGCACGGAACGCCTCCTTGTCTACGTTAGGGTGCGTCTGTAATGGATATACTCTTAACCGACTTTCAAAAGAGGAGGTTCGTAACTCGTCTGTTATTTTTGACCGATTAAAACAATTTTATTCTTATATAAATGTCAAAAGCGGTTTATTAGTTTCGTTTTTAAATCTATAAATAAAGGGATATAACTTGTAAGAATTTGAATTTGCCAAGATATTGAATCAACGATAAGGCGTATTTTGTACATTGTGTAATGTTATATTGATTATATTCTTATTTAAGTCGTAAAAATAGCAAAGACGCCAAAAATATATTTTAGAATTAGATTATTTAGCAATGTTTTTAAATTAATGTTTATTGTGTAATCAATTATTTTTTGTTACCATAAATTATGTAATATAATATTACCTGTAGTTGTAGCGGCCTGGTGTCCTTGTTGTCGACGTGTACGTGTATGCGCGCGAACTGCTCGTTACTGATGCGCAGAGTGAGCAGACCTGGGGGGTACACATAGCGAATTAATGTAGTCATGTTGTATACAAAGGGACAAAATAACGCCTACACTAAATGTTAACTTAAAAGATCTGACGACTAATTTCTATTTTAATATTTTTTTTCTTTGGAGCCTTTTGATTGTGGTATCCAAGTAAATACTTTTATTTAATTAAAAATTTAAATCTCAGTTGGGTTTCATAATTTTCGTATGTTATTGCCATAGTATATGTTTAATTATAACTATGTTACCAATCAAAGTAACTACTTAGAGTATAAATCTAGGTTATTACGTCACTAACTTACCGCTAAGTTCAAAGTTCTGGACGTCCCCGTCTCGGCCGGCGACCAGCGTGAGTCGCTCCTCAAAACGTAGATGTACACTACAACAATATAATATCATGTTAGGCGAGTAACTAGATAAGAAAAAACTGTAGTATTTGGGTAGCAGCTTTGAATTTATGTTCATGCGTATCTAAAGCGCTATTTACTGCTGTATTCAAAAATATTAATCGTTACTTAAGGGATTTCTCAGTTAAGTAAACATAATTTTTTCCAAGTACCACAGAGAGTTGATTATTTTTCTTGATTCCAAGCACGGAATAGCGACTAATGAAAGTCCCTCATCGATATCTGTCTTAACGACGACCTCCGTGGTCGAGTGGCGTACGCACCGGTTTTCAAGGTGTCGCCAGCTCTGAGGTCCCGGGTTCGATCCCCGGACGGGTCAATGTAGAAAACCACTTTTCTACATTGTCCCGGGTCTGGGTGTTTGTGGTACCTTCGTTGTTTCTGAATTCCATAACACAAGTGCTTTAGCAACTTACTTTGGGTGCAGAGCAATGTATGTGATGTTGTCCGCATATATAAAAAAAAAAAAAAAAAAAAAAAAATACCGCTTGCAAAGAGTCCCGCGGCCTAACAACAAAGAAAACCGACCTGAAAGCGTGAGCTGAAACGGAGCCACTGAAAATGAGTACTATTTGGTAGGTACTAACTTCTAATGGTCCGGCAAAATGTATATGATGAGTGAGTACTTACTCCTTATGGTCTGGCGGCGGCGGTTTAGCGGCGTCGGGTCTGACGGCGGCGGCGGCGGCGGGCACGGCGTCGCCCTCGCTGCGCAGCCGCGACACGAACGACTCCGTGTCCGTGCCGCGAGCGCCCAGCTTCATGGCCGACCGACCCGTTGCCGGACGACCGCTAAACCAACAAGAACACTCATTACACATACCCGTAATAAACGTTACATTCAAAAGTTAGGAAACCTAAATAACATTGCAGAAAATTGATGATTCTTTAAAATACTTATTAGATTCATAAATTATAGCTAAGAACTATCTCGAACTCTTCAGATTTACAATAAAATAAAACCGCATTACAATCGGTCCATCAGTGTCACAGACAGATACGTAGACAGACCGACAAGTTAAACTGATAACACCTCTCTTTTTGCATTGGGGTTCAAAAAAAGACATCAATTAAATGAACTATCGCTAAGGTTGGAGATAGTTCATTTATTGAATCCCAACATTGTCATCTATCGATGACAATGTCTGGGAAAAAAGTTGTATTTCATCTTTTCGATCGTGAATGTCCATTAATTAAAATATGATCCTTATTATAAAACTATTTTAGAAAATCTTTCTTAATTTTATTGTGTTCTTCAATTATTGCATTTAATTTGCAACTATGTGATATATAGTATAGCTATGTTACTTACGTATCGCGAGCCGGCGTGCTCGGTACCTTCTCGGCGACCGGGTCAATAGATGCCGAGGAAGACATGGATGAACTGCCGAAACCGCTCCCTATAGATATATTAGCATATTATATACATGTAAGCTTTTGTACCAGTTGGACTCACAGTCAGTAGATACTAGTGAAGACAAATCGAACAAGCCCAGACACAATAGGATCATTTCGTTACGTTCCTAAGGCCTCAGAAATATATATTTGCGAAAAATGTAGAAACAATATATGAAAATAAAAAGTTATACATACAGAACATTCTGCCCTCATGGGCATGGATACAAAAAATAAAACAAGAAAATACCTTACAAATCACAACAAGATCCAGAAAGAAAACGCTTTACAAAATACAAGCCAAAATCTATAAAAAACTATAAATAACAATATTACGTAAGATACAGATATTTAAAAAAATCTAGGATCATTAATTAATCTTTAATAGAGTAATGACCATCTAATATAAACATAGTGCATAATACTATTAAGCTCACCGAAGGACATCTGCGAGCGTGGCGGCGCTCCTCGCTTGGCGGCCTCGAGTCTCTCGCGCTGCAGCTCCTTCGCGCGCTCGCGCATGCGGTTGGCAGCCTCGCGCTCTTGCGTCTACACAATAACATAGACTCGTAGATACTATGGCAACCCTATAGTTGTGACCGGAAAAGAATAGGCAACCTAACGTTTCCTTATTCTATGGGCTTCATACTTTCGATTGGTATAGAATTTATCTAATAATCATACCGGTGAAATGTTTAAAAATTTTTTTTTTTTTAATTTTAGTTAAATATACTCTGGACTGAAATTTGCTAGGCAACCCATATGCATTATGTTTATTGACATATTAAATTAAATATAAAATACGTTTCATTAAATAAGCATCTCGGTGAAGGTCGGTCTTAACGGGATCTTAGTACAGTTCAGAACTAGTGTTCCAGTAAACTGTTTTTGACACACTGATGAAAATCACTCAAATTATATTTAATTCTAAATTAATTAATTTAAGTTATAATTGGGAGAGTAGTTCTTGCAATAATGCATAAGTGCATGAGGAACTGACTGGGTATGAATGTTAAACGTAAATTTTAAATATTAAGTATTTTAATGGCACTGACCTGTCGCACAGCTTGATAAATCTTCTCTTCATGGGAGTCCATCTCGACAAATGAGCGCACCTGTTAGTAAGGAAATATTTCCAACGTATTATTTAGCCAAAGAAAATAACGATTTCATTTTATTAACCATATACGTTTTGTATTTCTTGTTTTTTCTCATTTTAATTCCAAAAGTTAATTCAAATCTTTCTTGTAATAAATTCTGTCTTTACTTTTGTCTATGATTCTAATTTTATTGTTATATGGCAATACTAACCTGAGCCAAGTTGACACTCTCCCTGTAGCCAAGAGCAACAATCTCGTCGAAAGCAAACAGCAGATTGAATGCCTGGTTCAAAACCTCTGCCTCTGTCAACTGGGTGCAGTATTCTGGGACCTGACATAATAATATTATCAAATGTCAAAATATTATTAAAATACATACTTACACAGAAAAACATATTGAAGATTGTGAATTTATAGATGGATAAAATATTTCTTATTGCACGCCATGAGATACAGCATTAAACAAAATTAATCACTGAATAGAGCTGTCAAGTGTAAATTTTCTCATTCAAATCTGACTGGTAGTTTATAAGATTAGTGCATCTAAACAAAAAACCGTTAGCTTTATCATAATAATAACATTAGTATCAATACTGATATTTTCCACACCACCTTTGCATGGACATGGTATAAAAAAAATTAATATTTCATCATAATTTTTTAAAAAGCTACTATCCTTACTATATGTCAGTGAACAACTTATAAAAATATATGTTGTGTATAACCAACATGCTATAAATAAATCTATTTGTATAATACTCACAACTCTACTGAAGAGCCGTAGTGTCTCCAGATCCTCAAGAATGTTGCTGGCTTTGGTGGTGATGAGTAGCATGTACAGCTTATCAAGAGGCTGGTATACATATCTATAACAAATTATATAAAGTGTCAGTTGAACAGGGGGAGACCTTTGCCCAGCAGTGGGACAATAAACTGGTAACATAGAAAAAGTGCTTTAAGTATCATTTATCCAGGAAATAAGACAAGTTTGAAGTTAAAATAAATAAGTTATGTTTGGGATATAACTTTAATAATAATATTTACATAAAGGTTTGAGTTGAAAGTCTGGTATGATTGTCAAATTAGATTAAAATTACTTTAATAAAAGTTACTTTACTGCAAGTAAGTTTAATATAAGTTATTCATCAAACTGCTACATTTCTTATGCTATGTTATATTAACATACATGTTTTCATATAATATTACAACCACTGTATACATTATGTATAGTTATAAGTAGTATGTTCTAATAAGACTTGTTAGATCATTATTCCATAAGTACCTGACAGATTCGGTTTCTACAAACGTGTGTTGACGTCCTCCAGTCATTAGCTTAGGGAAGGCAGCAAGCAATCCTTCTATACGTGCTTTCGTCATCTCCACGAATTGACGTGAAACCAACGCTGAAAATATCATTGTGTTTTAGACACTTGCCTTCAAAATACATTATATAAATGATTTATTACTTTACGAAAGTGAAGTTATATACCTTTCCCCGATTTTGTACATACTGTTGCCGCTATGAGCACCTGAAATAACACAAAAACACTTTAGGAAACTATAAACATAAGCCGGATTTTTATTACACGTTTTATGCAGCATAACTATATCTGTACATACTAAAATACACAGAATGGTATAGAAGCTTATTTTCACATATTCTAAGAATGATTACCATTTTGTTTTAGCTTTTAATTTCTCAATTATAACATAAAAATCACAATATCAGAATCTGCAAACTTGACAGCACACACGAAGGTGACGTGTAGAACTTTTTTTTAATAATGTTGCCAATTTCTAGTGCTGTCATATATGGGTTTTCTCTTCTGTATCCGAACGTAGATTTTACGATAAGGAATTTTAGAACCGATAAAGTCATTTCCTAAATGTTGACATATGGTAGAAAAACTTTCTTCGTGTCTATGACCTAGATAAATGTCAAATTTGTCAAAAGTAAGCAAAGCACATTGGGGTTATTGTTCGTTTTTTACCCAATTCTAACGTATTACTTGTATCTTTCCACATAATTAAGATAATTAGTTAAAGTGTTCAGTTACGCCGTACTAATAATGGAGGCTTTTATTTGATTTGGTGTCTAAATTCTATGGAATACGTTTGCATACCACAGAAGCCTAATAACAGTGGTGAGTGTGGATTTTTAATTATTTTGTATTGGTATTTAGATGTAGTGTTTCTGCTCACATTCTCCCGAGTATGCGTGTATTGTAAACGAGTGTTTCCGTCATTATTTTCGCTAATGGTCAATCGTTTGATTTGCATACAATGATTCCAATTTTCTTTATGCCTGATTTATAGATAATCTTTTCATCCAATAACGTTCACAGTTTGTGGATACGTGATCGTACTGATCATGCCGTCGGTACAGATGGCTGTATACAGTATTGTGTATCTGTGAAGTTTAGTGTTTGTTATTAAAAACTTTAGTAGTGTAGTTTTAATGTTTTTGTGTCATGGAAGAGACTTATCTTATTGATAGTGACAACGAGGTATTTATTTACTCTTTTTATTCTCATGTTTGCTCCCTTTTTTCTTTTAATTTTGTCAGGTACTTTTGTAAGACATTGAACCTATACATCCTAAGACCAGTAAAGGTTTGATCATACCAAAAATTATGTAAAAAAATTGTGCCTGTGATACTGAAGGACTTTATTGACAGTCCACAGTTGAGAAGTATGTGTAGTCATGAAGAGATGTGATGCATGCCGTGTCCGTTCAGAACGGAGGACGGAGGGGACAGATGTCAGACCGTCCGAGGACTCGGGAGACAGGGACCCGCTGATAGACTCAAGTACTGTCTCTCAGGAGGACACTTACGATAACCAAAATTTAGTAAGATTAACATTTAGTTACGTAGTTAGCACTTCTGTATGTGCACCGTAATCTTTATTAGTGCACTATTTTGGTTCTTTTTGTGACTGTCTTTTTATATCACTGCATCATAATTGTTTCACTGTAGTGTTTTATTTATGTATTGTGATTGTTCTGGAGATTGTACAGTCACATGCAAAGATATGGATATACTCTCCAATTTTTAATTGATTTTTTTCTTCAATTCTAGAATGATATTGTAAAACATGTTATGAGGAAATTATTTAAAACTGTTCCTTAATCATGTACATATTTTTCTTTTTGAGTTACTACAAATAATCCTTACTAAATTGTTTTACAATTTCGCTACATGTATACATATTTTTGCTCGTGACTGTACATATTGCTAGGTTGCAGGCATTTCACACACCTTTTTGTTTTAGAGAAAAACATTCCTTATATGATGCATTATTGGTTCTCTATCATAAGAATATATTATTTAGGTTATTACATTGTCTTACGTATGTTTAGATATTTGTATTTGACCTGAATTCTGATTAAACACATAGTTCAAACTTTACTAGACCATAAACATACTTCCATAGCTCTGTTTTACTATGGTTCTATTCAAAAGAAATAACATTCTACTTAAGAATTTAACAATACATTATACCCAATACTATTTATCTTAGAAATTCTAATAAATCTTAGAAAATCAATCGATTGACGCGTCATCGGAAAGTTCATGATTTCGATGCCATTACGAATGATAATACTGGATCGATTTTTTTTTTTAAATGTCTTATATTTTGGGCTACGAGTTCGTCAGTTATAGTTCCGAATTCCACGAAGACGCTAGTTCGCACGTAAATGGGTATCAACAAATAAGGAAAATCACCTCTTTTATTTGCTTTAAAATTAAAGCTTAATCAGTTTCGAAGTGTTACCGATATTCAGTCACAGATTTACTATATTAGTAATATATTAAGCCTGTATTGTGCCATAGTGGGCAAAGGTCCTCCTCCATACTTTCCAGGCGTCTCGGTACCTCGCTTCTTGCCAATTCCCAAGGTAGCCTTTATCCAGTTCGTTTTGCCCCTTTGTGTTGTACTGTGGCCCCTTTGAGTCCCAATTCTGAGTTTTAAAAGCCCTTTGCATTACATACCCGACTCACGACTCTCGACATCTTAACTGCAGGGATAGCCAAGTTGTATAGCTCGCCACGCCAAGTACCACTACGCGATGTGCTGTGCGTTCGATCCCCGCATGGGACAAATATTTGTGTGATCCACAAATGCATGTTACAACTCTTGCTGGCCTTTGTGAATATATAATAATAATATAATATTCCGGGACAACTCACACACGGTTATCTGATCCCAAGCTAAGCAGAGCTTGTGTTATGGTAACCAGACAACTGATAAACATACTTATATATTTCTAAATACATACATATTATAGATAAATTACACCCAGACAACCAGAACAAATGATCGTGCTCATCACACAAACATTTGTCCTGGGTGGGAATCGAACCCACGACCTCCGGTATAGCAGTCAGGGTCACTAACCACTAGACCAACAGGCCCGTCAAATATGATTTGAATGTGTATCAAACCCCCAAAATAAGGATTAAATACCTTAACAAAGTACGTAAATAATATTTCGTCTGTCCTAATCCACTTTGCGATTTGCTTGTATGTCACATATCATCCAAATCCGTTCAGTCGGGCGTAATTAACTAGCGAACGCCCACGTACATTCATCATTTTCGGATTATGCGACAAACAAAACGGTATTTCTGCGTAGGTATCAAAAACAGCTTTTTTTGTTGTTATAATATATTTTGCGACCCGTCGTTAAGAGTTTGATTGTCCCGTACTAACAAGGTACGGATATCGTGGCGGATGACTCTGATAATACCCTTAACTTTTAATTTAAAGGAACCAAAACCCGTATCAGTCAGTAGATGGAATGGTCCATGTAAAATACGGTATTTAGGTGACCGGAAGCTGGGCCCTAAAAAGTTTGGAAAAACGCAAAGCAAGAAGAAATATATTAGTCCCGCTTTTTGACCAATACGCTGGCAGGACCCTAACGAACATGGTCTTGTTAAAAGTTTGGATTTTTCAAAAATACCTGTTCATAACAGAGAAGTCTTTGTAGACGTAGCTACGTTTAAATATGAAACTAGGTTTCATTTACATAGATATTAATTAGACTTGTATCTTTAACCTTTAAAACCTTATAAATAAACATCATGCAAAACATCCGCATTCATACAAAAAAATGCTGCATCTATTTGGTAAAAAAAGTTTACTAAAGACAAGTGCTGTCTGAAATATTGTACTGACAGCGTTACATTTTTCGCTATCGTAGAAAGTAAACAAAGAAAAAATGTATTGGTCATTTACAGCGACTGATAAAAACCTTAACTAGATTAAAAGAGATTAAATGTACGTGAGATAATATCGACGCCGCCATCTTTTTTGAACTCCTCGCAAATAGTGATGTCGCTAATCTGTCTTACATACAATGCAGGGATCAAAATACAATGGCGAGGATTTCCCGCCTTTAAGTATTACTCTTAAAAGTGAAGGCAAAGGCAGTCTCTGTGATGCCTTGGAAGAATGCGGTAGTGTTTATATGTCAATCTATTTGTTTTACCGTTTTACGTCATAGTGTGGTTAATAAGAAAATGAGATATCAGTGATTTTAAATCTTTTCATATAAAAAGACATATTATAATTTGGAAATGAAGAAGAAAATCAACATAACAATAACGCCGAAAAAGGTAGTACTTTTGTTTGTAATTTATAAAAAAAACTTTTTGTTTTGTACACTCTTTTGAAGTTCGCGCCAATACGTTACGCTTCCGATTCATTGATTTCGTGATGTTGATCGAGTAATTTATTGAAAATCTCATTATTCCCTTCACATGAAAACGCTATTAAAATGAAAATTTCTTTATTATTAAGTCATATTAAGCGGCCATGCGAGAACTTGACTGATAAGGTCGTGTACATGTTTATAAATATTTTTCGCCTGCCATTTGAAATAAGGCTTGTGGTACACTCGTACACTGTGTTAACCTAAAACTAAATAATTTATAAATTATGTATACGACAGATTTCGCGGTCGAACGTCAAACTTTTTCGGTTCTAACAAATAAAAGCATGTCATTGTGTATTTTGTTTTGGATACTTTATCTTTGTTGTGACTTGCAAAATTGTAATATATCTAAAAAGTCATTGACTTTTTGAAATATATACGTTCTATACTTAGATTGGGTTAGTGTATCACTATTTGAAAATGCAGTGTTGTTCTAGAATTTAGAAGAATTTAGAATTTAGAATCAATACTTAATGTTATGCGAAATAAGTGCAGACGCGAATCAGTATTCTCATCATTCATTTAATTAGTTAACTATGAGAGCGAAACTAGTTGACGATGCTGCAAAAGTTGGTGTTGAAAGTGGTTCAATTTGGCACGGGAACGATTTTAAAATGCAAAAAAGAGAGGCCTATTTTTGGCAGCAGAATGATAAATGGGCAATCTATAATAAATATAAATAATATCCACATATTTGAGTCTTCTTGACTAGGTGCCTTAAGTTATAGAAATAAGATTTTAGTGAAAACACCTACGGGCCTATAATAACCTCCTTTTTTCCGTCGGTTAAGACTACATTAAACACCATAACTCAGTTTTGTAGCACAATAATAAGCGAAATTATGTATCGTCGTGGCAATCAGTCCTTGCCGTGGTAATTTATCCCATCAAAAACACAAATGTGAAAGGCTGCCAAGTTCGATACTATGGGAATGCTTCGCCTATAAAAGAAGTGAGATCTGAATAAGTACCAAGTTCCATAAAAATACCTCAAATCATAAATAGTTATAGGAATGCACACTTGATTTCCAGCAGTTTTTAAGGTACATTTTGAATAAGAATCATGTTACATAGAAATACCTAAAATTATAATAGTCAGAGAAACGAACACCGGTTTTTTTAGCAGTTTCCTGATAACATTTATTATTTTCAGCACTTTTTAATGATGTTACTTCGCAAGTTTTCACACACCACTCACCTTTTCAATGCAATGAATCGACACCTTTGGACTGCAATGTGTCAAGTATATAATTTTCTATTAAAACTTGCCAAGTTACATCATTAAAAAGTACTGAAAATAATAAATGTTATCAGGAAACTGCTAAAAAAACCGGTGTTCGTTTCTCTGACTATTATAATTTTAGGTATTTCTATGTAACATGATTCTTATTCAAAATGTACCTTAAAAACTGCTGGAAATCAAGTGTGCATTCCTATAACTATTTATGATTTGAGGTATTTTTATGGAACTTGGTACTTATTCAGATCTCACTTCTTTTATAGGCGAAGCATTCCCATAGTATCGAACTTGGCAGCCTTTCACATTTGTGTTTTTGATGGGATTTCATTTATTTTTGTTAGGTGTAGGTTCTTTAATATTTTTTTATCACTTTTGCTTTAGGAAATGTCTCATTCCACTTAGTTGTAAAATTAGAAATTATTTAGACTATGCGAGAAAAAATAGTCTTTTCATTTTTGTTTGACTGATTTAGCGCACCTAGTGTACCTAGTGACCTGCTTTGCACTTCGTAAATCGTGGGTTCGGTTCCCGCAACAGACACACACAGAGTGGTGAACAATTTTATTGTTCTTGTCTTTAAGACAAACATGTATAGTCTTAAATTGGTATGTATCTAAATTTAAATAAGTCTTATCTCATTTCCACTCCATACCTACTTATAGTAGAACAAAATTACACATTCGTTGTTTTCGAAACTGACTCACACTTGGCCGTTTTCAGATTTTTACTTTATTTCGACCTAAAGACAAACCTTCGAGCTAAATTTCAGGTCGGTACGACCATTGGAAGATACAGTCATTTAGTTCATTATGACTTCATAGTAGAAAAAAGTTACACCTTCGCTATTTTTAAAACTGACTCACACTTGGCCGTTTTCAGATTTTTCCCTTTACTTTAACCTTAAGACCTATCTCCATGCCAAATTTCAAGTCAGTACGACCATTGGAAGTGGTCTAGGTTTTTGATGAGTCAGTGAGTCAGTGAGTCAGTGAATCAGTGAATCAGTGAGTGTATAGTAAAAATAGCGATTTTCTGACGTCAATATCTCAAGAACTGCTATAGGTAGAATAATGAAATTTTGTATTCTAGACAATTAAGGGGATGTCAACAGACCCTCGAAATTTCATATGCGTAGATAAAATATGTTTTGAGTTATAGGGTGGTCGAAATTGGCCCGAAATGGTTCGTGTAATATAACCCACGGCCGGTGTGTCGCTTTTTATTGCTCGAACTTGGCGGACACACTGCCGTGTGTCTAGATTCTAGCATGCATTCGTTATGTGGCATTTAAGGTTCCTTATTCCAAACAAACCTTATTTCTTAACAGTCTTGTAATAAGAATTAAACCTCTTTGGTGGGTACAGCGTTACTAATACAACATGTTAGCGAGGAGAGATTGGTTACAGGCGATTAACTGGCGATCATAAATGTAAAAATAATCAATGATTTTCTTGCGACCAGTGTATCTTGAAATGTAAGCGAAAAATGTTTTAAAATAATCGTATTATGGTTTGACAGTGGTCTAATTAATAATGGTCATTTCGTATAATCAGGATTAACGTAAAAGGCCGAAAAATACCGCAACAAAAATTACTTTATTAGTTGTTTTGTTTGTTTAAAATAAGTTTTTTACGTCATAGGTTTCGAAAAACAAGTAATTACGTTCAATATGTATGTATTTAAGACAATTAAACTACACGCTAAGTTTTACTTGCCCATTGTGAGGTAAGTTGACATCCGCATTATTTTAAACTGAAAAGCGCGTTACAATGAACATTATATTGAATAGGCACTAAAATACATGTTATACCTAATACCGCTTAAACAGAGCCGCTTTGTTGATCTATATACAGTAAAAAGGAAAAATGGTAAATTCCTGACTAGCACCTAAACTAAAGCCAATCTGGAAAGAGAATGAAACGTTATTACTAATTACGCAATTATCAACTTAGACAACATGTGTTTAAGTTCATTTTAGAATGACAAATATTACCGAAAACGGCCTAAAAGTAATTTGAATGTGATGGAAACTAAACTGTTAGTCATTGAATTAAGGTTCATAATCCCAAAGCACGGTCATTATTTCTTGAATGTGGCTGATATATAGTAAGGTTTTTTTTGCCAATTTATTTCCATATCTAAAACTCCCTAAAGTAGGATATAACAAGACCTAACCTTTTCTTATAATACTTTAGGAAACTCAAAACTTAAAACGTTCTACTGCTATCATCATCATCATCATTCAGCCAATCATAGTCCACTGCTGGACATAGGCCTCTCCCAATTTGCGCCATAATAGTCTACTGCTATACATAATTATTTATTACAAGTCTCTATATTTACCTGGTATTGTAACCAAAATCCAAAATGCTTATAAAACTTCATCCTTATACCGAAAATATTTACACAGCAGCCTGTATACATGGCTATAATTTAACACTTGGAGTAAACCTAAAGACCTGTTAATAGGCCTTATACAAAGTTTTCAGTTACTTTTGTTTTCTATACAAAAGGAAACTTGTTCGTATCGTGTTACTTCTCTTTCACAAGTAAAGAGTAAAGCGGATCGCACGGCGGGTTAAACTTTTCGACAACGCTTGTGTTTCAAAGAAACAGATAATTTATGAATTTAAAGACTCAACTTTTCGCTAAGAAATTGAATAATGGCCATATATAGCTTATTTAATACCTACTAGCTTAGGTGAGTGTGCCCACGGTTTCACTGGCCATGCTTTTCACGTGATGATAGTCTATACATTCATCGAGAATTGGGCGTCAAATGCAAAAAGGTTGTATCAAATCCGACTGGTAGAATAAGAGATTAGCGCTTTCAGACAGCAAACGCTTTAGCTTTGTATGAGTAGATTTAAAAATATGTAGCTAGTCAATAGAAGTGATGTAAGGATTCTAATTTATACCATACGTCCAAAGTTCAGTTATTTAGTAATAATGGTGGAATAAATAGGATAGAAAAAAACAAGGTTAATTTTCATTTTCTTTCTTATAGAAACTGGTATACCCTACAAAAGGTCAAAAACAAAAGTTCTTTCGAAACAGATGTTGTTTCTCTAATAAACTATGTATGGTTTTGTCTGATCGATGTGTGTACAAGGTCTTGGTAATTTAATATGGCTTTGCGAAGTTCTAGGGCGAGGGTATATAGTTTATTAGATTTCAGTACGGTTTCTCCCCAAAGTTTCGCCTTTAATCTCTGAGTGCTAATTTGTGAATAAAAAACTTTAGTTCTCGAAAGCAAGGTTAGAAGATCTGGCTAAATTAATTTCTGAGATGGTACCCATTTTGAAGATTATGCAATGATTATGTTTAATTTGTTAGATTGTTAAGTTTCACTACGCCATTTACCACTGCGCGCAACGTGTTGCAGGTTAGATCATCGCAAAGGTCAAGAATTTGTGTGATTCACAAATGCCTGTCCCAACTCTGGGATCTTTATGGATGATTATTGTATATTAATGTTTGTAAAACCGTCGCGATAAAGCAGTTAACATACATACATACATACAAGTGAAGCTAGTAAAAGCGTGTTAAAAAATGTGCGAGAAAAGTAAAAAATAACGGCTAAATAAAATATGGTTCAGGAGATAAATAATCAACACACATAGATATCAAAGTTTGTACATTTGTCTGTTTATATGTTTGTTACCTCGTCACGCAAACGGCTTATAGGATTGCAAATATTGCAATGACATTGGTTGCGTGGATTAACATACAAGGGTGCTTTTATCCAGCGATTTGTTGGACGGACGGTGGTAACAAAACCTAGTTTGTAGTACTCTCTTACTTACTGACGTTTTCATGGGTGAAGCCGCCAATGGAGGTAAACAATTATCTGTAAAAGTAATCCATTATCAGGCTGTCGCGAAGGTTATAACTCAGGTCACAGTCTGAGGCTATCTTGTTGCAAGTTAAGAGACAACGGTAGGAAACGGTGCACATAATGTGCATTATAAGCTATTGCTTGCAGACACGCTATGCATGCTGGTAGTGGCTTGTAACACGAATCTTGGCTTAAAATGATATCGGTACGTCTAACCCCCAAATGAAGTGGAATTTAACTTTGAGACGTTCTTAAAGGTCTATCTGTCGCTACTTTTAATCTTAAAGTAAAAGAGACAATACTACTTATAATAATAAGAAATAAAAAAATTAAGAAACCCCTGTTTTTTAATAACTTTTAATAAACTGAACCGATCTTGATGAAACGACATACGTAGTGATCCTGCTGATAATATTCATTGTATTGAAGATCAAATTGCATTGCCGGTATCTGTTACGTCACTTGCGGTGTAAATCCAACCACTATTACTTAAAGATTATCTAATAACCAGTAATTTTTCCTTCCTTCTACCCTAGCAGGACATTTTCATTTCCTGACAAAATTTCTGAATTGTCGACTGGCCTAGCTACAGTTTAGTTCAGAATTTCGTTGGTATTGTCTTCTCCTTTAAAATTTCTTATTTAATCAAGCATTTAAGGCTTGGATAATACCAAGCGCTCCGTAAACAAAACCTAGTTTAAAATATAGGCTTAACAATTCCATTAATATTTTCTGATACGTTTCATGCTCGGTTCGTTTTCCGTTATCAGTACCTTAATTGTATTGGCGTCGATAAAGCGAACGCTCCAATTGTTCCTTTAAGAAATGTTATCGGAGCGATACCGAGCGAGCCTGATGTGAAGTGAACCTTAGACAACGTTTTAGAAATGTGTTCGCGGTAAGAAACTAACTAACCAGCTTTCGAATGTGTCATGCACACGCGATATGCATGGTGGATGGTGACATGCTTCTTGTAATTATATTTGAGTTGGTTTCGAGTTTTCGTAGCTAAGAGTTGGCTGTATATTTTTTTGTCTGTCCGAGTGTTTTCATTTCATATTCACAACCCACATACGTATTCTTAATAGTTCACATAAACAATTTATATAAAAAAAATACAATAATTGTACATTTGATGTAGAAAGGCGAGCTTAACTCAAAATTGAGTTTTCTACCAGCAGATCTCTAAGCTATAGAGACATCTGATATGAGTTAAGGAAGAAAGAAGTAGTACATACTGATTTCTTATATTAGATTTCAAACTAGATCTGTGGAATCTTGGTTCATAAAACATTTGCACTTACGGAAGTCAGTCGTACCAATTATAACCAGATCTCTCTCGTGTTGCATTATCTCTGAATACTGTATAAATATATTATCAGGGTTTCAGGTAATAGAATAACTTGGCTACCAGTTAAAATAGGCCACTATGACTGATTTTAACAGAAGTACATGACTTACATCGTGAAGGATGTATCTTCTTTTGCCCAGCCTTTTCCCAAGCTATGTCGAGGGCATATTTTATTATTTCTAAATGATTAGGAAATGGTGAAATGTGTCATATTCTACTAAACGCATTAAACCAACGAGATGTGTATCTATGTCACTTTCACTACGATACAATTAGGAACCTATTACCTATCTGTGACATTAGTTAGAGAACAAGCTTTCTAGTGGATATATGTCTAGATACAGATCAATCTGTCTTGAATATATTATTATATTAGATTGCAATGAAGGGTGATTTACTAATAGCATGTCATGTGACTGAAAATCGTGATTATCTACCTTCTAAAGGTCCTTATATCGGATAACTTTGTACTTTCCAAATAATTAATCTTATTTCTTTAGTCCTAAGCTCCTTAATTTAATTCCTAAAAGATTGTGTTTTAGTTCCACAACAATGTTTTGATTTGAGTTGAAAATGATGCATTTGCTTAATTTCCGTTGAATTATATACTCGTTGCTTACGGACGAAACAGTTAGCGTCAGTGAAAGGCGCATTAAGTTAGGTTTTTATTCGTATTCCGACTTTAAAGAAGTCTTAGTGCCTAGTTTTTCCTTGCCTTAATGAACGTCTAGTTAAATAAATGAATATGAGTCAACTTCGTCTAATTAAATGAGTGTTAACACGGAACTTTGGTTTCGTAATTTATAAACGAGCCAGTAACTCTTTCTGTTACGATTACATGGTAAACTGCTGTACGATTTTTGATATACTTGGAATAAGAATAGTGATAACCTACGCTATTTACATAATAAGAATATAAAATACAGACATATATACATCTTTTTAAAAACACAGACACAATGAAAAAAAATCTAAATGAGATTCGTAAGTTAAGGTTGTATTTTAAACGAGCGTTGTTTTTGTGTCAACTTCAGGCACTAGCAAATAGCCGATTTACATTTCTGCCTATTAACAGCCTATTTAAATATTATTAGCATATTATTTTGTTTCCGCTCTACTGAAGTAATATATGTGCAAGTTATATCAAAGTCCTAATCTGTAATTTACACATGGTCAAAACATCAATAAATCAAAAAACACGAGTTTCTCACCAGATATTCAATAGGGTCTCGGGATGGACATTTCTTATTTGACAGGTATTTAGGAGGTAGTTCTTGAGTAATAAATAAACTAACATAACAATCATACATTCTTCAAATCCTGGGTAGTTTTATAAATAAATTATTATCCAAAACTTAATTATGAATACATATTTCGTTTTGCCTCAGGAGGATGTAATTAGAAGGATGTTGACTCAATTCTAGGAATAACATAACTTTGTTTGTTTACCTCATAATTATGTATAGCAAACGTTAATGTACACACGTGTAAACGTTGAGAATATTGGTATAAATATTTATATACTTGATTTATTTATGTATGTATTTTTTTAAGCCTGTACGGAAATTAATACAATGGTAGACTTAGTGTAGTTTTCGCAAGTGTGTAAATGTAGATAAGTATGGCAGGTCTTAAATCAATGTCAATAAATCAACGGAAAGCAAAATATGTAAGTAGAAACCAAAACCGTAATTTATCTTATGTATTAATTAGGAGAATATAGACAGCTAATAAATTATACTATATGTTCCAAAAACACGTTACAACATATTTGTCATTGATCAAATTACTGAATAACTACATTTCAGAAACATATTGTTAAAATACTTAAATTAAAACTTATTTCAGTAAGAACCAAAAAATTATGAGTACATACATATCAAAATTACTAAATCAATGATCATCAAATCTCATTCCTCAAAATTGACCAGGACATTCAAGAATTAATTTCAATGCACAACAATCCTATGCAGTTGGTCGGGTCATGATCTCAAATTAACGAACAGACAGACTGTGCCAGATCACTGACATATGCAAGTAAAGGCAGGTTTATACTGAGCTAGTGCGCTGGCGCTAGTGACTTGCCACTCGCCTTGCCATTTTACTAGACCTGCGATTATATACTCTTAACGGACGAAAACACAGGCTTATGTAAGACAGTAATATTATTTATCTTACTTCTCTTTTCGTGTACCTACGTGAGGTTCTTATGGTAGGGATGCAAGCTGTTAGAAAAAAGTTTGCTTCTCTCGTCGTTCCAGTGTGGTGAAAATGTAGTATCGTTCCTGACAATGCAGTTTTAGTTGTAAAATTCTGGGCCAAACTAATTACCACCGACTCGCTAAGATGAAATGCTAGATGCAGGCCTCATAAAAAATACAACTTTACCTTTATAAATACACATAAATACAAAGCTAGCATTAGCTTGTATATCGCTCTTAAAAGTACTGAACCATAAAAAATAGGGGGAAAATAAAATAAAAAGCATTTGTTAGTAAGTAAGTAGGTATCACATATTTTAAGCAGACATATTTTAGACGTTGTATTTGAAAATACTATGAAATTCACGGCAATGTCTTTATAAGTGGTCAGTTTCACTGGCGGCCAGTGGTGACGCAGTGTGAACCCGCCTTATAGTTCACTCATGATTTCATACAGTCCACACAGTCAATGGTGTCAGTGTATGGCCAAGGATTTTCCCGAACACAAGGAGACTTTATTCCAGTGTTTAATACATCATACACGCGTCTTTCCTGTTTACGTGATCAATGGTGTTCGACTATGACGGTATGTGACGATTTTAAGTTTTATTTGATCTTAACTTTAGTGAGGAATCGGTTTGAGGAAATATTTTGCTTAATATTATGGACTTGTGTTTAGATTTCAAGCTAGGATCCTCAAGTGGTTGTTTATTCTATAATCTCCTACATATTTAACCTTTAGCGTATTTGCGCTATCTAGGTAAATGTGCATTATAACTATTTATAACGATAATTTTTTTTTTATTTAATACGCGAGGTTAGTCGAAGCACATCAGTTAGTTATTGACAGCGTCTTTATTTCATTACAAGTTAGCTTGATAAAAGTATTTTTTAAGAAATCTATAAAATACATCTGTGTTTCCCTGTGTAACACTCGCGTAAACCTAAGCAACGAAACATAATGAAGGCTACCGCGATTCAAAAGTCCGCTAGGGTCGCTAGTCTCCAAACCTCGGTGGTCCTAACGCCTCGTGCAGAAGGCTCTATACCGGTATCGTCCGGTCCATGGCCGTCTATGGCGCCCCAATTTGGGGAGGTAACCTGACGGCCCGAAAAGCTGCGTTGCTGCAGAAACCACAACGAGCGCTGGCTGTCAGAGTCATCAGGGGGTATCGGACGATCTCCGGTGAGGCTGCCACCTTGCTCGCACAGTCGCTGCCCTGGAAGTATGAAGCCCAAATCCTAGCACAGCTGCATACTTGGCGCAGGCAGGCAACCCAGGACAGCGTACTCTCGCTGAGTGAGAAAAGGGAGGAGCTGCGAGCAGCAGCCCACGCGACCTGGCTCGAACGTCTCGGCGAGCCCATTGCTGGGCATAACACCATTGCCGCCATCCGACCTGTCTTTTGGGACTGGCTGGAACGGCGTCACGGAGACCTCACTTTCCGGCTGACGCAGGTGCTTACCGGACACGGCTGTTTCGGGACGTACCTGTGTCGAATCGGACGTGAGCAGTCGAAGGCGTGCCACCACTGCACGGCCCCAGAGGACAGCGCTGCACATACCTTGCAGGCCTGCCCAGCGCGGCGTGGCATAGTGAAAGACGCGACTTGGTCGCAGAGATTGGAGGGCAGGACCCCTCACTACCGGCTGTGATATTGGCCATGGTCCGGAGTGAGAGCGCCTGGCGGGCGATGGTCACTTTCAGTGAACTCGCGGTGGCAGCAAAGGAAGCCGCCGAGCGACAGAGGGAGTCAAGGGTTGTGCTCCCTTCTCGCCGCAGGCGCACAGGGCGCCGCAACAGGACGCGTCTTGACCTCAGACCACCCTGAGGTAAGGCCTGCGGGTGATGGGGAGGGCACCTCGTCACCCGATCAGCTGACAGGCCCCGGAGGATACGGACGCGATGTTCCACGCGTTCGTTTTCAGAAGGAATGAGGGGTGGGCACTTTACACCCACCCCTCTAGAAGGAGTCCTTAAAGGACCGTCGCCTGCCGGAGCTGCGCTGAGAATGCTTAGCGATCCCGCGGCTCCAGCAAAGGCGAGAAGGGGACCGGGGTGTTTTTGGTCGGTGCAAGTCCGACATATCCCCACGTCGTGCCCTCGACGTGGGTCGAACTCATTAGATTTTCACCCCGCAAAAAAAAAAAAGAAAAAGTGTCGCTAGTCTCGCATCAGGTCTATCTGTCAATTTTCACCAATCACAAGCAAGTAGCTTGCCTGTCATTGATGGAAAATAGAGACATTCATTTAAAGTATTGTGCCTGTGAAAAATATGCCTAAAGTAATCCCATTTTTTCACTCAATACTCAATACTCAATAATTTTATTGATTCGATTTCACGTTATCAAGCCTAAATATATTAACTGGTGGCCTGACCTTTAGATAATGATAACAATGCTTCATTAAAAGCATTATGAATAAAAGTTTTCCGTGCGTATTGTTATAACATAAATATAAATCATTTTTTAAGCTGTTGACATAAAACTGCGAAAACAGAACGAGGCTGATTTTCAATTATTGGTTTTCCTGTGATCTTACCACTTTCGGTGTAAGTTTTTGGAGAAATTAAATTTTGGATTAAATAAAACAAAAAATATGTTTGTTCAAATTGGAAGCGAGTGTTTTATTTAGAATTTGTCAATATTCATAACCATTGTTAACTCTATTATTAATCCACTGCTTGGCGTAAGGTTTTTATTTATAAGTCATTCAATTGAGTACTGTTCCAAAATCTAAATTAAATCCTTAATACTTAAGGAAATAAATATATTTTTTTATATACCAATTACTTACTAGTTTCTTTATTAAACAACCGCGTTACCAGCAGTGGCGACCTAAAGCGATAACGGTAACGACCTGTTAGCGGGTTCAAGCAAAACTTTGCATTTAATACTATTTCTTGTGTAATATTTAATCAACCATATTAAATAACGCAAGTTAATAAGCAATTAACCCTATTTTGGTTAGTAGAAGTTTAGTTGTGGCATTTATTTGGGATCAAATCAAGAGTAAGGGTCTGTTAACGTTCACACAAACCGGGTCGTTAAAAGTTAATGTTAGCTGCGATAAAAAATAAGTATTAGGTAATTGGACTAAGGATTTTTTTAATTTTTAACCCAGCTTGTTTATTATTATTTAAACCTAAGTAATTTCTTTAGATACAAAATTCTCATTGTAAAATAACCCACTTTGAAACTCCCTTCTGCTTCCACCCAGTTATTAACTTTTTACCCTTAATTATTTAAAAACATAACCTAATACCTACATTATAATTACTGAGTGAGGCTTTACAATATACTACACACTGATAACATTCCAAATGTTAATATAAAGGTCAATTATAAAATCTACATCATTTTAACACGAATGAATAAATACTAATACTTTGTATAAAAACAGGATTTGGTTAAAGTTAAACTATGCCCTATACTTATTATAACGTCGCGTTTTTATATGTATAATAATTAAATCTGGTTCATGTAATCTCGACTATAAAATCATCCTAGATTTTCCTAGAGGATTTGTTGAGATACTCTTTGCTCAAAAAAAGAACAAGTTGCAATCGCTTAAAATTATCAATTCAAATAAGACCTGCTCATATTAAGACATGAAAATATTTTTGTTGAAGACATAGAAATGTCCTCAAACAAGACATTCTCCTCGACTGTCTTTAAATGTCCATTTTAAAATGCCATCCGTCTTTTTGCGTTTAAAATCAAAAAGGTGCTTGACTTAAGACCCTTTAAGAAACGGGAGCAAGTTACTAAACGTCTAACATTAGTTAAATCGCGTGAACACGGCACCCGACACACGGTATACCGCTCTCGACAGCCGGCACTCAAGCCTCAGATTGCACGCCACGGCCCTTTGTTGCTACTTGTCTTTGACTGTTTCAGCTTTTGGAGTTAGACGTTTGCTATGGATAACGTAATGCCATATTATGCTATCACTATCTCATGTAGTAATAATTAAATAAAAAAATAAAAATTGTATACGTTAAGTTTAATGGTGTAGCATGGAAAAAATAGGCATTTGTTGATCGCAATTTGTAATTTTGGACGGCTTTTCATTATATTCAAAAGTTTATGGACCTTATTTATTTATTTCTTTTTTGTTAATTTTAGGAAATCGTAATTATGCCATTCCATGTTACCAAATGATAGAGTTCTAAGCATGGAAGATATTTCTTCTTAAAACCATAGTATTTTCTCCGTTGTTTAGAGTCTAATCTTTTACAAGTTATTTACTACTTTCTCTATTCGTCCAACAATCGCTTCCAAAACCGTCCTCAAATATACCCACTACTACTACACACATAAGTGGAATGCATGCATTCGTGCCCTACTCGTGCTCAAACACTTAACGTAGTCGCTAGTAAGTATGTTCTATAGGAATGTTACTAACGTGTCCATTATATTAGTCTTAAATAAACACTTCAAGTAATTTTGAAGGGTGTTAAAGTTCGTTCCTTACTTATATTAATATGATTATACATAATTGAATGACCCTCAATATTTCTATAGATGTATTTCGAAGGTCATATTGATTAGAATTAATGATTGTTAAACAAACAATCTATAAATAGCTCACAGACACTATATCAAAGATTTTAATTAAATATACCTTATCATACGTCGACTTTAGCCCACAATACCGAGGTTATAAACAGCACTTATGACAAAACGGAAATACCGACGGAGATACCGAATACGTTCGTCATCACACATGCAATTCGATATCGAAAAATTTGGGTTAACGACTTGTCGTAAAATCTCGTCGGGATGTGCATTCATAGATTTCATAGCATGTCTCGAATCTTACATATTGACCACACACGAAAATGTGTTAAATTAATTTATAATAAATAAATAAATAAGCTAGCAAAACCTCTATCCGTGGGAATATGTCTTTGTGGCCCAGTAGGACAGATATAAATAATGGCATCTGATGTACAAATCTTAAGAACTGCTCAAGAATAAGTGCGTAAGAAAATGTAACGTAACCAAAAATATTTTTACTCGTGTGACTTGAATATTTCTAAAATTACCAAAGGGAGCACATTTTTTATTAAATTCTGAGGCATAACAATGTACCACAAATCTGACAAAACTTAACGAGGTATCAATAAAACTTCGTCTATCCAATAACTGGATTAATATGTATAATAAGTATATAAGTTAATATGTATAATAAGTATATTTATATGTAGGTATAAAGGCATATAAATACAAAAGTGTATAAACCGTCGATGACAAAAATTATGAAAATATTGAAAAAAAATGGATTAGTTTCTTTGTAAAGATATCTTCCAGATGAGGAACAGCCACAATCAATATTGTCTTTTCAAGCATCATTGACTTCGCGATATTATCTTTTTAATTAGAAGAACATCTTAACCCGGATCCTTTATTATTTTCCTCAGTAGCGTGTGGCTAAAACAAAAGAATGAAAACATAACTTAAATAAAATAATAAAGTCCAACTATGTGTTTTTTGTAAACTTATTCTGAACTTAATCCTTCACAGTTCACAAACATTCAGTATACTGTACACACACGCACAAATTACATCCAGACTTGGACCAGCAATTGTGGAACACACAAATATTATTTTGACACATACGGGGATCGAACCAGCACGTATCCTGTGGCAATAGTGTAGTAACCTATACAACTCGGCTATCCGAGCAGTCAACCTAGTATTTTGGACCTTATATTTTTATAACACTTATAATAATATGTTATTTCTATTCCACTGCCAGTATGGAAGAGTCAGATCATTTCCTTGCTTACCGCGCGTTGCTCCAAGTTACAACACAATGCTTTTAAACACTGTAAGTTTTCTTAGATTGATTCGTAATCATAGAATAATAGTAGACTACGTTCCTTTATTCATAGTTTCATCAGAATAGGGATGATGACTAATTTTTATTTTTATGTCCATCTTTTAGATAAGAAAAAAATATTAGACACGTATTTTTTGTTTAGTCCCGTAAACAAAGAATTACGAAGATACAGCGAGTACAATTCTTGCGTGACGTCACGTTTGAGTACAAATTGTACCTAGCCGTGACGTCACAAGCCCCCACTTCTGAACTTTACAGCGGTTTATCTTCGTATTTTGTAATTTATTTGAGAAAAGAAAAAATATGTGTCTATTATATTTTGATTATCTAAATGGCGGACTAAATAAATTTTGACTTTTCATACCTAGTCTACCCTATTTCTTAGTTCAGAATAATCATTGAAAATTTGGTCTGATAACTAAGTGTTATGAATATGTTCTGATAACATACTTCTTAGAATTTGTCGATTCTATTTCGGATTTGGATAACATTTGACTAATTAATTCATTTCTGAAGTACTATAGGTAAGGTAATCTTAGTATGAGTATACATTTTTGAACATGGTATTACATTTGCCATATTTGCATTGAAATGTAAGTGTGTGTAGCTTATATAGGTAGAATAGAAGTAAAGTATCGTTAGTTTTTCTTTCTGCTTCCATTTTGACATCCATAAATCTATCTTGTGATTGACTTGTTGCATTAGACATGCGATAAGTATGAGTTTGTTGCATTAAAACACTTTCAGTCTATGCTACCGAATGCTAAAGGCCTACCTACGTAATCCTGTTCTTCTCTTCCATAAATGGCTCTTTCTGATTCTTCGTGATTTTTGGCCACTCTTTCTGACACTGCTGACGATTCTTTCAAAGTTGCATTTCTCTATGAAATAGATAGAATATTTAATTGTGAACACTAAAAGACTTGACTAATTAAACATAGGCGAAAGGACCTTTTGCTTGGATCGCAAGCTTACCGCTATCGAACCCATGAATTAACTCAATAAAAAAAATTAGAAGAGAGGCAATTCACTTTCGTCATCGTTCAAGACCTGACACTTGCCATTTTTGAGCTCCTACCTTACCGCATCTTAAGTATATATTGTATTTTAATCTTTAATATTTTGATTCAAGACAACTAGACTATTTGGACGGCCGACGCCTGATATCAAACGCACCATCAAAGTTCAATTCCATGTCATTATTTACACGAAGATAACGCTGTCTACAACTGTAATCACTTTAATGACTCACTTGTATGTATAATATTATTAATCTAGTTATTCGAAGCACTCTGAATCTGATATGAGAAATAGGGACATTGTTTTACACGCCTGTATCACTTATGGCATAAGTAGAATTGTGTTTAAAAAAAAATCGTTGCAATGTCGTGATTCTAAAACGGACTAAAAATTATAAAAAGTATTTGTGTTATGTACAAATGTATTAAAAATAAAATGTTGTTTTCATTTAAATGTATAACAGAAGAACGTTTGTCAAGGGGTAGACTGATACAGGCTTAGTTATTTAGATATCATTATCCTTTAAAATTTCATAAAATGATGTCTTCGATGACTACGACGAACGAAAACATTATTTTCTATGAAAGTTATAGTATAAGATCCCGTTAAGAACGACCTTCACCGAGATGCTTATTTAATGAAACGTATTTTATATTTAATTTAATATGTCAATAAATATAATGCATATGGGTTGCCTAGCAAATTTCAGTCCAGAGTATATTTAATTAATAATTAAAAAATAAAATATTTTTTTAAACATTTCACCGGTGTGATTATTAGATAAATTCTATACCAATCGAAAGTATGAAGCCCATAGAATAAGCAAACGTTAGGTTGCCTTTCTTTTCCGGTCACAACTATAGACTCATAGATACTATGGCAACCCTATAGTTGTGACCGGAAAAGAATAGGCAACCTAACGTTTGCTTATTCTATGGGCTTCATACTTTCGATTGATATAGAATTTATCTAATAATCATACCGGTGAAATGTTTAAAATTTTTTTTTTTTTAATTTTAAATTAAATATACTCTGGACTGAAATTTGCTAGGCAACCCATATGCATTATATTTATTTACATATTAAATTAAATATAATATACGTTTCATTAAATAAGCATCTCGGTGAAGGTCGGTCTTAACGGGATCTTAGACTATTATAGAAATAACAGATCACGTTCGCGGCCTTAATAATAAAAATCAAATAAAGTACATATTAACATTCCAATATGCAAAACACATAAAATACTCTTTTTCAATTTATATTAGGTAGATGTGTCGTCATTTAAGAAACGTATTTTACTTGCGACCACAAAATACGCGTATGTTTAAACAACGAAGAGACCTTAGGATTATTACATTTATTTATAAAATCTTATTTTTATGATATAACTAGTTGTGCCCCGCGGTTTCACCCGCGTGAATGCCTAGGTCCCGTTCCCGGTGCCTTTGTATTATTAGGGATGGAGATGAATCCAACAAATCACTATCGTAACAAAAGTCAGGATTACTTAATTTGGTGGTTGAGTATTCTTCAATTTCCTAATTTTCAGCGCAATTTTGCAAACTTTTTCTTTAATAAGAACCTTCTCCTGACAGTAACAAACACAACAAAAAAGAATTAGCGAAATTGGTCCAGGCGTTATTGAGTTATGCGCTTACCAACACATTTAGCGATTCATTTTTATATTATAAAGTACCCGCCATGAGAAGCTATAAATTTTGTAAACACACATTCTGGGGTTTGCAATCTTTGGGTAAAATAAAATAAAAACAGTTTTGTACTATTTATTTACAGGGATATAATTATATTAACACACACATCTAATTACTGTCTTCAGACGATTCTGAATATTCTGTTCATAAAATTCATACACTCGAAAAACCATTACTCTCTTTTTGACGCAATCAGTCAAATAAACACATACCTTTTGAGGTTCTTTTCGTGGCGAAATAATTTCCTTAGACGTACTGGGTCCTGGATCCATTATAGGTTGTAAAAAAATAACAATTCCTTATACAATAAGTACCAACCTAATCCGCGAAAACACCACAAACAAACAGACGCATTCGAAACTCGAAAGAGACAACGTCAGCGTGAACTTACTTCAAAATCTTGGCCCAAATGTTTACGTTCCATGAATCATATGCGTTCCAGTACCACAAAACCTTAGACGACAGCGTTTTATATCGCTAACATATAACCCGATCAAGTGAAATTGCTCATTAGTTTCGTATAACACGTACGTCACTTTGACTTTATTGAATTTGGGATTATTTGTTGTTGATTAAATTGTCGCTACGTAACTTGATAGAAGTTCTTTATTTACAAAAATTATAGCTTCTCGTGGCGGGCACTTTAGATAATATGATCAGTTAATAGGTTAACTACATACAAAAGTTTAGAAAAACTTACCAAAATATACTATCTCGCAGATACGATTTACGTATTATTTGTTATTAGTTTCATGTTATTATTTTAACAACAACAGGGGCCCGAGTCTGCTATTTACATCTGCTTGAATCGTCTGAGTGGGTGGGGCTAGTGGGACCATTTTACGATAATTGGCATTCTACTAACTGTCAAAACGTCACAATTGGCCATTGGAACGATTGAGCCGCGAGTTGAGTGAATATGACCGATGGCCGGTACAATTTCGTATTCCGCTATTTTTTGACAGCAGTTGCATCATATCTATGGCTAAACATTTTTTATTTTTCATAGACAATGTGTCAATTTCAACGAAAACTTTCCTTTTTTAAAACATAATTATCCTTATTTACAAGTTTTTAATAGAAATTACATATTGTATGGGCTTTTACAATTAATTAGTATTCAAAAAACAATTAATACAATTTTTTGCAACATAAGAAACGATTATTAATAATTAGTGCCAATCGGTGTTGCCTATTAATAATTACAAAATGTTTGATACTTTTATTTTTAATTTAAATTGACAACACCGCGTCCCACTCATGCCACTGAATACTGATTGTTGTTGGCTTAACTGAATACGAAAATTAGGCACATATTGGGTTGACACTATCATCCCACTATGATCATAGTAACACGGAGTGTAAATAGCAGACTCGGGCCCCAGTAATGTAAATATTTCTGTAATTCTTGTTTTTCATTTATTTTTTATCTGCACTATTCTGTACGTCCAGACATTTTGTTATATATTTTTGTTCTTGCTAACTAGAAAGTAGTGGAACTAGTCATGCATGTAATTGATAATGAAAATTATTAATTAGTCCTTTCCCTGTTTTAGAATATTTATTCTTCATGTACACAATTAACGTGTAAGGTTCATCAGTTTTACTGACAGTGACATTCTCACAGCTGTTGTAATTGTATGTTATATTTCCCAAGTGACGTTACGAAAGAAATTTCTGGAAAAAAAGCGAAAATACACCACTGCACTTCCAAATTACCACCTGGACATATACCTGTTCGTCAAATATCGTCCATAAAAAAATTACATAATTATGTATTTATATAAAAAACAAAACAATAATGCTCGATGTGGCTCAGACGATGGTTCACTTTCTATCTATCAAAGGTTCTTAAAAAACTGAATGTCATATCGTGTCGCATGGGATTGCTCAGACAATCCCATGGATGGAATTTTTTTCGCAAGTAATTGCGTCTTCACCATTGCAATATCGGAATTTTGTGAGATATATCCTTTTCTTAATATAAAATAATAATAATATTCCGGGACATTTCACACACGGTTATCTGATCCCAAGCTAAGCAGAGCTTGTGTTATGGTAACCAGACAACTGATAAACTTACTTATATATTTCTAAATACATACATATTATAGATAAATTACACCCAGACAACCAGAACAAATGATCGTGCTCATCACACAAACATTTGTCCTGGGTGGGAATCGAACCCACGGCCTCCGGTATAGCAGTCAGGGTCACTAACCACTAGGCCAACAGGCCCGTCGAAAGATTATATAGGACCTTTGATAGATAGGCAGCGAACGGTCGTTTAAAGAACATCTGGTATAACCATAAACGTTAAAATATATTTGTGCAAGACAACCGTATAAGCATCTTACGAAGTTGACAGCATAATAATTATTTACACAAATTACTAATTCGAATTACGTATCGCAACAACGTCATACGAATAAAATGGCTAATTAGTATTAAAATTAATTCAAATTCCTTCAATATTGTTATCAATTGCTTTTGCAAGATACATAATACTTCTGACTTGCACAAGCATAACAAACGTGTCCGTCTACTATGAAGATTATATTTAATAAATAGAAATGAAATAAGTTTTTTTTTGTGACTTGGTGAGGATAGTTGTTAAAAGTACTTAAAAGTACGTTTATGTTCGTCAGTCGTGCGGCATCTGCGCCATGTTCCCGTCGTGCATGTCGCTGCTGTCGCGGCGCGGCGAGCAGCGGGCGCCGCGGCCCGGCCAGGCGGCCGTCGTGCTCAACGTCTACGACATGTACTGGACCAACTGGTAAGGAATACACACGTTATTTGTTGAGGGTAGGCAAGTTTTTGAGAACATAGTGTTTTTTTAAATAAAAAAGATAGGTAATGTTGATTCTTGACTAAAGATGACGAGTTTTAAAATAAATATGTCATGTAATGGATATCGCGGTAGTTTGCAGTGCTTTCTCACCCGGTCTCCAGCATAAGGCAAGAGAGAAGCAGTCCGGTGGTTTTAGCCGGTAAAAATATGGCTAACCCCCCATACACTTCCGCCTTCCCCAGGGCCGACGAAGTAAAAAAAGGGACAGATACCTCAGGTTAAATAACTTTGCTTACCCAAACACGCGGCTATAAAGTAGTTGTCTACTTATATACGCGGTTAAATCTTGGTTGTTTACAGATACACAGGTATAACTTGCCTATCTACATAGATACACGGGTACAACGTGTCTGTGTACATAGACACACAGATATAACGTCTGGCTACTAAGACACACGGGTATAACATGTATGTACACCAGGTACACGGCGGGCGCGGGCGTGGGCGTGTTCCACAGCGGCGTGCAGGTGCACGGCTCGGAGTGGGCGTACGGCGGCCATCCCTACGCCTTCACCGGCGTGTTCGAGATCACGCCGCGCGACGAACGGGAGTTAGGCGAGCAGTTCCGATTCAGGTAGCCTATTGTTACTACTTTAAAAAAAGTTTTTAGTCGCTTTGCGTTTGAATTAGCAGATTTGTTCTACAAACTATGTTCGAAACTACTGAAAAAATTATGAATTTATAAATTGTTGACTGATGATCTTTAAGAAATGTTTTCTTTACAAACGTCAAAAGGAATCCTTTCTTGAAAAGATGCGACTATTTTAGCTTAAGAAATATTACTTGAAGTGTGGTTTATATCAGCATGATATGATTTTATCAAACCTGGTCAAGATTATAAGAAACACCTGCAACAAAATCATCCGTTTTTTCAGGAGCTATGAAGCACACTCTTATTTGTCGGACCAATATTATAACCATGAAGTCTCGACATATAAATTAGTAATGAGTGTAAATTTGTATTGCAGACAGAGTGTACACATAGGATATACAGACTTCAGCGAAGAGGAGGTCCGGAGATTAGTCACAGAACTCGGCAAGCAGTTCCGCGGTGACAGGTATGTATGCACAACTCATTCATAGCCTAATAATCGAATTTCCGTCTCTGCGTAGTTAATATGTACAGTACGGCTGGTTTTATAGCTACGCGTTTCGACAGCGCGGCTGAAGCGCGCGCGTTCGTATTTGTTGGGGGTAGTAGTTGCGTTTTATAGTCACGCGCTTGAGCAGCGCTGTTGAGTATACGGCGAAACGTTGAATAAACCAGCCTACGTATCGCTGAGGGAATGCGCTCCTGACACATGACAGTTCGTCTCGATTTGTATGGAGAAATAAAAAAAAAACCGTGTTATATGCATTGTAATTTGGCGTGATGATATAGTTTTGAATGATATTATTCGTTATAAGACAAATAAGTGATACTTATTTTGACGACCTCCGTGGTCGAGTGGCGTACGCACCGGTTTCAAGGTGTCGCTAGCTCTGAGGTCCCGGGTTCGATCCCCGGACGGGTCAATGTAGAAAAAAACTTTTCTACATTGTCCCGGGTCTGGGTGTTTGTGGTACCTTCGTTGTTTCTGAATTCCATAACACAAGTGCTTTAGCTACTTACCTTGGGTTCAGAGCAATGTATGTGATGTTGTCCGCATTTATTTTATTTATTTACATCTTCCTGTCGACCAAGTCGGACCAAGACCTGTCAGGAACGCATTCTCTCGGCGCCCTAGCACATCCCTAAGACAGCATTGACATTAGGTGAAAAAAAATGTAAGAAAACTTAGATCCCTAAATTGGAGTTGTAAATCAAGTAAGTACGCAACCGTCGAGAGTTCAATGCTTGAATGTCTGACCCTTTGCCCAGCAGTGGGACAGTTACACCTATTATTATGTACCCCTTGCATACAGTCATTAAACTAAGTACCTAAACTTGATATTTAAATCGATATTTTGTTTTTCACTTCAATGACTTTTTCGAATTCAGACAACAAAAAACAAATATCAGAGTAGCAAGCTTGATGCAACACATAATTAAATATCTATAAAACGAAGCCAATTAATTATTTAGTAACGATCACTGACACTTTCCAAGGTTAAAATTGCGCCCAGTTATCTCGTCCAGAGGTTATCGCGATCAGACATACGGACAGTTTTATTGTTGTATATTGTGTATGTACTATGTATTTCTATTGTTACTGGATGCATATAAAAAGTTTATGTACCGGGGTTTTTATTTGTCACGCTATCTGTGATCTGAGTACGATTGCTTTATTTTGTTCTGATGTAAATAGCGATTGTACTGATAGTTAAAAAACTTAAATTAATTTATTTAACATTGTATCTTATTTGTAACCCCTTCAATTAACAATAAATATGGTATGCAAAATTATTTCAAAACTGGTTTTATTTAGAAATAAATAATGAAAATTTCGGTTTTATTACACTAAATATTAGTATCAAAAATAACTTTTTGGAATTACTCAATATAATTTAACATTAATTAATTTAATAAGTACTTAATCATTAAATATTGCCGCAGATTTTTGGTAAACTAAAATAAAATAAGCAATTTATTGATTTGATAGTCAAGTCTCGCTCCTACCTATACATCAGCCACTTTAAAGAAATAATGACCGTGCTTTGGGATAATGAACCTTAATTCAATGACTAACAGTTCAGTTTCCATCACATTCAAATTACTTTTAGGCCCTTTTCGGTAATATTTGTCATTCTAAAATGAACTTAAACACATGTTGTCAAAGTTGATAATAGGGATGATGACTAAATTTTATTTTTATGTCCATCTTTTAGATAAGAAAAAAATATTAGACACGTATTTTTTGTTTAGTCCCGTAAACAAAGAATTACGAAGATACAGCGAGTACAATTCTTGCGTGACGTCACGTTTGAGTACAAATTGTACCTAGCCGTGACGTCACAAGCCCCCACTCCTGAACTTTACAGCGGTTTATCTTCGTATTTTGTAATCTATTTGAGAAAAGAAAAAATATGTGTCTATTATATTTTGATTATCTAAATGGCGGACTAAATAAATTTTGACTTTTCATACCTAGTCATCTACCCTATTGCGTAATTAGTAATAACGTTTAATTCTCTTTCCATATTGGCTTTAGTATACGTGTAACTTCATTTATTCAACTAAATTTCAGTTATAAATGACGTTTTATTTTCCGTTTCAGATATCACCTTATGAACAATAATTGTAATCACTTCACCTCAGCATTCTGTTTGGTAAGTTTTTTATTAATTATGATTCTTGTTTCTGTAATAGAATCTGATCTTGCTAGGCCGCAAGTGAGCAAGCGTGGTGATCAATGCTCTTTCCTTCTCTATATGGGAAGAGGCCTTTGCCCAGCAGTGGGACATTAACGGGCTGGTATTATATTCTTATTATAATATCAAAGTTTAAGAATGGTTTCGGGTCGGATTTAAATAACAAATGCCACAAATGGCACAAGGCCGGAGAGTAAAGCGCGTTAAAAGAGAAGCCATTGCCCAGCAGTGGGATGACAAGGGCTGTGGTTGAATTCTGAAGTATACCTCATGTAAAACTGTCGAAAATTGTATGCTTCTAATCAATTATTATATCGTATACAGTAGGAATGTGACAGAAATTGGTATACGTTTTATGAGTTGTTTTTACACCGTCGCATTTTGTTCAAGTAATTTGCCGGTATACTACATACAATACATACATACTTATGTATAATGTTAAACAGCTATAAATACATACATACCTACATATAATCACGCCTCTTTCCCTTGTAGGGGTAGGCAGAGACCACTTCTTTCCACTTGCTACGATCCTTACACACTTGTTTCTCTTCGTCCACTTTCATTATTCCCTTCATACACGCTCTTCGGTTTAGGGGTCTCTTGACCTGGCCTTTTTTCATTTACACTGGCCTTAAATCTCGCTATAAAGTATAAACCAAGTTTAAATAAACATCGATTGTATTTAAATAAGCTTGTAGCAATATCTTACAGTATCTTAAGTAAATGTTGCGATATTAAATCCGTCTTACAGTTACAAAGACTCATACATTAATGTGCAAAGTTGACAGCCAACGTAACTTATAATAAATTATACCGTATTAAATATGCAAGCATGCTATTTTGGCATTCATTAACTGCAATAATAGAAATTGTAGGTTTTACAAGGTTATTTTAGGCAAAGTTATAGTTTGTTCAAGGTTTCCTAGTCTTACGTATAAGTGGGTAATATATTTTGATTTTGTTTATAATAATTATAGTCAAAAATCTTTAACATAAAGTAATCAATGATAGGTTTTATGTCAAGTTTTACAAATCCAAAATTCGGGATCTGAAATCGCCAACCCGCAGGGAGCAAGCTTGGTGATCAATACTCGCGCCTTCTCTATATGGGATGATGCCTGTGCCCAGCAGTGGGCCGTTTATAGGCTGGATTATTATTATTATTTACCAATGCATTATGATGAAGTTTTTGTTGTTGTGATTGCCATTGTTAGTTGTTAGTAGAGTAATTTTGAGTATAATGAATTTGTGTACAGTAATTTAAACAATATTTAAAATTAGGTACCAGCTTTTAGTCCATCAGTCATTAAAAATAATGTATCTTTAAATATTATAACCATAAATAGTAAACAGAGGTTAGGTTAGTTTAATCTTTTAAATCTTGAAATGAAAAATGAGGATTTACTATAAAAAGTTTAAATTCATATTTTTGAACGTTTGAATACTTCAACAAGTTTTGTTCTTTGTCAGTGCCAGTTCTATTTTAGTCGTGTTTTATTGTTTATCTATATGAACCGGGGAATTGATAACACATTCCTATTTTATCTTCGTCAAAATAGTTCCCTAAAGTCCTAAGTTCAGAGCAAACTTGTGTACGGAACTGAGAAGTAACTGGAAGTCAATTATAGCTAACAATAGCATGATTATCGATAAGGCGATATACAGGGTGATGGTTTAATGGAGCTACTGTAAATGAAAATCAACAATCCGCTAGAATAGCTAACCTCACATTAAGTGTGTAAATTTTTAACAATCACTGCTGCTTGTTGCTCATTGACATTTTTCAATGGCATTGGAGAATGACAGATGAACGTGATGTGACCCTAGCGGATTTTTTTTTTTTTTCGGTAGCCCCTATTACTTGAAGAACATTATGTGTATTATAACAATCCGTGGTTAAATAGGGAGTGCTATTTAATCGAATCCTAAAACATCACTATCACTCAATAATTTCCATTTTAAGGTAATACAGAGATAAATAGACGACTTCTTCTCTCTTATCGACTGTTTATGTAAATAAACAATTCAACAGTGGCGGATTTACCAGCAGGCTGAGTAGGCTTGAGCCTAGGGTGGCGGATTTTGGGGGCGGCAAATTTGTCCCAATTTTTTTTTGTCTACTAGAAATAAAATGGATACTTAAATGTTATTAGATTGCACCACTTAACTTAACCTGTCATTGACAAGTTAAGTTAAGTAGTGCAATACTGCAATCTAATATTTAACAACATTTACCGAATGTAAATTATTTTGTAATCTGTGTTCATTCATATTGTGTAAGGGTTTTAAGGCAAACTTTAGTCCATCTTTTATGCAATGCATAATTGAGCTTTTCTTAGCTCAGAAATAAAATTACTTCTTGTGTAACCTACACTAAGTCGTAGGTTGTAAAAATATCCCCTAGATATATAATATGATCCCTAGTTTACAGTCATACCAATAACGGAAAAATCTGATAAAATGAAGACAATTTCATTGACAAAAAAAATAATATTATGATTGATTATGACTACACGGAGAAAAGTATTATAGGTACTAAAAATGATTATCTTTTTTAAAAACAGTCATATTCTGTTTCTAATGTTGAATCAGGTATAAAATGTAGCATTAATTATCAAGCTTCAGCAAAACATATATTTCTCAAGTTACCAAACTTTACTTACTGGAAACTCAAAATATTACAAACCGGCTTAGTAAATTTACAAACTATTTACCTTTTTTTGTCAACCATTTATTAAAAATTAGTACAGGTATTCTTATATAGTTTAATATTTGTGATGAGAATACCAATTGTTTAGAAACTGTTCAGTTATTTTTGGAATCCAATGATGTTAAATATCAGTATCTTGCTTACTAGAAATTCGTATGCTGCTTTATGTAAGTATGTATGTATTGATTTCATGGATTACATTATTTAGAAGCTCAGAAAATTTACTAAATTGGTTTAGAATAAATGTTATTAGTTTAGAAAATTTACGGGACAGGTTTAGAATGACTGTAATCAGTACTGAACTCAGACTGTAGTATTTTTTTTAAAACTAAGAAATCTATTTTAGTCTTTTAATTCTTAAATATTTTCTTCCAACGTCTTTTGTCCGTGTAGGGTATCAAAATGCAGAGATCAGAAGGGGCGGCAAAATTTGAATAGCCTACTGGCGGCAAATGTCTTAATCCGCCACTGCAATTCAATTTAGGTAAATTGTAATGTAGACTTAAATATGTGGTTATTTTTTAATATAAGTATCGATATCTGATCCATCAGCTAAAAGGTGGCTAGTAATGAAGTAGCACCCTGTATAGCTATAATTACTGTCGCTACATAATGGCTGTGGTATCGATACAATGCGCAAGCGCAGCGAAGCCACGTGGCCATTGACACGCGATGCGAGATGATTTTGAAATGCTTTGCTTTATAACAATGCTCTTAGTATTTACTAATAGATGAATAGCTTGGAATCAGTATGTAAGATTCTCTTGCAAAATCTATGGAATATGTGTATTGTCTTTGAAAAGGCTGCATTTTTTAAACCAATACGGTACAATATGTTATGATTGAAATTTTAATATAAAATATTAGCTTTATATAATGCGCTCGTTTGTCGATTTAAGCGATTTTCCGCGCGATACACATACTTATTATTCTATCCATGGTTCCGATATTATTAGTATTCGTGCAGTGCGGAGCGCGCTCGGTAAAGGACGCGCCCACTGCATACGAATATAATAATAAATATTAATTAAATTATATTCGCGATTTGCGCGGCATAGGCCGGCGCACGTTACAATGGCTTTGAGTTCCGAGCAACTCATAGCTAATGAAGTGTTGGCGTTCTTACAACACGCCATCGACACCATGGACGAGATCAGCATCATCCAGATCTGCAAGTCCAATTTTAATGCAGAGGAAATAACATCGGCGAAAACTCTGCTGTATAAGTCGGTCGGACAGATCGACAGAATGCCATCCCGCCGTAAGGACGACAAGGGTGAGAAGAGTCTTCAGGACATCATTAATCTCCTGAAGACCACGGATCCTGATGACGTGCCGTCGTTTGTGGCGAAAAACCTAAACAGGTTGCCGCCAGTGACATTTGACCACGTTGATGTAACCAGGTTGCTCAAGGACATCACAACCCTGAAAGCCAGCCTGGCGGAGGTAGTGTTGAAGTTGGAGGCCTCGCAAGACACCATCAGTGAGCTACGTGCCGAAGTAACATCATTGCGTAATTCGCTGGCCGTAAGTAGTTCACCAGAGGTCAATAACATCAACACGCGTCGCGGCGCATGCAAAGTTGTGTCAGCAAGTTTCAGGAGCGCGACACCTGAGACACAGCCGTCGCCTACGTCCCGCCCCGCGCCTCCCCCCGCGGAGGTGTCGCCTGTCGTCGTGACGTCAACGCCTCAACGTCACTACGCCGCTGCTGCTGCCCGCCAGACACCCAAAGCGAGCAATTTATTGAGGACCGAGAAGGCTACCGGGAGCACCCGCAACGAACGCCTTCCTAGTGCGGCGTTACCACGTCAGCCGGATGAAGAGGGCTTTACTAAGGTCGAGAGAAAGAAGAAAAGGCCTCCTCATCACAACCTGTGTGGCACCGCACCGACAGAACATGTCCTGCGCCCTGCTGTTCCTGTGGCGCATGTGTATGTGTCCCGTCTCCACTTCACCACGAAGGCCTCCGACGTGATGGAGTACTTGGAGATGAGAATGAAGACCCGGTTTGTGGTCGAGAAGTTGGAATCGCGCAACACAGTTAACTTCAACTCGTTTGTTGTACGCGTCCCGACCGATCAACTATCGGCGATTCTGAAAGAGGAGCTATGGCCGAAAGGGGTAGTATTTAGGAAATTCCGCGGCCGCCGGCGTCCTCCGGATGTCACAACACTTGCGTCGCACGTCGCGAAAAAGTGACTTAGTTATAAGTTTATATTGTATGTATGTTAGTCTGTAAGGTATATATAATATGGGCCTCTGTAAGCTTTGTTTAGCATTGTTTTATATTGCCTGAAATAAATGATTATTATTATTATTATTATTATTAGGTTTTGAGATAGTATTAATAAATCGGCGCGCTCTTTTATAACTCTAATTTATGACGACGAATTCATACTGGTGCGCACAGTTCATACTCTGTTACGCGCACTCATCATTATCATCCATAGCCTTTGTCATCCCATTGCTGGGCCTCTCTTTTTACGTGCCATTCTCTCCGGTCCCGTTCCTGATCATCCAGATCTAACCAAAAACTTTTGTTATATCGTCGACACATGTTGCTCCTGGACGACCGACGCTTCTTTTGCCTTACCTAAGCGCTAGAGTGAGCTATATCTCTCTATAGTTTACTTATTTATCTTGACTCTAAAGTACCCATATGTTTAATATGTACCTAAAGCATTACAATGTCTACGCAAGTTATTACCTAAGCCTGGTTTCAATGTGATAGAGATGTGATATGATGTGATGTGTTGTGTTTGCAGGCGCTGTGCGACCGCGACATCCCCGCGTGGGTGAACCGCCTCGCGTACGTCAGCTCGTGCGTGCCCTTCCTGCAACGGTGCCTGCCCAAGTGAGTATCTTTGTTAAGCTCCTACAGTAAAACCCCTAAGGTTATCCCACTCAAGTCATTTAGTAAAAAAATATCAAGACTCCCAATTTTAACTGACTTCAAACGAAGGAGGCTCTCATTTCGACGGTTTATTTTTATTATTTTTGTGATTTATTATTCTGAGGTAGTCTCATATAAATTTAATCAAAATCGATTTAGTAATTTTGTTTTAATTGAAGTTGTTTTTTTATTACATCTTTGTGTTTTTCAATATCATGGCTATACAGAACTGGGGCAGTTCTGTATAGTCAAGCGAGACAATCGACATTCTTACTAATACTTACGGTGATACAGTTTCTTATTCATCTTATTTTTTTTTTTTTGGATTCATCTATGTAGTAAGTAGTTAAAATCAAAATATTTTTATTTCAAGGCCTTTCCAAGCTCTTTCAAAACGTTAAATCACTGACTCTAGTTGCGGTTTCCAAAAAAAATCTCATGTATAGAATATAATAGTAGTATGTTATAAGTGTTGTTAGTAGAGTGTTACTAAACGTATAATTGTGGGTACCGTGCGCTAGAGAGTGGCTGACGCCGGCCGCGCTGCAGCAGTCGCTGGCGGCGCACTCGCGCTCCTCCTCGCCGCAGACGCCGCAATAGCATCGTGAGTACAACACATACTATAACAACTATAGTCCATCCGCTGAGAGAATGCCTTCCTGACAGGTCGCGGTCAGCAGGAAGATATAACTTTAATTAATATATATTATTTATCCTATACACGAATAATATCATTTAAAACTATATCATTGTGTCAGGTTACAATGAATAATATAATGCTATTTCATACCCCATACAAATCAGAACCAAGTGACAAGTGTCAAGAACTCATTCTCTTACCGGCCGGGCGATAGCTATTTAACTGTCCCGCCAGTAGACGTAATAGTTAAACAATTAAATTTAGTTAATTCAGTTCATATGTGACTGACTGGACAGGGAAATGGTTGAACCTCATTTTCAAAACCCATAGTCACTAGACCAAGCCTGGGCCGACCAAATAGGCAATAAAAATATGTTCCTCAATAATTAATACTTACATCCAGCCATACTTTGCAGGTTTTTTCTTAATAAGATTGTTAGCAACGCACTTAGTCGAGGTCCAAATCCTGCAGGTTGGGCCCCTACTGAACGTTGCTAACGTAGTTATTTTTCTATGGCTCTGGCTGGAGGCCCTTAGTTAGGGTTCTCGTCAAAAGTCTGGCTGACTTAGGGTGTTCAAGGGCTGGACTTGCATTGAAAATATTTGTTTTTATAATGTTGTGTTATTTGCACGAGATATTAATCGTATTTGTTTTGTTTTCAACAGAAGATGTACTGCAAGTTTGCAGTTAAGCAGTCAGCAGTGTTGTGCGAACTAATACATACTAGGGTTAACGTTAGATAATAGTTTGTTTGGCGCATTGTCGATCGTTACTAAAGAGGCGAAGCCGCGTAGTGCCGTTCCTAAATTTAAGTCGATTATATCTATGTTATGTTAAGAAATCGACTAAAAAAACTAAACTTATTTCACGAAAAATGGCTTCGACGCGACTTCGGCCTTTATATTAATCTAATTATAGTTATACTTCAACGGTAATAAAAATTGAGATCTGTCTCTTTCATAAGCGTTAGTATGAGCGAGACAGCACTATTGCCCTCAGTTTTTATTAACGAGTGTTATGAGTATTTACAGTAGCGTTGTCCCCATGTTAGGGGTTCCTATTTAAATACGAAAATAATGTTTATCTAATATTTAACTTAACTTACCGAAGGAATTGATCGTAACACGCATTTAGTTAATTAAATTATTGATTAATAATAAACGAAAAAAATGAGATAATATTCAGAATAATTTCTATTAAATTTTAATTGTGTAATGTGTCAAAATTTCGTTGTGTATTTAGATACCATAGTACAATATCTTATAAACTGTAGGAATTATGATTTAAACTTTATTTAATATGTTAAAACTCTTTATCTGGCAACTTTAACATTTAAATTAAAAATATATAAAAATTATTTCGTTAAGTTGTGTGACTTGGCGTGTGTCGTGTGTGTTTACATAAATACGTAGTCGATAGTAGTCCGTCCGTCGAAAGGGGTTTCATAAAAAGCTTCTTATTATAAGTGTGTACCAAATATATACTAACGACATGTAAAGGCGGAGCGCCACAATATACACCGGAAACAAAAGCTTCAAGGGTGAATGTACTCCTAGCCTAAAATTAAATGCCTTATTATATATCATAAGTATGAAAATAAAAACATTTTTTATACTTACAATAAACACTATTACACATTTAGCAATGTTCGGAAACGCTATCGATTAAAACTGTACTATAATTATCTTATAGTATCTAACATATTATAAAGGTTTTTATATTGTTTAAAATCTTTAGCAGAAATATTAGTTTGGCTAAGTGTATACGACAGGGAAAGATCTTATAACTATAAAGAATCTGTTAGAATATGTGAAGGGTAAGAAGCATATATTATTTAAAAGCAATATAATAAACTCTCGCTCCGCCTTGTCCCAAGTTACAAGCTAATTTAAAATGTCTAAATTAAAAATATTGTCCATAGTCCAAAATCGTGTACGGACTGTGATCATTGAACAAATTTTTTTTGGAGGCTTAAGTATAGCGGATAAAATTTTGGTAAACAGATTGTTATAATATTGATTGTAACATTATATTCGTAGTTTATATTATTGTACGGTTAACATAAAAAGTATACAGCGAAACTGCGGCCATATTTGCAGCTTACCGGTTTTGACTTCACGAACTAAATTATAAAAAAATACCCTTTTTGCCGTAGTGAAGACGAATTTGACCAAAAACCATAAAAAATAGATAAAGAAAATTACGAAAAATATTGTTATTTTGTGTATGGCCGCATTATAAGAAGTTTTATTGTACAATATGGGATATTATGAAGTGCCCTTAGATATTGACATAAACTGGGTTAATTAGACATAGTGTTGTGGTAATGTAAGATATTCCGTGTTACTCAGGATCGCAGCTAATCGTGATACTTTCCCAATGCCTTTTTGATGGCACGCTTATTTAAGAAAATATTAGGTAAATCTTAAATATAAATAACTCGGGAGTTTTGGATTTTAGGGTTTGTGGGTTGGGTTCACAACAAATGAGTTATAACCCCAATGATAGTTAATTAATTGCGGAGGTATTTTTCTTTTATTAGTATTTCCATTTTTCCAACTTGCTTCCTACCTGTACCTATTTACAATTCAACTACTTTTTGTTTAATTTAAATTTCAGTAGCTTTTTAAGTGACATAAGTCCTTTAGTTTCCATTTCGCCAAAGATGGTGCACCATTGGTATTCTCATTTTAAAGAGCTTTCGGTAATAAATATTAGATTCCCGCTTTTTGGGCTTTCTTGAAATAAAGCTGACTGTAAAATAAGTATATTTCGTAACTTATGAGTCCAATAGAAATGGCCAGGTTAAGTATTATATAGTCGACCATACTAACCGATACGGCGAAAGATTAGGAATATCATTATACATAATTATATTTAAGCATAGCTCGATCCTGAAATTTCACAAAAGTGCCATTGATAAAATAATGGGTGTTGAGTAAAATTAATTTAGCGTCTGTAATTACTTTTACTTTGCAGCCATTAAATTTCTGTGAGAATCTATAATAAATTGCAGTTACTTAGAAAAGTTTAGGCTAACTGGCTTCGAATGATATGAGCATAACATGATTATTGTAATAACCATATATTTCAAATTATGTACTTGACAATGCGCCAACGTGTAGCGTACTCTTATAGACATGAGAGAGCGGTCGTTCAATTTACAATATTTTGTTGAAAACTCCAAAAACAATATTCGTGCTGGTTAACATACAATGATAGCAATACATGTAATATAATTAACTGTACATATAAAATAATAAGGCTGGCATATCTCTGTTGTTTTTATAATTTTTTACCAAAAATCTCATGAAATTGCACATAAATCAAAAATTTCATGAAAATTGCATATAAATTATTGTTACAATGTGTAGAGCAGACAACGATCGTATCTCGTGTTCTCTTCATAAGAGTGCGCGGAAAACGTGTGTAAGTATCGGACTTCACGATAATGTGCCACTCTACACCTCAGTGTTTCATGTTATGACATTTTTACAAGTAAATAATAGTTAGGATATATTGTAATGTCACAATAACGCACCGGTGACGCGCGAAACTTATTACTTTATACTTATTTTCCGTTGTTTCATCTTTGTAATTAAAATATAATACTATTTGTTTTGTGCAAACACTAGCCTTAATCTCTTCTTTATGAGTTTGTAATTAGTATTTTTTCTAACTTATTTAGTTAAACAAAACAACATACTCTTGTCTTTAAGCCTACAAAGAGTTCCTATTGTTCATGACAATGTTTTCTGAACTATTCAAGAAACCCGTGCGTCGTCGGTTCATTATTGTGGCACAAATACTGTAGATTTTGGAACTATAATAATTATTATAATATGCAAAGAGTTAAATTGTTGAATAACATTATAAAATATTACTGTTTAAGATAGATATGTATTGTAAACAAGTATATTTTAATTGTTTTCATTTTGTCGAAATGTAAGGGCAACTTACGAATATAATAGCAAATTATGATTGCAACCGGTCCCCATGTTTGTGTTTGTCTTTAATTATACTTATGATTTTTTTACTCAACAGCTTTAATGCCTAAACATGTTTATTGTTATGCATTTCTATTTACATACTAATCTTAATATGATTTTAATTTTTCTAAAAGATCGAATTTAAACCAAAGATTTTTCACGTTTTATTTATAAATTAGTGACGATTTTGTAGTTTGCAATATTTTGAATAAAAATATCTCGAGAATTGCCACCAGGTGTAAAGTCGTCACATCTTATTTATTTGCCCTACATTCATAATTTGATTTCCTTGCGCCCTGTCATGACAATAACAGTTTTTGTCAACAGCCTTTCTAGCCAAGTGACATATCTACGTCAAATCATTTAAGTCTCGTGGGTTTTATACACTTTTTTTTCTCTTTTCAATCCACTATACAATCTCGTACCCAAGTGGAGTCACACCGCGACACAGACAGCAGTTGACAACATCAACAGATTGCCAAAATAAAAAAAAAGTCATGATTTATCGAAATAAAATGTCCCCCCATACATTTATCGTTAACGCTTGTAGAAATGTCACTTGGCTACAGAGCTGCCTGTTTATTACACATTCCTTCTCTGATTCAAACGTTCCTTTGCATCTATAAATTATGAGCGATTTAAACTTGGTAAATAAACGTATGTATTAATGGTAATTCTTACGGTAATCGGTAAAGCCGGTCACAGATGTAACTTAATTTATTATTCACGCGGGCTCGTTAGTTATTTACCAAAGTTTATTCTAGTTTTATAATATTTTAGTGTTCGCATTTATTTAAATAATGAATTTTGTGTGTGCATGTGCGTATTAGGCCATATTTTTACAAGCTTTTTATCTCATTTTAAAACATTAATTCTTTGGACCTGGACAAGGTGTACTTTGAAATGTTTGTACAATTTATTTGTAGTTATCTAGTTGCGAGTTGAATTTCAATTTGATGTTAGTTTGAGTGTGCGATAAAGTCTCTATTTTTATTATGATGCGGTAATTAGATGAGAATGTAACGAACTAATATCTAGTAAATGAATAATATAACACTGTTACATATTTAACTACTAAATCAATGTATATTCTATTCGGTGAGCCGAAAACTCGTTGAAAATAGATTCTGCTCATTGAATGGCGATATCTAATGGTTTTTCACATTATTGTCAAATTAAACTTTGGCAATAGTATAATTTTTGAACGAATAAACTGTGTAAAAAGTTTGCAATCCAATGTTTTATTTAACCCCTGGCTAGCACAGCTATAATATTCATCTACATATTAATAATTGTATCATTTTCATTTCCAGTAGCATTGTGTGTTAGGCAAGTCAATTAGTTGAGATAAGGGGTATATTATGAATATAAATGATACAACAAAGTCCTTATTGAATACATTTTATTATTAAATCATTATCAGCAGTGACGTTGGAACCCACACTTTTCTAAAACATTTGTACAAGAAGCTATTAGCTTAGCATTCACTCTCTCACGCAATCTAGTCCTAGTTACTAACTGTAACTTAGTCATTAATTAAATTACAATTACTTACTAACCCCCGATTTATATTAGATATACCTAAAACATAACTAAAAGTTACTTCTATACCTAATTGGTATTTGTATAAGTGTTCCCACAACACTCCACCCACCCACTCGTGAGTCAAAAAAAAACAATACTATTGTGTAACAACATTGAAACTTCTAGTGATATCCACAAACATATGTTTATTTCATTTCACGGTAATCAGTCAATCTCAAATGATTAGTATTATGTAAATATACCTACAAGCTAATTTAACTTCTTTTTTATTCCACTTATATTCAACTTTACAATTTATTAAATAATAACTATAATCTGTGTTTAAAACATGATAGTGAAATATTTAGGTCATTTATCGACCAATCCTGACCAAGCCCTTAAGTGTAACTGTCCGACTTAAAACATTTTTTTCATTTTTTTTCTTATGTCGAACTGTGTAACTTAAGGCACGCGAAGAGTGAACGAAAAATAGTAATGATTTTTGTTTCAATGCGTCACATTAAATACATCATGTATTCCCTAGCCGATTTGCGTAAATAGTAAAACAACACAGTGAGAAACAATTAAACATGAATAAACAAATAACAAGAATATTTCGACTAATATGACTGTTACGACTATGCAAAGGCAAAATAAAGTTAAAACATAGGATTCAGTTTATACATTATGTAGGACTGAAGAATTGTAACATTATGTACATTCGACTTGAATTTATTTTGAGTATACCTTAAACTTCAGGGGAACATGAACATTATAATCTAGCTTATTAGAGTAACTTAATATCATACATCAGTTTCAAGCTCACAGTGACTCTCAAACAACACCTTGAGGTGTCAGCGATTATCTAAGCTTATTGTTACAATATTCATATTTAACCTTTGCATTGTCAATCTGTATACGACTTGGTGGCATTAAACCCTTTTAAAACAATTACCTCCGTTTCTGAAAGACCGATCTTTTATATTCGTTGATCTGTCAAATCTCAATTCGATCCAGCTGTGTTTTGTTTAATCTTGCGATCAAGCAATCACACTAGTTGATAAAATTCAACTACATTCAATTGAGAAGTCTTTCCGAAACCGGGGGCTAAGTTTACATAAAGTAAAATTTCACAGAAGAGGTCTTAAAATTAGGAGTTAAGCAACGTATCCTCGCTAGTGAATTTGATTACCTGATAAGTCTTGATATTTAGCACGACACTGATCACTGAGGATTTCTCGTCCTTGTTTGAGCACTAGTAGCGGCGGCGGCTACGGCGGGCGGAGGCTATAAGCGCGCGCCGCGGGTGTCGCTGTGCAGTAAGTATCACTTCTTGTCGCCGCCCGTCACCGCGTTGCTCGCGTTATTCGCGTTCCCGCTACCGTAGTTCTTTGGAAATGTTATGTGTAAGTATATCTTGCAACTATATTTAGCAGTTATACAATTCAGTTATGTGCCTAATAATTATTTACTTGGAACAGTTTCATAGGTACAATTGAAATTTACAGTTTAAGTTCAAGAGCCGTTTTTCGGCATATGTCTGTTTTACAAATCCGTTTTATGAATATAATACAGGAAATAACTTTGTTTTATGTTATTAAAAACATGCTAGTCTTAATTGCGTTCATTTTTTGTAAATTTTTGGTTGGGCTAACAAGTATTAAAAATAGTATAATAGCGGAGTATTTAAAAGTCAGTACATACCTGATAGTATTGTGCCCACGCTTGCGCATCGGGCGTGTTCCCTGCTTGGTTCCCTTGTTGGTACTGCAAAGCGAAATACATTACATTAATTATAAATTAGAACAATACAGACAACCCGATTTTTTATACTTGGTAGTCAAATATTATTTATAGTATAAGTTGCTGATAAATTTATGGCATATTGCACACCCGTAAATTTTTTCTTCTTATTTCTGCTAAACATGCTATCTAATACTTTCACAAATCAAACAAGTAGTTTTGATGACAGGCAACTTTTCGTCTGTCAATCGGCCGGTAGCGTGGGCATCTTCTAGTAGAGTATATGCTATGCTACGGTCTATATCCATAGTTACAAAAACATGACCCTACAATACCGTATGAACGGTTGATTTGTATGAGTAGTACACACCCCTGGCCATGCCTGCTGCTGTTGCTGCTGCCACTGTTGCCACTGGTACCACTGCTGCGCGGTGTAGTTGGCGTTCCACTGCTGTCCCTGCTGCTGCGGCGGCTGCTTGCCGGCCACCGCCTGCCCGGCCGCGGCCGCCCCGCCGCCGCCCTGCTGCGCGTTGCCCCAGTTGCCCCAGTTACCCCAGTTGTTCCAACCTGAATGATCACAAATTACACATTATAGCGGATCATGTCTCCGAACGTGCGTTTCTTCCCGCTCGACATATGACTTAAAGTTTCTGAGCGGCGCCTTACGCCGACCATTCAGAGCGCAGCGGCTGTGCCCGCTCGCGCGAGTAGTTTTAAAAGTTAGTTGACTCTAGATAAGGAACGCCGAGTGAGCGAAATTGCTGTGTGTGTTTTTATTAAAAAACTTTATGTGTTAACGAAGCTCTCTTCATTTACTAAAAACAAAATCATCGCTTGTCTAAAGGTGTATACGGACAAGGCGTATATTATGCGCGTGTCCTGGACAACTATACCCATACTTGCAGCTAACGCTAACACTCTAGAGGAGATCGAGAGATTATTGAACAAGCGTCAAAGAGAACGCGCACGCCCTGGTACGCAATGTAGGTACGGCAAAATGAATAGATACGCCGAGTTCGATGTTTGCCATATTATATATATTGGAGACATGACGGATAAATGGCCGTTCTTCCTTAGCGCCACACCTTGTGTTTAGGTTTGCGTGTCATGGATATAAGTGTACCAGTTAAATAAACTCCAAATATATTTTTCTCAACAGTGTGATAAGAACAGCTGGGGTCTCATCACTCCAGAGTTTAGGTTGTTTTGCAGTATATTGCCATTAGCCACGGAATACGTATCTTCCTTATATAATTGTTATTTTCTTCCTAAACGAGTCGCTAGCAAGTCGACAACGCCCCGTGACGCTCTAGAGCCGAATTGCACTGTGTTGTGTTGTATCTAGAGTAACAATTGAAATATTTACTCTTGCGAAGAGATGTGTACATAGTAATTGTTCAGTGAACGTACCTTGGTTCTGGTTCCAATTGCCCCATCCTCCCCAACCGCCGGCCCACTGGTTCCAGCCCTGTTGGTTCTGTTGATTTTGACCCTGGTTCTGATTCTGACCATCCTGATTTCAATGAAATAATAAATATTCATTAAATATGGGTTTCAAAAGTTATAAGTATTGGATGGAAGAATCAGAACTATATATAGGAATATTATTACAATATTTAAGTTAAGAATTTATCTACCGTAATTTCAAGTTCGCTGTCAATATATAGTTTCGATACGACATAATATGGGCAAAAAATAGAACTAGCAATACTCGTTATCTGAAATATAACAAATTGAGTATCGACAGTTAGAATAATGAAATTTTCAAGAAACTCGTGCAGATAGTGGCAACACTGCATATGAAAGATGAAGGACTGTATGTAGTGTAGTGTAGGCATACCTTCATGTTGTGGCCCGGTCGCGGCGGCGGCTGCGAGGCCCGCGGCTGCAGCGCTCCGCGCCCGCCCGCCTGCCCGCCGCGCTGCCACGAACCCGCGCCATTGTTGCTGCCGCCTGCGCAACACACACCTTATATACTACTGATGCATGATATCCATCCGTACAAGAACTACAACACCAATGAGTCATCGACCCATACGGACTGCGCGAAGTTTCGATGCACTCACTTTTAGAAAACAGTCAAACACAAAAGCACTCCGTGTGCGGACGACAAAGTTCAGCACGCAATCACAGTTGTCGCGGTCTTAGAGGAGAGACCACTTAATTACACGCTTCAATCTGCTTTGGACCCTTTACGGGTCCGGCAATCAGTCGCCAATACATGTGTGTGCCCGCGTCGTGCACATGTACAACGCTGCGTTATGTTGAGCGGGTGTACTTATGCTGCTGATCATTTATATTGAAAAGCATATTAAAAATTTATAACTATATTTTCCGACAAAACATCGAATACGGTTTTATTGCATGTAAGGAGCGATACAGATTAAGGTTGCTATAGGTTACTGTGTATCGTAATACAACTTAATATAGGTTAAGTTATAGGGCTTATAACTAGGTATTAGTGTGTATTTAGTGTTGTGTTACCAGGTTGGTGCGGACGCTTGTCCATGCGGTCGCTGGGGCGGTGCGGGCGCTCGCGGCCGAAGCGCTCCGCCGGCCCGCCGCGAGCCCCGCGCCCGCCGCGGGACCCGCCGCGACCGAAGTCGCCGCTGTACCACACAATATTATACATTTACATTACACATGCTAAAAGACTATATGCCTTGAAAATAAAAAAAAGTGTTAATTTTTTTTATGTATGTTTTAGTTTATGGATGGAAGTGCAAGTACAAGTGATAGGTGGTAAAAGTATATCACTGATTTCTGTTATTCATTCTTCGATGATTAAAAAAAAACAATAAGTTGATTTTGATGAAATTTTCATCATCAATATTTTTCAGGTCTGATTGAGCTTTACTTAGTACATGCTAAATTGAGCAAGAGACTTTTATCCAATATCTGAAATGATTAGATACATAAGTGAGTGTATATAATATAGGTAGTGTGCGTGCGTACCGCGAGCTGGGCGGCTGCGGCCAGGGCCGGTCGAAGCGGTTGGGCGGCGGCGCGGGGCGGGCGTCGCGCGGGCCCCAGCGCGAGCCGCGCGCGCCCGCCCCGCCCCAGCGCCCGCCGCCGCCGCCGCCACCGCCTCCCCAGCGGTCTTCTGTACCAGAAACATACTTGTTACAATTCAATGCTCGCAAACTTCATCACTTAAACCATTCTTCACCATTCACTATCATCATGTCATCCACACCCTTCGTAATCCCACCGCTGGGCATTGGATCTTATTTTTATATACCATTGTTTTCAATCCGGTTCGGGGTTCACAAAACCCTTGTTATACGACGATTCATCTTGATCTAAGACAACTGAAACCTCTTCTCCTTCCTTGGTTGCCATTTTAACATCGTTTTATTTTGCCTGCCGTCTTTTTGTCTGATCAAATGTCGACTTTTAATAAATAAAGCAATTTAAATTGCAACTAAAAAACTGACGCATCAACTCAACATTTTGAACTTCTTCTCGGTTCGAAACCAGGCGGAATAATCTTAATCAATACACGTAGTAAAACGTTTTCGATTAATAAAATTATGAATTTACTTTTAATACATAACAATTTAGTGTGAATTTTGATGAAGGCATAAAGAGCTTTAGTCTACATATTGAAATATTCGTGTTAAGTGAGGCAGCGTTTGATTGTGTGGTGTACTGACCGCGGTCCCTGGGGAAGTCCCTGTTGCGGCGGTCGTCGCGCGCGTGGCGGGGCCGGTCGCCGGAGCGGTGGCGCTTGGGCGGCGGCTGGTCGCGCTCCTGGCTGCGCTCGCGGCGTCGCTCGTCACGCTGGACCCCGGCCGCGCGGGCTTCCCGGTGCAGCTGCTCCACCACGGCGCGCGCCTGCTCCTCGGGCAGCTCGGGGTACAGCACGTCGTCCAGCCAGGCGCCGCGCTCGGGCAGCGTGATGTTGGCTGCAACAGCGTGACGTCAGCGCGGCTCGGGGCGGGCCGAGCGCGGGCCGCGGTACCCACCTTTCATGTCCACGACGGCTCCGTCGGGCACCTCCTTGCCGTCGAGCTCCTCGCGTCGTTTCTGCCGGTCGCGGTACGTCTCGTCGTCGGTCACGATCACGACCGCGACCCTCCGGTACCCGTCGAATTCCCTCAACTTGCGCCTCTGAGCCGACGGGTATACGTTCGTCTGTTTTTACCCAAAGCGATATCGAAACCGCGGTCGCGAATTACGTCGATCGCCGTCGTCGAGTCCCAGCGTAGATTATGATGTGGAGCAAAACATTCTCATTATAGACAGTGACGATATCCAGCGGTGGCTTTTACTGTATTTAATGTTTTGTGGCAGATCGACACCTAGAACAAGCTCAATAGAGATCCCATTCGCGGTTATTCATGTGGCCGTGTGGCAAGTCCGCGCACCGCTCCCGCGCCTGTACTCACCTGCAGGCGCCAACTACACTACGGTGTCGCGGAAGCGGTGTCGTGATACATAGCCTTACTCTACACTTATATATAGCACGTACCTTATGAAGATGCGTAGATATATAGATGACATACGAAGCTAGATAGACGCTATATAATTTGACATACATGTACATGTGGAATGATCAATACAAGTAAGAGAAAGAGATTCGGCCAAACAGTCAAGGGGGTTTCGTGATCAATCTCGATTGTTCCTGAATTAAGTGTGGCTGCCAAATGAACAAGTTAAATGAATGGAAGTGTTTCTCACCTGGTCAAGTATAAAATTCCTTTTGCGTCCCTTGGCGATTTCCAACAACTTTAGCACGCATTTAGCGCACTTGGACACCATAGCGTCCCACCTGCCGACGTAGCTGGCGCGGAAGGGCTTACAGTCCACCTATCGACGTACACACTCATACAGTTACTAGAGCCGGGCCGGCGCGGAGGCTTACGCTAGCTTACACTAAGATAATATGTTGTTGTGATACCAGGGACTCTCCTTGGTGACTCGGGACTCTGTACGTACGTCCTCTTCAGTCGGCGATCCACTGGTATCATATAAACTACACTGGTATGGTTGTCGACCGCTAAAGGTCACATAACATTGTTTTGTTATAATGTTTGGTTTATAAATGTTGCTCATATTGAACCCTGTTGAAAATACAGACGAACATTAGTATCAATGTTTACAGTTGGAGCATTTCTCGCTTTTTATTGTGCTCATACCTCATTTAGTGCTGGAAGGGAAATCATTATTAGTTCATGTCGAGTTTGTGTGTGTTTATGTGTGCCAGTGTGGAAACAATCAAAATAAGTGCAATTAGGGAAAATACTTTAAATATAAACACTATCAGGTATTGCGGTGTTGTCACGATCATACTCATTCTCTTTCAGTTATGCATGCAAACTTTGGGCTAAGCACGAAATATTAAATAAATATTAGTAAGAGGCTACGCGAGCATGACTGTGTGGCCAATGTAAAAAAATATTTCGTGAATGGTCTGAAGAAAGGCCAAAATATATTGCATTATAATCTTTAATAATTACCTCGCTGTGAACAATACATACCCATAGCTATCAGCACTTGATTATAATGCAATATTTCAGCCATTTTGGATATGCATTTAAACTGTATTACTAATATAAAAATAGGAAAAAATCATGCGCGCTTAGCCAATAAGAAACATTGCAAAGCAAAGCAAATAAACCACAAAAAAATATATGAGACAGAACACCGCAACAGCTGAAAGTATTTATATTGTATTTACAAAAATCATATATTTATCTTTGTAGAACAGTCTGTAAGGTAATGTTCAGTGTTTAAGTCACGTCTATAAATTCAGAGTTCATTACATAAAATTTAGACCATCACAAAATCGTCCATTATTAAAAATGTATCGAAAATTTTATCTGACCATGCTCGGATATATTATCAAGAAAGGGGGTTAGGGTCGGTTTATATGCGACGGAAAATGCGCGACGAATTTACCGTCAGATATGAACCGACCCTAACCCCTATTTAAAGGAATGTTTGGTCGTATTCGTGTAGTGTATGTGTGTGTTGTGTGTCGTGTATCGTGTACAAGGCAGCGTGTGTACCTGCATGCGGTCGTACAGCGCGCCGGTGGAGAGTATGTTGTACCGGCGCTGCGGGTGCGCGGCCGCGTGCTGTCGCGCCCAGTACGTCTTGCCCGCGCCCGGCATGCCCACCATCAGGATCACCTAAACATACAACACTTTATATTACACCTGTCTATTTAATCCCTGACGCAAGATGGGTGTTATAAGTTTGACGTGTCGGTTTCTGTTAGTGTGTCTGCCGACGCCATTTTTAGGGTGCGTCCAGATCTGGCGAACGCGCACCGAACGAGCAGCTAGTGAACAGTTGGCGAGCTGCTGCTGGACGCACCCTAATATGCAATGATATTTTTTTAAGTTATGTATATGTCCTCGAACTCTAGGAGTATTGCGAAATAACGGACAATTTGACACGAAAAAAAAGTGTGCCCAGCAATACGATAAGCTGGTATTATTATTAATTATGATAGTAAATGCAGTGTACTGACCTCACAGTCAGCGAGCGTGTTGGGTCGGGCGGGGCCGGGCACGAGCGCGGCGTGGCACACGAACACGAAGCCCTCCAGCAGGCCCAGCTCCGGACCGTCCAACTCTTCCTCCAAGGTGTATCTGATGACAAACAAATATACTTCATCAACAACTGGACACCAACATTTATATAATTACCTTGGCAAATATGAAACTTTTATTTCTCTATAATTGACTATACATAAATACAAAAAGAACAGACTTCAATGAAATTTATCGTATCGTCATTACCCTATCAACAGCAAAAATATTTTTTGAAAAGATTCATAGTTGCTGTAGATATCGAGAAACAAATACATACACTCGAAATGAGAACCTAGTCTTTTTGAAGTCGGTTAAAATAAGCAATCTTAATGGTCACCTACAATGTCTAAGGCTTGACTCGACCCATTATTCATGCAAATTTCTTACGGCCTTAAACTGGTATTAATAAGTATTAAGTATATAAGAACAACCTTTGACCTCATGTAGGACCACAATAAGTATAATTGGCGTATGAATTAATGTTATTCCGCTTGCGATCTCGTTTATTAAAGAACATACGAGAGTAAATACGAAATATTAATATGCCTGCTCAGATAACTGTTAGCACATAAGTGTTACCAGTTGAAATAATCCTCACAGGAGTAGTTTGATGTACATTTTTTCCATCCATTTTTTATTTCTGAATGGTGGTCATAGCTCGAGGGGCTCGTGGCTAAGTGTAAGCCGTACGGTTTGACCGATAATACAGGTTAAGCCGCGCTTGACGCGGTTGGTTCGTGGATGGGTGACCATTATACACCATATAACATACCGAGACCCCTCCGTGTTTCGGAAAGCACGTTAAACAGTAGGTCCCGGCTGTCATACATACTATAGATCTTTGGCAGTCGTTAAGTCAATTCTGACAACCAGTCTTACTATGGGATACTGTGTTTCCCAGTAAAAATGGGTTGTGGAGTTCAGATACGCAGTCGCTCCATGTAAAATACGGTATTCAGCTGAATCCGGTATGACTGGTAGCCGACCCCAACATAGTTGGGAAAAAGGCTCGGGAGATGATGATGGTGGTCATATAAATTTCATTGAAGTCTGTTACTTCTTACTCAATGAATATGGTAAGAGTGAATAAATGATGAAATGATTTTTTTGAGATGGATGGAGGGTAGAGACACCTTTGCCCTATAATGGGACAGAAATGGCTAGAAAAAAATATGATATTACCATGTTTAAAACTTACCTAATGACAAATTTGATTCTCTTGTCCAACACATGACCTTTCAGCACTTGTTCTTCTGTCACCTCAGGAATTTCACCTTCTATGGAATAAAAATATATTTATTATAATTATAGTTTATGAAGAAACGTCGTGGTGGCCTAGCGGTTCAATGAACGGATTTGTATGCACAAGGTTGCAGGTTTGAACCCAGGCAAGTACCAATGTGGCTTTTTCAAAGTTATATGTACTTTCTTAATTATTCTAAGACACTTCTGACAAACGGTGAAGGAAAACATCGTGAGGAAACCTGGATTCCAAAAATTTGGGATCTGAAATCGCCAATCCGAAGAGAGCAAGCGTGGTGATCAATCCTTGTGCCTTCTCTATATTATGGGAAGAAGCCTGTGCCCAGCAGTGGGAACGTTTAAAGGCTGGATTATTATTATTTATTTTTATATAATTTATACATATTCTTATGTTTACAGTACAGTGATTGGTAAAGGTATATTAATAGAATGTCATTCCGCCTGCGATCTCACACGTTTCGAGCCGTATGAGAGTAAATACGAAATATTAATATTCCTGTTTGGATAACTGATATCACATAAGTGTTACCAGTGCCAATAGTCTTTACAGGATTTGGTTTTTCTCTTTGAACGTTATTACCATTCTGTATATTATTAAACAAGCGTAAATTGAGAAATGACTCAAGACAGGAATGTCTGGAGTCAGTCGGGGGAGACCTTTGCCCAGCAGTGGGACACTTAAAAGGTTATGAAAAAAAAAAAATTTGAGAAAATAATGTTTCACTAACGTTTGTGATTTGTCGCGGTAGCCTGCCAAAGAGTATCAGCCTAGTTCCCGGCAAAAGGGAACAGAGAACATATGGTGGTTTTGTTTGGTTTTTTAACGTCTAATGGCTCATTTTCAGTTTGTTGACTGATTAGCACCGTGTCAAAAAAGGAGGGTTAGGTATCACTCACCATTGACAGGTTCCTCTTTAATGTCCTCGTCCGCGTTCTCTTCAGGCTGCTCCGTCTCCATTTGCTCAGGAGCTGCTTCCGGTGCAGGCTGTTCTTCGGTTTTGTCGCCATTTTCCTATAATTAAATATGAATTTGTTGGTTTAAGAAATATTCTTTACTATGTAAACTCCATACTCTTTTGATACCAAGTAATCTACTATTATTATTATAATAATGTTCTTGGTCATTTTTAAGACCGATTTATATCAAATGAGCGAATACTCAATCTATCCCCACCCTATCATAGACCATCACCCTATCTATCGATCAATCCCGTCTTCGCACTTCTGTCTTGAGCTAGGATGGTATATATTTCGGTACGAGTCTAGTTGGTCTTTCCAGCTTTTAACCAGCACCCCATCATTTTCTTTAAGTATTTTAAGTACCATTACATATTTGCCTTTATCTTAAGCCCCTATTATGTTGCATATAATCCAGTCTCACACAACACAATAACTTTAGCTCTCACCTTAGGCTCCTCCTCCTTCTCAGCATCTTCTTTAACTGCTTCTTTCTCTTTCTCCCCGTCCTCCTTAACCTCAGCCTTCTCCTGATCTTCTGTCTCCGTCACTTCCTCGCCTCTGTCTCTCTTCTCCTGGTCTTCTCGTTCTTTATTTTCACGCTCTTGCTTTTCTCGTTCCTAGGTGTAACATTAATTTTGTCATATAAAGAAAAACATACTTTTATTATGTATCTATAAGTGTTTTAACTACATAATTGTACATAATGATGTAAGGTAAAATGTGATAATATGTTTGATGGTGTTTCACCATGACTAATTCAAATAAGTTCAATAAATGACATCATTATATTGAATTACTATAAAGCACGAAATAATGTAATTCCGCTTGCGATCTCGTTTACTATAGAATACACGAGAGTAAATACGAAATATTGCTATGCCTGCTCAGATAACTGTTAGCACATGAGTGTTACCAGTTGAAATAATCCTCACAGGAGTAGTTCTCGTTGGTTTTGATGTCGTCCAAACAACGCATTACGCAATTACTTTTATCGCATTATTACGCAACGCATTATTTTCATAAATTTTGCTTTTATATTCTATAATTTTGCCGTGGATTTGCAATAAATTACATTTGTTGGCAAGTTCTAGTTCATTTTCTTTATATTAATTTTATAAATTATTATAATGCATTTCATACAGCCTAAAGTGCCTGTCTATCGCATTGGGTATCAAATGTACCTGTTATGAGTCTTAAGGTTGTGTTAAACCTAATAAATAAACACTAACCTCTTTCTTTTTCTTCTGTCGTTCCTCCTTTTCCTTCTCTCTCCGCTCTCTCTCCCTCTTCGCGGCCTCCTCCTTCTCCTTCTGCAGCTCCGCTTCGATCTGACGCTTCTCCTCTAGAACTTGCTCGACGGGAACTTCTATACGCTTCCGTATGGTCTTCATTTTGGTGAGCATGCTGTATCTGTTGACAAAGAAACAGATATTTGGTACAAGAGAATAATTTTCGTTATTATTATTAGCAGTTGTTAGAACACTTGGCTTGACTTGGGTCGTTAGCTAATAAAATGGTCATGTTTATTCATATTATTATTTTATTTACTACCTAATTTATATTAAAAAAGAATTATCACAATACTTTCAATCTTTAAATGATAGTGTTTTAATACATAAGCATCTCTTCTTTAAACATCCCTAAAATATAATATTCTACTCATAACAGGTACAATAGAGGTAGAACCGAAAATATATTGCTATTATTATTTATAGTACTTTGTATAACATAGCTAATCGGAAAACCTAAATTAGATCATACACTGCAATCATTATACTTTTTGTACAAAGATATAGTTAAAATGTTTGTCGTGCCGTATGTTATTCCGCTTTTAATCTAGTGTATTACAGAATACACTAGAATCGTTACGGAATCACAAATGTTACCTGCTTAGAAACTCATATCACAAATTGCATGATACGGGTTGATCTACAGGGATATATGATTAATCAAATTCACAAACATGCAAAATCCGTCCCGTTTGTGGGGATCGAACCCGCCGACGCGATTATATAAAGAGGGTGCGCTACCCTTAAGCTAAACGGGTCGACGAAATCCTTTTCAAATTCAACTCCCCTATCCCTGTTGCGATGAAAACAATATGGCCGCTATTAATTTACATACACAAGTGATTATCCTGCCGCTGACAATGCGTTCCTGACAAATGTAAGTTGGTTTTCATTAGTAAGGAAAATATATAACCCTGTAATAATATATTATTGATTGTAACCGGACATAATGATATCGTTTTGAATGATATTATTTCTTTAAAGGACAAAGTGATAGTAAGTTATTTTTCGTAAATTATTCGCCACAATCTCACACGTCATATCTTCCTGTTTATCACCTGTCAGAAGCGCATTCTCTCAGCAGCCGGATTAAAGGTATCTATATTATTTAGTAACACACAACTACTTGCTTCTCTGAACCAATTAGGGACGCATATAAAGTGTATTCGTTACAGTATGTTCATAGAAGTGTAATTCAAATCATCATCCAAGACCAATTCGATCAGATATACTCATGCCATTAAAAGTGTACGAATTACGACTGTTTGAATTAACAAAGGAGGTGAAGGGCGGCTTGGGGAACTGTCTGTAAATATGATTGACCTTCAAAGTGTCCCCTAGTATGTATGTAACTGTAATGTACTAATAATCTACTGTAATGTAACAATTGTCATTTTGAATAAATGACAATTGTTACTATATCATATATAATCATATTAGTCATTCAATACATGTGCTATCTATCCATGTCGGTTTTATTCGAGTATCGTGACTCGCGCTCTTTAGAACGGCTGCCTTGTCGCGGAACTTCACAATCATGTAATAGTCATTCATAAAGTACCTAATAGACAAGGAATAATTATTTATGTACCGCGTGGTAACAACATATACCAATATTTTTTTTTCGAAAAATTATCTATTGGCGACTTTTCTTAGACCTAACTGTAAATGTCCCCTAAAATAATTCCGTGTTATGAGACAAATCTCTAGTCTATTAAAATCCTATTTGGTACTTAAAATTGCTTATTAGTACATATTATAATGATATTTTTTGGTAGTCCTTACCTATCATAACCGAAGTTAACTTTGTAGCAGATGTTCTTGGTGAGAACGTGCGGGAAGAGCGCTCGGCCGTTGAGCACGCTCTTGTCGAACTCGTACGCCGTGCCCAACTCCTCGCCGTTCAGTGTGTATGATATCTTGCAGGGGTTCGATTCCAAGTCCTGGGCAACAAAATATAACATTTATATATAAAATTTCTGGTTAGTTACATCACTTAAACTGTAACTCAACGAAAAAAGAGTAGACGATTTTCATGATCTTTTGATTTGTTCGATTCGTCTCCGCACTGAATAACAAAAATTACTAAGCATAGGAAACGGGGACTAGGTACTCGAGCGGGTAAAACCGCGAGGCACAGCTTGATTTTAAATTTAGTGTAACATATCTATATGTCCAGTACTTAAATCAACACTGAGGTAACATTAGCTTTCTCAATGCGTGGATATGTTGTAACTTGTAATCAAGAAGACCAGTTTTGGTACATGATATAAAACAGAAACTATTGAAATCCTTGCTGTTTAGCCACATCTACCTTATTTTGTGGCTCAAAATTGTTTGATTGCCCACAATATATCTTAAAGCACACCACTATCGAATAAACAGAAAACAAAAAAATACTCAGTAAAAAATGCAATTAAATTGACGCGCTCCTCTTTTTGTGAAGTCGGTTAATAAGATAACATCAGTATTCCATACTAACCAGGTAAGCCCCCACAACATCCTTCTCCGTGAGCGTCTTCCCGTAGTCTTTGAACTCGCTGTTGGACACGGCTCGCCCCGTGCTCTCGTAACCCCAGCTGAATTCACCCTCACCTGACAAAGTTATTATATTTATAAACACCATACACAATAACCAGTAATGAAAAATATGTGTCTAATGTATTCTCATGTAACTATGTGTCTCTATCTTTTAAGGCTTCCGATTATAGCTTGAGCATGAAAGGAAATAGGCTTAAGCCAGTTGAGTATAAGCATATTATAGTAGTACACTTTTATTCATCAGTGACATTGGCAGTTAAGCTTGCGCAGAAAAGCGCAGCCTGACACCGAATAGAACCGAATTCCAATATTTATTTATTTATAAAGATCTTCCAACGGTGAATAAATATTAAATTCGAATATCAAAGATATAAGGACATTGTTGCTTTGGATCAAAATTTTAAATACAAAAATAACAAAGACTTGTTCCATCTCGCTCGAATAGCTTAGCAACCAGTAGTTTTCTGCGCAGGTGCGTATTTTAGGTATAAAGTAGGTAGTATTATCCTCACCTAGATGTAACGTGGAGTCTTCCGTCGACCAGCCTATTCTCAGGCCAGAGGTAATGGGTTCCTTCTCCAAACCCTCCGTAGTTAACGACACACTGCCGACTCGCAACTGTAAATAATAAAACAGTTATAATCGGGCTAAAATCAAGATGTATGTTCTTAACAAGATATAGATGTCCTTAGAATAGTTTTCTGTTCTATCGCATACTTTTGTTAAGGTTTTAAGAACTAAGTAAATGGAAATGCCAACTGGAAATTGTCAATTCTAGTTACTTTCTCGCCTCGTTTCTAACTGCTTGAAGGTTATCATATATAATCAAGATAATCATATTTGCTTACTTTTATAATAACTAAACAATTATATTATTATTCACTTCTCTATATCAGAAGGGGCATATGCCCAGTAATGGGACATTTATAGGCCATTATTATTATTTTATTGTGTGTATACAACCAATTGAATATCAGATTGAGTAACTCTAGAATAAACCTATATATTAACAATTGTACACGTAATAAGTGCTAAAGCTAGGTTACCTCATATCCGACCATGCCAGCCTCCACGCCGTGGCTGGCCCTCGCGCCCGCCCACGCGTGGGCAAAAGCTCCCTCACTGAGCGGCACCACGCTGTTCAACTCCGGCACCTCTATGTACTGGTTTAGGTCACTGTCATCTGGATCACAGAAAACGGTCAATTAATAAACAAAATCTTTTAATATTTACCTCTTGACTTACAATGGCTAGAGCGTAAGACATTTTGGCAATAAAATATTTTTTTGAGGATTTAACTGCTTATTTTAATGTAACGGCTGGCGATAACTGCTTAACACATAATGCGTACAGTTGTTTCTCTTCTAATCAGTTGTCTTTAGCATACATTTTGAGATATATAGTGTTTTTTATTGTTAAAATAATATACAACAGTGAATCCGTAAAATGGATTATTAGATTAACAATTATTATATTACCAGTCAATATCAAAGGCAACTTCTTTCTCCTTACATTTGTAAATAAAAAACAAATAGTACAACTTGTATACTTACACCACGAAAGCGTAACTTTACTATCGTCAATCTCAGGCTCGGGAACCTTTACTTCAAGCTCTTTCCTATCCTTGTTAGATTGCGCTTCCTGTAAAAAACAATAACGCATTATATAATAACAATATATTCAGATAATTAATGTCAGTCATACAAATAATGTATTGTTTAGACTATTTCTTACAATCCAAATGGCTAATCAAATTCTCATGGTAAACTACTTGAAATATCAAGTTTTGAAATAACATTTTTAGTCAAATTTAAAGGAAGAAAAGCTGAAGGACTTTCGCATATAAAATATAAGCCAAAACGGTTTAATCCACCATTACTGGTGCCGTATGCAACTACAAATTACAGGCAAAATTCGTACGTTGTGCGTGTGAGTAGGTATTTTAACAGGGTGTGCAAACAGTTCGCCTTAGATCTTTTTGAAACAAGTGTGACCACGGCAAAGAGGTGTCTAACACTGAATTTCTTTAAAAAATAGATTCTTAGTTCGTTAATAGATTATTATCTTGTTTCCAATAGAATTTTTAACATCTTGGTTCTCAAGTCTGTAGTGATTATATTAGTTTTTATTTCATTTAGGTCACGATCTACCTACATACTTTTTATTTTTCTTTTCTTTTGGCATTGTTTGACAGTGTATATTTTTGTTCCACAGTACTTTTATGCTAAACAAGCTCTATACGTGAAGACTTGTAATTGGCTGTCAGATAATCATACTGTTATTTATTACCAGGGATGTTATGGATATATAATTTCGGATCCGGATACGGATATGGATATTGGTAAAATATAATATCGGTTTTGGTTACGGTTATGGATATTAAATTATTTCGGATTATCCGATAGTTTCGGTTACGGATATTAATTTTTTAAGGAACTGTAAGTACGAATAGCTGTGCAAGTGTGCACCTCGCGCTGTGACGTCATTAGGTAGCGGGAGAGGTGTCGCATTCCAGCGGAGTGCACAGTTAATTCGTACGAGTGTAGTATTTAGTTAGACTCCGCCCTATCCGAAACTATCCGAAACTTTTATTTCGGATTCGGTTACGGTTACGGATGTTTTTTTATTTCGGATATCCGATAGTTTTCGGTTTAGATTATTATTATTATAGATAATATATATATAGCTGTAAGTCTTCCATAGTCTTTAAATAAATAAATAATTAACTAACACAAATGATCCGGCTGTTTCGTTTTCTCGACTACTAACAAAACTTGTTTTACTTAGTTCATGCTCTATCTATCTACGACTAACTACATGGTATGAGAGGCACTAATATGCAAGTTCTACGTGAAGATATGTCTAAGGCAGTGACATACCTCAGGCAGCGATAGCACTTCATTAGTGACCTCTACCTCCCTGTAGAAGTTGCTCCAGCGCGCCTTCTTTTCCTGCTTGCGCCTCAAACGATTTAGCTTGATAGGGTCCTGTTTTGGAATACAGGAGATGTATTAAAATATACTACGTTTACTGCTAATCGCAAATTAATCTTATTATCTGCTGGACATCAAAATTTACGTCGATTACTTCTGTCTTCTGCGAGTTACCAATCATTTGTAGTGTTTGTGCAATGAGTATTTTAAGACACATACCAAATGTTTTAAAGCCTACCAGACGGAAACTTACTTTGGAAAAGCCCTTCTTATTGTTTTATGAATTACTTATAGTGTACCAAAAGAACAATTTGTAACTAAATTATATCTATGAAAGGAAATTCGTTACACAGGTTTTACATATGGTTATAAACTACTTTGCCCATTTCTCGTATCAAAACCAAAATGCTGTATATTTAAATGGTATGTTCTGTATACTCGCGGCTCGTCGTGCCTTATACAAGGGCGAGCCAAACTGTTTTTTTTTTTGCAAAGCAACGCAAAATAACCGCGGTCTTGACGTGACCCACGAGCGAGCTTTACCGGCGAGCCAACAAAAACGCGGTAAAGGTCACTCGTCGATCACACCCTACAGGCCCTATTAGTAATGATACTACATAGTTGATTAGTTAATGGATTGTAAGAGCCTAATACGGACATGATACGTACATTACTGAGTTCCTCCATCCGCTTTGCGTCATTCTCGGCCTGCTTTCTTTCCCTCTCAAGGCGTTCCTCTTCACGAACGCGTAGCCTTTCGTTAAGATTATCCCATTCTTCTTCCTCATTGATATCGCGCTGCTCCTGATAATAACACATTTTATTAAAAAACATGAGAAATAATCAGAAAAAGAGTTTACTTTCGTAAATGACCTGATTGCCCTTGTCATGTCTAAACTTAGATTGAAAACATCTTAATAGTATATTCTAATAATGGTATTGGAATATACGTAAAAATAAATTAATTGCCTTGTCTGATATCATCAAACAAGAAGGACTTTATGTTGACCAATTATGAAATGAAATATACAAACTTAGCATTTACTAATTAATTTTCTTTTCAATTCTAAATAAGTATAGTAAAACTAATTATTTAAAACAGTTTCTATGATGTATACTTTTTACATGAGTTTCATAAAAAACTAAATTACTTTTACAATTTCATTATGACTATACATTTATGCTCATGACTGTACAAATAACATTTTTCGTGCCTCTTTGGGCTTGACAATTCAACCTCAGCCAGGTATTTAAGCATGTCTTGCATTAATTCCCGTTCAATAATATTACTGTAAGCATGCAGAGCGATAGTTTAAAAGTATCTCTTACCTCCTCATCAAACTCCCTTTTATCATCCTCCTCCATTTTCTCCTCTGTCTCCTTATCAGCTGTTTCCTCAGCACCATCCTCCATTTTATCATCAGAAGGCACTTCAGGAGCAGCGACTGCCTCAACATCTTTCTCCTCCTCCTCAACTGCTTCTGCTTGCTTCTCTTCTGGGCGCTTCTCTTCTGGGTGCTTCTCTTCCGTATTTACATCTTCTTGTTTAGTCTCTTCTGTGCTTAGAGCACTTGGAGGTTCTTGAAGTTCCATTGGTTCTAAGTTAAAGTTAGAAATTGTTAATTTTCTACTAGTCTTTTAGTATACAATTTTAGACTTTAGTTTCCAAGAAATAGGATTACAGTAATATGTTCTGTTGATAAGGACTGAAATAATGATTATGTAGTTGATAAATGCTACATGGGGAACTAAAGTGGTATATTTCAATATACACTTGTGACTAGAGCAAGTTCCTAAGTTTCAAACTACAAAATTAATTTCAATCTTTTGCATTGAGCACACATACATTTTTCAATTGTAACAAATGACCGAGAATTTGGCATTCTTCAACAAAGTTTAGCCATAAATAATCCAAATCTTATTAGCCTTTTAAGAAATAGTATAATTTAAAGATAGCTTATTTACCTGGTTTGGCTGGTTCTTCTACAGATTCTTCAGATTGCTTCCTGAAACAGATACAAGACTTATAAATATAGTATTTACAAGAGACTTGAATAAACCAATAAATTTTTGAAAGCCACCACTTGAAATTATATTTGTATGTATAAACCAGGGATGTTACGAATGTCATATTTTAGACATTCGCGAATGCGAATGCGAGTGTTTGAGATGCGAATGTGCGAATGCGAGTGCGAATGTTGAGAACGAGGAAATAAAATTCAAGGTATGATTTTAATCATTGATTTTTATTTATTTAAAACTATTCAGTCAGCATAATACTGTTATTTATGAAATACTCAATCACACAATCAGATTAATAACAAAAAAAAAATATAATCAAATTTCAATAAGGGCAGATTTTATTTTAAAAACAACAATTTAGATGCTTTATCAGCCATGAGACGTTTTCGTAAAGGCTCATATATCAGGCCAGCGGCACTAAATAATTGCTCACTTGGCACACTGGCAGGAGGAGCACTGAGGTACTTACGAGCAAGGTCTGTCAATTTACCAAATTTGGCTTTGGATTTCCACCAGTCCATGAATTTAAAATAATCCAAGAGTAATTTAACTTTGTTTGCCACTTTTACATACAATTATTGGCTATGCTCGGTAAAAAAATTTCGTCCTTTTAAGGTATATTTTGGGGCCACCAACTGCATTAATCTTCGGAAACTCACGTTCTCAACGAAGTTAAAAGGCAAATTGTCTAAAGCTATCATAGTGCATAGGCATACACTCACATTCGCTAAATATTCGCATTGTTTGATGCGAATGCGAACGCGAATGCGAGTGTTTGAAATGATGCGAATTATTCGCATATGCGAATGTGAACGCGAATATTCGTAACATCCCTGGTATAAACCAAGCCAAAAAGTGACCTAATCTTCTTCTGCTGTTATTATAATTATGTACTTACTCTTCTTCTTTGGGTGCAGGCTCAGGTTCTGGTTCTGGCTCTGGTTCCTTTACCTCAGGCTGGGCCACGGGTTCCACCATCTTCTTAGCGGGTTCCACTAGTGGTGCGGAATCAGATTCAGAGTCCTCCTGGCTTGGAGAGTATGGCTCTGAAGGCTTTGGCTCCTCTCCAATAGGCTCTGGTGGTTCCTCACGAGGTGGCTGATAAAACAATAAAATTATAATTGATTTGTTCATACACAAAGGTAATACTTTTAAATATGTAATATGTATGTTGCTAGTATAAATCCTCAAATGAACCGAGTGAAATGTTTTGTTTTTCAAACTAAAAAGTTTCACTTAAATAGTGTGTAATTTTGTAGATACTTGAAAAAAAACACTATTTAGCATATAAACTATAATATTTGTGTGTAGTGAAAAGAACTACACAAGCTTTTGACTGTCCAATCTGCCTAGATTGGACAGTCAAAAGCTTAAAGGCTAAAGCCAGGTTACTGAACAAGTATATAAAATAGAGAACAGCAAACAATTAGCTAGTTATTTACGAAATTATATTTGTCACTGCTTTGTATGGGGTTCTCTGTGGCTGGACTATAGTATCTGATACTCACGGGTGCCTTAGCAGGTGTAGCAAGGAGGCGAGACGACGAGGACCTCCGCGTTGTTCGTGGCGCCGGGACGGGCCGCCGCGGAGTGGCCGGCTCGTCCGCATCCTCCGTAGATGTGTCCAAGATCGTTGTGTCAGCTATTACTGTAAAAAAAATTACAACTTCAGTGTCTAGTTAGCCTATACATATATAAATATGAAGCAAGGAGTCTTAGAATAGAGGTTGTGCTGTGAAAAACCTAGAGGAAGACCGCAAGTAAGATGATTGAGAATGCTAAAAACTTCAGGGATAATTTGGATGAAAGTAGTGCACAACTGGGTAATATGTAGTTTTTTGAAAGATGCCTAAATATAAGACATACTTTTACTCATTTACATGCTCAATACATTTATAAGGGTTCATTTTAATTATCATCATATGTACAAAATAATGTTTATAGTAGTCAGTCATAAAAAAAGGTATTATACCTCCTCAACATTTCAAATCAAATAAACTCAACAACAGCTTTTGCTTTACCCAAACAGTTTTAATATAACAAAATATATATTTTCATGTAAAAAACAATTTGCAGCTACATTTGTGTATTGTATTGCATATCAGCAAGGTCAACCATTTGCCTACTAAGAATTGAATATAGCTTGCTAAAAATAATACTAACATATTTTTTGCTATTGATGCAGGTAATATTGACCAAATGATAATAATAGTCAGATTACACATTATGCTAATAATGAATATCATGAAACAACTCACACACACTCATCTGGCAACTAAGCAAAGCTTGTACTATGGTAGCCAGACAACTGATAAACATACTTTATAAATATGTAAATAATATGATCCTTTAAGCCTGTGGGAAAAGCAATTCTAGTAATAAAGTGTTTCATATGAGGTCAGTTTGTTTTTAAATGTAATTCATACACCTTTTTACAGATAAGTCAATGTGTCTAGTTAAAATAATGTCATAAGGGCTTTAGAAATATTTATGGCCTATACTTCGTTTTCCACAGTTAAATATGTGTTTGTTTACATAATTATGTTTAGGTACCTATGTTACGTAAATAAATTACAAATAACCAACAAAAATATGTGTTTTGTTTAATGATCTGGTACTAGTGCATTTTTAAGAGCTCTTGTTATGACTCAAATATCACTCAACAAAACACAAATCATTTTGTTTTTTGTTTGTATTTAGTATAGACACTTTTATCTTTAATAAATAATGATAATTTATTTGCAACTGACAAAGTTTAAATAATTCTAAAGGTATAAATTCTAGTATTTTAAAATAAACAAGTAATTTCACAACAATTGATAAGTAAATAATCTTATCTTCAATAAAATTGATTACCAAAAGAGGTTATGTTTGTCATAAAAAAGTTAAAAATGTTAATAATAAATAAGGAATGAATATCATAGTTGTAACTTAAAATAAGATAATATTCTAAGTAAATTTTACCTATCAACACTATAGAATATAAATTATTATAAATAACCTACAAAAAGAAGCAGGTGAACACATAATATGGAAATAAGATTAATGTACATTGGTTATAAATGTACCTACTTTTAGTGAGAAACATTTCTACATGAAAAATTTAAACAAACGTAAACAAACAATAATTTTGAAGGTCATGTGAAAATACTGCTTCTAACAAATGTTTGTCAGGCCTTGAAAACAGACTGTATCACGGTTAATAATGTAAAAATTAAGAGGACCAATTAGTAAATTACTAAAATTAAGTTTTAAATTGAAATAACATTCCTTTTATGACACCAAATTATGAATTTGGTTGTTGATATCACGAACTATAAATAAATGTGTACATATAAACTGTGCTGTGAATATCATAGGTTAATTTTTTTCCCTCCATTTCAATTCTAAATATCGGGTATCAGACAGAGTTCCGCATGTTATATATGACGTCATATGAAAGCAACGGCTACACGCATCAAACATTTTTATTCGCCAAAAATGTTTAGTTGTACACGTGCCTAGACAGACAAACAATAATGAATTTCTATTGAAAGGGCGGTTTGAACTACAGTAACGAGTTTCAGAAGTGGTAATAGGAATAAAACATTCGACTTATACCTTTGCCTGTTTTTGCTTCTAGCGCTTTCTTCAATCTTTCAACTAAAGCCGGCTTGTTCCCTTTGGTATCTAGACCGAGAGCGCCAAGCTCCGATCTTAGATCCACAACTTTCATCTTGGCAGGATCCATCGTTCTATGTAATTACTAGGTTCGTTCACAAATCACAATATTCCAATTCCCACACAACAGTTTCATCAAACATTACTCGCCAAAATTGTATTACGAGTACAATAAAGCGCCAAGCCAAACTAAGATGGCCGCACTCAACAACATGCAAACTTGCTAAGGAAACGGAAACAAACAGAATAAACAGATTAGCAACAGAAGACCGCCGCGTCGCGATCTAAGTTTATGGTAGCAGAAATCGACTAATCAGTTCATTCTACATATTTACCTTATTTATTTATTAAATACTTTATTATATTTTATATTTGAGTTCTAAATATTATAAAAGTTGTTAGTTTTATAATGTAATATTTAATACCAAAGTGATGAAATAAATTCATTACCGTAGAATCAGTGGATGTAGAAAAAAAAAGTCGTACAGTCCAAACTTCCTAAATCACCACTATTATAGCATCCGCTCTGAATTCTGGGAGTTGGCGAAGATGGTGCGCATTAGGTAAACGCAGCGTCAGCAGACGCATGCGTGCCTTCGATGCCTTTGGATCCGAGCCAAAGAACAGACAAGTAAAACTGACGGCAGGCGGTGTAGCCCTGCATGGCAAAATAGCTCTGCATGCGTTATCATTCTATTTAAAGTCACCATAACAGAAATCACGATAACTAGCCAGTCAATTAATCAATAAATTCATACTGATTATATTAACTTAGGCCTCTCCTATAATGGCCATGTATCGGTCCTCCGCCTCCAACCGGTCTTTCACAATTATTTAACCAACTTAAATTAAAGTTGGAACCGGCAGATCGGTTCATATATTCAGTATATTGTTATGAAATTACAATAATTGGACCTTTCGAAAGGCAGATTCATAATTATTTATCAACAACGGTTTACTCACGCGTACTTGGGATCGCTCGACTATTTTCGCACTCAATAGGTAGGTACGAGTCTTTAGTCATGGGATGACGCGAAGGCAGCGCTGTCGTGAATCAAAGTGACTGGTACATACTATAAAACAATCTATCAAGTTTTGTTTTACTCTAAAGGAAGCTTTCTGATGTTTATACCGAATAATTATTTATAATATCCAAGTTCTTATGAATAGTATTAACAAAACCACAATCGAAATTAATTGATCTTAGGTATTATTTCCTTGCACTGTGTAATCTACGAATTTAGATAGGGCTGGACTAACAGTTATTATATTTCCACATTTATGGAGATTTTTCTACATGGAGACACGTAGAAAACTAGGAAACCTAAGTGATCAATATTCCAAAGTAATCCAAAGGACCATAAGGTGGAAGCGTCAGGGTAACCCGCGAAATTCAAATTTTCTTACGTTTTTTGCAATTTTCAGGTCACTGTCGGGTTGAATGTTGATAAAAAAATGATTCGCGACCGCAACACGTATGTGTTTATAGAATAACAATCATTAAAATCATCAACACAATCCTCAGTCTTCATGTGTACATGTCACTGACCTGAAAATTGCAAAAAACGTAAGAAAATTTTAATTTCGCGGGCTACCCTGACGCTTCCACCATAAAGCAGACTCTGTGATCCTTAGGATGTCCTTAGGCACCGTAGACAGAGGAACTAATTAGTTTCTCTGTCTACGTTAGGCACACTATGTACCTAGCAATGAAGAAAAACGCAGAAAAAAATGGCATTCTACATCTTTAAATAATGACTAAAGCATTATTTAGTCATTGTTCTGAAGTTTCCACTATATTGAGAGAACGGTCAAGTTTGTCTCTATATTGGACTAAATAGGTAGGTAGCGATTGCTACCAAATTTTGGGTCCAATTTGAAAATCGCCATATTGGCGCTGAGAGCAGTCAAAGAGCAGTAGTGAGAGTACTTGGACCTAAAATAATAATAGATAATGTAAAACCTATGAGAGACATAAAATATTTTTTAAAACTTGGTTTAATACGACCACTGTCACAAATAAAACACAAAAGTTTTTTATCACTATTTTAGTAAATAGAGCAAATACTTCAGCAAAGTTCAAATTCCGCAGTGGCATTAAGCATTTTATCAACAAAAAGCTGGCCTGTACGCTCACGTCGCTCAATGGGGGCGTTTCAAATAGGCGCAAAGAAAAGCTGTCATTGCGTAGGAAATAGGGAATAAATAGTAACTAGGTATTATAATAGAGGGCAGTGTCCTTAGGCTTTAGAATCTATGCGAAAAGCGATCCGTCGTGGCGTAAAATGTAAATAACATTCCGATAACAATGAAATCATTCCATAAAATCATTAGGGTTTTATGGAATGATTTGGTTGAAGACAGCATCTGAATACATACATTAATTATGTAAACATAATTTTATGAATAGCCAGATTTTATTGTCGCACTAAAATAACGCATTAGTATTTATAACTTAACAAATACGGAAATGAAACAGTAGTTTCTCTTTCCACACAGAATTTACCTTCGGGGTGCCTCGCGACCTTCTTAGCGACAATAATATTACTTTGCCCCATAGAGAAAAGTAATAAGTACGAATAATGAGTAGGGTTATGAGTAGGGTACTTTGCCCTGTGAGGGCGACAGTCTGCGACACATAGAGAAAAGTAAATAAGACAGTTTGCAGACAGGTTGCTTAGATACAAGTAAACATAAATCATGTTGTTCTTGTAAAGTGTTTTAATATTTATTTTTACTTATTTTATTGAATCTCAGTTATAAATATATGAAACATGGCCACTAAGAGGGAAGACAACAAAAGTAATGTCCCATATTTATTATATGTAGTTATATAAAAGTGTACCTACTTGATTAATATTTATAAATGTGTTTTTCTTTTAATTTAAGTTCACGCTAATAATGATTTGGAAAAGAAAATTATGGAAGCTTTCGAGGTGTTTGATCATTCCGCTAAACAGGTCGTCGATGTGAGAGAAGTAGGAACTATTCTGCGGTCTTTGGGTGAGTAAATTATTTAATTTATATCATTTATTTTAAAAATGTTTAATATTTACTTCATCAGAAGTATTTGGATTATTTTTCACCACTGAACACCATTTTAACAGTAATACTGTACCTAACTGGCCACTTCAGAGCAAAGGCCTTATTTATTTTAAGGCTGCGATCCCATCTATGTGTGTTCAATTCGTTTGAAGTCCGTCCTACACCCACAGAGTACTTACCTTACTAATTTTGTAATGTTGTGTCGCTATGGCCACTTGTTCATTACAGCCATAAAACTCCCGCCATCAAGTCATGGACTAAATTCTTTATACATTATAAAAGTACTGTAGAGAATTACCATAGGCCGGGCAAAGTCTTGTTTTCAGCCGCAGTAGTATAAAAAAAGGTGGAAGCTTTGGTAAGCACCTAAGCACATTCATACAGTTGCTCTCACTGTCGAGTGTCGGCAGGTGGAGTTACCAGTCTCTAGACGCTTCGGCAGAAAGGATTTTACATACATGCATGAACTTCGCGAGTGTATATGTATATATAGTCGAATATATATTGACAAATTGCGCAATTATTTCTGAACGAATGGTTTATATCTTAATATATATCAATCTCGTGTCACAATGTTTGTCCTCAATGGACTCCTAAACCACTTAACCGATTATAATAAAATTCGCACACCATGTGCAGTTCGATCCAACTTGAGAGATAGGATAGTTTAAATCTCAAATTATAGTCGCAATTTTAAGAAATTGACGTGGACGAAGTCGCGGGAATCAGCTAGTAAATATATAAAATTTTCGTATCACAATGTTAGTTACCATACTCCTCCAAAACGGCTTGACCGATTTTTATGAAAATTTTATATGCATATTCAGTCAATCTATTTTTCATACCCCTAAGTGGTAGTAGGCAGGTGCTAGGTAGAAAAAATTGCATTGCAACGCATGCCGGGTACAGCTAGTACTCATATAGGTAAATATGACCCGGGCGGTTCCCGCCTTGTAAGAAATCTGAATTGTCTGGCACGCTAATACGACGTGTAAGATTCTTTACCACATATTCTAGGTACCATTTTCAGACTATACACCAAAAACCAATTAAATAGAGGCAATAGCTTGGTCTGCGAACTGTTCATATAACACGCGACATATGGCGACGTTGCCGCTTTGTTACACATAGCCGACAGGTAAATGGAATTTGGAAATTAATAAAAAAATATTTCAAAATTATGCTGCTTTATTTTGCGTAATGTGTATATTTTTCAACAGTTTAAAATTAATACTGACCACGAATATTATAGGTACGTGGTGTACAGGAAATCTACTACTAGTAGATCACGTCACCTGTATAAAACCAGAATTTCCTAACGAAGCATTAACTTACAGGATGTTGTCCTACCGAAGCGGAGGTACAGGAGGTGATATTAGCGACGGAAAATAAAGAGGTGACGGGAAATGTGCCGTTATCTACGTTCCTGCCATTCATGTGCAAAGCTATGATAGAACACAGGTCTACTTTTCTAATTACTCAGTAACTGGGCAGTGTCATAGCCATTTTTTTAATTAAGAAAATAATATTTTATGTGTATGAATTTTATAAAAAAATATTTTTTATAAAATTCATACATTCTAAAAACCATTACTCTCTTTTTGACGCAATCAGTCAAATAAACACATACCTTTTGAGGTTCTTTTCGTGGCGAAATAATTTCCTTGGACGTACTGGGTCCTGGATCCATTATAAGTAGTAAAAAAATAACAATTCCTTATACAATAATATTAACAATAACAAACAATATAACCTAATCCGCGAAAACACCACAAACAAACAGACGCATTCGAAACTCGAAAGAGACAACGGCAGCGTGAACTTAGTTACTTTAAAATCTTGGCCCAAATGTTTACGTTCCATGAATCAGATGCGTTTCAGTACCACAAAACCTTAGACGACAGCGCTTTATATGGCTAAAATATAACCCGATCAAGTGAAATTGCTCATTAGTTTCGTATAACACGTACGTCACTTTGACTTTATTGAATTTGGGATTATTTGTTGTTGATTAAATTGTCGCTACGTAACTTGGTAGAAGTTCTTTATTTACAAAAATTATAGCTTCTCGTGACGGGCACTTTAGATATGTAATTAATTATGGTCTGGCTGGCCGCTGAGAGAATGCGTTCCTGACAGATGGTGGTCAGAAGGAAAATATAAGTTTTATGTCCTGTATAGGTACGAATAATACATTCAAAATTATTCATTATGCCAGGTTACAATGAATAATATAACACGGTTTTCTTATTTCCCCATATAAATCAAGACCAACTGACATGTGTCAGGAACGCATTCTCTCAGCGGCCGGACTACAAGTAGCTACAAATAATGTTATTGCAATTGTTTTAGATATTACCCGGCGAGTGCGGAGATGTTGTTAGCCGCGTTCCGTTACTTCGACACGGACGGGCGCGGCTTCCTCACCAAGGAACGGTTCACACAGCTCATGCTTGAAGAAGGAGAGCCGTTTACACAGGTCTGATAATTTTATAGATTTATGTAAAAGTATCTTGCCCAGTGGTATGTAACTAGTCCCCTTTTAAAATTTAGAAAGTAAAGTAAGTAGCTAATTCCTTATTTAACTGCGACCTATCTGCGCGTGAAAGTACCGTCAAAATCGATCCAGCCATTTCAGAGATTAGACGGAATAAAAAATCAGGAGACAAGAATTTGAAAATTGATCTTGGTTTATGTACCGTAAATACTTTTATATGAATTTATTTAGCGAAAAGCTGTTAATCTGAAGTTACAGTAAACACTTAAATTTTTCATTAGGTAGGTATTTATTTATATTTCAAATACATATAACATATAATTGTGTTGAACATATTCGCTATCGTTATAGTAATCCATGACGATACTGCTCGGGTAAAACATAATTTCTGAGGATTTTTTTTATTTAAGTAGCTACTTAGTTATTAGATTTTCAAATAAAATTGTTGTGTAGGAGGAGTTTGAAGAGATGATGCAAACCGCTTTGGACCCCGTCACCGACACCATAACTTACGAATACTACATCAACCAACTTATGGTGCGTATATTAACAAAGTACTTTTTTTTTAGCTTATTCCTTCCCACTGCATGGAATAGATCTCTCTACTAAGTCTCTCTGGTAAGAGGTGAAGTGAACCAACTTTATTTATTTATTATAAAAGGCTCATCAACAGCTTCTGTGTCATGAGATCATAAATAGGAGTACACGACTTGGACGCACACAGTTGCCAATAATAGGTTAACTAGCATTTACAATAGAAAAGTGATAACAATATAAATTAAAATATAAGTAAAATAAGAATAATAAAAACAAGACCTTAAATTTAGGAGTGTACACAATCTTAGCCAATGGAAAAAGAATAATAAAAACATTAATTAATAAAAAATACAAAAATCACAAAAATAGGTAACTAGTAGCTTCACTTTAACTTAAAGAACATTGTGTGTCGACTTTCGAAACTTCAGTAATTGGGCTTTTAAGATATTCAAACAGACATCAACTTTTATCAAAGGAGTCCAGCTGGTCCCGCCATCTCTGTCTGGGACCACCGCGATTTCTCTTGTCATTTTGAGGGAACGGGGGCCCGATGCCGCTATTTTAAGTCAGTGAGTGGCAGGTTAATAAACGTTCCAGTGTACTTGTTATTGTGCCTAATTTTCGTATTCAGATAATTTTAGTTTGATGAAAAATGTACACCTACTTGCCACTGTTGTCATTGTAGGATTGCCTGTGGCTGTTCTTATCAGAATACGAAAATTAGGCACAATAACAAGTACACTGGAACGTTTATTAACCTGCCACTCACTGACTTAAAATAGCGGCATCGGGCCCCAGTAGTATTGTCAAATAACGCGATTAGAGATTAAAGAAATGCGGCGTAATAACTAAAGCTTAGCCAAAGTCGAAAGGTCTCAACTGGCCTGTAAGAGTCCCACAGCTAGGCAGACTTCTTAAACAGAGAGAACGAGCCATCATCTACGATTGATCACTTGCGGGACGTTATTTCATATTCCGGTTTTGGAATCCAGGTACCATGATTTTAACTTTGTTTAAAAGAATAATTAAGAAATACATTTAACTTTGAGAAATGCACATATAAGTACCCTACATTATTTTAAGTCAAATGAATTGTTAAATTGCCAGATAGCTTTTTTTATGTAACCTGGTTAGTGTCCACTGCTGGGAAAAAGTCTCCCCGTTTGACTCCACTTTTCTTTCTCGGGCCGAGTCGGGCCACATGACACCAATCACTATCGATGTCATCTAGACACTTTATCGGCCTACGATAGCTTATGTATATTTATACTTTATTAACTTTACTAACATATAGAATAGGCCCAGGCAGGGCATACATACGAGATAGTGAGTAGATAAATTAATAACATCTAAGTAAATAGATACCTTAAATAATTAAAGAGCGGCGAAGGGTGAGCTCATCATGGTAGTCTTTTATGTTGACATTTAAAAGTGCTACATAGTGACATAATTTGAATCAATGTATTTCAATTTTAATATATGCGACTTGTATTTTTTGGTGGGTAACAAATAAAACAATTCCTTTTATTTTGAATAATATAATTTATTACTACTGCTGACTTGTTTAATGTTTAAGATGCATAAATGCGTTTATTACATAAGTGCACGTAACTTAAAAACAAATGCTACATTACTAATAATATATTTCTAACGTAACTCTTCAACTATTTCATAACATACCTACTAAACAAAAACGGAATAAAAAAGCAGTATGCTTTAAGGGTATTTGTATGGAAGAAACATAATTTCTTATTTCTTTACGATAAAAAAATATATTCTTTACGTATCACTGTAGTATACATAAAGTATATATCCCAAAACATCTAGACTATTCTCTATTTCCCTACTAATCTCAATAAAGACTAAAAATTTAAAAATACCCGGCGTTAATTCACATCAAGGAATTATAAAATATGTTAAAAAAAATCAAAGTCATAACAGACAATTAATAATATTGGCATAATGCCTACCACTGGTACTAAAATCGTTATAAAATATGTCACCGTTAGACTGTGAACATCGTTAGTTTACAATCCGTCTCGCAATTTTAAAACAGACGATAAATTGTGAATCAGTAGCTACTACTTACCCTAGACAAGTTACATTTTTACAAGGGTTAATGCTGATCGAATCGCTCAAATGTATGGAAATTACAAGTCTCAAGTCATGTGACCATAAAAAATAAATGTAATTTCCATACTTTTAATGTGGTATATGGTCCATTTTTACTGGTCGCTAAAGCGGGCGGGCAGTTTTTTTTATACAGGACTACTGAAATTCGGCCAGTCGTTATTCAGCATGCGGCTAATCTCACACGTGGCCTAACAACCAATAACCGAGCAAAAAATGACAAGTGCGCGGGCTAGCTACCAATGAAAGTCATCGGTTGAAGCCTGAATACGGGCCCTAACGACCAGTCAGAACGTTAACCGCATGCTGTCCTTTTGGGATGCTTTCTAGAAATCTCCCGCACCCCGAATACGGGTCCTAAGGTCTTGTGAAAATGAGCCATTATTATTAAGTGTTTTTTAGGTATATAGGAGCCGAACTCCTGATTCACAATTGAATGCCACTTTAATCTCGAGAATAACGATGTTTATAATAAGATATACATAATATTATTATGGGTACTATTTACGTTTAGTTTTGTGCAAGCCTGCTAGCGCGTCTAGTGCGAATGGTGCTCGGCGTCACGTTAGCATTCGCCTTGCGAGCCGACGCTCTCGTCGGCGTGGACCTACCGGAGCCATTGCTCTTTAATTCTTCAACTCTATCATTCTCAACTTGTTCCACAGGCTTTTCAGTTTCTTCATTGTCTTTTTTAGTTTCGGTTACTTTAACTTGTTCGGCTGCTTTAGTGTCTTGTGCTGTCTCTTTAACTTCAGTTGTTTTAGTCTCATCTTCAGATTGTTGAGTTTTGTTTTCTTCATCAGCTGGGATTACGGGAGCATCTTCTTTGCCGTTAGTACCTTCATTTTTGGTCTCCGTTTCCTTAGATTCGTCATTTTTGGTCTCAGTATCCTTAGATTCTTCAGTTTTAGTATCCGTATCCTTAGAGTCTTCAGAATTTTCCATCTCTGTAGCCTTAGGAATTTCCTCGTCTACTTTCTCAGATGTATCAGATGATTCTGTATTTTCTATTTCAGCTTTGTCAGTACTTTCTTCTACATTTTCAGGTTCGTTGACCTGTTCAGTGTTTGATTCTTTTTCTGGAATGGTTTCAGCAGTATTTTCATCGTCCAGCTCTTTCATAACTATATCGTTTTGAGATTCATCAATTTCTTCAGATATAGTTTGTTTAGCAGTATCATGTTCATTATTATCTGTATTCTCTTCAAAAGTGTCATCGTCAGTTTCTTTCCGTATGGACGACAGTAAGTCAGATATCTGTCCATCCAAGTCAGCACCAATTATGTCACTTTCAGCCGACTCATTCTTAAGGTCGGACTGACTTATGTCTAAACTGAAGTCAATGTCTTTGCTTTGATCATTAGCTGAATTCTCATTTCCTTTACCGCAGATTCTTACGCTTAGGGAAATTCTTCCTAAAATGTAAAAAATAATAATAATTAGAGTGTATTAAAAATCTAAATAACTGTTAGTAATATTAATAACCGCCATTTGGCTTTTAACTTTATAAAAGAGTAGAGAATTAAACAGTATACAGTTATTTAATGCATATTTATTATGTTTGACTATTCCTTAACAATTATTATTAGCGTTAATATTAGAGAAATATCTTACCAATAACAGTGCCATCCGCAGCCAAGATGGCGTCCTGGTCACTTTTCTCTGTAAATCCGACAAACAACAAGTTGTGGATAGTCCTGTGTTTCTTGATAGACTTCGGGTTGAATTGTGTCAAAAATGTTTGCATCACCTTCTTCTTAGGTAGTGACGGACGACCCATAATCTGGAAATTAAAATAAAAGTTCTAACATCCATAGAACTTTACCTAAATATATACTACTCTGTGTAAAAAGTATCGGGAATATGTCAATAAAAAGACCCGCGTAAAAGAGGTCGTTCTAATTTTTTTACTGCATGTTGGTAGCACTGTACTGATTTAGCGCGCAAAGTTGGAGCGGAACTGTCATTTAATTTGTTTTAAACTACACTTTTTGTTGGTCATAGTTTTGAGTTCTCGGCGACAAAAAAATTAGAACGACCTCTTTGACGCGGGTCTTTTTATTGACATATTCCCGATACTTTTTACACAGAGTAGTACATATGTAACAAAAAGGTGGCCCTGTATTTATTTGAAATTTATTTATGTATCTTCTAATATTCTTGACTGTCCTGTAACTCTATTTGTTTATATTTTCTATTGGACAATGTCCACCCAGGACAAATAGTTGTGTCACGACCAATTTATTCTTGTTTGTATGTATGTATGTACTTAGAAATATCATGTTTATCGGTTGTCTGTTTACCATATTACAGGCTCTGTCATTTGTGATCAGATGGTCATATAAGAAGTCCCAAGATATTATATTAAGTACCTCGTTCTTACCTTAACATAAAACGGCAGGCTATAAACTGATGGTCGGATAGGGCTAGCTGGAATACAGATTTCAGCCGCCTTCTTCTCAGCTCCATCACTCACTGGCACACCCCCTTTCTGGTTAGCCATCATAATGATGGCTGCCCTGTTAGATTGGTATGTTGTGTCCATGTTCAGAAGCTTGATTATGTACTAAAAAAAAAAAGAATATTTGTAAGATACTATGTAAAATACTTAAGTTTTTTTCATTTAGGTATACTAATAAATATAAATGCGAAAGTATTTCTGTCTGTTCTACTGCACTTCCGAACAGGTAATTTTTATGAAATTCGGAATGGAGTTAGTTAAGTGTAAATTGTGATAGGTCGTTAAAATTTATATACAAAACATTAAACAATCAAGAGTTTTAGGAAAAACTAATGTAAGTCTAACACATATAAGGGTCTGTTTGCTCTACAACCACATATATTTTTAGGATTTTTTCAAGTCTAAAATGAACTCACATAGTTAATGATTGTTTAAGTGCAAATAACATCAGTTAGCACAAGAATTTCAATAGACTAACCGCTTAACCTAACCTTCCAGTAATATTTTTCCACAAGAAGTGGTAAAACGTCACTAACCGATAAATTTGTCATAAATCTGTGTAAATAACGTAACTTACCGGTAAATTCTTCTTCATGAGTCGTGGTAAAAAGCGCCTCACGTCGCGGGGCTTTATATCGGAGTCCAGGAACTTCTTGAACTCTTCAGTGTCTTCCTGGCTCTCTGGCAGGGAGTCCTTCACGCTCCAGGTGCCCAGCTCCACCTGTCCTGCATCTGGCTGCTCCGCTCCATATATTTCTTCCAGCTAGAATATAGGATCTAGGTTATATAGGGTTACTTGTCCTCGTATAGCTAAGAGAGACAAGTATGTAATAAGAAACTAGTAACATATAGAGGGTTGTCATTGAAAAATTTCAAAATAAACCTATTTTGCAATTTTTTATTTGAATTTATATTCCCGACGGTTTTATAGTACAAGAACCCGTGTCTATATGAGAAGCTCCTTGAGTTTGAATGACGGTAATTGCCGTTGGAAATATACAGTTTAAAATTTAAAAGCAGTTAGAATAGTTTACTGACATCATTTTCAATAATGTCTTAATTTTGTTCCAGACAACAACTTGAATATATAAAAAATATATATATTTCTATCCTCTATTCTGTCCCAATGATGGGCAAAGGCTCTCCATAAAGCCTTACTTCGCAACACATCACCATTGTACTTACTTTCTTAAACATTTCTGTTAGTCGACTCTCAAGGAGGTAACACATGTTCATCTTGAAAAAGTGTTCAGGGTTATCTGTAAGTCAAATATGTATATTAAAACATCTAAAGTAAAGATAATATACACATGCATTAAGATTAGTTATTGAAATAATGGATACTAGTATGATTTGTATCGACTATTTAATACATCTTATGTTTGATACACTATATTATTAAGTACATATTATTGTGATGTAACATATATATAGGCTGAAATCTTTGATTATTCTTGTCCTTTCTTCTCCAGTATGACATAAACATGCAGAAAATTTTAAAATTTAAACCACTTAGTGTATTCTTATTGTGTCCAAGTCACTGTCTTGTACAAGCAGTTAGAGTAACGTTTTAATTCTGAGTGTTTTAAAACTGTTCAACAGTTTCAAAACAAATGTACAACAAGTCTTAAGAAAAGAAATATTTTTTATGTAGAAGATCGTTCGCACACGTGGCGACGCTAGTCTCGCCACCGCCTCGAGTATGAAAGGGCTACTACAGCATCACTTTTCCTTCTCCAACAATATGAAATATATTTTTGTACGATTTAACGTTACCCAACCAGTTGTCCAAGTGCTAATACAACAGTGGTTTAATTTTGCATATTTACTGACTGATAAATAATCAAAGCCCGAAATGTACGCTTATTACATAGTTTCAAAGATTCAATCTTAAATAGAATTTGAGTTCAAATTCTATTCAAGGTTTATTTTGATTGGGAACAATAATAAAAATGAATCAATAACTACCTGACTCAATTAATTTTTTTTTCTGTTCCTTGCTGGATGATATGACGCCGATAGCTTCTAAAGCTATGTTGACTATGTCGGCATCGGTCTCTGGAGGGAACTCCTCGCGGTAAAACCCGAGGATCTCCAACATGCTGCCGACAACTTTGCCTAACATGACCGTCTTTATGCGCTCCCGAACCGCCTGCTTCATAACTCTCTGTATTTCTACAGAACGTAACATAGCTGAGTGCGGAGAATCTTTGATAACAGATTCTCGTATGTTTTTCATGATAGCACCCAAAGCCAGCTCCAAGCGGCCTGAGACCTGCTGCGTGGGCACTTGGTCGGGCAGCAGCATGCGAGTCACGTCCGCCTGCGCGCCCGCTTGCGCGCCCGCCTGCGTGCCCGCTTGCGCGCCCGCCTGCGTGGCCGCCGCGACCAACTTCTTGCGTTCAGCGACGGGCTGAGCCGCAAGTTTGTTAGGTGCTGGCGCCGCTTTAGGCTTTGTTACTTTGTTCTGAGTAATCTGCTTTCGAGGAGGATTCGGCTTTGGCTTTGATGCCATATGCTGGTTTGCAATCCTTTGACCGACAGATTGTTTGACTTTAATGCTCATGAGAGGCACTGCCCCTCGTGGAAAGTTCTTCTGACCAATGCTCAGGTCCGGCATAGGTCGTGGGTTCCGGAAGTTTGGAGGCCCAGCATTGATCGGTCTAGGTGGAACTGGTCCCATTCGAGGGTTGAATAGGGGCTGAGGGCCTTTCCTTTTTGATGTTGTTCTTTTAGAGGGATTCTCGTATTGCCATTGGGGTTCAGGTTGGCGTTTTCTGCCAAACTGATCACGATTTTTGGATCCATTGTCATATAAGTGGGCAAAATCACGATTAGAACTGTGAGGTTCAAAATCACGATTAGAACTGAGAGATTCAAAATCGTATTGTCTCTGAAAATCAATTAAATAACAATGAATAATTAACTTCAAATAAAAAGCTGAATTTGTATTTTTTTTGGTCAATTAAATCTGATTACCTGCATTTAGTAATCAGCTAACTCTAAAGACCAAATTGTTTAAGAATATAAAAAATAGATAGAATTTCATTGTATAAATTCGCATCTTTCGAAGTGCTGTTTTAGTAGCTAATTATGTTCACTCAATATATAAATAAACATATAGCAACATAAATTCCAAAAGACAGAAAAATACCACAGCATCAGGGTAGCTTTTTAAAATTAAAATAAGTCCTAAACACAGTGTTGGCATAATTAAAAGGTCACCACCAAACAGTTCTCATCCCTACAACACAGGTGAGATAAAAAAATGCCTGTTATTTGTGGATGTGTATAGGAATTGTTTAAAAAGTTAGGGAGCTGTAAATATTTAACTATGGAATTATTTTGCACTTGGGTCTACTAGATATTGCTAATTTAATTATATATACTATATTTTTTATTATAGTCTCTAATTTTCATTATTTGATAAAGAACTTTGATTTAATGCTTGCTACAAAGTAAAAATCAATTTTATAAATTTTAGCAAATTCGAGAGATTTCGAAATCTCATTTCACTGTATCTTATTAGTTGTTATTAAATAGTAGAATAAAAGTGGCAGGAAAGGGCTGGATGCGATTGGCACGGAACCGCAATACTTGGCGTGCTCATGAAGAGGCCTATACCCGACTATGGGTGACTACAGGCTGAAGAAGAAGAAGAAGAAGAGTAGAATAAAATAGGTGCATATTACATTCTTCGAGATGTGATGGAACTAAAAGTCTATGAATATTAAAATTTCATTCATATTAATGATATTTTACAAAAAAATTGATAATTATAAATGTTAAATGAGTATAAAAAGTTTCATTTTGATGCTGTTATTAATCTTTAGAGCTAAATTTTGATGCCTTTCAAGCTAAATTATTTATAGGTTAATATATGAGTTAAGATGAGTATTTAGCATTAGGGTTCTTACCGATGAGGACTGGAACTGTTGCTCCATAGCCAGCAAATGCTGCTGCTGCTCAATCATGTCCCTCTTCCGCTTAAGGAGTTCCAACTCTAGGTCAATATCCTGAGATAAAGTGTTAGGATATTAATTAAACAGACATTTTTGTTGAATAACAATTAAAACTAATAAATATTATTGTTAAGTTAACTTTTAGGATTGATTGTTCAGTTTATTGGTATTTTTTACGTTTTTATTAGGTCAGTGGGTCATCTTAGGGGCGGAGTTTTGTATCCTAGCTGTGCCCCATGGTTTCATCCGCGTGAATACTTATAGTTATTCTGTTATTCGGGGTGGAGACTGAATTTTTTTTAGACTTTCTCAGGTAATGTTTTAAATTTTTATCTCTATAAAAACCATCCTCATACTTCAAGAAATAATATTAAAATACGATTCATTTTAATATTATAGATAAATAAGATATTTTATAAAGACCTAGTCCAGATATGTGCTAAAAACATATATGTTTGATTTACAACCTCTGAATGTCTTTGATCGTTATTACCATATTGCCGGTAAGCAAAAATCGCCATTTTCGTAATATTTCATAACATTTATTATAAACCAAATTCTTTTAGCTTGTTTTTATATGAAATATCTCAATCATTAAGTATTTATTGTGATGTTTCACGCAGATCGATAACCAAACAAGTGCTACAAGTGTTACAACCCATTAGATGTATAATCATGGTTTTTTTTTAAACACACCATTATTACTTTCTACAATAATATGATGGTGATTGATATGACATGATTAAGTTATATATGATTTTATGAATTATTCTATGTAGTAGACATTGGGGTCAAAATTGCTGAATAAAGTAAAAGTAAATGTATACCTTTAAATGTTCCGTCATCAAAGGCCCTCCGGCAGGATTGCCGGGGTTTCCCATGGGGCCGCGGCGGTTCGGCATGTTGCGACGCATATTGAGGAATGACATTTTACTTTGTTTCGACTAGTTTCGAGCAGATAAATGTGTTAAACGGTTTAAGATTCACAGAAAGAATTAAACCCGAAACGAAAACCGGATCAATTGTCTTTCTTATGTCCAAGCGAATGATTCAATCAGTGACGAAGAGAGAGTGAGTATGTTCATTCAATGTTGACGTTTCCAAAATGTCATGGGTCAATCATAGAGCGTAGCGGCATTTTGTTAACGATGAATCGTAAAGTTTAGTCGATTATTAAAAAGAGTTGCGCTGAATTTTTTTGTAGTGAAGGTTATAAATATAAGGAAGTTTATAATTCTTTAACATTTGACATAATTGAATCTTATTATTTCCCATTCTGTTGATCCCTATTCCTATCAAATCCCTTCCAGTCCTAAAATATCCCAATCCTTTCCTACAGGTAGCGCAGAAGGATGTATATGATATAGCAGATATTGTTGAAGAAGACAGAAAGCGATTTGAACAAGCCCAACCGAAAAAGAGACGCGCTTCTTCGTTATTACGTGCCACTCAGAATTAATGATCATTGATCCAATTTATGTCCATACTGAGAACCATTTTAAGTTAGTAAACCTTACTTTTTCATACCGGACGCAGATGCTGCTACATTGTTGTTGTGTCTTTCGAATCAGTCTTATATGATATTTATTGTTTGAGCTGACGCACAAGCGAGATGTATGGTTTATATTAATGTACTTATTTCGATTGTATATATATAGTCAATGTACGATGGTCTGCTTATTTGATTTGGCCCATAAACATTATTAGATCTTTAGTATTAAGTTGTTACTTTCGTTTAGATGTATTGTAGGTTATAGAATGTTGTTGTCCGTAGTAAAACTAATTGTAATTACTATTTATTTAAAATTTAATATTATTTTCAGGTTGAGGACGAAATCACCGAAAATCAGGAAGCACCTAAATAAATTTACAACTCAAGTAGAAATCTAGAATACTCTCTAAATACTCTGTGAAACAAATAAATAATACAAATAATTTAATTCTGTCATTGTTTTATTTAAGTAGAAATAACTAACATAAAACTACCTTGCACATAGGAAATAAAGTACTTTATACATTTTTTTTATGAGCGCACGTTAAACGTAAATATTCGATAATAACTTCATTGCTTAAAAATACTGGCAACTTTACAGTGTTGCCACTCAAATAAATTCTAATCTTCCGATCCGCTCCATTCGTCTAGTACAATTCCCTCGGACATTAACGCGAGGATATCATTATCATCTAGTTCGTCATAATCATCATTAACCTTAGATTTATTTCCTTTCGCCGCCATTTTGGGTTCAACTTTAGTTGCTTTGATTGGCGTAGACTCAACTTTTTTAACAGGGGCTTTATTTTGCACTGTGTTGCCATCTTTCTTTTCTATTGTCTTTTCAATCGGAACTTTATTGCCGACTTGCTTATTTATAACTTTATTTTCATTTGACTTCTGATCAATATTAGCTTTGTTTTCAGTTACTGTATTTTTAGGTGCAATCGTTGGTTTATTAACTGTCTTGGCTTCAGTAACTGGCTTGTTTTCTATTTTTTGATTTTCCGTTTTATTAACAACCATATTGTCATTTGTTTTAGCAGGGATGCTATTATTCTCTAATTTATTTATTACTTTTTCTTTAGCAACTTCATTAGCTTTGATAGTTGTTTCCGCTTTTTCAGTGGCTTTGGCTTTTGGAGTATTATCCATTTCTTTCGTGGAACCTTTTTCTGTAATTTGTTTTTCACTTTTGTTACTTTTTTCATAATTTTCTGCAGTAGCGTCATCGCTTGTTTCAACGTCTTCGTCATAAAAACTCGAAACAAGATTCGATGGGCATTTAGTAAACTTATACATAGGGTTTACAATCACTTTAATGTTTCCTGAAACATAAATAATTTGTATGTAAACATATACACAATACTATTACATAGGTATACATAAGTTTTCTAAAAAAACATAAGTCATTATTTGTTGTGTGTTTGCTGTATTTTAATGTTATTTATTAAATCATCTGTATGATATCCATACGCTTGTTAATAAAGAGTTTATTTATTCACGCAAAGTTTTAGGAAAGGTATCTGGGAGAGAAATTGGGTTTTCGAATTCGATTAATAAAGTCTATGTCAAATTCCACCAATCACGAGCCAGTAGCTTTTTTCTGGAGGAGATTGACAGATAGACATCATGACAGACTAGCAAACCTACAGATTAGTAAATAGACTATTGGCTAAATATAGGTTTCCCTTATACACTTACCACATTTAACTTCCTTTTCAGCGCATATTTTATCAAAATCATTGATGGTCTTAACTTGAGCCGCAAACATGTTGTCTGTTTTCTCGATACGTTTGAAGGCAATGAAATTGTATTTCTTCAAGAATTCGCCTAAGTAGACCTTTTCAGGCTTTCCAGAGAATTGTACCTGTAATTGACAAGGTTTATAATATCAGAATATAATTGTGTAGTGGTTAGTGACCCTGACTGCTATACCGGAGGTCGTGGGTTCGATTCCTACCCAGGACAAATGTTTGTGTGATGAGCACGATCATTTGTTCTGGTCTGGGTGTAATTTATCTATAATATGTATGTATTTAGAAATATAAAAGTATGTTTATCAGTAATCTGGTTACCATAACACAAGCTCTGCTTAGCTTGGGATCAGTAGTGCTATTCTGTAACATTATTTTCATGTCTCGACAGCGGAATCCGCGGTGAGATGTCAAATACATATTCTCGAAATTGAATTCTAAATCAAGGCCAATTGGGTTCACTTTTGAAGTGAGCTTTATTTTCACTCAGGTGAAGCTCGATACCGAAATTATTTACAGAATAGACATACAGATAACCGTGTGTGAGTTGTCCCGGAACATTATTATTTATTATTATTAAGGTACACCAATAATTTCTGTAAGTTGTAAAGAAATAATATTTCCTCTGAATGATCAGCCAGTTTATATAAAGGTCTAACTTTGAATTCCCAATATCAATTTCACATTGATATCACATTTTCACTTATTATTTTTTAACAAAAGGAAGGATTTAGTTATTTAAAGTAAATCTATTTATATTCTAAAGGAAAGCTAACGGTCAGAATAAAAAAAAAAAAAATACCTTGACGTAAAGTGGGTTGTGGATGTTCAATAACCTCTTCGTGACGTTTAAGCCCAAAACCTGTGGAATAAACAAGAAACAATCATTGTTTACGCGTAATATCTGTCATTATAAATAAATACATAAATTGTTTGGAACCTAAAGTAAGAAGTTGTGATATGGAATTCGGAGACAACGAAGGTACCACAAACCCACCATTATAACATTTAACAAATTAGGCTGTCACAAGTGATGAGTATGAATGTGAATGGGGATACATGGAATGTAAGGTTGACAAAGAGATGGATGAATTGTGTGAAAGATGATATGAGAAGGAAAGGAGTAAATGCTGAGATGACGAGTAGTAGAGATGAATTATATATATTATTTTATTATATAATTGGGAACAGACCAGGGAGATGATTATAAACAAATTACTTACATTCCTCAAGTTGTCACTCAGTTTGTTCCTTAGTTTGTCGACCACGACTCTTTCTACTTCGTCCGATGGATTGTCGGGCAGTTCTTGCCATACCTAAGACATTAAACATAGAATATTGTAAAAGAATATAAAGTCAAATCATTTAAAATTTTATTTAATTTTTAGGTAGGTACTAAACGACATAACTAAGTATTTATTTCTTTATATTCTCCTAAGTTTAAATAGTTTTTGAGTCGATTATTTATTTATTATTTTTCTTTTAATTTATTTATGTATGACACACAAAAGAAATATCCAGAAATACAACAATTTCACTTACCTGATCTATAAAGATCTTAATTCAAATTTTTTTTTTTTCTACCAGCAAACAGATAAAGAGGTTTGTGTGTGAACATTTATTCAGCAATAAGTTTATTTATTTAAGTGTAAGTTACCTTAATCATAATATCCCGTAGTTCAGTTTCGACCATTCTAGTCATGCGTTCATTGAGCTCGTAATGGCCGCTCGCCGACTCCGTGGTCGCGGGAGGTTTTTTATCCTCTTCTAGTTTCTTTACCTCAGCTGTGATTAAACCACAATATTTATATAAGTATTATCAGGTCTGCTGAAGGAGATTTTTTTAAGAAATAAGCAGTTTCTTTTTACATTTTTATCTTAACGTAGTGTATAAAATTTTTTTTTCTTGTTATGTACATAAATTGTATAAAAAATAAATAAATATTATATTTTTTTATCTCAGTGTTTTTTCTAACAATAGAAAAAGATATAAGTACATACGTTTGTTTCGAGATGCTTCCACAGGTGCTGCATTGAAGACTTCAGAAGACTTGTTTGCTACTGTAGAAGAAAAAATATAAAAAAGAACAGCTAAGAACAAATCTGTTGTTTAAAGATAAATAATAAATTTATTTCAGGCGCTTCACAATATAATGAAATTAGTTGCACAAAGATGCTGTTTATGATAGAGCGCTTATAAATATGTAATACACACAAGACATGTATTGTTGCAAATATTAAAAAGGAACAATATATAACAATATATCCATACGTAAACAGAGTTAAACTTTATAATATACCGGACAAACCTTTAAGAACTTCGGGTTTCCCTGGCTCAGGTTTTGTCTGCCTGCTCTGATCGTATTTAGGTGCGGCCTTGGGTACCACAGGCTTTTTGGACACAGGTGGGGCTGGCCTCTGCTTCAATGGACCTGAAGAAGGCCTCTCTGTAAGAGACGAACCAGAAAAGTGTCATTCATTAGTGAAGATATAGTGGATTGTTGTAAAAAAAGAAAATGATACAAAAACATATAAGTAAGAATCAGGTACAATATGTGCCCTATATGTATCCCTAATTGCCACAGTAAATTAAAATACCATGCATTTATAACACGAAAATACGGGCAAGAGGACTGCCTTAGTTAAACCTTTCCGTTAGGTCCCCGACAAAGGGAAAGTGAAAAAGTATTCTAATGTTTTTACACGGCTGGTATCATGGTAACATGGTGTTATACCCGTCCTTGGCCTTTTCGCCTTCCCCAGGGCGTAGAAAATGCATGAAGTACATTGCTGCTGAAAGAAAAAAAATCTACCTTTCCTCATCTATACCTCCATTCACCTGTGATTGGAACAGTCACGGATTTGTGTATGTGCCACCTGCGTCAACGGCACCATTGACAACCAATAAACAATGTACTAATGACGGTCAGCTGTTGAAACTCGCCTCCCGCCCAGAATACCTAAATTCTAAAAAGAGTAGTGAAGATAAGAGCTATATAGCCCCGAAAAAAATACGATACTTAGTTCATCTCGGACAGAGACAGAAATACAATAAAAAATCCTGTAATGTATCGAGTTAGTAATATATTAACAAAGAACATATTTAAGCAATGAATTTTCTGCTGGACTTGTTGAATCTTTAAATCTCACATTGGGCTAAAGCAATGCTAAATTGAGCTATAGCTAATCTGCAATATTCCAACCTTCCATTTCTAACGCAAGGCAATATAGTGTAGAAATAATCCTGTCAAACAATAGTATCCTCGGAAAAGTCACAATATGAACCATCACAATACCAACCAACTTAAAAACAAAAAGAACCATCCAAAAGTTCTGATGCACACAGAATAAATTGAAAGAGTTAGATCATTTTTAAATGACAAAATAAATTTTCTTCTTATTGTCTGGGAACATCTACCATAAACATAAGCATGTATCGGTTACTTATTGAAAAGTACACAGACAAGTCAAAGAAGCATCGGAAGTTAAAAAAACCGATATAGAATCCAATCCTGCTGATTTTCAGCTCCACCAACCTCCAATTTCCCAAGAAAATTTTCTAAAAACACGAAAGACAATTTTCGAGCAAATTTCAATACATACGATTTATTTTACCAGGCGCGGATCCATCGATCCATAAACTATAATTAGAGCATTTCGCACCAGCTGCAGGATATAGAAATACTGATTCCTGTTAAATATTTACCTTTTTCTATATTTAGGACTGCTGAAATAAATAATATTGTTTCTTACCACATTGTCCTCGTCCATCATTTAGGAATTCTTGAAACTTCTTTTTCCGACTCTTCCCAACTTGTTCGATCCAATTGAACTCTGCAACTCTATAAAACTCATCAAAATTTGCATGAATACTTTTATCAGGAGAAATAAATAAAAAATCAAGTTATTCATCATGAAAAGCTTGTAACCAGTAACCAAAAATTCTATAAAACTTACCTGATATGTACACCGATAATTTCCACCTTAAAATAAGGATATGTCATCTTCATCATCATATAAAAATACCTACATAATGAAAAAACTGTAATCAACCAGCGTTCGCCGAATTACGATAATGTGAGTAATAAAAAGCAGAGACAATGTTATGACCATTACATATATTTTACCTTAACTCTTGTACACAAAAAACTGCAAAAATACCTTAAAATAAAAGTAAATATTTAAGTGTCATATTAAACATTAATAGTATTAATATTACTCTACAGTTAGATGTAAGTATAACTGAAAAGACCAATACACAAGAAACAAAAATTAAGAATAAAACTTAAATAAAAACTAAATTGTCTCCAGTCAAAAGACTCATTTATGAATACAAGATAACTGATCGAGCGAATAAAAAAATAAACTTATCGATTGCACACTATTTGTTTAGGAAAAAAACACTCTACGACAATCATTAAAATCTCAACCGGTATTTATATACCAGACATAAATCGGTATTTACTAGGTTTATTATTATCTGATCATGTCTTATTTTTTTTTATGAAGCAGCTTCTTTATTCCCTTTTGTGACCCAAATTAGTAGAAATATGTCAAATATTGAATAGTTTGTGGCTAAAATCTTCATTGGAACTGGCAAATCGTTTACACATAAATTAGTTATATTCAATACGCTATATTCAGAAATATTAACTTTCAATTTATATATATATTCGCTCGTTTAACATCCTTTAAGAATAATACACAAAACCAATATACAATACCATATAGTATATACTATCCATAAGTATATCGTATAACACAAAAACACAAAAAAAAACTTCAAACAAACTTAATCATCTAAACAAATAATGTCCTCATCAGAATCTGTATCTAAATCCATGTTGGCTACATCGTAGCTATCAGTCATTTCTGACTTACGTCTAGAAATAAGCTCTTCTAACTTAGACTCAGAATACTCCGACTCGAAGTACACAGTGTGTGAATTCAAATGATCAACATAATCCAGTTGATAGTTCATTTTCGATAACGTCTCTAAAGAGTCAATATCTATATCGACTTCGTAATTCGATTTTTTTCTGGCGGATACAACCCTAATCGGCTTCCACAGGTTAAAGTGAATGCCCTTTACACCCTGGTTGCTCTGCTTCAACCGCTCAGTTATCAACAACAGATTCGCCTGCATAGCATCAGGCTTTGCAGGCAAATCCGTTGGCAACGTTACCGTCATTTTAAAGTAAGGCATGTTGTTCTCATCACCGCCAAGAATAATTATAGGCAGACGATTTATTTTACCAAAGTTTTGAGACAACAACCATTTTTTAGATTCCTCGTTTTCCGGAATTATACCAAAACAGTTGGGCGGGAAGTAACCAAATTTCAAAAAGTCGGTCCTGGAGTTACCGTCGGCTTTGAGATACCTAAATAAATGATTTGTTATAACTTCCTTGATCTTACGTGCAAGCGTAATTGGTAATGTTTTGCATCCACCGAGTGTGATTTTAACCATGGCCGGGTCGTAAGTCAAGGAAGGTATCGGTGAGTTCTGCACAGCTGTGGCAATCTCGGCAGGGTCTTCCACCGAGAGTTCCTTCAGACCGGCATCGAACGCATCCTTGTCGACTGCGACCGCTTTCAAGAACACATTCACTTTTTGAAGGTCATAACTCAGCAGCATTTTTTGTTTTTCAAGAGCACGCGCTGAAGATGGTGGCATGTCCACGTACAGTCTAGTTCCCTTTCGAGTGACGATTTTTTTAACGAACTTCCATTTGTCGATGTTCATACCTTCGATTTTCCTATTTTGCAGTTTGAGCTTCGATAGCGGCCCGAACTTACTGCGGTAAGCCCTAGCTATCTTAGAGTGGCCGGGCAGCCAGATGGCAGCGCGCTCGTACCACAACTCTTCCTTCGTGTACACCAATACGTTGAAATTTTTAAACTCACTAAAATCTAAGTTGACAAGCCAGTCTCTAGAACCGTCGTCCTTGGTAAGCAACTCATACCGGTGCTGGCTCTGTAAACCTTTGAGGGTGAAGTCCGGCGCCCAGCCTTGCGACTGTGTGGTCTCTTGAAACATTTTGCTAATAATGAAGTTCTTTAAAAGGTTTGCCTGAATATCTGTAATCTGATTGAAATCGTCTTTACATAAGTAGAGTTTGTAGCATTCGTCGCTGGGTGGTTCGGGGTAGGTCTGCGGGAAGGTGATGGGCTCCGGCGCGAACATGTGCGGCTGCGGCTGAGGCTCGTAGGGGTGCGCGAAGGGCGCGGGGACCATCATGGGCACCATGGGCGGGTTCATGACCGTCGGCATGGCGGGCATGGCCTGTGGGATAACTGGCGGAACGTCGAGAATCGGCAAAGTTACCACCTCTGGCGGCATTATATTCAAAGTCCACCCTGAAAGTTTTTATACAAAATTGGAAACTCTGGAAAAGGTTATTTTGAAAACGAGAAGCAAATGTTACGATGATAAACTTACTGGAGTCGCTCAATTTGGGTCGCGGAGCGGGTTCTGAAAAGATGGCAGAAGTAGGAGCTTGTATTTTCAAACATGTGATATGCGAATAATGTAAGTATATTTGTTGTGAGACCTACCTTGTTTCAACTGGGGGCTCGGAGAACGTCTTGCGGTCTTCGCAACAACTTCTGTAGATTCTGTGAAAATATTACCAATATTAATCATAGCTTATTCTTAATTAATTTATGTTTAATGATACTAGTATTTGAATGTATTAGGTGCCATGATTTAATTTATTTTCTATCTTTATATCTAGTTTATTTTAGTTCATAGTTTTATTTAGTTCATAATTTTTCTTATTTATTGTGTAGGCTTAGTTTTTATATTATTGTAAATATTTTAAGTTTAATAATTGTAAACCCCAATAAAAGAAAAAACTATTTCTGAATAAAAAAAAAAATAGAAGTTTAAGATCTATTTATCCCGATGGTTTTAAGTTGCTTTGCGTAATAAATCCTTGATTGTTAACAATTATGTACATAACATTTTATATTTATTTTACCAGTTTAAACCCGTAATCCGTCACCAGAAAATTAAAAATGCCTACATATATAAGTGTAACACTACCTTGAATCTTACCTGGTGCCTTTCGTTTAATAGTTCTGAACTGACTGGGCAGCGAAGCCATGACGTCCTGCAACAACTTCTGTTCTTCTTTGTCGCTATACTTCGCTTGATACTTGATAATAATCTCTATGAAGGAGACGTCATTGTCACCAAACATATCGTGTACAATACGAGCGACTACCCGCGAAAGTTCCTCTTGAACGCGGTTTCTTTGTTCGCCTTTCATGTTCCTGAAGTTTTCATGTCTGTCGATTATTTTATTAGTGATTTCTTCGACTGCTTTTTCTCGTTTAGCTCTGACGGAAGGGCTGACGGTGAAGCGCGGAGCTCGCTCTCGGTCGCTAGGCGGGTAGTCGTCGTTTGGGCGGAACTCGCGGCGCTGTGGCTCGTCGGGGCGCGGCTCATGCCGAGCTCTGACGTCGCGGCGATCTTCCCGCGCCTCTTCGGGGTACCTATGACGGTCGTCGTAGCGCTGAGACCTGGCAGTATCTTCACGTTCCCTCTCACTATGATGACTCCTGCTGACCTCTTCCTCCAAAGGGTCGTCCCTCTTTTTGGAACCTAATCTGCGCAACTCTTCCGTCTTCTTCTTAAACAGTAAAGCTCTCTTATATATGTCTTCGAAGTCTTTTTCGATGTTCGGATTAGTTAAGTCGTCTTTTCTGATATCGTGGCGAGGCGATGGTTCTCTTCTGCGACGGAGATCGTCTGGATGCGGGCGCTCTTCGTGATCACGCGGTCTTCGAGGTGCCTCGTAGTCTTCTCGATGAGGGTGCAGCTTACGGTCAGGTGACTCGTCCCGTCGACGGTAGTTGTCACGACGGTCAGTATTTGGATATTCTCGAGGTCCAAACTTGGCCTCTCTCTGCGGGTGTTTGTCTATATGACTTGGGTGCGGCAATAAATCTCGCTCGGCCAACACTTTAGCAGCACGGGACTTCTCATCGATAAATATTCTCTGTTCATGGTGTTCTATACGCCTGCCCCGAGGGTCCACATCTTTTTCGATCGGGCGTTCCCAAACCGGAATATGTTTATCTTTAATGTTTTGATCTCTTTCGGGGAAATTTGGGCGGCTTGGTCTGGAATATTCGTTGTCACGTAGATTTTGGTCAGGCCAGCTGGGCGGTGGCGGGGCGTCGCGGATCTCGGGGCTGCGGCGTTTCTCCAGCGCCCAGGAGCGGCTCGGCGAGTGCGACGACCGCGTCGACGGGGAAATCCTCTTGTAATCTCTGTAGGAAGATCTATCATGCCGTAGTGGCGAGCGAGATTTTCTTGGCGGTGAATGGTTACGGGGAGTGTCGCCTGGTATATTTGGCATTGGACGTCTGCCCAAAGGCATCCTCGCGTCACGTCTACCATCATCCTGTGTTTTCCCTTCTTCCGCGTCTCTCTGCCAAGGAGAGTTCCTCTGCTCAACCTGTCTCACTCCTTGCATAGGATATTGAACAGTCTCGTGGATGTTGGGGCGAAAACCACCCGAGTACTTAGCTTGGATTGGTGCCTGTAAATTGAAATTTAGTTTGCAAAATCGAAGATTAAATAAACAGATCTATCCTAAGTTGAAAATATTAAAAACAAAAATAAATAATATACTGGGATAATACTTTAAAGTATCTTCTGCAATAAGCTGCCCTTTGAAGCATGCCATTCTCGTTATGAAACGAATTGTATTTGATGCCTGATAGTGAGTTACTTGCATAAGTTTTCTTTCATATTATCTGTTAATACTACAGTTGCATTTCCATATAAATTTAAATCAAACCAGCACATAATAATTGTTTTATCTCGTTTTCTTTGTGAATAATTGTTCATCAGTTATAGCCATGGATTTCTTGTTTCAATCAAAAGTAGTAGATGTCGGCTACATTTAATTTAAGATTATCTTATCCTGTGTTGACTAATTATTTTTCAATGTTTTACTTAAAAACCAAATCAGGACTTATCTTAAGATAAGTATAAAGTACAAATATTACTTGTCTTTTTAATAATTATTTCGAAATCCGTTGGTTTAACGTATCATTTAGTAGGCCGATCTATTTGAGCCGACCTTATTGAGCAATTTGATAGTTGTAGGATCTTAATAAATGGTGTTAATCAGTCAGGAGTTCCATTTAATTCAATTGTCTTGTTCAGGTGTTTGTCGTGAGTAGTGATGTATCTTGCTTTGATCACAACTCACTATTACTTAATGAGCAAGAAATATGAATATTTGTGTAGCTGTATATGTGGCTCTGTATTTGCCTTTACCAGCAGTGGTACTTGTATTTTTTATCGATATTTTATCAGAGTTTTCTTCTTCTTTGCTAATAAAGAATATGCAATCCTTCGGAACAGATAAATAACATCATCAAGTCTTCAAGGATGGAAAAAAACATTGTTTTTTGGTAACAATGTTAGCATTTGAAATAGGTGTCCTTTTTTCTTGACGTCAGAATTCATGTTAACAGGAACACTAATACTGCATTGACATCATGTTAGAGCCAACAAATGGTGTGAGTTTTGATAGTTTATAAATCACGCGTATTACCTTAGTCACGTTTTATTTTCACTTTTGTTAGTATATCAACGCTTTAAATAAAACAACTTGATGTAACATGCATACTCCTTATTTTGCCAATGATGGTAAGTAAACTAACGTAAGTCTTAAAAGAAATAGCTTTGTACGTCATCATTACCTTGAGCAGTAACAATGCGATTTTATATACATAGATATTTTTAAAATCTATTGACTGTCTCTTTGATTTAGTGGTTGTCAATGCAACTGTCGTGCACGAGGTCTTGTGTTCAAATCTCGGGTCAGGCCAGAAACTGTTACTGGGTTTTTCTGTTTAGAAATACTTGGTACAGCTTGGAGTCAAGAAGTGTGGCGGTATTTATACCCCCGAGCATCAGCGCGCACGTACAGAGGTTTTTTTCTACGCCTCGTTTCCCTTTATTTATTTCAGTTTGCATGTACGGTTAGAGAGTGGAACTATGCTCGCACATAATTGTGTACTAACGTTTACTAATCACTGTTGAGAGAAGCTGCTATGACAGAAATTCGGCCAGAAGGACATTACATAATTATCTCTCTTCTCTGCATGCCACCTGGAAGCCAATATTTATTTTATATCTTGAAGTAGTTCTTAAGCAGGGATTTCATTTTGCACCTCATCTTCAGCATCATCTCCCTGCCTTGTTCCCAATTATTTGGAGTCAGTGTAATGCGTATTCAGTTTCCTTTCATTGTTGTTACTCGTCATCTCAGTATTCATTCCAGGGATTTCGTTCTGCGTCTATAGAAGGTATAGTGGGTGAAGATCCTTTAAGGCCGACGATTGTTGATTAAATCCAACCATACTTTTTCCTCTCACCACCTTTGCAGTTAAATGTTCAGCTCAGCTTTTATATAACTGTTATTAACGTTTCCTGATTCCAACTGATGAGGTATTTTCCATATTTATTGTTATTTTTCATTGTTATTGTTTATTGAGCTTAGCTTCTGTATTGCGATTATATTAGTATTTATTGTGCTAGTCAATAAATCCTTGATTTATCAATATATCTTTTGAGGCAGCTTTCATAAAAGTGACGTAGGCGTTGTGAATATATTGTTCTTCTGACTTCTTATTACTAAGTATTTATTCTATCATTGCAAGATTTTACCGGGCATGGTTTTTATTGTGGTCAAGTCTTTGTTTCTTCTTGAATCGGTTGCAGTTGTTTTATACCCTTTTCTGTCTAGCTTTTTCCCAAGCCATATTTATAGAATTTTCAGTCAAAGCAGCCTAAAATGCTGGTGGACGGACTAGATCATTATTTATTTTATTGTGTATCGCTAAAGATGTTATGATCACTCGCAACAAAATAAGTCAATCCGTAATTCTTGCATACTTTGTATTCTGCCAAGATATCATTCTCTGTGCTAGAAAATGCGAAACGTTGAAGTTTGAAAGACAAATCACGTAAAGCAATTACGTGATGTTTTCAATGTTTAAATATTTACTTCATGTTCTTGTAAGATACTTATGTAATGGATTGATTTGCCAACTCACTGGCTTGTCGATAAAGAGTGAGTTAGGTAATTCTTTAATCTCTGAATAAGAGGCATTTATTATACTTAAGCGATATGGGTATTAGCATATCGGAATTAATCCAATTATCTGCATTTTAAATGCATTATGTATGTTTTCTTCCTTTAACGATCTGCATACAAAGAAAGCAGGTATTTGTCTGATGGATGGGTTGATAACACGATGAATTTGTCTTATATTTTAATCTTCTTTGTTTAATCAGGAATGATTTATGATAAGACACAAATAATATTTAAAACACTGCGATTATTTTCCACAATAACCACATATGGTGTAGCCACACTCGAAATAAAACTATATTGTCACTTGTTAAAACAGTAAAAATAATATACAAACCCAAAAAAACTAATATTCTGACATTAAAATTCTGTCTTTAATTATAGACACCGGCAAACAACTTGATTAAAGTGCACAGAAATGGCTGCAAGACACGTCGAACCAGGCGAAAAACAAATCGCTGAGAAAAGTGCATCTGAAAATACTGCATATAGAATCCTAGAAATCGACTTCTTTCTTAGCTGTCAGGGTTATATTTCAAGAAGTTTGCCGGTGACATCCCAAAATAATTTTCTATACAAGTTTAGGACCAATTGCAACTATTCATCTGTTAAATCCTCTGATCGCAATTTTAGGACCAGACACAATACATGTATTTTCTGTTTTGTTTAGTATATTCGTATATAAGTACTTACATTTGTCGTAGGCTCGTACGCAGGACGCACGTGCTTCAGCTTATCTTGACCGTATTTGGCTGAGTGCTCCGGCGAGTACCTTGTAATTGAAAAATATAGTTATGATAGAAACATTATCTTTATTTAATGGTGTAGTACAATTAATATTAAGGTTGGGTAAACCAGTTTAATCACATTCACGTCATTCACATCAGTGGTAACATCGATTTAGGAAAGGCAACCTAAAAACTTTAAAATAAACCCAAATACTACATATTATGTGCGATTTGGACTAAGAAAAAATCTGTTGTTAAATCAACTGATCACGACTGTTGTGTTGCTGTGACACGTTTGGTTGAAATATGAGGTTTTACTGGCGATTAACAAATTTTTGTGTCAATCGAACGTTTTAGAAACCAGGGGTAAATAATGTTTGTAAATAACTAACCTGGCAGGCTGTCTATGCGGTGAAGGGCGGCGGTTTGGTGACGTTCTTGGTGACACCAGACGTCTGTTGTTTGGTGACAACCTCTTGTGCGGCGATGGCCGGCGAGCCGCGGGGTGGTTGCCCGGTATACGTCTGTCTGTAGGGATAGACAGGTTTTATAAAATGGACTGAAAAGCGGTAGACGTAGGATTATCATACTCGCTTACAGAGTATCTTCAGTATACATGAGAAAGAATATAAAGAAAAGTTTATTGTCAAAGAACATAAAAAAAAATTTCATGCTTGCCACAAATTAAGGTACCCAAATAAAACATGACTCCTATTTACTGAAACTTGGTAGTCTAGGTCCTAAGAAGATATAGATATAGAATGCTTACAGCATACTGCTTAATTTTTAAATAATAGTTTAACGACTACTGACGTCAGTTCCAACTGTAGAATAAACTCACCAGGAGATGGCCGTCTTCTGGGTGACGCGAGTCGTCTGCCCGATGGTGAAACTCTCCTCCCAGGCGAGACTAGCCTCCTACCCGGTGGAGAAACTCTTCTCCCTGGGGGAGAGACTCTCCTCCCCGGTGGAGATACTCTTCGTCCCGATGGAGAAACTCTTCGCCCTGGTGGCGATATCCGTTTCCCCAGAGATCCCCTTCTAACCGGCGGTGAAACTCTTGGGGAAACCCTTCTATTAGGGGGGGACCCTCTTCTCCCAGGCGGGGACACTCTTCTTCCAGATGGAGACATTCTCCTCTCAACGGAACCCCGCCTCCTATGCGGGGACCGTCTGTTCGGGAACCCGTGTCTCTTGTCATAATCCTTATAAGGCCCGTCTTGGGCTGGGTCTACTCTCCCCGACTGTATCTTGGGGTCCCTATTGTCTGAATCTATGTATTTTCTATCGTCATACTGGTTTTCGTAGCCCATTGGACTTGATTTTGGAAATTGTTGTTTTGGTTGTTGTCCCTAAAAGAAAACATCAGTTACAATCGTATTCATTTATTTTATGTGTTCTCAAGCCAGCCATACATGGTCCGTTTAAAGCAGTCGGTATGGATTGTATAAGCTACAACTGCATAGTCACCTCGCTGAGCTCATGGCACATAAAAGGACCTGCTTGAGCAGTTACCCCCTCCACCCGCACTCTTTATTTTACATCACGTGCGCATTCTGTCCGCTCGTTTCTTTTTTTTTCGAGCAGTTGCGAAAACTAGAGCAGACCGTATATGACCGGCCTGACAGTAGCTTAAAGTATTATTATCATCATGTTACCTGTGACTGCCACGGCGACGGGTTCGTTTGCATCTGGTACGGCGGCGAGCGGGCAGCGTCGACCGGGTGCATACCTGTATGGCCCGGGTTGTTGATGTTGTATGCCGTCGGTCCCTGGAAGTTGTCCTTCTTTATCGTCAACTAAAACAATTATGTTTAATTTATTGGGCTTGGAAGACACCTACTGAATAGCCTCCACCCAGTTGTGCTTTTGAAATACCGATCAATTATTAAAGTGAAGCATCATTTGTTGCACGTGGCCGAAAGAAAGCGGACCGACAGTTGGAAAGCACATAAAGCCGTTTATTCTGTACCCCACAAAATTCCTCCAGAAACTTGTCATAGTTTCTGCCCCCTCCCCTCCCCCCCTACTATGACTCAAGCAATAGAGTGCCACTGTGTTCCCGCACTGAAAAAGCTACAGCGCAAATTCCACTCTTCACTGCGTCTGTTGGAACAGGTTTCATGAGCGAGCAAAATACAATGAGCAGTAAATGGTCATATTTTCATACTGTTTAAAAGCGTCCCGTCACCCTTTGTTAAAGTCCTTATGTTATCAAACATACCGGCTTATCCTGTTGGAAGCTGGGCTGGTTCGCCGGATACCGGCTATGGTCCGGGGGGTGACCGCCACTGATCTCAACTGTCTCGATGTTTCTCAGAGCTCGCCGCGAATCCGAAGGCCTTGCCGGCTGTTGAAAAAAATCCATTTATGACGTGCGGACGTCGGACACATATTTGATTCAATTCAATGTATAAGAGTTTTGGTTAAGAAAACTATCGTAAGAAAACGTGATTACAGGCGGTATTAGTAGTTCATTTAACAGAATTTTAAAATTTCAATATCTGCTGAAACATGTCTATCCTCTTTCATGGCCATGATTTGAAAATAGTTGCAGGTTGAAAAAAAGGAGACACTTAATAAAACATATTTTCGATGTGATGATTTGTCGAAATAAACATCGGCAAAATTTTACTCCTAAATATATTAAATACCTATGAATCGACTTAGTTTATGTACTTACTAAGTGACTATCTAAAACAATAAAACCTACGTGAACAGAATAATGATTATTTCAATTATGAATGATAAGAAAGCGTCACCGTCGTCGTAATATTGGAAATAACGGACAAAATACGAATTGCGAGCTTAAAAGACCTATGTCCGAATTAAACGCCTAGTCGAAAAATATCATTACTTTAAATATGTATCCATGACTTTTGAGTAGCATGTAGCAGAAGTGATCAATGCACTTATGTGGGAATGACCTTTTAGTCTAGACTGGGATAATCCTCTATCACTATTAAAATGATTTTTGAGGGTTTAAGTGTGGGTCCGTCTTTGGAAGGAGTGAGGCGAGGGGACACTTCACACCCACCCCTCTAGAAAGGGTCCAAAGGCATGGACGGGACCAGGGTGTTTTTAGTCGGTGCAAGTCCGACATATCTCCACGACGTACTCAAGCGTGGGTTTAAGACATTAGATTTACACCCCGTGCACAAAAAAAGGTATGTGAGGCTCCGTACAGAACTCTTTATACCAATTACCCACAGGTCGAAGACTAAGCTCTAATAAACTTTCAGCCGTTTTAACAGAGTCCCATTTGGTAAAGCAATTTTTATCTCTACGATATTTGTTACATTTATAACCATGTCAAGAAATCCAACTATTATTAAATTGTCTATAACCGGTAGTGAAAACAATAAATAGGTCATTCAATGACAAAAAAATAGTCTACATAACATACTCTAGACCGTAAACATAAAGATATCTCAAAAAATTAGGAATGAAATGTGACTCACCTTCCGATTCATCTTCTTTGAATGGTCTTAGATAAACGCTCATTTGAGACCAAATAAATGTTTTTTTTAATGCCATATCATATGCTATAATCTTACTTAATAGAAAGCACTTAGTGCTTCTTTGCGACTAAAAACGGTATTTTAGGTGTACCAAGCTCTGAGGGTCCGGGTTCGATCCCCGGACGGATCAATGTTTTCTACATTGTCTCGGGCCTGGGTGTTTGTGGTATGTTCGTTGTCTCTGATTCCATAATATAAGTGCTTTAGTCACTTATTTTGGGTTCAGAGAAATGTATCTGGTTTCGTCCACTTCGTTCTTATACTATAGGTTTTTAACTATTAACCTGTTTAATGGAGCACATCACAATACATCTTTTTTATTGTTGTATTGTCTTTCATTATTTCCTATATGCAAAAACGGTTGACAGCTGCTTGAAATGAGTTGTGGACCATGTTTCTATAACATGGCCTATTAAATTTTCAAGTAATGTTAAATAAATATCAAAGACCTAACATCTAACTTAATTAAAATAATGAGAGAATGCAGTGTATGTTAATTTAGTCTTGGGCCACCGCCCACATGGCAGCCCGTCGTTGGTTGCGAGAAAGTTGTTGCTGGCCTCCGCGTCCACCTCCGCCTCCCCCTCTCTGTCCAACCCCACCCCCACGACCGCTTGCGCCACCATGACCACTTCCACCTCCTCGACCACCCCCAAGGCCACTTGCACTACCACGACTTGTTCCGCCCCCACGGCCATTTCCGCCGCCACGACCACTTGCGCCATCATGACCACTTGCGCCCCTACGACCATTGCCACCCCCACGACCCTTTCCGCCGCCTCGTCCACCCCCGCCTCCACGACCATTATTGTTTGCAACAGGTTGCTTCTGTTTTTTCTTTTTTGGCTGACTGACCGCAGGCTGTTCAGAGGTGCCAGGCTCAGATTTCCAACCATGTAATGCCTTTACCTGTTCTTCCCGCTTATTGGCCTTATCAACGCTTTTTTTCTTTGTTCGGATTTGTATTTTACCTAGCCCGAGAAACAAATAGAAATTCCTATCAGTGAGCGGTTGTAAAGCGGAATCGTCGAATGTAAATGTAACCATCTGTCCACTTTTCTCTGGTTTTCTTCTTACCACGGACCAATAGGAGAAATCCATTCCTTTATTTTGAGTTTTAAGAAGATTGATTAAAGCTTCTTCTTTTATGTCAGAATCAGGAATAAATGATAATCCAATCATCCTTCTTTTTTGATCTACGGCAACTAGCTCAGCTCCCTCGAAGGGTTTTATAGTAGGAAGTTGCTCAAGGAGCCATTCCTTAGATTTCATGTTCCCACATGAGAGTTGTAGACCGCCATGTCGAAGGAAACAACCTAAGAATCTAGGGCCATCCCCGTCGTCTAAGTTAATACGCTCTAGGATAGTTTTTTGTATACTATCAGCGTGTTCTTGAGACAATGGCCCGTTAACCTCCATGATGCTAATTTTAAGTGCTTTTGACGTACCAGGCGGAGGCTTAGGTGCTTTCCATTTAGCGGGTTTGAAGGGTGGAACGGGTACCATGGGCTCATTTAGAGCTTTTTGTGTTCTTTCTAATTGTTTAGCTTTTTTATTGGCCAAATATTCAGGAACATCTTTAAGTCTAGTTGTACAAAGAGCAAGGGCCTCTTTAAACGATTTTCCAAGTTTCATCCATTTGGAAACTCTTCTATGGGCGCTGCCGCTCAACCTTCCCTCTGCGAATTTTTTGCGCAATATATGAATGTTGGTCTCTTTAGGCTTGGCCGGCCGTTTTTCTTCCTGTTCATTGGTTTCTCCCGGGTCTGGCTTAGGTTCAGGCTGGGCAAACTTGTTCCAACGGTAACGGGAGTTGGTCTACCAACAATGTTTATATTTTAATAGTTGTTTACACATGTGCGAGCCAAATCAGACCAAACGAAACATAAGGTACGCGCCCTAGTGCTCCTAACAATATGGTACAGGACTGTCAGGTCAAATCCAACAAAATCGTAATTGTAATTACCTACGTAATGACTAGAACGCGGTTGCAGCGGTATAGTTAGTGACAACGATAACATCAGTAACAAAATATTGCATTACGTAAATTATGTAATTTATACTAAAATGCTCACTCATAATTCTTTAAGTAGGTAATTATCAGCACTTAACAGATTAAAAGACAATTCAGTTTTTAATTCAGTTGTTCAATAAATTCGGACGATCTTATATTTTACAATATCGTAACAGATTTTGAGAACTTAGTATTTAATGTAACAGCATATGTACTGAGACATAATAATAATTATGAAAGCATCAGTTGGTCTGAAATAGCACTAACACCGTCAGTATACCATTTTTACTTAAATTACCTTTAAGACGGCCTGGAGTAAAATCGATGAAAGATTATTAAAAACTCTTTCAAGTTTAAATTGTTTGTATTTGTTATAAATAATTTGGTATACAATGGTCAGGGAGCTTCGGGTTTTCATTTGCTTATGATCTAAAGAATAAAGTAGGAAATGTTAAATTATTGGTTCAATCATGTGACTGTTGCATAGGCTTCTTAGTAAGTTTTTGATTTTGACAGTCGCCATCTTTGTACACACCCTTAGGCCGCCTGTACACGGGACTGGTCAAACTGTCGACTCTTCGACTCTCGCACGATACCCTTCCGCCCGCACTCTTCACTAAAAGGTACGTGTGGTAGCAACTCTTGCCCGCTCACTTTTTGTTTTATAGCTCGCGGGAAGCAGTCGAACAGCTTTAAGCAGTCCACCGGTCCGTGTACGGTCGGCCTGACTTACTAATCCAGCTTTATCTGACTACGACCAAGGGGACCCAAAACAGGTTGATACCTGATTTGGTAAGGACATTTTTTTCTGCTTATTTTTTGCGTCATAAAGGCAGAATAATGTAGACACATATTTAGCACGTGACCACAACATGCTTGCATTCAACAGGCTTCGAAACAAAGTTCTGAATGTACTCCGAGCTAAGTCATGTCCAGGTCAGATAGTTTCAGTTAGGTCTCCTCTTTAAGCCAGAAGGTAAGGCTCGGGGCGCGGGTAGGAAAGTCACCAAGGCGGACTTTTCATTAGGAGGGAACTTTAGAGGCAAAGTAATCCTCAATCAGTTAATGCAGAAAACTGAATGAAACCCTCCACTCAGGCTTAAGCCCTTTTTTTAAGTTGGTGTTAAACTTTACAGTTTTTACCGACCTTTTAGCCAAGTACAAGCCGTTGAAAGAATCAACCCTGTGTTTTACGACACAACTGTCCCATTGCAGGGCCACGGGTATTCCAAAAAGAGCATTGATCACCACGCTTGCTCACTGCGTGTTAGCGATTTAGGAAAACTTTCTTAATTAATTTATTTTGATCATAATTTAATATTCGACCTCAGCTCCCGTACACTTAATACGAAATAATCGTGCATCGATAAATAATTAATCCTATGCAGATAATAGAAATTATTCTTGCAGTGAATATTAATAAATAAGACAAGCTACAGTTTTTTAAGGATTTTGTTTAATACTTTTAATTAAAATGAATGGCATTTGCCTGGTTAATTCAATCATCTGTTGTTAAATCTCAAGTTATGTGATTGGTTGACCAAGATACTTACAGCCAATCATAGACCTTGACCAAGAGATTTTACAAACGATAAACTGATTTGATCAGCGTTTCATAGTCAAGAGGTTCTATTAAACTCGATATAACTGTCCTAATCACAATCCTAGTCGTTCAGAAAGCTGCTTAGTGGCTTCTACACACTTATTAAGGCCCTGCCAGCGCGTATGCCGCGATCAGGGTAGGCGGCATTCTAGGCGGGCAGCTAACGCCGCCACCGCCACAGCGATATGCTGGTGCGTTGCGCGGGAAACCTTCAGCCTGGCCCATTGCGTGGCAAACCGTTGCCCAGGGGCGTTGCGCAGAACATCTTTGGACCGGCACGTCCTGATAAGGCTCTACGGCTCTTTGCCGGCTTTTGTGGCAACATACCAGCAGTATAACCCACCGGCTTTGGCCGCCATGTGTGTAGAGGCCAAGAAGTATAAAACATCTTCTGAGAGAAATTGGTAGAGTGCAGTTAACAGCCCTTTCATGTGGTTGAGAGCAACAAAGCCCTTATGTAGGGTAATATAACTTATATACCACACTCAAACCTCGTAGGGACTTAAAAACAGAGGTCTAAGCCAATTTTATCTCTCAGCAGCAATTCTATAACGAACAGAGATTTCTAGGACCCGCTATATCGCGTCTTTTATAAAGCAAGTCTTATTTATACTCAAATCTAACCTGAGATATTAAACACCCACCTAATGTATAACCCCAAATTCAAACAACTATATGTTCTAACTACTTAAAGAATGTTAAATGAAACTTACCAGGACTGGAGCTACATTATTTTTGGGTGGGAACCCAGACTGTCCGGGTACGGGTCTGTCCTGATTAAAATTTCTTACTTCTGGTTGAGGCGGACCTTGATTTGGTAGATGCTGCTGTTTGGACCATACAAAACATACTATGCTAAATACTATTAATACTATTTCTAATACTTAACTTAATTATGAAATCTGTATGATGAATGGAACTAAACAAAATATTGGAAGATACATGAGACTTTCTAAACACATTACAAATAAATGGAACTTAGACATACCTGTGGTACATATGTAGAATTCATAGTTTGCGGCTGAGAATTATAACTGAATGTGTTTTGCGGTATTTGAGCATTCATCGGCTGATTATCATTCCACTGATTGGTATTACTACTGCTAGACACCCACGGTGATGGCCGACCCATGTTCTCTTGAAAATTGGGTTGATTGGGTCCTCTTGCAGGTCCCGCAGGTCCTTGCCCATAGGATGGCCCTGAGCCATATGCCTGGCCCCCATACCTTGACCCTCCAGGGGCCACTGGTCCACCGGATCCATGAGAACCAGTACCATGAGACCCAGGGCCATGAGGCCCACTTCCATGAGACCCAGGATGCACATGTACTCCCTTATTCCCATAGTCATTAGATTGGTTCATGTTCATATAATCATTTCTGGGCTGATTGGAAAATTCATTTCTTTGAGGGTTTGAATAACCAGATCTTGGATCAAAGGTATTTGGTTGAGGTGGAGTTGGCTGAAAAAACATTTTTTTTTAACATAATTTGCTAATGCTGGCAGTTATATATTAGATTCAAATAAATAAGTAATAAAAACATTTATAAATACAAGTCAAGAAAACAAACAAACTATAATACAATAAAATATTATAAAAATAATATATAACCTGCCTAGGTATGTGTGTTCTAGTTTTATTTAAACATACATTTATGTAAGTTACATCAACATTGTATTATTTGGATTATTAACCTCATTGTAAATAAAAAATTGTAGTCTTCATAAATTGTGCACTTACAGCGGTTTTGCCAACTGGAACCACCTTCAGAACATGGCTCCCGGACATACGGTATCCATTCAGACATTTCATCAGTTTATAGCCCTCAGCATTGTCAGTCAGGCCCACCCTTACTTTCTTGGTACCTTCGCTATCACCCAACAAATTATCAAGTATGAAATCACTTATATTGCACTGTCCTTTGATCAACAACTTGACATCCTGATATTTTGTCTGCAAAAACACAAAAAATATATACACAACCTCTCTTCATTAAATATCCATATATATTTATATCACAATAACTACATACATTAAGAGGAAATCCATGAATAGTTAACATCATCTTGAAAGAGTTATTATAGAACCGCTCGGTCAAAATCAAAACATTACAGTACAAATTTAAGTTGTCAACACGTCCAACACTTGAATCTATATATTGCAAATAGCAAGTCAAACACTATTACAAAGTACTAATGCACTTTCTATGTACAACGTTAGAAGCAGGTTAATGACTCAAATTCAGTCAAAGTTAATGCTTTTTGCTTGCATTTTGATCTCGCTTCGCGTTCGGTTCGGCCATATGCAGGCAAGCAAAGACACGGAGTCACGGACGCACGGACGCTCTATGCACGGACGGAAATAGCCATAGAGAAAAGTAATGAAATAGCGGAAAGCCGAATTCTGACAGAAAATGTTAGTTCAAGACATCATTCATTCCATCCTGTCTATGATATTGTTGTAAAATCGACTAAATAAACTAGTTGATCATTAGTTCTGTCATATACCAATAGTATCGCTAGTTTTCCTTCGTGCCAAGCGAGAGCACTTTTTGTCTGTATCTAGTACATTCGTTTACTGATTTAAAGTTATTTTTCGCGCAACGACAGACTTATATGCGAAAATATCGATGGTTTCGACATTGTTAGGATAATATTAGGGTTTTAGATAGTTTTATTAAAACGGCGCGCTCCGTCTTAATACAAAATTTACGATAAAACTAGTTCATACTAGTGCTCACGGTTCATACACTGATAGGCTCACTCTTTAGTTTGTTATCTATACTCTTCTGTCAGTGACAACTCTGACAAGTAGTCAAGTCAAGTACATACTGTCAGTGTCACCGGTGCCAACTGCTGAAGTTTTCGTCCAGTTTCGGCAATATCTTTTGACGGAAATCAATTAATTTACTGAATTTCTTGAATAAATAATACTCGACAATGTTACTAACAATCTATAATTTACCTCAAAATGTAATAACTTACTTATTGTTTGAATTCTAAAAGAATATTCAATATTTCAACTGTTGTGAACTCTGCACGCTTTGTTTTCAGACGCGGTATCAAGATATAAAAGCGTTATTAAAAGCAAAATGCGGTTTAAACGAGCTTATATTGGATAATTTGTCGGCGCATACTCCTAACTCGAAGAAGGTGACAGTAGGATTGCCGGAGGAAGAAGACGCAGCTATCGTGGTCCGGAAGATCAATGGACTGTACCTGGAAGGGTATAATTTGTTAGTAGAACCTGTTAAGAAAAAGGTAAGACTACTGATTAGGTTTACATTAAGCTTGTAAATACGCCTACACCTACGGGAAAGAGGTGTAGGTGTATATATGTATGTTGTAAATATAATCATATAATGTAATAATATTCTGGGATAGCTCATATGAAATCAATTATCAGTGTTCTTAACTGCCTAAGAATAAAGTTAATTAGTTTTTTCCAGAGTAGTAGTAGTAAAAAGTATTCTATATTTTAAACCTAGACAAATGTAATTTACGTTTTACTGAATTATTTCACCTAAAGGAGAAAAAAATATCATTTAATTTTAATTATTTTTGATACCTACTTAAATCTAATATAACAACAAACACTTACAACTATACTAAAATTAAAACTAATATGACTAAATAAAACTAAAATGCATAAAAAAAAATCATCATCCTCCTTAAAAACACTACCAAAATATTTTTTTGTTACAGGTCTCAAACACCAATGATAATATGTTTAAGAACCAAGTAATGTCTTCATTCTCTTCTTCATCTAATAATATGGGGCACAGCATGCAAACAAATGAGGTTAGATATTTACAAAAATATTATTATACAGATATATATTTTGACACATTTTAATGGTGTACAATAAAGAATATTCTATCTACTTTTTTCTTAGGGAACCAACCAGAGACTTGTACCTTTGATTATACATTACATGAATGAAAGTGTTATATTATTATTTGTTATTATTATGGCTGCTTGTTGCTTCTCTACATGACAAGAGGCTTGCGCTCAGGTGTGAGCCCAAATATAGGCAGTATTTCTGTTAATATATATATATAAATGTTACCAACAGCAGGCATCCAGTATGTCAAACAATCAACCCGGTCTGCTCAGAACACCAGGTCTCCAGCAACTGTCTCTCCAGAAACCATCCCTTCAGCAACCTTACTACCAACAAGCCAGCTTCAACATGAACAATCCACTAGGATTCCAACCAAATAATATGCAACAAAATCAATCTACACCCTTTTCGTATGGAGGGTCTAACAATCAGGTAAGGTAATTGCATAATATCTTACAACACACATGCAACATACACATAGACACATAAATTCAGTTTCACAGATACTTAGAAACACAGTCACACACATACATGCAGCTAAAAGTCACATAGATACACTTTTACAGTGATAGTGTGATACATATACACAACGGTATATTTACACACAGATACAAAGGCTGTGGATCAGTGTTTCGACCAAATGTTCTTCACTTCCCGCATATGTACCGTCATATTGTTCATACTCCGTTTATGATACTGTCTGGTAAAGTATGGATTAACTTTGTATAATCAAAGTCGGCCCCCACTTTGGTTCTTATGTATTACGAAATGTTAAGCCCATTGTAGTTCCTTTGCAAAAAATATGGTGCTAACTGTTTGTAGAGAGTGTGTCTACAGACAGACTTTTTTTTGCTATTGGATATAATAATGTGGCCCCAGAATAAGGTTCTACTAAACAATAAATAAAATTGATCTAAACTAAGATCTACACACATTAGTTTCTGTTTCACGAACTCCGTTGTCGACTGGCCTTACGCACTGTTTCAAGGTATCGTAAGCTCTGAGGCCCCGGGTTCGATCCCAGAAATCCATGCTTTTCATCATAATTCTGACGACCTCCGTGGTCGAGTGGCGTACGCACCGGTTTCAAGGTGTCGCTAGCTCTGAGGTCCCGGGTTCGATCCCCGGACGGGTCAATGTAGAAACCAACTTTTCTACATTGCCTCGGGTCTGGGTTTTGTGGTAACTTCATTGTCTCTGATTCCATAACACAAGTACTTTACCTACTTACTGTGGGTTCTGATTTTTCCTGAAACTGGGCCTACTCATTGCACTTGTCACTGATAATATTAGGATGTAAAAAAAATAACTGACTTCACAGTAAAACGTGAAGTCAGTTATAATAGTAATGTTGATGTTAGTGTAATGGTTATATATCTCCTTTGTTGCGCAGTTCAACAAACATTTGTATAACATATTTTTAGTACCAACATCCAAACATAGACTAAGTATATTTGTGGATCACACAAATGTTTGTCCTATGCAGGTGTTGAATCTGCAGTACGTCGTTCTGTACTGTATTTTACACCACTAAGTCACGCGAGAAAATTGTACTAAATATTTAATATTAAATACATAGTCATCAAAGTTACTTACAGATCCAACGCGTTATAACACTATCCTGAATTCAGGATTCTTAATTCAGTCATTCATAAATGCAAATGAAATGCTTTGACAGTTTGGGCTTCCTAATTCGGTGACTGAAATAAAATTCAGGATAGATTTATAACAATAAATACTCTACTGTGAGTAATATTATGATTTTTGGTAACTACTGTATTTATGTAGCAATTCGTATGATTGGCACTTCCGAGTAAAAGGTCATGTATGTTTGTTTGAAATTATTTGTGTAGAAAGTCCAGGGGCACTAGTATATAGTTTAAATCTGGGTTTTAGTATAAATAAGGTTTCCTCATAATGAACCGTTCATTCAATTAAATATGTATTGTTTCTTGTAACTCTTTACTAACTAATAAGGTTTATTGCCTTATTGCGAAATCAGTACATGGTGCCTTTTAAGTTTCTATCATGTATAATAATTTTTCCACAGAATGTGTTTGCCAACTATGGGTATCCACAACAAGTGGCGAGTCAGTTGACGTCGCAACAGGTGTCGCAGCCTTTCAGCAGCTATAAGCAAGACGCGCCGCTCGGGTTCGGCCAGCAAAGCAGCTCAAACGTCTGGTTGACCAATAACAACCAGAATACTTCAGGCAATGCGTCTGCTGGGAACAGTTTCTCCCAGCAGCGCAGCACGAGATGGGACGATCCTGATAAGAACAGCAGTCGGTCTAGCCGCGACGCGCGCAGTCGTGAGCGCGATCGTGATCGATACACGTCTTCGAACAGTTACAGTCGGGACCAGTACACGCGAGGGTCGCGTCGCCCCTCCCCAGGACCACGCGACTACAGCCACAAGCGAAGCAGTCAGGGTGACCGCGATTATAGACGCGACTCGCGCGACCACCCTCGCCATGATCGCAATGATCGCAATAATCGAAATCGCGCATCGCCGAATAAACCAGTACACGTATTCAACGCACCCCCCAAACCTTCGCCGTGGCAGTCAGAGATATATGGTAAACATGTCACTGAGCCGTCTCTTCCATTGAACCCTCCAAAGGTCCCCAGACCCAGCCGGCGTAGGGAGAGACCTAACCCGGGCCCTAAAGTCCTGGCTATGCGAAAAATTGTGAAGGAAAAATTTGAGCCAATTATAAAACGTGCGCGATTAGAAGCTAACGCTAAATTGGGTATACCTGAGAACAAGAAAAACAACTTGGTAAGAGAAGGCTCGGAAATGATTCCTTCCCGCGCGGCCACATGGCGCGCTCAGCTCGCCTCGGCTTGCGCGAAGGAGATCATGAAGAACCCTAAGAATAAGACTAATGTGGACAAGGAGCTGGTCCTGACGGAGTTAAAGGCGGCGATTCGGTCGCGGCTGGCCACGCTGCTCGGCACCGACTACGACATGCGCATGGACGCCATGTCGGACCTGTATAACTCGCAGTACGATGCCAAGAGCCACAGAGACCTGTTCCTCCAAGTAACGGCAGATATAAGGAAACGTTTACTTAAGCCGAAAACGCATGAAGGTAACACCTCATTACAGTATCTTCTTTCTCTTTCAGATTGTTTATTTGTAGTAAAATGTTCCACTTGAACTTTGTCTTCGTGTTGAATGTTTTGAGAAATATTTATTTTTTGGATTTCTTACTGCTGGTTTTTTACTAGCTTAACAGAAAAGTTGTTATACCGTTTGGTCTGTATGGCCAAGACACTGCAGACACCGCGAAGGTTAAAACACCTGCCCTTTCCCCTAGCTTCTAAAAGTCTGTACATTTTATACTTTATCAAATCAAACTGACTGACTGAACAAGACTGCCTCGTTGGCCTAGTGGTGCTAAGCGCGACTGCTACGCTAGAGGTCTTGGGTTCGATTCCCAAGTCGACCAAGGTGTTATTGGGGTTTTCTACGAAATTCTCAGTAGCAGGTCGGAGTTTGGATTTGTGCCCGGTTAGTGGCAATAGGCTCGCCCCCTATTACATGGGACCTACCTAAACATACCGGCGAACTGTGGGTGTACATTAGTACACCTCTGCCTAACCCTTCGGGGATACAGGCGTGATGGTATGTTATGTTTATGTTTATCAAATCAAATGTCAAATAATGTAATTGGTTGACCGAAAGGTGAACAACCACTCGGACCATTTGACATGGGATTTAACAAATGGTGAACCAATTTTTATGTTGACGGTTCTTTCAGGCACTGATAGTTAGCTGATCTAACTAAACATTTTATTTTTGGTTTAGTTAAAGACAGCGTCGAATAAAGTAATCGGATTGCTTTATTTCTTAACCCATTTGATGCGGATGTAAATTTAAATTTACGTAAATTACTAAATAATAAACATTTTAGTCCCCACAGTAAATGGGTTAATGATTCCATCCTCTTACAGTACATAGTACCAACCTCCACAAACTTCATTGGCAGCTGCTATTTTATGTCGCTCTCGCATCGGTTTGTTCAGCCACTAGAAGCATTGACTCCATATTACTACAGAAACCTTCTAGAAAAGCGTGTACGCTTTGTGATTCTTCGTCTTAGCGTGACGATCAATGGCAGTTATAATTTCCAAACCAATACTCAGCAAACCTAACAGCATTGTCCGTGGCCTTGTACAGATCCTCGCGTGTGCAGGTGTATGGGCATGCTGGGCAACTCATAAAGTGTGCCATCGTTTGAGTAAAGATGCCACACTCATATGGCTCAGGTTTGCTACCCCACCGGCATTTCCTTTTAACGGACCGGTTATACTGAATTTCCAATACTGCTTAAAAATTAAGGTTTTGGACATCACATAAGCTGTAAGTAATACAAGAGTACTGCTCAGGTTTATAATGTGACCTCGTAGCGGTATTCTGACCTTTTCAATGTATTTCTAAAATCCGTCCATTAGCGCGCTTACTATGAACGTTTAAAGCATAACGCTGTTGTGGAAGCGAGACGCCACTGTGTCTTGCTTACACAACGGCAACAGTCCTGCTTTTAATTGAAGACCTCATAGTGCAAGCACAAGTCGCAGAGTATATATTTTTTTCTTCCAACAAATACTGAAGTAAAGTCCCTTGGCCACTGCTTTGTGAAAAATCCGCAAATCCAAGCCCGTTCTATCCAGCAAGCCATCTTCAAGACCTCTGTTGTGAAGCGAGACGCCGCTATCCGCAGTGTAGTGGTCTGGATCGCTTCCACAACAGTCACACGCACAACAGTCTTTTAAGATGTCATGTTACAGACAGAGGTCGCATTATGGCCATTTTTACCAGGATTAATACCAGAGGTCCTAAGGGTGCCTCCCTTATGACCTCTGGTATTAAAGATGTCCTAAAGCAATTTTTTTTTTGGCCGGTATTGAGTTGTGTCTTGAATGCTGCCATACCAAGGTGTTGTCAAGACACCTGCTAGAAAGGGATTTAGTTCCTAGTGTTCTACAAATAATACCAGTTTTTGACTATCCCAATGCAGTCCCTTTTCCTATATAGAAGTAGTACGAGGTTTTCGTATTGAGCATTTTCGCAGTATATAAAAGTTGTGGTGTAGATATTGTGTAGTCAGAACGTGCTTGGTCAAAAATTGTTCACCGCAGGTCAATAGATGGACTATAACAAAAATAAAGTCAAAATATAAAACAACTAAGATAAGCAGACATATTTTTAGTTTATTTATTTATTAAGATTTTAATTTCAGATATGCTTTTAAGCTTTTGCTGTTTTAAACATTATGAAAATGACATATTAATTGCATAGGAACTTCTTAAATAGAAGTTAAGACTTATCTACATTTCGCGTGGTAAATGCGAAACACATCACATTCACACAGTTTATCCGCTACATCTGACACAGGGACGGAAATGGTTTCCTTTGAAGATTGGCTAGTCACTGTCCAAGATCATTAAATCTTTTTTTAATGTTATTAAAAACCAAACAAATACTTTCTTATAGCTACACCTGCAGTGTCTGTAAAGCAAGAAGATCAAAAACCTGCTGCTGAAGTCAAGGAGGATTCGGAAGCACCTCCATTCGAAGAGCCTGAGCCTGATACACACGCTGAGGAAGATAGAGAGTACCCACGTTCAGGTCAGTGACAAACTAAAATCTACCTTAAGGTGTTAATGTTAAGTTGTTAATGTATCGCTTATGTGTGCTGCCTCGTTGGCCTAGTGGTGCTAAGCGCGACTGCTACTCTAGAGGTCTTGGGTTCGATTCCCAAGTCGATCAAGGTGTTATTGGGTTTTTCTATGAAATTCTCAGTAGCAGGTCGGAGTTTGGATTTGTGCCCGGTTAGTGGCAATAGGCTCGTCCCCTATTACATGGGACCTAAACATACCGGCGAACTGTGGGTGTACACTGGTACACCTCTGCCTAACCCTTCGGAGATACAGGCGTGATGGTACGTTATGTGTGCTCTGAATGTTTGTTTGAAGTTATTTAAAAGTAACATAACCTAATATGTAAGTCAATGGTATATATATACTTAAACATGCGTTATCATTGATATCTGACTAAGTAAATGAAGCCTTATAAGAATTGAATCATGGAGCCTCATTTTAAAAAGCTTTTAAATAACTTGCAATGTATGTAAGAATGTATGTTTGTGTAGATTTATTTTTCGTGATTTTGACCGTGTGTTTGAAATTGTAACTGAAACTGAAAACTGAAAATACATTTGTAACAAAAACTTATTCAACCTTTCGGTTATGTATAAAAATTTAACTTTAGGCGGGAAATGGATATGTATGGCATGGTATTAAAATAAAATAATGTTTATTTTTCAGAAAACACAGATCAATACAAGTCATTATTCAAGAATGAAGAAGCTATACTCTCTCAATTGGAACCAAACTTGGCAAAGGCTATTGATGAAGAATTGGATGCTATAAATGAAAAGGTACAGTATGAGTTCATATTGTGGAAGTGTACATAAATATGTTATGTGTATATGTTGGGTGTATGTATAAATAAGTACAACGTGATTTTGCTACATATTTTTTTGGCCAAAATTGTTGGAACAATTAGGTTCAGCTTTTTAGAAAATTAGGGCTATTATTGATATAATTTAAGATACTAAAATTTCAATTATTAACGATAACAGCTGTTATTATGCTTAAAAAAATATATATTAAAATGATGTGTGCTATAATTTATAGTTTGAATTAACTTCTGTGCATCGGTATAGCCTTTTCCCAAATTACCCTTCTTACATTCTGAGTAGCGTAAAAATAAAGATAGAAAGAAAGAAACATTTATTTGCACAGAAGACAGGTAGTACCAGATTTAACAATGATGCACAGTTCGAGCCATATTCTGCCTGTATTAGGCATGCAAATATTTACAATTTTATATTAAGGAAATAACATACTATTCTTTTACAAATCAAAATGTCAAGCTATTATTATTTTAATATATTTATGATTATTAGAATATAGCATGACTCTTTACAGGTAATAGAAGAATTAAGTGATGAACCACCGGAAAAATTCAAAAATCTACAAGAAGGAATTAAGTCTTCAGCACTTGCTACATTAAAACAGGTATGTACCTATAGATTGAAAGACAATCATCGTGAAGAATTCTCCTCCCGTCCCTAGACCAAGCTGGCCCGAGCCGGCCAAACTAGCAATAAAAATATGTCCCTAAATAATAAAAACTTAGATCCCGCCATCCCTTGTGGTTTTGCCTTATTAAGACTGTTAGCAACGCACTAAGTCGAGGTCCGAACCCCGCAGGGGGTGCCCTTAGTGGACGTTGCTGACGTAGTAAGTTTTTCCTATTGCTCTGGCTGGAGGCCTTAAGTGAAGGTCCTCGCCAAAAGTCCGGTGAAGCAGTCAAAGTCTCCGCTCAGGCTAACTGCAAAGATCTCTACAAAAAAAAAATTGTGAGGAATCCACTCATAGACATTGGCATTTCTATAATAGTCGACGATGAATGATAGATATCGCTCAAATGCATTGAATTGAAGTACATTTTCGATAAGTGACTTAAATTTTGACGGGCCTGTTGGTCTAGTGGTTAGTGACCCTGACTGCTATACCGGAGGTCGTGGGTTCGATTCCCGCCCAGGACAAATGTTGTGTGATGAGCATGATCATTTGTTCTGGTGTCTGGGTGTAATTTATCTAAAATATTTATGTATTTATAAATATATAAGTAAGTTTATCTGTTGTCTGGTTACCATAACACAAGCTCTGCTTAGCTTGGGATCTTATTATTTGTCACTTCCATACATTTAAGCGATTCGATTTAATAAGCGTATATGTTTATTACAAGTGTATAGGTAAATGTTTATTATTACAAAGGGTATATTTAAGGGTGGGCGATTTGGTTTTCTGTCTAGTATTGTCATTGAAGTTTGAAAAGTGCTCCATAGTAGCCTATTCTAAACAAATGAATTTTGATTTTACACAGGTAATAAAAGTAAACATGGCGAAACGCTTCCTAAACGTCCAGCCAGTTGTAATGCGTATATTCGTGGCGCCGAAACAGCTGAGCAAGGGTAAGCTGCGGCCGGCACTCGAGCCGCACGGGGTCAGGGACCTCATGAAGGTCAGCAGCGGGTACATCGGTGTGTGCAGCACGTATGATGATATGGATAGGATCTGTAAGATGAAGCCGCTTGTTGTTGGTTAGTAACTGCTTTTATACCTATTTATTTATAACTTACTGCCAATTTTAATACCAGAGTTTGTTTTCATGACTAGAGATTGGAATTTAACTTAATCTCTATGGCGCTTAATGAAGGATGTAAGTAACATATTCGTAAATAATTTTACCTAGAGAAATGAATTTTTGACTCAAATTCGTTAGAAATAACGTCAAATTCTATATACATACTATCATAATTCTATCCCTAGAAGGTAAAACAATCTATGGATATGTTATTAAAATTGGCAGTTAAAGTGTACATTTTACATCAAATATAGAGTGCGAATTCAATGACCGCATTCAATGATCTCAAGTATGCAGAATTGACAATGCAAAAAAAGCCCTAAATTCCTGAAATTGGATTCTGAAATAACCAATTTTTATTTTAAAAAATTGGAATAAAATAAAAAAGTACTAACTTACAAAATAAAATCTATTTTTCTAGAGGGATCAACAATTGTAATTAAACCTTACCATCTGACGGGTCAAAAAGAGAAAGTGAACAGAGAAGCAATAATTAAGCAACGCCAAGAGATCTCCACTAGTTTCACGAACTTTGCTCTACAACAACAAAAACTACTTGAGAGTAAACAAGAAAACACACAGGAGAGTATGGAGCAAGCAGATGAAGGTAATGAGCAATCTGAAGAAAATGTTAATCATGGAAATATAGAGTTTGACGGAAAAACAGAAGAAGGAAATGGTAAATATAACAATTATTATTTATTAGTACTCCACCCTTCGCACGGGTAGCACGGCAATACAGCCTATACTAACTTTTAAACTATCGCGCTGCATGTTCATAGTAATATAATTCACGGGAATAAGCGCGTACATGCATAAATACCTTTTTGGGCTTAGTCGGAACGTCAAGCCCAAAAAAAGTATATAACTATAAAACAGTCTATGGTATTACTCAGGGATTCACCATTAAAATGATGAAAGATATTTTGTAATCAGTTTAGAAGTTCTTAATTTTGTTAGTTTATACAGCAAATCTGTTCACGTTTTCATGTTAGCAAGTCAGTATAGATTAAATACACGCCCCTAAATTTATATTTGCAGAAGAATCAACAGTCTTAGTACCAACAAATTCTTCCGTAGTGACTGAAAATAATCAAAATGCAGAGGGATCGCCAAAAGTTGACCAGGATAACACATATGAAGCCATTGGGGACCAAGAAAATGTTGCAGAAGACGAAACTAATCAAGTTGAAGACAGTAATGAACAAGTAGACGAAAATAGTCAAGAAATTGACGGTCCCAGTGACAATACAGAAATAGACACAAATAAATGGACACCCAATGTAATTAACGTTAACAATAAAACAGAGGAAACACAAGAATCAAGTACTGCACCAAGTGAAGAAAATACACAAGTTAATGTACCAGAAAAAGTAAATGAAATCAAACAGGAAGCTTTGAATACAACAGTGGATGTGGCTGAAGATTCAGACGGTTCTCATGATAAAGGTGAAGTAGAAGGTGTGAAGTCTGAAGACATTGACATGGACCGTGATGAGTATGACGATATAGATATGGCTGATCTTGATGAAGATGATTTAGAGGATTGGTAACATTATGTAATCTACAGAAATGCCAGAAATCTGACATGCATCAGTTGTCAAATTATCATCTGAATTTAATATTAATTAAAATCAGAGTTCAATTTACAGAATTAAAGTTATATTTAATTTTCAAACGGATTCTAGTATTATTTGCAATGCTTTGAATATATAAAAAGGGGACTTTTTATATGTTCCGGAAACGGCTATTATCAGCTACTTGGCAGTGTGTTACTCTACCCTTAGTTTCTGAAAGGCTGTTCAGGTTGATGTAGCATAAGCTATCTATATTTATATGTAACAGAAATAGGGCATAATCGAACTCCCTACGAGTTCGATTCTGACCAAAGAGTTAAGATTTTCAAAAAGGCTCTCTATTTCCACTCTAAAATGCAAATTATTTATATTAGTAAAATTTTGACAGCTATTACTCATATATATTTCTCATTTAGAAAACAATATTCATACGTCCTATTAATAATTTCGCCTAATTAGGTGCCGAAATAGATTTTAACTTAAATACACTATTTAATAATATCATATATACATTGTTGATCAATAAGAATTACCAATAAAATGCTAATCAAATAAACGGGTTCCAAATACTGATGTATACATACACTTACTAAATATTAATGAATCTAATTAGTTGAAAAGATTAGATACTGTTATTTGCACTCTTCAGATTAGGAAATATGTATTTTTTTAACTATCACACTTTTAACAAATATGTAATACAGTCAGTAACAAAAGTCGATAAACAAAATCCAATTTGCAAACTACCACAAGAATATTAAGTTTTCAGTATATTTTAATGCATTATACTGTTGTTGCTAAATTTATTTTGTCTCCCCATTATGCTTTATAAATCTACATGGGTTTAGACCTTTGTTGCTGACTGTACAACTAATATACACTTTGTTGCTATGATTCAATTTCTCATCGCCATATTAATTTATTTGCGTTATTTAAATCTTATCTAACTACAATGATTGAAATTATTATGTACAAGTACTTAAACTCAAAATTGAGTTATGTTACATCAAATTGTAACGTTAAATTAGGTAAGGTAAACTGATAATTAAAAAATCTTACCAGATAATTCTCCATCAACCTTAGAGTGCGTCCAAATCTGATGAACAAGCATTACACGAGCAGCTCGCGAGAATGCCGCGAACGCACTAGTTTGAACTAGTTTCAATACCGCCGTCCGCCAAATGTGTGCGCGCCGCTCGCACCATGTTCGCGACCAGCCCACGAGCTGCTCGTTCGTCAGATGTGGACGCACCCTTATAAACACCAGTGAATATTACATTTGAATTTTTCGACATGATGATCATAAATGGGTATAATTATTGATTGTAACAACCATACTGGTATCATAATGACTAACGCTTATTATCAGTAATACATCCGTGATCCGCAGAAAGCTTTTTTGTAGAGATGGAATGATGACTTAATGTTCTTCACAATCACAAAGCTTCATTAAGGCTCTTACACACTTGCCGGCGGCCTTTACTGGGTTATTGCCACGCGGCTATGTCGACGGCATCATAAGGCCCTTTTTTTCTGACAGGCACCACAAAAGCTATCACAACGCTGCAAAATCAATAATATACTTCGGCACCCATTCTTGTTAGACGGCAATGTCTATTAACGGGATACCTGCCGGCATAGCGTGTATCAGCCTTTATGACAAATTTCTATCATGTCTAAAAGGGAGAAGTGTAGTTTCTGGACTGGAATTAATTAGACAAAGAGCAATATTGTAATTCTATTTTTTAGATTGTAATAGTTTTAATAAATACACCAGCGTGTAAAAGTTGTTTAAATTTTAGACTAACTTTTTCCTTACACTACATACTACGTGTGGCAGAATGATTTTTTAAGGGGAATCACCTCGCATCATCTAAGTGTTGCAAGATTACCTAAAATACTACTAATAAACAAAAAGAATTAGAGTAAATTAATGTTTGTTTATATAAAGGAATGGCATGATATATATAAAATTAATTCGTTCGAAACGAATAGGTACCATAAAATATTGATTTTAAAATCCTACGGCTATTTTCATCCAAGTAGCCTGTGTGTACGACTATAGTTATTTCTCTCTCAAATAACATAGTAATGATCAACGAGTGCCTAATTCCAATCACGAAAATACATAAAAATATAGGAAAATCACTTATTACTTATGTATTTTTGTCTAAAATATGTTATCTACTAAGAACCAATTTGTATTTGTAGTAGTTGTAACACCACGCCTAAAAGATGTCAATGATGTCATAAGTTACTCCGATTCCAAAAATAGGAAGTTGCAATTTCTGTTTGCCTTAGTTACTTTACAAAAGGTTATTAAATGTATCGGTGCTACGTATTAAAATCTATATATAACACCTAATTCTATGAGCTATTCTGAAAGTAAGATTTTATTTATATAAAGGGCGGTTTGTAACTTGTAAACATGCCTAAAATAGCAAGCTTCGTATTTTTTGACGTAGAGACTACCGGTTTACCTCATCAGGAAAGGAATAGAACAAAGATTACAGAGCTTAGTTTCGTGGCGGCTGTTCGCAGTGATATAGAAGAAGCCCCATTCGGCTCTAGACCTTACGTTAGCAAGTTAACTCTACTCTTTAACCCACAGAAAAAGATATGTCCAGAGGTGACTTTATTGACTGGCTTAACAAACAATACTTTAAAGAATGCACCTATATTTAAGGATAACATTCGCACTATACTTGCGTTCCTAGAAGATTTACCTAAACCAACTTGTCTAGTTGCCCATAATGGCAATAGATTCGACTACAAGTTACTTTTGACTGAATTTTTAGATATAAATACTCATTTACCACAAGACTTATTGTGTGTCGACTCCCTAGTAGGGTTCAGACATATCCTTAGAAATAAAAGTTCACCGGACTTGCCTTTGCCTAATGCTAGAAATTCTTGTTCAATACCCAGAGACAACTCATTTTCTAAGGATGACTCACTATTGGAAGAAGATTCTCTTGCTAGGGATAACTCAATGTTCAGGAATAGTTCAATTATAAGTGAAGATTCTCTGATCAGTGATGACTGGCCTGAGCTTGATGTTAGCACAGAAGACTGGCAGGAAATAGACTCTTTATGCTCATCATTCTCCGAAATACCATTTGAGGGGGCAACCATGAGTAGAAGTATCAATAAAGATGAATGTAAAGAGCTGTCGGGTAAAGTAACAACAGAGAAAGTATGTTTCACTCTCTCAAGTTTATACAGGACATTGTTAAAGAAAGAGGTTTATAATGCCCACAGAGCTGAAGATGACTGTCTCATGTTATTAGAGTGTGTTGTTGCCACCAAAGAGTTCCTACCTTGGGCTGATAGGTTGTGTAAAAGTATTCAAGATGTCAAACCTTTTGACCGTAGCAAATATAAGAAAAGCTCATAACAATGTACGCTTTGTGCTTTGTGACTGATTTTATAAAAGAAAACAACATTATAATGTTTATTGTATAGAAATCTTATTTTGTTATAAGTTTTATCCAGATTGACCTTTATTTTTTGTATAACTTTAATGTATGCTTAGTTTAATTATGTTGATTGTATTTTGCTACCAACTATAATTTGGTACATAAGCTTTATTCTTTTGCTTAAGAATTATTTGTCATAAATCAAGAATTTATTTTATTGTCTTTTACATGAATCTGAATATTATTTTTACAAATGATAATATATTGTTTTATTTATTCATGTTCCTCTTATTTGAATGAGTGAATAATATGTCTACAAATGAGCATTAAATAACTTTTGCTGTAACAGGTCTCAGTTTAATTATTACCTTAATTAAAAGTTCAATAACCATCTTAGTAGTTGATACTACCTACTAGCTGAAAAATTTCAGTTGAATTCATCCATTAAAAGTTCAATAAGTAGGTAGTTCATGCAAGTGGGTATGTAGTCATTTAAATGCCTACTCAAAATCCTTGAATTTCTGTGGTAATGAGAAAGATGTAAATAAAAAAAAAACGCATTTTTATTGGCTTATCGAAAAATTTAGGGGAATAAAAAAATAACTGCGAAAAAATTATGTCGATATCTCCAGTAGTTAATTTTTTATAAATTTTTCAATTTCGCATCTCCCGATAACTTTTTGAGCCGGCCGAGAACCTGTCGTGACGTCACGCCGCCGTACCGCAGGCGACGGGCGCTCGGGCCCGCCGGTGGTTATTTTAAAATTATGATACCTCCTAAGATGTTGATGGAAATCAAGTAATGTCAAAGACAATTTTGTTCACAATTAAATACTTGTGATTAATATCACATTTATTTAGATAAGGATTAGTATAATTTTGACAAAACGCCTTCGCAAATAATTCATAATTTAAAACAAAGTTGATTTCCATAAAAATGCGGTTATAGTATTAAATCTTGAAAGATAGCCATATGTTGTCGCTGACTTTTTTTAGAACTTTTAAAGAGGAACAATTTCGTCATACATGATTTTTGCCTAACTTCAACCGTTTACGCTGCGCACGCAACGGAAGTTCACAAATAGGGATATTTTTCCGTTTTTGTTACATTTTCCATTGATGCTTCGCCCTATTGGGTGCAGCGTAGTGTTATAAAGTCTGAATCAGTAGTTCCTAAGATTAGCAAGTTCAAGCAAACAAACATACTCTTTAGCTTTATAATATCAGTATAGATAGGTAGATTTCTCATGTTGAACATTTTACTCATGTTCGAGAACATGAAAAGCAGCGGAATGCTAAATATTCAGTAGTATATGTGCCCCAATGTTTCACAAAATCCCCTTTTAAAATAAATAAAATTTAAACTTCCTATTGCATTATCTATCTGTGACTGAAAGTTCAGTCAAAATCGGTCCAGCCGTTTCAGAGATTACCCGGAACAGGCAGACAGCCAAACAAAAAAATTAAAACATGTTTTTTTACGTAAGTATGTACCGTATTTGTAGTTAGTGTAATGCTGTTAACCTAAAGTGTGTTTGTAATTTCATATTAAGATATCTATGATAATATAAGAAAGAGGCAAGATTTGATTGATTATTTCTTTGTTTGCATTTTGAATAGGCTACGAAATTATTAAACCTATTTAAAAAAATCTTTCATTGTTGATTAGCTACACTATCGTTGCGTGAAGTAGCCTATATTATATTAAAATAATAATAGGAATCCTTACTAAAACTCCAATAATGCAACAAGTGTTCTTTCATTAAAAAAAAAATACAATGACGTCGCTGGAAATGGCGACCTTGTGTTTGACCTTGGTAGTAATCCTTATCAATATAATTTGCTTTATATATAAGACTGCTTTAATACCATTATATCATCATCATCATGTCAGCCCGGAATCACCTACTGCTGGGTATAGGCCTCCCCTTTTTTCTGCTATTGTTATCTGTCCTGCTCGTAATATAATACATTATATTATATATATATTATTATTATATTAATACATTATATTAATTCAAGTTATATAATACCATTATATAACTTGATTTTTTCAATTTGGACATTACATTCGAAAGATAACACGAGTTCAAAAGTATAAATATTAGAAAAAAGTCGCTTGGTTAATGGTGGCCGCTCTCTCCGCTCGGCTATGCGATGTAGACGTCACTGGAGTACGGGAGGGGAGTAAACTAAAATAAAATATAAAATGTAATAGAAAGATTCACAAACAATAATAAAAAAAGAAATAACAATCCAATTTTCTTTTAAATAATGAAATTTAATGTACCTACTCTTTTTTTGTACCCCATTCAAAAACGTGTTTGTGTGAGTGTTTATTAAAATTAATATATTTTAAAATGTTTGTTAAATACTCGTACGAAGCCGGGACGGGCCGCTATGGATAGAAATAAAGTTTTAGCATTATTTTTCACATTGAAACGATATTTTCAAGAATGACGACTTGTTCTTCCTTTTCATTAATTTACGACAATATAATACACGAGCACATACTTTTTTTTTGTCATTTCGGGCACAAATCAGTTTTCAGTTTCTAATATAAATTAATTTTAAACACAAGCTTCAAATTTAACTAAGCTCACAGCAATAGTGTAGACTTATCAAACAAGCCCAAACGCGATGCGATTACGTCATTTAGTTAGAGAGTTCCTCGGGCCACCTTCTGGCGCCATCATCAGATCAGCTCGAAAGTACTATAAAATTATATTGTCATCCAAACTTAACAGATATACAAAATTTCAGCTCAATCAGTTAAAGATAATCTGTTTCAAAATTAAGTTGCAAGATTCCACTCGTAGCTGTAGGTACAAACGTATACATTGAATATTAAATAAAAGCTTGTAAAGATATATTTTTTGGCGTGCTAACTGTTGTATTAGTACAAAGAAGACTATTCAGTAACTTTACGCTACTCTTTTCTCCATATTTAGCAAAATCTAGAAAAATATGCGAGTAACATAAAAATACTGCACGAAATCGTATGTACGGGAGCGGAGGACGGGCGTTGTGACGTCACGCGTTGATCGGGCGAACCAAAACTAAATTTAAGAATGCCCGACTTTAAAAATTCGTAAAAAATAGAGTTTTTGAGATATCGCTAAAATTTTTTCACCATTGTTTTTCTAATTTTTAGTTTGATTTTTCTAGATGATAAAAAAAACATGCTCATCTTCCTCATTTGAACATTAAAATTCACGAATACAAATTCAGGTTTAAATTTATATGACATAAAAGTCAATTTTATCGTTATTTGCCTAGATTTTGGTGAAAATTATAATGTTAAATATTTAAACTGTTATTATTTAAACGTTTTGTGTTTATACACTTAGGTATGTGTACTTGGTTTTCAGCCGTGTAAATCAAATAAATAAATAATATTAATTGGATAGGTGTTAAAGCCAAATTCTTATGACAATCGGCTGGTAGGTGACAGTGACTGTGACATGACATTTACTCCGGCAACAACGAGTTGAAATTCTGTTGAATGAGATTATTCAGAATTTCAGATTATGAGACCAATGTTGTATTTTCTTTCTTGCTGAAATTATAACAATTTATTTACTTGTGCGACGATAATTTTCTAGTTCGTACCGCAATCATGTCTATAATTGCGGTCAAAGGGATACCTATTCATGTAAGTCTACTGTCACCTTATGTGTACATTTGTGTAAGAAATTTAACTTACAAAATATATATTTATATGTTTCAGTTTAGCTTAGCTCATGTAGTGAAGTTTTTAGCTAAAACCATTAATGGCCAATTCGAAGCATTAAACTTCTGCGGAAAATTTAGAGGAGTTAATTTGAAAACTTGTTACCTACGACTATCGGAGAAACTGGACCCAGTACGCGTTGTTGAGAAGATAAACAGTAGCAAGAGTACGAAAAACTGTAAACTGCACGCGTATATACCGAAGGATGTGCCTGATGTATGTAGACTTTCTATTTTTATTATGGAAACAGTCAATCAAATTGTTTATATTAAGCCTTTTCATGTGTCCAAAGTAAATCGGACATAGTTATGAGAATTTCATGCGTTCGAGCTGAATAACAAATGTAATAAAGTCTATTCATCCTTTGTGATAAATAATCAAAGGAATTTTATTTTAGTTTACAAAATATCACCACACAGATGTTTATAAATTAATATCATACTATTGAGTTTATACATACACTATTTAATAAATAAATGAAAAGATATTGAGATCACAATACTTATTTGCAGGTTTCAAACTATGTTTTATTGTAATAAAAACTAGATTGCTGAAGTCTCAACAAAAAATGTATTTCAGATACCACTGGCTGCAAAGCCAAAGAAGATTCCTCAGAAACTTAGCCGTAAGCTGAGGATACCAGAGAATGATACACCAGACAAGGTATATTCCACTCTTGTATATATTGTATTTATTTAATCATTTATGTAGACACTCAGATTGTACACTATTTTGAGCTATTCACATAGAAGTTAATTAATGTATAGTTAACAAAATCAATGGTATGAATTGTTAATGTATGTTCTTTCTTCTATTATAATTTCTTTAAATTAAAATTTATTTTCCAATGTAAAAACTTTTGCAAGTGCACAATACAACTTTTTGTAAGTCTTCCCACAAATGTAGTATACAATAAGAATTAATTTAAGAGTTATAAAAAGAAAGCAGATTTCTTATTCACTTTTTTTTTTATTTTAGGTGGTAAAATTAGCAAGCGAAGAGATATTAATAGAGTTGCAAATAAAATACCCTGGACTGTTCCATCTAAGCAAGAAAACTGGCCACAAGCTGCTGACAGAGATTACGAATGTAAGGTCCACTTAATACCAGCCTGTAACTAATAAAGAGACATAAAGGCCTCTTATATGTAGAACTAACAAGCATTAAATATCCCCCATGTTGTTGTTTGGCAATTAAATAAGTCTCACTTACTAAGGTGAGCCCCAATTATGGGACCAATGTGACATTTAAAAAAATATATAAAAAACTAAAGTGTCATTCACACACATGTTTGTATTGGTAGCATGTTGCAGTTAGCATAATGATATACCACTCTGCTATCCGTTCAGTCAGAATTGCTATTCCATCAGATTATAAGAGCACAGAGATTTTTTGCACCCTTGCTTTTGTATAGCAACAGAAACGAAATACCTAGTAAGGGTAGTTTATGAATTGTGTGCTTTCCCTATGCAAACTATTTATAAGCTGATCTATTTTTATGGAGAAGATTTTTTTGTTTCATTCCATATTTTGTCTACACAAAATCTTACTTAATACTTAAAAAAAAATCCAATAGAAAATAATGGACCGTCTGAAGGAGATAGAGCAGCAGCACTCGGAAGCCCTAGAGTCGGGGTTCCGGCTGACGCAGTGGTACCGGCGCATGCACCCGCACTTCGGCGACTTCCAGCTCGTGCTCGGCACGCTGCACGCGCTCGAGGACTCGCTCGCCGCGCCGCGCACGCAGCTGCACGAGAAGGAGCTGGCCGCTGTGCCGCCGCATCCTTACGGTACTGAACTCCTCAGCGCGGAAATCATCTATTTTTAAAGAAACTCTTATATGATCAATTTGATAATAGTAGTATTGCCCATTTATTGTTAATACTTACTCTACTTAAATAAGTATATCATTTAAACTTTATCTTTTTTACACATTACTTTATTAAAATGATGTAAAGACTTTTTTGACAAAACAAAAAAAGCTATGTGTGAATGTCATGTAATGTGTAGGACTGCTGTTGAACGATGAGTAGAATCAACCCCTAAATTGTTATTTAAAGGATTTCTGTACGCCTGTATACTAAAACCAAGACAAAATCTAAAATTTAAGTATCTTCAAACAAATTTACAAAAACATGATATGAAATCCTACACTATGCTTCTTGCATACGAATATTGTTTACTTGTAATGTATTTCTTTATCAATAGTATGTTTTTTGTCCTCAGTTTTTGACAACTTACCTTACACTGAAGTCCAAAAAGCTTGTGCCAAGTATTCAGACAGGATTACCAAAAAGGTATGACTGAAGGAAATCATTGTTTTAATTAGGTATTGAAATTGTATTCACAATAGAGTATAATACCATTTTTTAATAAAAAAATATTAATAATTTAATAAGATAAATCACATAAAATCTCTATTACATTAAAGGTTTTGCTCAGAGAAAACTCAGCGTTGAGTTAAGCTCGCCATAATACAAATAATTGAATGTGTTCAATAAATTTATTTATCCTACAGATAACAGAACACGTAAAGAACTTGAAATCAGATGTGTCCGAGAACGATACAGAAGATGAAATCGTGAGAAAGAAGGTCAGAGAAGAATTAAAGAAGATGGCGCCGTTCATGGCCCAGGTAGGTTTATCAACTGTTATATAATACACTATAGATATGCCTCGTGGATTCTCCCTTGTTAGTATAGTGCTTCCTGTAATAATAAGACATCATTTTTTTCGTTTGTTTTGTAAAGTTTTTACATTTCAAAAAAATAACTAAAAAAAACATGAAATTCGGTCTACCTGCTCTTGAGTTTTAGTTAGTGGTGTAACTAACTTGAATTTCGTTTTATATACTTATAGAGTTATTTATTATCAAATGCACTCTCCATATAACAGTTTACAAAGCTTTGCACAGTTACAGTAATACACTGCATTTAAAGGTAAGAAAAAAAGTAAAACCTTTTTTTCTTTTAAACATTAACACAAAAAAATTAATTGTTGTTTCAGATTGTCAATCAAGTAGTCTCCAAACATTTTATACCTCAGAAAAGTCCATACTACAGGGTCAGGGTAAGTTGGTATTTTACACAGCTAACATTATATACTTTTAAAATAATTATTCAGTACAAATTCTTAGGTTAAATAAATATAAATTAGATGACGATGGTTGTTCATACTGGTGGTCACAGTTCACACTCTTACATTGCACTCTACTCAGTTTACTTATTTATAGTATAAGGTCAAAACCTTGAAGTCTCATCTTCGTAGGTCGTTAGCTCATGCGAGGTGCGGGAGATTTTTATTAAAACATGCCATAGGGACCGCATACGGTTAGCGTTTTCATTGGTAATCAGCACCAGCATTCGGGGTGCGGCGCATTTCCATTAGTCGTTCCCGAATTCGGGGACACCCCGCATGCGGTATAACGACTAAGGTAAATGAGCCTTTAAGAAAGCTATTGAAACACTTTCATAGAATTATTTTGTGTAATACAGATATACGGCGAGCCATTCCTACCGTCCAAGGACACGATGTCACCGTTCGTGCGGCGCTACCAGCCGGTGCACATCATGCGCTCGTCGCGGATGTACAACGCGCTGCGGCTGAGCGTACCGCAGTCGCACTACGCCAGCCTCATGGCCATGGATGGCACTGTGCTCAGTGAGTATCAATAATAATAATAATATCCTGGGACAACTCACACACGGTCATCTGATAACAAACTAAGAAGAGCTTGTACTGTGGTAACCAGACAACTGATAAACATACCTATAAAATAAATATTTGACTAATGACTTCATACACGTACAAAATTGTAACGGTCGGCTATATTTCTAACCTATGTGTCGCCGCCGTAAGTTTGAGGTTACGTAATAAAGGAAAAAAATACGTGTCTAATACTTGAGAGAGATGGAAGGAGGGTAGAGAGGCCTTTGCCCTGCAATGGGACAGAAACGGCTAGAGAAAAACTTTTTCATAATCTGACGAAAGTTTAAAAAAAGTCATCCCCCTTAAGGGTGCGTCTAGATCTGACGAATGAGCATTACACGAGCCGCTCGCCTGCATTCCGCGAACGCACTAGTGTCAATAACGCCGTCCGCCAAACGTGCGCGCGACCTTAAAAATCAATATTTCTTTACATATTTGCTCTAAATTTGTTTTTCCCCAGATGGCGCGAAGTTAGTGATACGTTCGTCAGACATCCCGCTGTACAAGGGCGCCGCGACTTCGAACGTCAATGACGACGACCTTGCTCAGGACGAAATGCAAGGGGACTGGACCAATTAGCCACAAAACATATATGCTGCCATTGCCAGTGACATTTCTACAAGCGTTAACGATCATATAAATGGCTTAAAATCTTATTACATTACCTATTTTGGAGGGACTCTCGTTAGGACATCGTAGTTAGGCAGGATCTGATTTAGGGAGATTGGAAGGTCCCGATTGCTCTGCCTCAAAGAAGAAAAATATCTGTCCCAAGTGCCCATTTAGGGTAGTGTAATCGCTCGTTTCCGATTCCCTAATTAGGGTTCCTACAAGTTGTGTAATGTAACAAGCTCATAAAATGACATTAACCGTATGGGAATGATTGAATGAAATGTTTTTTCAAGGACTTGTCACTTCCATACATTTGAGCGATTAGCGGTATCATCCCTATTCCACAAAAAGGGCTACAAGAGACATCAATAGTTCTATATTTAATAGAGATGCGCTAATCATGTCCTCTAGCGGATTGAACATGGAACGTTTCTTTCCACTCTCGGAACTAGGTGCAGGAAACATGTTCGCGGAACTAGAAGGGTACCTAGTATATTCATGTAATTCCGCACATGCACAATTTACATAGTTCCTCGCATAATCGCGGAACTGTTAAGTGTTGCGTTGTTTTTCTTAGAGAAGAGAAGACCTATGTCATGACCTCGCCTCATTTAAAAAACGGCTCAGTACAAACTTACAAATTTTTTTTCAACTCATTTCCTGCCCAACTTTACTATCAACTATCAATATAGTTATTATATTATTTGTAAAATACAAGCAAAAAGAATGTTCATTAACCTAACAGTAGATATAGTGAATAGTCAGTCATTTTGCACACGAATCATTCCAATTTGACCCTTAAGTAAATGTATTAAGAGTCACATAGCTCGTCATCGCTGACACGCAGTCGTCCATAGCGCGTTTCAGGTGTAGCTTTTAGTACATTGTAATAAGGTTCAAAATTGAAATGATTCACGCGTCTTTGTGACGTCCGGTCCGCAGTTCGTTCGTTCCGAGTAAACCACGTGACCGCGTCGCATCCAGGAACTGGCAGGAACGATGGACCGACTTCAGTTGACGGTTCGGATTGGACCGATATCGTTCCTCTGAAGGACATAGTTCCGAGAACTATTACGGTCCGGAACGACCCACCTCTAATATTTAAGTAACGTTATATTTGTATAGCAATGTTCGTGAAGTGAATATTTGTATTGTTTAATTGGAAGCGCAATTGACATGAATGTGTGAATATAAATAAGATTTAAATAACAATAACGGTGTATTTATTTGTTTGAAACATTATCCCATATTATTCAGTATATATAAAGGCATTCTTGTCGCTTGTTTAACTATAATATTTGATTGAATTATGAGGTTTTTGATTTAATCTTCAAAGCTTAGATGAATGATTGGTGTCGCGAGCTCGACTAGATAGATACCGCTTCCCTACTTAATTACTTTTCTCTATGGATACCGCACTGTCAGTGTCAACAAACAAAATGTCCGTCGCTACGGCAACAATATTATGCTCACCAACGACACTGGCAGTAATAACTGTGACCAGCAGGCCTATTCACTAACTCTCGCGAGAGTGAAAATGTTATAGACTTTCGTAAAAGAACTGTCAAAACGCAAATTTCGTATTCACTATCGTCTGTGTCCAACGAACATGACGTCATCATGTGACGGTGTATTTGAAGGCAACTGTAAACCATTTTGACAGTCGTTTTTGTATCGATAATATCAATATTGCGATTCCGTAAGCCTAACTGCTTTCATTTGACATTTAAAATCCTGACTACTAGACACATAACTGCATTCGCGAAAGCAACCACTCAAGGGTAAACATTAAAGTATTGAATAAAAGACACTGAAGCAATTTTTTTGCTGAAGTGACTAAAAGATTCATATTTCGTTGATTTTTATTGTTTTTCGTATTTGTCTAAAAGATTAGAACGTTTAATATTAAAAAAAATTGTTTGAGAAATGCATATATATCTTTTGCCATTTTTTCATCATTCTCTTTCACACGAAAAAATACTAAAATAAAATAAATAATAATAAAGTAATTTAAAAATTATATGGAAACAATAATCATTTTAAATATTAAACTCAAAACTCTTTATTAAATCCTACTTACTACTTAAATCACTTTACACATGGCGATGACGGCTCTTAGCAAAATAAAGATTATAAACGTCAGCCTTTTTCTTGTGTGTTTGTTTACTAAAATTCTCAAGAAAACATACTGTTTTACTAATATAAGATGTAATTCGATTAAATGAAATGGTAAATTTTATTTTACGAAGTTTCAAGAATATGTGTTAGTCAACAAAACTCAACAAACCTAACTGAAATGGATGTTTGTTGTGTATATTGTTCATAAAATAATTAATTTTTCATTTTGCCCTAAGATAATATTGTAACTATGTGAATGAAATAAATGAATAGGTATATAATAATTTATTGTTTTAATCTTTTCAAACCTATAGGTAAGGTACATTTTTAGAGACAATTCATTGCATTAGTATTGCACATAACACTATGACAAATGTTAAGGATTATACAATTATGTACTGCATCGCCAGAATAAGCAGGGGTGGGCTGGCATGTAGATCCTGATGAAGTGGTGGTACATACGTAGATCTCTGTAAAATGTAATAAAAAATGTTATTTTAGTACCTACATATACCTTTAACAAAATTTAATAAAGAATCAATAAAGCGGTAGGACTGGGGAAAATACTACTTTTATTCACATAAAATAAGCAAGAGGAATACATTTTATTTGCACCCACAAGAATCTAATGTAAATGCATATGAAATTAAATATAGGTATGTAGGTATACTCTAGACTACTCTAAAGGTTCATCAAGTACCTATGCAAAACAAGAATTTGGACAAATTTTGAAGCAGGCTTACCTTCAACATTATTAAAATAATCGCCATCGTCTTTTCACTCTGCTGCTGCATTTTAAGGTTTTATATTGATTGAAGTCCAAAGCCCGGCCGTGGCATGCGGGTGAAATGGTTACAACCCTCGAGTCTTGCCGAGGATCTTCTCAAACGGCAGGATAAACGAAACTTTGGTACCTTGAAACACATTTTAACTCGAGCATATTCTACTGATATTCTGAGTTAAATTTGGTTTTCCATTATTTTATTACACGGATAACACTACATCGCTGCACTCCAGTTGCAAAATAACTCTAAGCAATAGTCAGGACCAATAATATTATGAAATACATAAGAGATTTAAACGTAACGATTGTTTGTTTTGACATGTAACGTAGTAAAAATCCTCTTAAATAAAATGTTGTCTTTTAAAGACTATTACAAAGCTCAAAAAGTGTCACAGAATTAGGCCGTATAATAGTCGATAAAAAATAGAGCCGCCTCGAAAGCAGTCGAACCCGAAGGAAAGCAACCGGAAATAGATACAGAGAAAACGAGTTAGTGAATACCAAAATTTTGACAACTACCCGCGGCAACGAATCTCGGTCGCCTTCGATTGAGCGAAAGCAACTATTGTCTATGAAGTTAGTGAATAGGCCTGCAGCAGGCCTATTCACTAACTCTCGCGAGAGTGAAAATGTTATAGACTTTCGTAAAAGAACTGTCAAAACGCAAATTTCGTATTCAGTATCGTCTGTGTCCAACGAACATGACGTCATCATGTGACGGTGTATTTGAAGGCAACTGTAAACCATTTTGACAGTCGTTTTTGTATCGATAATATCAATATTGCGATTCCGTAAGCCTAACTGCTTTCATTTGACATTTAAATTCCTGACTACTAGACACATAACTGCATTCGCGAAAGCAACCACTCAAGGGTAAACATTAAAGTATTGAATAAAAGACACTGAAGCAATTTTTTTGCTGAAGTGACTAAAAGATTCATATTTCGTTGATTTTTATTGTTTTTCGTATTTGTCTAAAAGATTAGAACGTTTAATATTAAAAAAAATTGTTTGAGAAATGCATATATATCTTTTGCCATTTTTTCATCATTCTCTTTCACACGAAAAAATACTAAAATAAAATAAATAATAATAAAGTAATTTAAAAATTATATGGAAACAATAATCATTTTAAATATTAAACTCAAAACTCTATTAAATCCTACTTACTACTTAAATCACTTTACACATGGCGATGACGGCTCTTAGCAAAATAAAGATTATAAACGTCAGCCTTTTTCTTGTGTGTTTGTTTATTAAAATTCTCAAGAAAACATACTGTTTTACTAATATAAGATGTAATTCGATTAAATGAAATGGTAAATTTTATTTTACGAAGTTTCAAGAAAATGTGTTAGTCAACAAAACTCAACAAACCTAACTGAAATGGATGTTTGTTGTGTATATTGTTCATAAAATAATTAATTTTTCATTTTGCCCTAAGATAATATTGTAACTATGTGAATGAAATAAATGAATAGGTATATAATAATTTATTGTTTTAATCTTTTCAAACCTATAGGTAAGGTACATTTTTAGAGACAATTCATTGCATTAGTATTGCACATAACACTATGACAAATGTTAAGGATTATACAATTATGTACTGCATCGCCAGAATAAGCAGGGGTGGGCTGGCATGTAGATACTGATGAAGTGGTGGTACATACGTAGATCTCTGTAAAATGTCACAAAAAATGTTATTTTATTACATATACCTTTAACAAAATTTAATAAAGAATCAATAAAGCGGTAGGACTGGGGAAAATACTACTTTTATTCACATAAAATAAGCAAGAGGAATACATTTTATTTGCACCCACAAGAATCATTTAATGTAAATGCATATGAAATTAAATATAGGTATGTAGGTATACTCTAGACTACTCTTGAGGTTCATCAAGTATGCAAAACAAGAATTTGGACAAATTTTGAAGCAGGCTTACCTTCAACATAATTAAAATAATCGCCATCGTCTTTTCACTCTGCTGCTGCGTTTTAAGGTTGTATATTGATTGAAGTCCAAAGCCCAGCCGTGGCATGCGGGTGAAATGGTTACAACCCTCGAGTCTTGCCGAGGATCTTCTCAAAGGGCAGGATAAACGAAACTTTGGTACCTTGAAACACATTTTAACTCGAGCATATTCTACTGATATTCTGAGTTAAATTTGGTTTTCCATTATTTTATTACACGGATAACACTACATCGCTGCACTCCAGTTGCAAAATAACTCTAAGCAATAGTCAGGACCAATAATATTATGAAATACATAAGAGATTTAAACGTAACGATTGTTTGTTTTGACATGTAACGTGGTAAAAACCGTAAAAACACTACCCTACTTATTTACTTTTCTCTATGGTAAAAACCCTCTTAAATAAAATGTTGTCTTCTAAAGACTATTACAAAGCTCAAAAAGTGTCACAGAATTAGGCCGTATCGAAGATCGTATCTTAGCCGCCTCGAAAGCAGTCGAACCCGAAGGAAAGCAACCGGAAATAGATACAGAGAAAACGAGTTAGTGAATACCAAAATTTTGACAACTACCCGCGGCAACGAATCTCGGTCGCCTTCGATTGAGCGAAAGCAACTATTGTCTATGAAGTTAGTGAATACGGCTGCTGAGGCTGCAGTGGGTTGCCAAAAATCAAAGAAAAAAAAAAAAGTTGAATGAATTCGCTAGTTGAATGAGCCCAATGCCCCAATGTTGTATTTGCTTTTTTGCTGAAATTATAACAATTTATTTACTTGTGCGACGATAATTTTCTAGTTCTTACCGCAATCATGTCTATAATTGCGGTCAAAGGGATACCTTTACATGTAAGTCGACTGGCACTTTATGTGTACATTTGTGTATGAAATTTAACTTTACTTACAAATATTTTTATGTTTCAGTTTAGCTTAGGTCATGTAGTGAAGTTTTTAGCCAAAACCATTAATGGCCAATTCGAAACATTAAACTTCTGCAGAAAATATAAAAGAGTTAAATTTAAAACTTGTTACCTACGACTATCGGAGAAATTGGACCCAGTACGCGTTGTTGAGAAGATAAACAGTATCAAGAGTGTGAAAAACTGTAAATTGCAAGCGTATGTACCGAAGGATGTGCCTGATGTATGTAGACTTTTTATTTTTATTATGGAAACAGTCAATCAAATTGTTTATATTAAGAGATATTAAGCCTTTTCATGTGTCCAAAGTAAATCGGACATAGTTATGAAAATTTCATGCGTTCGAGCTGAATAACAAATGTAATAAAGTCTATTCATCCTTTGTGATAAATAATCAAAGGAATTTTATTTTAGTTTACAAAATATCACCACACAGATGTTTATAAATTAATATCATACTATTGAGTTTATACATACACTATTTAATAAATAAATGAAAAGACATTGAGATCACAATACTTATTTGCAGGTTTCAAACTATGTTTTATTGTAATAAAAACTAGATTGCTGAAGTCTCAACAAAAAATGTATTTCAGATACCACTGGCTGCAAAGCCAAAGAAGATTTCTCAGAAACTTAGCCGTAAGCTGGGAATACCAGAGAATGATACACCAGACAGGGTATATTCCACTCTTGTATATATATTTTATTTATTTAATAATTTATGTATACACTCAGATTGTATACTATTTTGAGCTATTTATGTAGAAGTTAATTTATGTATAGTTAACAAAATCAATGGTATGCATGGTTAATGTATGTTCTTTCTTCTATTATAATATGTATAAATTAAAAAAAATAACTTTCAAATATATTAACTAAATTTCATTTGTAAGTGCATAATACAATTTTTTTATCCCCACTAATGTTGTATACAATAAGAATTAGTAATTTATTTAAGAGTTATAAGAAGAAAGCAGATTTCTTATACGCTTTTTTTTTTCATTTTAGGTGGTGAAATTATCAAGCGAAGAGATATTAATAGAGTTGCAAATAAAATACCCTGGACTGTTCCATCTAAGCAAGAAAACTGGCCACAAGCTGCTGACAGAGATTACAAATGTAAGATCCACTTAATACCAGCCTGTAACTAATAAAGAGACATAAAGGCCTCTTTATAGAACTAACAAGCATTAAACATCCCCCATGTTGTTGTTTGGCAATTAAATAAGTCTCACTTACTAAGGTGAGCCCCAATTATGAGACCAATGTGACATTAAGAAAAATATATGAAAAACTAAAGTGTCATTCACACACATGTTTGTATTGGTAGCATGTTGCAGTTAGCATAATGATATACCACTCTGCTATCTGTTCAGTCAGAAATGCTATTCCATCAGATTATAACCAGTACTAATATGGGATACTGTCTTCCCCAGTAAAGTGAGTTGTGGAGGTCAGATAGGCAGTCGCTCCATGTAAAATACGGTATTCAGCTGAATCCGGTTCAACTGGTAGCCAACCTCAACATAGTTGGGAAAAGGCTCGGGAGATGATGATGACTCGAATTCAATCGATACTTAAAAAATGCCAATAGAAAATAATGGACCGCCTGAAAGAGATAGAGCAGCAGCACTCGGAAGCCCTAGAGTCGGGGTTCTTGCTGACGCAGTGGTACCGGCGCATGCACCCGCACTTCGGCGACTTCCAGCTCGTGCTCGGCACGCTGCACGCGCTCGAGGACTCGCTCGCCGCGCCGCGCACGCAGCTGCACGAGAAGGAGCTGGCCGCTGTGCCGCCGCATCCTTACGGTACTGAACTCCTCAGCGCGGAAATAATCTATCTTTAAAGAAACTCTTATATGATCAATTTGATAATAGTAATATTGCCCATTTATTGTTAATACTTACTCTACTTAAATAAGTATATCATTTAAACTTTATCTTTTTTACACATTACCTACTTTATTAAAATTGACTTGACTTTTTTGACAAAACAAAAAAAGCTATGTGTGAATGTCATGTAATGTGTAGGACCGCTGTTGTCCGATGAGTAAAATCAACCCCTAAATTGTTATTAAAAGGATTTCTGTACGCCCTGTATAATAAAACCAAGACAAAATCTAAAATTTAAGTATCTTCAAACAAATTTACAAAACATGATATGAAATCCTACACCATGCTTCTTGCATAGGAATATTGTTTACTTGTAATGTATTTCTTTATCAATAGTATGTTTTTTTGTCCCCAGTTTTTGACAACTTACCTTACACTGAAGTCCAAAAAGCTTGTGCCAAGTATTCAGACAGGATTACCAAAAAGGTATGACTAAAGGAAATCATTGTTTTAATTAGGTATTAAAATTGTATTCACAATAGAGTATATAATACCAATACTACTCAATATTTTTTATGACAAAAAATATTAATAATTTATTAAGATGAATCACCTAAAATCTCTATTGCATTAGTTTTTCTCAGAGAAAACTCAGTGTTGAGTTAAGCTCGCCTTAATTCATATAATTGAATGTGTTCAATAAATATATTTATCCTACAGATAACAGAACACGTAAAGAACTTGAAATCAGACGTGTCCGAGAACGATACAGAAGATGAAATCGTGAGAAAGAAGGTCAGAGAAGAACTCAAGAAGATGGCGCCGTTCATGGCACAGGTAGTTACCAACTGTTACATAACATACTATATATATGCCTCGTGGATTCTCCCTCGTTCGTAGTTCCTGTTATAATAAGATATCGTTTTATTTTCGTGTATTTTTTTTTTGTAAGTTTTTAAAGTTCAAAAATTAACATGAAAATCGGTCCACCTGTTCTTGAGTTTTAGTGGTGTAACTAACATGAATTTCGTTTTCTATACTTATATGTATAGAGTTATTTATTATCAAATGCACTCTCCATATGACAAAGTGTTGCACAGTTAAATTAATATACTACATTTAAAGGGTAGAAAAAAATGTTTTACAAACATAAAAAAATTAGTTGTTGTTTCAGATTGTCAATCAAGTAGTCTCAAAACATTTTATACCCCAGAAAAGTCCATACTACAGAGTCAGGGTAAGTTGGTATTTTGTACACCCAACATAATCTACTTTTAAAAGAACTATTCAGTACAAATTCTTAGGTTAATTAAATATAAATTAGATGACGATGGTTGTTCATACTGGTGGTCACAGTTTATACTCTTACATTGCACTCTATAGTTTACCTATTTATACTATAAGGTCAAAACCTTGAAGTCTCATCTTCGTAGGTCGTAAGCTCATGCGGGGTGCGGGAGATTTTTATTAAAACATGCCATAGGGACCGCATACGGTTATCGTTTTCATTGGTAATCAGCACCAGCATTCGGGTTGCGGCGCATTTCCATTAGTCGTTCCCGAATTCGGGGACACCCCGCATGCGGTATAACGACTAAGGTAAATGAGCCTTTAAGAAAGCTATTGAAACACTTTCATAGGGTTATTTTGTGTAATACAGATATACGGCGAGCCATTCCTACCGTCCAAGGACACGATGTCACCGTTCGTGCGGCGCTACCAGCCGGTGCACATCATGCGCTCGTCGCGGATGTACAACGCGCTGCGGCTGAGCGTGCCGCAGTCGCACTACGCCAGCCTCATGGCCATGGATGGCACTGTGCTCAGTGAGTATAAAAAAAAAACCAAGACAATGTAGAAAACCACTCAGAACGAACCCGGGACCTCATAGCTGGAGACCACGGAGGCTATAACAAGGCGAAATCTATTAAGTCCCTCAGATAGAACATAAAAAAATATTGGATACGTACATTTTTTCTTTTTTCAAAATATGCAATACTTAAGTAGATTACTAGATATATTATATGAATAGAAGAGATTGGGGGGCTAATGACGTCTGCTTTGGCAAAAAATTGTTGACGTTAGGTGACATTGCAAATCAATGTATTGCCGTCGCGAGTTTTAATTTACAGAATAAAAGAAAACGTTTAAAAATTCAATATTTCTTTACATATATTTATAATATAATTTCCTTCCCCAGATGGAGCCAAGTTAATGATACGTTCGTCAGACATCCCGCTGTACAAGGGCGCCGCCACATCGAACGTCAATGACGAAGACCTTGCTCAGGACGAAATGCAAGGGGACTGGACCAATTAGCCACAAAACATATTATTATGTACTGTTGACAAGTCACATTTCTACAAGCGTTAACGATCATAGAAATGGCTTAAAATCTTATTACATTACCTATTTTGTAGGAACTCTCATTAGGACATCGTAGTTAGGCAGGATCTGATTTAGGGAGATTGGAAGGTCCCGATTGCTCTGCCTCAAAGAAGAAAAATATCTGTCTCAAGTGCCAATTCAGGGTGGTGTAATCGCTCGTTTCCGATTCCCTAATTAGGGTTCCTACAAATTGGGTAATGTAATAAGCTCTTAAAATGACATTAACTGTATGGGAATGATTGAATGAAATGTATTTTCAAGGACTTGTCACTTCCATTCCATACATTTTAGCGATTCTATCGGTATAATCCCTATTACACAAAAAGGGCTACAAGAGACAGTAATAGTTCTATATTTAAGTAACGTTATATTTGTATAGCAATTTACGTGAAGTGAATATTTGTATTGTTTAATTGGAAGCGCAATTGACATGAATGTGTATATAAATAAGATTTAAATAACAGTAACGGTGTTTTTATTTGTTTGAAACATTATCCCATATTATTCAGTATATATAAAGGCATTCTTGTCGCTTATTTAACTATAATATTTGATTGAATTATGAGTTATGACTAAGGTTTTTGATTTGATCTTCGAAGTTTAATTTCACTTTTTAGAGAATAAAATATTTAATTTACGGCTAGGTTGACAATATAGAGATGAAAAATAGCAAAGAATTAAGTATAAATGTTTTTATTTCAGATCTTTCAAAAACAAAAAATAATGTCAAAATAAATATAATTATTGCGATTATAAAATGCATTGTCAATGCAACATAGTGCAATAAATTGTAAACGTTTAAGATATTGTATATTAATTTCCACAAAAAAGCTTTTTATGGCTAATCGCACAGAACATAACACGGACGTCTTGACCATAGATGACCATAGACAAATGCTCAGCACATTGGAATGGACAATCGGTGGATGAAATAAATACTGTTTAAATTAAAACTATTTTGCAACAATGACTGACTAATCTGACTATTAATAATATTAACACAAAATAGTTAGCGAATATAAAAATATTTTTTAGTTATTTTAATCAATTACACAGATAAAATACCCGTATAGAGTGTATTAAGTCACCATGTTAATTACTTATAATAATAATATTCCTTTGTGACTTAGACAACGTACACTTACTTGCAAGAAATTGTACTCACGATAAATTTATAAAATCTTTTTGTAGGCAAGTGATTCTTATACAATGCGACATTAGGTTGTTTTTTCAATGTACATTTAGCGTATATAAGGCGTTGGTAGCTTGCTGGACGTTTATGCGTAGACTGTGCGATTCAGCCATTCTTCGAGAGAAAACGTGGCGTAATCACCGCCCGACGATCTCCCTTTGAACGTATCTGTGAAACAAATTAATATATTAATACATAGTTTAGTTTGGCGCGATAGTTAACAGTTAGTAAGCGTTTAGTGCCGTGGACATCTTACACAGTATTTTGATGTAAATAATTTGATGTTTAATATAATACTGTACCTAATACAATCGTTTTTACTTGTAAAATGTCCAGAAGTGTGGAGAGGTTACTGTCTGCGAATAGTTTCGTATTTCTTTAAGTAAAAGGATTGAAATTAAAGTAAATTATATGATTTCCAGCAACACTACAAGTACTATCGCAAACAATATATATAATTTCAAGGCTGTGTAGGATATATTTGGCATTACAAAGTTTATATCAAGCAAACTATAATGTCTGTCGAAAAGTTTAAAAAGGGATAAAGTCGAAATATTTTTGGGTGGCATCCCAGCTTATTTTTTTAATATATGTTCAAAAAAATAAGGAAGTGTGAAGTGTGGAATGAATTCTAGGTTTAGGCAATGAAAAATCATGGTGAGGCCATGCCCATTTATGCTATGCAGAAAAGACGCCATTAAAAGTAATTAGAAATGAGTGTTATTTAATATTATTATCAACTAGACTTTGCTTTTTATGTATCAATTCCAGGTACGAATAAGAATGACTTAATTAGGCCTTATGCGTGGCATAGCAATAAGGTGATATCGATGCACTAGCTAACATGTAGATATACCCTTTAAACTCCTAGACAGACGATAATTTTCACATTTATTATTATAGAACGTATTGTACATATATCCCTACAGCCCAGTGGTGGTTATGTCGCAGTGCGATGACAGTATCCGGGTTCATTACATGTGCGAGGCGCCGCTGCGTCGCTCATTTGTTCCACTGCAGGTCGCGCTCGAGATTCTCAAGTGGCTCGTTGTTTGCTGTTTGTTATTATAATATAAGTAAACACACACATAATAAAAACTTCATCCCTGTTGCTAAGTAAATATAAAACACTAGCTCTGTTAAGTTTAAACTATTTGATATAACCTTAATATACAGTCAAATGATTACCTACTCAAAATACTGTACTATCTCAACTAGACTATTTAGTTGTGTAATATATAATTGCTTAGAAAATATGATTTTTGCTCAAACCTAAATAAGCAGATATTTAATAAACATTATTTTTTTTTAGTTCTCAAAAAAAAAAAAATATTAATATAGGTATAATCCGAAATCATTCACAAATCAGGCGAAATAAATAATCATTACTAGAATTTAAATAAGCTTATATATTTTCAATCAATGAAGTAAGCCTACATGACAATGCCTACATTATCAAAACTAAAATGCATCTAAATATAGATGAAAAATATTCTACTTTTTATATTAATAAAGCTATACCTTACTACCTCTATCCAATACTAAAGGAATCAATCTAATATAATTATCCAGCTCTATTAGCAGATGTATGAAATGGTCTCTCTCTATATTCTACTTTCATTTATAACATATTCTAAGCTATCCTACTATAAACTAATGTCATTATATTTAATAGATTACAGATTATTTATATTAGCTTACCGATCATGGTCTTAAGTCGCACCGAACACATAATGAAGTCGTCAAACTGGATGTAGCCGTCAGATGAGCCATATCTATTACAAAATAGGTAATATGAGACATTGTGAAGGAGTTATGGGTAATGAGCATGTTTATAATGTGATAAGACTAGGTTTGATAAATACTACAAATAGTATTTTTAAACACAAGCCTTTAAATCGTCTCCATCTCCCGAGCCTTTTTCCAACTATGTTGGGGTCGGCTACCAGTCTTACCGGATTCAGCTGAATACCGTATTTTACATGGAGCGACTGCCTATCTGACCTCCACAACCCATTTTACTGGGTATTAACACAGTATCCATGGTAAGACTGGTTGTCAGAATTGACTTAACGACTGCCAAAGATCATAGTATGACAGTCGGGACCTACGGCTTAACGTGCTATCCGAAGCACAAGCCTTTAAATCGTCTGAAGACAAATTAAACAAACCCAAACACGATGGAGTAGCATCGTTTCGTTACAGCGTTCTTCTTGCCACCTTCTGGCTGGCATGGTACGGAGTATATATTTTATATAAATGTATCAGACTTGGTCGTACGGAGCACATAAAATATGTGCTCCTATTCTGTGATTATCCCTCATATTTTATGTGCTCCGTACCATGCTTATAATAAGAATGCAATCTACATCTCAATCGGATGTCGAGAAGTGGTTTTAATTAGCTTGCAAGATTTGACCCAAACAAATATAGGTGCTTAATTTCCAAAATTCCAAGTTAAAGAAAAGCTTCCGGTTTTGTTACAAAATCAAGATATAACACATTACATAGCAATGTTATGCTGTTTGGGTAGTGGTAAATGTAAGTCGGTGTTGCGTACATGTGTGTGTGTCTGTATGTTAGTTAGTGTGTGTACCTGTGTGCGAGCACGTTGAGCACGTGCGCGTTGACGGTGTATCCGGCAGAGTGCAGCGCGTCGCGCAGGCTGTGTGCGGGGATCGCGCCGCGACCCTCCGTGTCGTACAGGCGGAACACAGCCTATGTACACAAATAATAAGGATTTAATCTATACTTAATATTATAAAGCTGAAGAGTTTGTTTGTTTGTTTGTTTGGTTGAACGCGCTAATCTCAGAAACTACTGGTTTTGATTTGAAAAAATCTACTTGTGTTGGATAGTCCATTTATCGAGGAAGGCTTTAGGGTATATAACATCACGCTGCAACTAATAGGAGCAAAGCAGCAGTGAAAAATGTTGCAAAAACTGGGAAAACGATTCATTTTTGAAGGCTTCCGATGCGTGCGCTACGTAAACGGTTAGAGTTACCTAAAAAATATGTAAGAATGAATTGTTCCTCTTTAAATGATCTAAAAAAATGTCCGGGACGGTATATGTCTATCTTTTAAGATTGACTCACTATAAACTTTTTTAAGGTAATCAATTTTGGTCGAAATTAATGCATTATTACCAATTATTGGCTAGAGTTTTATCAACATAATATTAACTAAAATTATAGTTTATGCAGAAATACTTTTTTTTGTTTTTAGACTTCTTCATCGCGATCATAATAACAGAAATTAAGGCGGACGAAGTCGCGGGCAACAGCTAGTACTATATACATGTACTAAGGACAAGAAGATTCACATAAAGTGGAGACGACGATAAGACATAAAATGATCATTATTTGAACTAGCCATTTCCCAAGTTACTGTTTCCATGTTGGTTTCTACGGTTACGAGCAAAAATATGTATACACATAGCGAACCTGTAAAACAAGTTTACCGAAATTTTTGTATTGAAACTAGGAAAAAGAAATATGAACATGGTAAAGGAACTGTTTTCAATAACTTCCTCATAACACCTTTTTAAAAATCAATCTAGAATTGGAGTTAAAATTAATAAAAAATTGGAGAGTGTATACATGTTTTTGCTTGTGACTGTACTTCCACTGGATTCAAATTGAATACCGTTTTTTATTTAAACGATTCTTCTTCCACATTAATTAAGATAAACATAGAAGTTGTACTATTTGTATATTTTTGTACATAAGTACACTCAAAAAACATAGCCCTCCTTATGTCACATTATGGCAAAAACACCAATTTTTTTCTTTTTTTTTTTTCACTACCAATAGGATATGTAAGTAAAAGTATTCATACCCGCCAATTACGCAAATCGATCCACAGCGTCTTGAACTCTTCAAAGCCTAGGCCTCCGGAGCCGTCCTTATCCAGCATGGCGATCATGCTGCGGCACACGTCCTTCGAGAAGCCCTGGCCTTGCAGCTCTGGAATGTTCGAGAACGTTACATATACTCTAGTCGAGTATACCCGGAGTTATTTTGTGTCGCGACAGAAGTATATGAATTACATTAGTGTGTGTCGCGACACAACAATATAACTCCGGTATATTATTATGTTGTTGATGTGATAGTAATGTTAGATTAATTGAAAACGATATTGAGTCAATAAGGTTTGTTTTATATTGTTTTTTTTTTTTTACTTTATTTCTGATTTTTGTGAAGTTGTGTAGGTGAATATATATGATGTAAAAATATTATCCATTAATTAGATTTTCATTTATTTTATTGTCAGATTAATTATCATTTTTGTTTGGAATTAAAATAATGTATGTTATTAGTATATAATATTCATTCATAACGCATTAATGCGATTCAATTATTTGTAATGGAATACAAAGTAGAAAGGAAAAATTAGAACCTCAGGCAGGACTCGGTCCCGCGGACTATTGGTGCGTCTAACCAGTTGCCGCGGGTTTGAGTCCTGTCATTGTCCATTTATTATTCTACTTTGTATTTTATTATAATGTATGCTAAAAATGTATTAACTATCTTGTAAACTCATAATACGAATTTTATTATACTCAGATGTTTATCGTTTCATCAAATCTAAATTCACTATCACGTCTTAAAAATAATACAATACTTTTATGGAAATGGAGGTGACTTAACTATGATACCGACTAAATAACGATTTAAATAATTTAAAATGCCCATTTTCGTAACCTATCAATGTACACAGTAAAAACATGCGTCAAAGCGAGAAAATGTAAAAATTTCCAAAAGATTTGAAAAACTTTACATTTCTTTTATTTTGTGTTAGTGGCGTTAAGCAGACGTTATGTAAAACATTGCTTATAAAACAATAAGCATCATTTTACATAGACAAAAAACATAAATTAAAATTAACATAAACCGTCGAATACCTGAAAGTATACAAATTATAAAACAAGAAAAAAATAACAAAATAAAAATATTTGTATAATACAATAAAAATTAACAAAAACAGACATTTTAAATAGTGCCTCCATTTCTATAAAACGTGATAAATGTAAGCTGAGCATGCAACGGCGTCGCTGGGGACCTGAAAAACAACTCAATTATTAATAACAATTTATTACATTCATCCCCACCCAATACTCAAGGCTTTAGGCTATCAAAAAATTTGGTTTTTCTAAAATAACTACTATGTATTCATTGTCTTTACCATTTGCATACAACTTAAATGCCTATGCTTCACAAAAAAAATTGATACTATCGTCTCTTGAAAAATTGGCGTGGTGGCCTAGCGTTTCCACCATGATCTGATTCATGTGCACATGGTTGCAGTTTTGAAGCCTTAAACGGTTGTACCGGCTTACACATAACTTTTGTAAAATAGAATCTGAAATCGCCAATCTGGAACTGAGCTAGTGTGGTGGTCAACGCTCATTCCTAATCTTTATGGAAAGAGGCCTGTGCTTTTCACCCCGTTTATCCGCGATCATCATACCTGTGTGGTGTGGCTGCGGCTGCGTGAGATGCACCTGCTCTGGCGGGCTGTTGTTGAGCTGCTGCAGGTCTACCCCGAGCTCCTTGCAGATGGGCGAGCACAGCGCGCACAGCAGCTGCTCCAGACAGCTGGGCTCGGCCGCGCCCCCGCCCGGGACCACGCCCGGGGGACCCCCGCCGTCGTAGCCGCCGTGACGCATGGCCAGCTCTGTTGGTAGGTACGGGTTCCTAGTTCTAACTCTATCTCGCTTTTTTTTATTTTAACATTCATATAGAACGTCTGAACGCTTTAAAATTAAGATTTATTTTTATGAGTGGAAATGGTTAATGCTAAATTGTGACTTTTGAATATTTGTTTTATTTTTCGTTGGATAATTGTGACCCTCAAAATGGGAATTTCTTTCAAGGCTTATTTATTTATGCAGTTTAGATTTAGCCCAAAAGAATACTAAAATGACGTTACGTTACGTCTATAGTCTCCAATTTAGATAATTGGGCAGTTTTAAAAAAAGATTCGAACTAGTTTCCTTATTACATATAGTATAATACGTTCGACGTTATATAAGAATGAATTATAATATTTTGAGACATTCGGTAATAATTATAATACATAACGCTATTACAGGCTGTTTTATTATTTAGTTAATTGCAAAATATGTATAATATATAATTGTAGCATGAATTTAGGGTAAGAACTACAAAACAGGCTATTTTCTTTAATAATGCAATTAAACGACATAAAAATACAAACAAATCTATAAAATTACACAAAATAATATGAATTTATCAATTAATTCTATACGTGCAAAAAAAGATTGACAGAAAAATGGCTAAAAATTAAAATTATAATGTTAAACTTTAAATAAAACATGACAATACATACTTACATATACTAACCTTGTCTCGGTAAGCAAAACGAAACGAAAGCTGCGTTTAACTCGACACAAAGCGTTATCACATTGAGAAGCTCAAAAAATGGGCATTTTGTAAAATTATTATAATTATATTATATTAAATATTTTTTGGAGAACTCTGTCATTAATTATAATTATCCACACATCATCGGATTGAAATTAATAATAAACATAATTGTATAAATAAAAATTAAGAAAATTTACAATAATCAAAGAACAATGCGATAATGTGTGGCACTGGTATTCAAACAACATTTAACTTTGTCTATCTGTCACTACATTATACCTTAAATAAACTTGACAGCGACTTAAAATGGGGACTAAAATGATTAAAAAATTCCGCAAGAGTCGCTAGTATCGCCTCATGTTCATCTGTCAATTTCCACCAATCACTGGCTTCCATGTCTTTTATTAGTGGAGAATGGGATACCTAAGGCGATATTAGAGACCCAAGTGGATTTTATTAATCTGTTTAGCACTATAATTAAGCTATGTTTGAGTATCCGGCTATAAGTGTCGCAAAACACGTTATTTTAGTATAATCAAGGACGAAACATCATTAAAATTGTTATAAAATAATTATTTATCATCCTCTAGTATAAAACACTGATTAAAAACTCATTTATAAAATATAAGGTATGAGATTGTGGAACTGTACTTTGTAAACATTTACGTATGCCTTTTTTATTGCATTTTATTGTACTTATGGTATGTGAGAATATGAGTTTTAGTGGTATGTTTAGTCCACAAAATTAAAATCACCCTGTAAGGCACAAATAAAAAATATATCAATGTTTAGATCTGCATTAAAGCTTTGAATTAAAATGTTTTGTTTATATTATCTACTTATCAAACTACATAAAAATAATACAAGTTAAAATGTGCAGCGTCAGTCAACTGTAAAGTGAACGTCTTATATCATACTTTAAAGGTAAAGTATTATTTTTTTTTTTCTCATTCTGATTCAAATAAACCCATAGCGGTAATTCATAATTTGTAATAGCAAACTGATAGGTTTTGACAGTGAAAATTGTACAATTACTTCTGTCATAGGTCATACATAAGTGCTTTTTCGCATTAAATCACAAATACTTGCGAGTTCGCGAACCATTAAGAACTTGTATACGTTTTGGGTGGGAACCGTAAATGAAAATTCGTATTACCTATCGCCATAACATAGAGCATACTACATCCTATTGCTTTGCTTTCGCAAAGTACGTAATACCACAGCTGGGTTTCACGGTATATCTTCATAGTAAACTTGTTTGTACGTACCCTCTCGCATGGCGTAATCCAGGATTTCCTTCAGCTCTTGCCAGTCGACCTCGCCGTCGGCGCCGGCTAAGCGGGTGAAGAAATCGCGGACGGGATCAGCTGGCTCGGGGTTCGGAGCTATTTCCTTTACCTGGGCAGAATACTGAAGTTAGATACTTGCCGCAAAAGGATATTATATGTCCTAGTAGGCTAGTCTATGGCTATAAGTGAAGTTAAATAGATAGACTTTTTGGGGATATTTAATATGCCAATGCTAGGCTAGTAGTTAGCTACCCGCTATGATTTTAATGGTCAGATAAATATACATATTAATTTGGTCATCTCAAACAATCAAGTTAAAAATGAATTTACTGAAAATAATAATTGTGTTTATTAAATGTTTATGAATAGAATTATTACCTACGAAAGTTATACATAATAGTGTACAAAGTTATGAACTTAAATAATATAATCTTATATGTTGGTATTAGAATTATTAACTTACTCTGTCATCAACATCGCCCATACCGATGTCTTCGTCGTTTTCGCTTAAACAAAAAAGTGCAAATTATTTTACTAGTCCAACTACAAACAAAAAATGGCGTCATCAATCCAACTTGTTTTTCTTCCACATCCCATTTTAATGAGTAATAAATACAGTATTATACAAAAATAGTTTTGATATATTATAATGTTAAAAAATCGACAGCAACTCGACGGGTAAGTTTAGATCACAAAATGGCTATTTTTAGCCGCGTTAACCGTTAACCAAAGGAAGGTAGAATTGGAATTACATTAAAAAATTCGCTTCCGCTGTTCGTATGTTTAGATATTTTAAACTACGCAACGGATATTAATGCAGTCAGCAATAGAATTGAGGAATTTAAGAGGAAGGTTTATTATAATACATGCATATACATGCATATTGCGTATTACAGTATATCAGACCCAGGCGGAAACGCGGGAACAAGCTTGATTAATATAATAAACTCACGTCATGTTATTGCTCTTCTCAGAGAAGACTCTGAGCAGGAACTCGCCCTCCTCTTCCGGCTCGAAGGTGGACGGCACGATCACGTAGCTGCCGGGCTCCAGCTTGAATCTGAACATTATGGACCGGTATTAATAACATTGTAGTGGGCATTTATAACCGACTTCAAAAAGATGAGGTCCTCAATTTGTCTGTAGTTTCTATTTTTGGGGATTTAACGCATAAAATATAATCGAAACCTCATCTTAGTGGTGCTATAAAATTTTATAGAAGTCGGTTCCCCTTTACATTTAAATGTTATAATTTTAATAGTCATAATTTACTTATACACACAATCTTTAAAGGCTAATTTTTGTTGGTCGTTAACCTGCATTAAGAGAGCAGGATATTTCATTAAAGATTAATCTAAGACTTTCATTGTTCGTCATCCCGTATTCGGGGACTCCCCGCATGCGTTACAACGACTGAGTTAACGACCAATGAATATAAGCTTTTAGAGTACTTTAAACCATAAGTTGGACATATACATACCTCGCGCTAACCTCCCTAAGGTTGATGAAGGCCTGGCTGCGGCCCACGGAAGCGTTGTACTTGAAGAAGTTGACGTCGAGCGGCTTGGGCACGTGCCCGTAGTCCGGCAGCCGGTACACCGCGAACCCGATGGTGAGACACTCCAGGCCCTGGTGACGCTGCGAGCGACGGTTCTTCTGCATTAGGGCTACTATTATCTGGAAACAAGAAATAAAGTAATAAATAAATAATAAGAGAAGTTTGAATATCTCGCAATGCTGGAAAAGTCCCTAGCCACATCAAGAAGTGACGAACATTGTTCACCACCCTTAAGGGGTTGGAAATTTCAGATTCCATAGTAAGTTTTATGCTTAATGTTATTTCCCTGAGATCATCATGCTCTAATAGGTTTTATCGTCCTCTTCTCTCCATGCACAATTATGCATAAATGCGACACATATTTCCGTGCCCCTACCACTCGTGTCGTATTTGTTTTTACGTCTTATTAACTACGTGGTGCAACTAAAACTATTATTAAATAGATAATAATAATAATATTCCGGGACAACTCACACACGGTTATCTGATCCCAAGCTAAGCAGAGCTTGTGTTATGGTAACCAGGCAACTGATAAACATACTTATATATTTCTAAATACATAAATATTATAGATAAATTACACCCAGACAACCAGAACAAATGATCGTGCTCATCACACAAACATTTGTCCTGGGTGGGAATCGAACCCACGACCTCCGGTATAGCAGTCAGGGTCACTAACCACTAGACCAACAGGCCCGTCAAATAGAGATATTACATTGCTCCTTATTTATTGTAGGTATTCGGTATTTTATCGATCTCTAGCCGCGTTCTAAGGGCTCGGCAATTGATATTTAGCCAAGAGCTTAAAAGGTTAAAAAGCAACATTTTAGAATTCACATAGATATTAAATTTTTATAGTGGTTTAAATAAATGCTTTAGATAAATTTGAATTTTATTCATTAGTAAAAAGATTACAATAGGGAAGATAAGAAAAAAATATTAGACACGTATTTTTTGTTTAGTCCCGTAAACAAAGAAATACGAAGATACAGCGAGTACAATTCTTGCGTGACGTCACGTTTGAGTACAAATTGTACCTAGCCGTGACGTCACAAGCCCCCACTCCTGAACTTTACAGCGGTTTATCTTCGTATTTTGTAATTTATTTGAGAAAAAATATGTGTCTATTATATTTTGATTATTTAAATGGCGGACTAAATAAATTTTGACTTTTCATACCTAGTCATCTACCCTATTGCTGTGGAGCAAGGTGAAGAAAAATATTGTTCACAGGATCCATATTTAAATGTATTATGAACCTTCAAAAGCTTGTTTAAAAAAAAATCGTGTACAATTTAATTTTTTTCTCTACTGTCTTTGTTAGCAACCCTAATGTTGTTGTACTCACGGTGCATTTATTCTCGTCATCTCCGTCGTCGACGTCGGTGAGGGTGACGGTGTACTGCGGGTTGTGCCAGAAAGTCTCCAGGTAGTTCCTGCAGCCGCCAGCCGTCACTCCTGCATACATAAGCTATTGTTGTTATATTTGTTTAATTGTTTCTAGTGTTGTATATGGAATAGAGTTCTTTTTGGTTGCGGTCTTTCAACATCGTCTATGCTAGTAAAGTAATACCAGTTAACAAATTATATTTACGTTGAGCTTGTATAAAGAGATGCTTAATTAAGATATTAATTATTGAAAAATAAAACAAATACAGAATCGTTCGAGCGAATTGATATAATAAATACATAATATGTTTTTAGGTTAGCGGCCTTTTACTTATTTGAAGTTTTAAATATATAAGAACGCGACTATTTGAACAGAACGTGATAAAGAATTTCTTAATTCATTCCTGTCCAAAAAAATACAGTTATCATTCTACAAATAAATTCTACAAAAGGATGGCACCGAAAAATACGCCAGCTATGACGAGTCCTTAAGACCTATACCTACGTATGTACTTCGACATGTACATAAGACACTATTAAATAAATAAGTCATCTAGTATACTAAAGGAGGAAAGAGTATTTTTACCTCTGACCCACTCTCCTTCGAAGACGGACATCTCCCATTTCTTGGTGCAGCCCTCGGGACACTCCTCAGGGTCCAGTGAATCCGGGTTCAAGTTACAGATCTCCACTCTATAACAAAACATATATTACTTCATGAATCTTACAAAACAAAAAACACACTTTATTTTTAACCTACTTCAAAAGGAAACTCCGAATTCGAGGGTAATTTTTTCGGCAATCGTGGATCGATTTCAATAGTTTGTCATCGATAGCCATCTACGGTGAATTGAAGTTGTTTCCTTTATACAATTACGTGTGTTAGATATTACGTGTACACATATTAGTTATGGTAGATAAAATTATTAACTGTACGAGCCTGTAAAAACACCAAAATATTTGCGACGCAGTTAGTTAACTTCTAAGTTAACTAACTGCGTCTTACGTTCTCTGACATTTACCGGGGATTTAGGACCGCATAAGTCATTAGTCAATTAACTATTAAAAATTGCCTAAAAACGTATGTTATATTAGATTTAAGTATTGAATAGGGATGATGACTAATTTTAATTTTTATATCCATCTTTTAAATAATAAAACAATATTAGACACGTATTTTTTTTTGTCCCATAAACAAAGAATTATGAAGATACAGCGCGTACAATTCTTGCGTGACGTCACGTCCAAGCACAAATTGTACCTAGCCATGACGTCACAAGCCTGAACTTTCAAGCGGTTTATCTTCTTATTTTTTTATTGATTTGATAAAAGAAAAAAATAGTGTCAATTATATTTTTTTATCTAAATGGCGGACTAAATAAATCTTGACATTCTCATCTACTCTATTGTAAATAAAAAAAAGTTGAATGAAAAAAAAACTGAAATATATAAGAGAATGTTACTGTACCTTGAGAAGTGGGTGACGAAATCCTTGTAAGCCATCCAGAACTCGCCGTCGTCGTCAAAAGTGAGACCTAGCTCTTCCTTCTCCGATTCCGGGATGAATCTCCATTCAGGCGACCTGTTCAACAAATGTAAATGATTAATTTATAACAGTAAAAGTGATCATGTTCACTTGAATATTTTTTACATAATATACATAGTTTCAGCGGCCAAGGTACTTACAAACCAAGATACAGGGTTATAGTATAGCGTGGTTTGTGGACACAGATTAAAATTTTGTCTCGATTAAACGATTTTCCTCATCCTTGATTTGTTAAATTCGTCTCCACCCCGAATAACAATAACTGTAAAAAAACATGAGGAAAGCCACATTTTTTTGGAGACGGTGTCTACTTTTATAGTTACCGCGGGCTACTGTTAGAAGCCACAGCAACGTCAACGTGCCGCCAACGTTGGGCAGCTGCCGAACGCGGTTACGCAGCGTTCGCGTCGCGTCGGCGCGCCGCCACCGCAGCGTTTTAATTCAAACATGCGACGCGACGTCGGCGCGGAAGTCTCAAAAGACATTTGTGTGGAGGTACTTCAGTATGTAGCTTCGCAAATAAAATATAGATTGTTATTGTAAATCACTTCTGACAAACGGTGAAGGAAAACATCGTGAGGAAACCTGGATTTCAAAAATTGGATCTGAAATCGTCAATCTGCAAATGAGCAAGCGGGGTGATCAATACTCGCGCCTTCTCTATATGGGAAGAAGCCTATACCCAGCATATATGCAGGTTTTTTATTGTAGATCTATACTGTAAGGTCTGTGTCAGGCTTACTTGTCGCTCCAGGGCCCGTTCCACTCGGCCTCGTTCCCCCAGGGGTTCCGCAGCCGCAGCAGCGGGATCTTGCCGCTGCGGCCGGGCGTCTCGATGTCCACGTACTTCACGCGGGTCACGGAGTACGCGTGGCCTCGGATCAGACCGACTGGGGTCTCGGCTTCCAGGATGTTGGGGTCAGGCTGGAGAAAAATAGAAATTTGAGAAACGAGATCAAAGGCAATTTTAAGGCAATGGTGTCTTTCGAGCGACGTTGTGTTTCAGCCAACGCTGCGTAATCGAGCGTTGGTCACTTGCTCAGCGTTGGCGGCGCGTCAACATTGTGAGGGCGCTGGCAACACGACGACACTCCTAAAGACGCAAATATAGGGGGGGTCCCCATATTCACGTTTAAAGGCTTTTTAACCGACTTCAAAAAATGAGGAGTTACTCAAATAGATTGTATTTTATTTTTATGTTGAACTTTCGACTAGTTTCGACCGATTCTGATCATTCTTTTTTTATTTGATAGCTGGCGCTTCTCGTGTGGTTTAAATTTGATAGTGGAATCCATAAGAAAACCATATAAGACTTATTTTGAAGTCGGTGTTTTTCGTCATCATCCTTATTCATTATAAGACGTATTATATCCTCACCTCGATACTGCAGCCACTGAGCGAGTTCCTCTCGTACGCCTTCAGCAGTATGGTGTAGAAGTTGGGCGGCAGCTCGGCCATGTCGTACATCTCCGTCACGCCGCCCGTGAAGTCCTCCATGGCCTCGCATGTCGACCCGCCCTTTAAGGCTTCGTAGGATCCGTGTAACCTGACATTATAAAAAAATATTAGAAAAAATGTACTTTATACAATCCATACGAAAATAACTCTATCTGTCACTATTTCACGGCTAAACCGCTAAAACTAGTTTGATGAAACTTGGTACGGAGTAAGCTTGGATCCTAAAAAAAAACATAAGTTTATTATGCTACCGTTGCCGCGAAAATCGACCACTACGCAGGCGGGTCAGAGCGCAACAGCCAGTATATGATAGTAATAATAATAATAATAGTTACTATTTTTCTAAGGAAGTTTAGCGTATACCTCCACGCCTCAGAAAGTATATAAAGCACACTGCTGCATTGAAATGTCGCGTCGCCCTGCCGCTTGTTTAAAAAATAAAAACCACCGTGAACGAAAACTGATCTTCCGTTGGTCGGTGAAGACATTAAAACGAATATTTCTAAATTTGAAAAACAAACAAAATATATGGCAAATAAGGTGTTACAGAATATTAATCACAACACATTGTACCTATGAAAGGTGTACTTTACATTATCATTATTCTAGATAACATATTATCACTACGTACTTAGCATAGGCCTTCTCCAGCAGTGCGCTCCAGAACTCGTTGCGCTCTGACGAGTGCAGGAAGACGAGCTTGCCGCGGTACGTCGGCAGCCGGTCGTCGATCACCACGTCCACCCAGCGACCGTACTGCCAGAAACTACGGAAAGGCAATCATCTTTACATTAAAATTCAAATCAAAAAGTCATTTTAGGTTATAGCTCTAGAACCAATGAATCTCTAATCCAAATGGTAAAAAAACTATAAAATATATAAAAAGAAGTATCAAAAAAATGTGTTACGGGAACACTGGTGTATTACATCCTCTTATTATTATTATTTTCAGCCATTATCGTCCCACTGCAGGGTAAATGCCTCCCTTTTCTTCTTCTGATTCTCCAGGTCTTGAGCTACATCCTTATAATATAATATCCTAGGACAACTCACACATGGTCATCTGATCCCAAAATAAGCAGAGCTGTTGTGCTATGGGAACCAGAACTGATAAACATACTTATATACTTATTTCTAAATACAAATGAGCATGCTCATCACACAAACATTTGTCCTATGTGGGAATGGAACCCACGAGCTCCGGTATAGCAGTCAGGGTCACTAACCACTAGACCAACAGGCCAGTCATATTATGTATGTACATTTTTTTAATTATGACTGTTGAATAAAAAAGGCCAGCTATTTTAATGTCTGTTACTATAAATTTCTTCTTGAATCGCATTTATACTACTGTTAGTTTATGGCTAGTATAAAATTAAATGGCCACATTATTCTACAAATTGGATGGTATGTTTTCCAAGTTTTAGTACTAATACCATTAAGGTAATATGTGGTTGTAGTCGAGTCAATCTTTTTCTTAACGCTTAAGAACTTGGTATAATAAGGAGTAGGATCTTACCGGAAATGGAAGACACCAGCGTATTCCTCGTCGAAACTCTGGTCATCAGGCACCACTTGGAAGAACAATCTGTAAAGAAATATAATTTTTAATAGACTTTTCAGAGTGCTATTTAAAACTCTATAAATATGTTTATGGGCTATATGAACATTGAATGCCCATTATAGAAATATTTCAACATGCCATTATTTACCGCTTTAACTATGTTTGTATGTAACGGTTTTGGGATATCTAAATAAATAACATGAAACCTTGATTACTCTTACATACCGTAAAACCTAGTTACTTCGGCCCTGTATGGTATTTTTGTCGCAAACTGGGAAAAAAGACCTTGCTATCCTGTCACAACTTTAAGAGTGAACGTCCTATTTAAATTTAACTTAACATGTTATGTTAAAGTATAACTTTTAATATAAGACGTATACGCTCTCACACCGAAATTACATGGTTTTACTGGTACATAATTATTACATTTGTTACTCTTAAACTTTTTATAGCACTTCAAAATCGTATACCTATCTTAATTCATAGAAAATACATAAAATTATTATCCTACTCATAAATCTTTTCCTCGAAAGTATCATACCACTTGTAAGTTGATAACTAATACATAAGCACTATTTACTGATAACGTATTTAAATGTAAATCAAACATTCCATGAATGTCGGATGCATTAAATTTTATCATTATTATGTTAGTGACGAACGAGTGTGGGCGGGTTGTGTAAACATTGAATATACAATAGAAGGATTTAGATAACATGTGTAATGTGTATATATATGACACATAGTGCATTAGATAACCCGGGAGCATTCCGGTCAAGCTCATATGCATGTAAAGTCGAAGTCGAACTTAGTAAGGGTCGGCGCAAATGGGCCACCGACCACAGCCACCGGTGGCCAGCGACGGCGACTTTTCATATTTTTTATTGCTGTAGCGCGTGGCCGCCATCGGCTACACGTGTGCGGCGCGTCTATACAAAATAATTATATTAAAAAGTGTGTTAAGTCGCCGTCGCTGGCCACCGGTAGCTGTGGTCGGTGGCCCATTTGCGCCGAGCCAAAGGGGACAAAGGTATTGTGAAAGTCTTTATTTCAGTGCAGGAAATTTCATTTATTCGACTTAAAAGGTAAGGTTTCTCAATTCAACTGTATGTTTGTTATGTGATACTGAAATCTATATATAAAATCCATATGAGATGGTCCCAAATAAATTAAATTGAAGTAGTTTCTTTTTTACATTTACGTGATATCAACATGTCTTAACTACTGTTGCTAGGCAGGATTCTATACCAATCGGCATTCTGGAAGTAATGTGTTAGGTCTCAAATGCTTTTTTTCTAACTTTCATTATGCTTCTAAGATGAGATGATATAATAATCACTTAGACAAACTAGTAGTCAGATTAATTTACCAATCAAGGCATGAAGATTATACTTACTTTCTATGAAGAGTCAAGTTGGCGACAGCGGCGAGCAGCCAACAGTCACCCAACTCCCCTTGCTGTACGTCGAAACGACTGTACCCTTCCACGAACAGTTGCGGATCGTCGCATATTTCCTGAGAACCGATATTACATACTTAGATTACATTTAGAAGTCTATCACCCTATTTCTTATACGCTAATTAATTTATTATGCTGTGAGATTATATGACCAAGCACTAACAATGTTACACTGCACACGACCTTGTTTGTGGTGTGACAGATGTTTTACTATTAAAGAGGGATGGCCCTCAAACGGAAAAATTTAGTACCTTACAGATGCGGCTTTATTAAAATTAAACTACTCTATAAAAAACTGAATTTTAATAGAGTGAAAACCTAGGTAAATGGTTTAGAGAAATGATGTTTTTGTAGGCATTGAATGCGTGGATAGTTAAGAGGTAAATGCAGAAAGCGGCATATAACAGTAAAATTACCGTGCCTATTATTGATGCGCGACGTGCTAGAGGCTTGATCCCCGCATGGGAAATTTTCGTTTCGTGCCTAGGTTTTCTTCGCATGTGATCTACATAAACCGAGATCACTTGCGGGTTTTTTTATCAGGTTAGAATAAATAACTCACCCCAGGTCTTAGCCAAGTGAGAGGCCTATCCAACCGCTCCTTGTAATACAGACTGCGGTCTATGGCCGGGAACTCCGGGTCCTCAAACAGCCTGTTCTCGGCTAGGCAGCGAGACCTGATGTCCTTGAAGTCTTGGTACGTCGCCGGACCGAACGATGAGGGACGAGTCTCACCTAGCTGTGGACAAAATAGAATATGTTTGTATTACAATATATAACCTAATTATTCTCTTGCTATTAAACAGGAGGAACTTAAGGAGGAGGTACTCCAGGCTTGTTACCACAGAACTTTTACTGGGTAAATTTGATGATTCTTTTTAATTTGAAAGGTTGGGCTTTCCGTGTGGTCCCATTTCATTTTTGACATTGGGATCCATAAGAAATAAATTAAATATAAGACTTATTTTGATGTCGGTTTTTTTTTGTTAGAATTATATTACAGTACGGACTTATTACATTAGATAAAACTTAAGTATCCATCACTTTTCTAAGAACTACCCATAGATATTAGTCGTGAATTTTTCTATTGGCCTATCGCAGTTTTGGCTGCTTCAGCGGATTTTAGAAGTTAGAAGAGAAGAAGCTATCTATATGTGTGTAGTTATAAAACCACACGTGGTAGGTTATTTGTTTGTGAAACTAATGATAACTTGTTCTGTGATTGACCTATCAAAATGTGTTTTTTAAGCATTAAGTACACAATTGGGAAGTAACGAATTTTCTTAATAGTGATAGGGTTCATGGTATGATTATATAATAAGAGTACGATAATTATTATGCACTTGTTTTTAAGTCGATGGCAATAAGACGAGAGGACTCTTTTTTAGTCCCACTAATTTCAGCTGAATACCATGTTATGGTATATATGTTATTTATGAAATATAATTATATTAGAACTGTTTGTATTTATTGACGCATTGCAAATTATCCCTAGTTAACTTATAATTAAATAGCTAAGATAAAGTAAACAGAAATTTACGTCAGTAAATTGGCTTTTCCGAGCATAATTATTTTCAGTACAGATAATGCTGTTTACAATATATTAGTATCAATGAGGTAAATTGATTGTACTGCTTAATTAGTTTGGAAGCCAAATTTTAAGTATTTTAGAGTTCTCATTTTCCGTTGGCATCAGTAATCTTTGACCAGGGTTTTTACAGGGTATTTTCAACAACTATTATAACTGAAAAACAGCTTAACCTGTTTAATAGACCTTTAAATGGTAATTAAAGCTTAGTACCAAAAAATAATTACGTGTTAGTTATTTAAATTAGAATATAAATATTTGTAAGGTTTCAAGTATTTTCTGACATTGTTATCTTGTATGTATCTCAGTATTCAAGCTGATTCTCTTTAAAAGAACCAGCAAAGCCGTAATTTAATCTACATCGTACACTTATTATTTTTCTATAGTTTTCTTTGTTACCATGTACACGTGAACATAATAAAAAAGGAATAATGACTTCAAAAATGCCCCATGACACACATCTATCAAGTAGTATCAAGCAAAAAAAACTCACTTATAGGGCAACTAAAATAGTAACGGCTGAAATAAGTTGACTTATTTGCTTACGCCGTAAATATAATCTAGAGATAACGAAAGCGCTTTTCCTAACTTCCTGGCAGCTTAGAATGTCATAAGCCATAAATATTATGTCTTAAGTACAAACCTAACTTTGACCTATTTGGCAATGTTCCGAAACTGTGAAGGTTTTTGGAAGACCGAATACTATGTTACGGATCAATAGAAAGCCGAAACATAAGATTTTATTGGAACAAATATTGAGTAAACAAAAACGCATACACTATGTCTTTTTTATGAAATACATAATATGTGATGCCAATCAATTATTTTAAATCAACAGAACGTGAGAAGTCGTGATAAACTGCTTCGTTAGGAATAAAATAGATATGATTTCGTAAATTACGCACGAAACAAAGAAACTAGATCTATGTCCTACCTAAAATCTAATTATATTAATTAATATCAATTATTGCTGTACAAGTATCTCTCTTTAGACAATAAGAATATTCGTAAAAAATATAGGACAAAACGAACCCAATACAGTTGTTCACCAGTTGGCATATACATTTTACTTCCACTATAATATTCAGGCAATCTCAACCTGTTTTCTTTGTGGTGGTCCACACAAGACAGCCTTTTGGATGGAGTCCATTCTTTGACATTCTTGCTTTTACTAGTCAAAGTCACTTTCGGTGATCCTATAAATTCCTTAGCGAAGATAATGCTTTTGTTCTTAACGAAATTACTATGTTCGATACTTTCGATATTTTTGACAGTGCAATCTGGTTCATCAGTTTTTGTTTTCTCAATAGTATTGAGTACTTTTGTTGCCCAGAAAGGTTTGTAAGAACTGTTCCTCCGAATATTAGATTGTTGATAAGTGTAGTCGGACACTTTGACTTTCTTGAAATCTTCAAACAACCTTGCGAAAAATCCTGCCGAATCTTTGCTACTTTGTTCCGTTTTCCCTACTGCCTTTTCTGTTTTGCTTTGTCGTAATATTCTTCCTGATTTTGGAGATACTATAGACACGGATTTCTTTTTCCATATTTCCGCTGCATTAGATGCAGATGTATCAGAATAAAAGGTTTTTAGATAGCCAACTTCTTCTTTGCTTAGTTTAACAAATGTATCTTCTGTTATTTCGGTTGCCATCGTGTTTATGTGCTCATGTGCCGAGTTTTCGGAAGTAACTGATCTACTGATTTATTTAAATAGCCCGTGATTAGTTAATTAGGAATTTAAATAGCTAGGTTTTCCCAGTTTTCTAGCGCAAGGCCTGATAAATCATTTAGAAGGATAATTAGTCGATTCTTTGTTGTTTGCATGCGTACTAAAATAGAAAATAATAATAAAGCGGATACATAACAAAATAGTAGTGCAAAACCTTTTCCTCTTAAGTTTGTTATTGCACAGTCAGTAATTTATATATAAATTGCAATGAAAATGCATAAAAGGACGATGAAGGAACATATACGACTAACCACTATAGATTCTACATAGGTAATAATACGTGAAAGAGAAATCTTTAAACGAAAGATTTATTCAAATTACATTGAATGGACGTCGTCCGTCCTTGAAAGAATAACGGAATATCGATTTAAGTGAAGACAATAAACTCTCAATAATAGATGTAAACTTTGATCTTTACAATTTAAAGAACATCATTGCTGATATACCACTATTATTACATAAATAAGTATCTATTAATTTCAAACTCCTAATAACCACATTTAGGGCTATATTTCAGTGCATACAAACAACAAAGTTTAGACGAAATTAATCCACTTTTGATTTTAAAACACAACAAATAAAAAACACGCCATGAAATAAAAAGTGTCGCTACACATCACAATTTTTAAAGTTCACATACACTGTCCACTGGCAGTATGTATCTGTAATAACTGAAAATATTGACTGCCGGAGTGCCGGTGATAACACTAGTTAAATGTGGTGGCATAAGGACAAACTTGTATGTGTGAGTCGCGGAAACCCATAGAGAATTGTGGTCGAGCGGCGTATTGGAAGCTATGCGATAATGGTAAATATTATGAATATGGTCAACGTATTGAGTTATTTTTCTATTGATTGTTTTGCTTCTGTTTATATTGCTTACTTAGAGTTATGTTGTCTCTCTTCCTATTATCACTGATTTCTATTGAATTGATGAATCGTTGTTTCGTTAAAAGGGATTATTTATATCATACATATTTATATAAATATTACAACTTAATAAATGTGTAAGGGCAAGCTATTACTAAACTTTAATTAATATAAAAACTTTTTTTGAATCTAATTAAATAACTGAAAGGTCAGTCGGTAGTTTAGTTTGTTAAGATTCAGGATCAAAAAAACAAAACTAGGTTATTGTGATTTCAGGGCTTTTTATTAGTACTCAATATTATAGAAAAAGTACATAAAACATATTGTATAAAATGATAGTGATTGATCCTGCTAAAAATGTACAGGATAATATTACCTTTGAATATACGAACTTGTATAATAAGCTTGTGTAACAAATAAAATTAATCAAGCACTTCAGTACACACAGCAGTACCAAAGCTACGTTTCGCTGACTAATTAAATGATTAAACTTAGGGCCCTAACTAAGATCCCTGAGGGACACTTCGTCATAGCGAAGGTGTGGTGTGCGACAGCCCCATTTTTATCAACGCATCGAATCTATGGTGGCATAAAAGATAATTACTGGGTTGCTCGTAGTTCGAAAAAAAAAAGGCTTTTAACCTAATAAGGTAAACGTGTTTGATCAACAATATCAATAGCTTACCATGTTAAGTTAACAAGCTTAGTTACACGTTGGATGTGTTTGAAGCATTACTGAAGCAGAACTTGCGTATTTACCTTAGAATTCTGAGTTCGTAAAGCCTTATGTAAACTGCCCTAGCAGATAATCAAAGATATTGAGGTGAGTTTTATCTATTCGTAACACTGTGCTTATGTAGGAAGGTTGTTTATATTTTGATAAATATCAGAGTCATGCATTGTTGATAAGAAATCCTTTTTGCAAAATTCAAGGTCAAGAATCGTATGTACGTATGTAACTAGTAATTTTATGAATTTAGGTAAATAATACCGCGCCTATGAAGAAATATTTTTTGCGAAATCTGTAACTCATTAACAGTCATACGTAGGTCATGCACCTTTTTATTTTTATAATTATTGTTGTTGAAATCAGCAAAAATAATTTTAATTATACACATGAATAAACAATTAATTAGTAAGACGATAAAAATATTGTTATTTGTTGCAATATGCAATTGTTTGCATTTAATTATAAGTGTTAATTACTGTCTATTATTGTCGCGAATTTATCCTTAACTTATACCACATAACAAAGTATTAATACATTATTTCATGATAGTTTAATCATAATATGTTGTTGCATGCACATTCTCAGAAATTGGAAACGCGAAGTTATTAATTAACTACAATCGTGTCTTGGAGGCCTAGCGGTTCAATGAACCGATTTGTATGCACGAGGTTGCAGGATCGAACCCAGGCAAGTACCAATATGACTTTTCAAAAGTTATATGTACTTTCCTAATTCAATCAAACAAACCGTGAAAAAAAAAAGACTTTGTGAGGAAACATGGAGCAAGCGTGGTGATCAATGCTCGCGCCTTCTCTATATGGGAAGAGCGTGATGTGCCCAGCAGTGGGACGTTTATAGGCCGGATTATTATTATATTTATCATTACTCCAATAAAACAACCTTACTTTCCGTTTCCAATTTCTGAGAAAGCCAAGTTAGCATTAAACTTTTGTAAATTCTAATTTAACTTATTGTAGCTGACATGGGAGTGTGTAAAAATCAAATGAATCAGCTGTTGCTTTCACAGAATTCGTCATACTATAATGAATATTACTAAATAATTACCGTTTCGCCCCAGCCGTCACGACATTAGAAGAACATCAAATAGTTTTCAGTTCAGATCGATGCGGGGGCGAGAAAGGTCAGCTAGTCTAGACTGGGGAGCTACCCTACGTCTGGATACTGTCTGCTCTGTCGCCTATCTTGTTTTGAAAGCTTTTAACGCATTACTCATCTCAAGCGTAGAAACCAGAAGGTTTAGGTGAGGCAGCAAGACTTTACATCATAGGACGGTTTTTGAGAAATATTTTCTACTTAGACACTCTTGTGGCTTTTACGTTGACATAAAGCAGACGACGCGGCGACGCACGGTTCAAAATTTCTGAATAGCTTAACTATTTTTTTTTTAAATATGTTAATTTTACAGAGTGCCATTGCCACAAATTATTCTTGAATCAAAATTTTTCCTAAATACCGTTGTTACCTACTTCAATATTAATAAACAACTCATTATTTTCTGCGAATATGCATTACATAAAATTTCACAGATTTCAAAGTGCCACAGTAGTTCAAATAATGTTTATGTTTCTAGTGTACCGTCTAGTCGTTAAATTATTGGGAGTTTGCCAAAGAACAGACAGCAATACCAGTTCTCGATGTCGTGATTACTTCTAACATTAAGATTGATTTTTTTTTTCTACATTACGTTGTTTGTCAACAAAAAATCCTGACAGATTTTAGGAATAATTCTTTGATTGGACATTAGTGGTTCGTTTACAACCATTTTTCTTTCTGTGAAATAATTTGGTGATTAGTCATTTTAAATTTACCGTTTGTATTTTATATATTTGTTGTTGACGGTTGCGCGTTGCATAAAAATATATTATTAGAAGAACTATTTGACACAAGACTTATAGTACATAATATACAAGGGCTTATGAACTCGGCTCAAAGGGCTTCATTGTAATTAAGTGTTATGTATACTGTTTCTGATCAGTTTCGCACTTTGGTTCTTCTTTGAATGACCTTATTTAAATTTCCTATTCATGACACTTTCGTTTTATATCTTCCCATTTAATTATCAAATATCTAGTATTCATTCGTATTGTTTAGAAAATGCTTGGTATTCTGCACAAACAATTAAGTGCGACCATGTGGTGTGTGGGATCATAAAAGCTGAGATTATTTTGGCCCGTGTCATTAGTCTGTTGTGGCTGGCGAGTGGCGCTCATTACTACCAAAATATGTTGTTATACATATTTCGTATCAAGTTACTAATTTACAGACATAATTATTGTTTATTTTGACTTGTGAAAGATTGATTATGGAACTTAACACGCAATGTAGTTTAATTATCAGTAGAAGGTAGTTTAGGCAAATTATCTTGTACTCAAGTTTATCATATAAACGTAGTAAATTCGATCATAATTCATCGTTTACTATCGGTCAAAATCGACTATTTAGTTACCTACTCAATATTGATTATCTTACAAATATAATTGTGGATATTACACTGATATTTATTTCAAGGCTGATGATTGGAAGCCACACTGACATCACTCATCATAAAGTGAACGGCCTTTTAGTATTTCTGATTCATGACGTAAATATTGAGCCGAAACGTATCAGACCGCAAGTAATTTATGATGACGGAAATAATTTTCTTTATTAGATATGACGTCAGAATATATCATGATTCATATGCCATAGATAGATTAGTTTAAACTTCAATATTCTCTAAGACTCTTACTGTTCACCAGTAATTCCATTCTACGGTCCTCGTTTTCATTCTAAAGATCAGATATATTAGGTATGTAATGTTTTCCTCGATCTAATTAAATTATCCCGTCTTTTCCACTGCAGGAAAAAGGCCTTCCTCTTCCACGCGCTTCTGTCCTTTGCTAGAATGGGCCTTAGTCCGACTAAAAATCTGTGGTATCTGCGTTACACCGTTCGAATTCAGGCGTGTTTCAGTATAATAATAGATTGATAAAATACGTATCTTATCGTAATGCTGAAAATAGATAGTTCAACATTAATTTGTATGTTTAAAAGCACAACATGATTATTAAATTGTGATAACATTACATAAGGTAATCTTTATCAAGTTCAATGTCAGATAATGACCTTATTTCTTACTTTAGAATAATAATTTAAATAAATTTACATAACGCTGTCTCTGTTTCACGTACTTGTTTAGAGTGGGATGTACAATTATGGTTATTGTCCTTTATTGGAATAATAGACGGCGCCATGATATTAAATGACTAATGGAATAGTTTCCAACATTAAAATGAGATTCTTACGAAGAAACAGATATGGACACACATACATATTTAATTTGTTTCGTTAGAATGTGACATGTTTCAGTAAAATACACAATAATACTTAAAGATCAGTAGTGCTATTCCGTAACATTATTTTCATGTCTCGACAGCGGAATCCGCGGTGAGATGTCAAATACGTATTTTCGAATTTGAATTCTAAATCAAGGCCAACTGGGTTCACTTTTGAAGTGAGCTTTATTGCCACTCAGGTGAAGCTCGATACCGAAATTATTTACAGAATAGACATACTGAACGGATTCTGACGTGATTTACTACGTTCCCTTTTCAGAATCTTTACGCGGATTTTTACAGTCCGTTAGGCCATCGACCGCGGCAATTGCCACTTGATGTCATGTCCCTTTCACAATGGACTTTCCATTGTTTCTACGAATTGGCGTATTAATAAATCACGCTGAATTCCGTATGCCTTTACTAATGAGCATTATCCGCGAAAGATTAAAAATATCAAGACAGGTTTATAGACATTATGTCACATTATAGTTTTTATGTGACTGTGCTAATCCGCATGTCAAAATAGCTACAAGAACTATCAATCATATATCACTCTGAGAGTATTAACACTTGTACATAAGTTTGGCAACATTTAACAGTCGATATTTATTTCATTTACAATGTGACTATTGTAAAAATAGTTGGCCAACAACCTATTATTTTCGTACATCTGTTTGGAAATCATTATCTCTAAAATTAGTAGATAAATGGCATGTTATTTGAATACGAGTGTATAGAATTTAGCAAGATAATCATTTTCTTAAATGTTTTAAAAGATTTTTGTGTGTTTAGAATACTCGGTTTCTTTGAAATTTATAAATATGAAGTAAGATTGAAAATATTTATTGCATTTTTACCTGTGATAGTTGACAGGTTGTTATTTATTAGATTACAAAAACCGGTTTTACCATCACATTTCACTTTGTCATATTGCTTCTCGCAGAGGATTTAAAAATCCAACATTACATAATATTCGTCTTCAAAAGTACCTACGCAAGTGTAATAAACATCAATGAACTAAGGTATCACAAGAGAAAACACACAAGTCAGTGATGCACATGCATGACTCAACAACGAATCAAATGATAAGCCGTCGCTCTAAATTGGACAATTGTAAGTAAGGTCATGAGAGAATTAACTAGTTGACTTCACGAGACGTAAGTGACAAAACATGATACGATATGATAATGTAGGGTTTTTATATAAGGTTTAAATGTAGGGCATTAAATAGGTTGTGGATAAAAATGGTAGAATTAGAAAAATAAACGTTCGGAAGGGATTACTGATTAAGATTTAAAATATTTTTTTATGATTGAGAAACTGGTAATTTTGGTCAGAATTAGAATCAAGGCCAAGTAGTAGTAATTAATCTAAAACTAAACAATGTTTGAGCTTCAATCTTAACTCAAAGATTTTGCTTCAAAAATGTATCAAACCTATGACAATCAATGTTTTTCAATATTAGACATGTATACGGTAATTGAAAATAAACATTATCTACGGTTGGCATTGCTTTGTTGGAATTCCGCTTATGTCAAATTCTAGTCATTCACAAGTTTGTGGATAATGCATTATTCAAATACTATGTAGTACGACCGACAGCTAATAATACTAAGTTAGTTAATAAACTACCGGTATTTTATGGTAGCCGCTTCCTGTCAGCGTACAAATAAATTTCACGGACTATTTTTGGAAGTGAGGGCGCCCCCCACTTGACTAACTGTTCACAACGCACCCACAGTCAATAAGCAATGCTCTGGGTTTGTTAACAAGGCGTTATGGAATGTTTTGGGGGAAATTCTTAAATACTTCTTGTCGTTTTGTCCAGGTAGAGGAAACCTGTGTCAGTAATATTAACAAAAATGTCTTTACAATCAAAAACCTCAGAGAATTTTATGTTTAATTACGATTGGGAGCAATCTGTCCTCTGGATTTTCTAGCAGGCTCTTGGTTGTGACGAAATTGTTGGTTATTTTGTTGTATTCTATTAAATCTTCTATAATGCCGGTAAATAAGCTGATTGGCCCAGGTATCCTACCATTAGGTGCTACATGGTTAAGGTCTTCTTTCTTATATGTATGTATTGTTTAGGAATTCGAATTACGAAGAGTAGTATCCTTACTGTTTCTTTTGCTTTGCATACCAGTCAGACAGACAGATAACATGGTATTTAAGCGAATTATGATAAGGATACAAAAAGTATTTAACTTAGTCACTACCTACTTATTTACGTAATTTTCTTTAGTTGTTACTACTTCTTACTTAAACATAAGAGCTATTACCAGCAGCAAGTTAGTTAACCTTTTTTTTGAACTTGTATTGGTCTGAGGTTCATGGCCGGTCTAGATGAAAATCAATACTAAGGTTGAGATAGGCAGTTGGTTAAGGAATTAAACGATCAATTAAACCTGATTGGGTCTATACTAAATTAACAAATTATAGTAACGACTGAAAATAGAGGAAGCTTGCGATATAAATGTCTCATAAATGGCTATCTTGCCATTGCGTCAAATAAGTCAATAATATAATACGTTAGAACATAATAATACCAAATATGGTTGACCATAGTAATGTCATAAACTGATATTCTTATAAGACTGTAAAACAAACAATAGGTAGAGACATTTATTTGTTTACAATGACACGTATACATATTAGGAAAAACTGAACTAAGTAATTAATTAAAAATGCAAAAGATATTAATTTATAAATTAAAAAGCGTTTTAAATATATTTTATTTAGAAATAAATACCCTGGTTTTAATACCATTGTCTACTCATTGACTGATAAATCAATAATAAGTATTACTTTGTTTATAATAATAATTTAACGTGACTAATAATTATGCAAAGCTATATACTGACTCCAGCCATAGATTATTCTGCTGAGTTTACTCTGTTCATTAAACATTAAATAGTTAATTAACATAGTGTATTAATGTATTCGACTTATGTAACATCAATGCCTTAATTGATAAGTTGAGACAAGAATTCTTAAGTATCTAAATCAAGCTTTATAATACAGTTGCCAACCACAAGTATTGATTAATTTATAGTCATATGCAGTTTTCTGTGTTATTAAGAAACTGATGATTTGGATTTGGATTTTATTTTGGCATCCATTCTATGTAGCCCTATCTATATTGATTGATATTTAGACAAATTTTTATTTTCTTGTTTTAAATAGGAAATAGTAGCACGCTGATTATTACATGCCATAGCAATAGTAAAACAATTTTGCGCCGGAAACATAACTGGTTATGCTAAAGAGCTACTCATAGTAAATTATGTATGTCTTCATAAGAAAATAACTCTAAATGCCAGTTGCATCATTCATAATGTCATGTTTAAAATATGCATAAAATATGGATCAGGTAAAATGTTACATGTAACTACCTTGCTTTAATAAGGGTTTAGGAATATAAGTTAATTTAAGTTCCTAGTAGCTGTGAAGTAGTGGTGGCCTGGCGGTTCAATGAACAGATTTGTATGCACAAGGTTGCAGGTTCGAACCCAGGCAAGTACCAATGTGCCTTTTCAAAGTTATATGTACTTTCTTAATTATTCTAAGACACTTCTGACAAACGGTGAAGGAAAACATCGTGAGTAAACCTGGATTCCAAAATTTGGGATCTGAAATCGCCAATCCGCAAAGAGCAATCGTGGTGATCAATGCTCGTGCCTTCTCTATATGGGAAGAGGCCTGTGCCCAGCAGTGGGACGTTTATAGGCTGGATTACTTACTAGTAGCTGTGCCACCGCATAGGTCTCTGATGCCTATTCTTTTCTTCAATTTTTGTAGTTTTTCTCGTATTGAAGGTTTAGACTAAATCAACTAATCAAAGGTCATGAAAAGTGGTTGACCCACTCTTGAGTAATAAATGATTAAAACTAACCCAAATTATTTATTTGAGATTTTGAAATATGTATTACTAATTTATCAAACTGTATGATCAACACAATTTAGTGCTTCTTCTTACAAGTCAACAAACTGTGTGGGTGGATGACCAAACTTATTGCCAAGTCCCACACACTAAATAATAATAATGTTAAGTAAGATAATTGGAGGTACTCACACCTATGATTAATGAATATAATTTGATTGTCTTATATTTTCTAAAGTTAAATAACAAACAAAATTTTATTCAATTCTAGTTCTAAGGTACACACTTTAAAAATAGTACATATCTTAATCATAATATGTAGAACATCAACTATGTGTGGAATATATCAATTAATTTAGTTGATTTATAAAACAACAATAAGATTATGATAAAATAATAATCATACTTGAAGGAAAAATTGTTCCTGAGTTTATTTCCCTTGTAGATATGTAATTTATGTATTTAACCTGGGTGTGTTATAGAAATCCAGATAGTTTCTTTCCATACATCAGAACAGTACTACAAATACATATTTTCAGTTTAGTAAGTTTATTTTTCATTGGTCAGTATATTTGATAGTCTTTTTGCTATTAGCAAAGTCAGGTAAAAGGACACAAAATCAATTTTTTTTCAGAGTCCAAAAGCAAAAGTGTCTTACATAAATTTCTGTAATATAGGTATAAAATACACATACCACTTTGTAGTTCTTAATGCTGGGTAGAAACCGTTTCTGTTCCACCTCCTTCTTCTGGAACACCTCATTGATGATGTTTCCAAGAGCTTGTGCTCCATACTGCATGAGCGCATGGCCGCCTTGATTAAGCAGCTGCTTTCCCGCGCCTTGCAGCATGGAGCTAAAATCCACGCCACCATTTTGCCCCATTTCGGAGCTCACTCACTAACTACTCTATTTTAAAGTCACTTCACTAGGACATTTTGGGGTTGACTGGTGGAGAAATTATTGTTAAGTAAAATTTTATTGTACTGTGTGATCTAATAAATACTATTAAAACTTCTATTCTTATCATTCATAACAATCTTCACAATAATTCAAATTCTAACTTAACCATTTACACAAAACAAAAATAGGTACTGGACACAGTCAGTCATCCAATAGTTAATATAGTACTAAACAAGTAGGAAACTGCAAAGAGGCCATAGATGTGAATACTACTCTATAGTGATGTCATCTGTAATGCCACTGAGCCGTGCTAATTAACCACCTGAGTAATATTGTTTTACACAGCCATGAGAAAAATAATAAACATACAGATAATTTTTATTCTCATGTATTATTCAAGTTTCATAATACAATACTGTTTTTAAATAATTATAATTAATGATTTGAGAATACAATTTTGTTTAAATAATAGCATTATTAGTAGCAATAGTAGATAATTATTTTTTGGTTTAAAATTATTAAATCATCTTTCTTTTTATGATACTCAAAAAAATAAGTAATGAATTTATAGAGCAGATATTTTTTTAACGACACTGAACAAACACATTTTTAAGAAATGAATAAAATTATAGACTAGTTTTTAGAAAACAAGTTTTTTGGTCACTATTTTTAAAACAGCAGAGCAGACTCATTATTTATTAAAACCTCCGTGCAGTATATAACAATTATTTACAAGAACACAGGATTAGATAAACCGGCTGCGGCAAAACATTTAATCACTTGAAGCAGATGTAAATATATGTAGGTCACTGGTGCACTTTCCAACTATTTCAGATCTAGAAAAACAATACGTTTCTGACACTGAGCACGCGACTAGCACTTAATTTCAAAATAAAACACATTTCATTACATCTAAATAGGTGAGGTCATCGTCAAAAGACGAAGTTCACTAAAAACTCCCAAGAATCTAATGTATCTACGGAATGTTCTATCGGGCTATCAAATATCACACACAAACAACATCTAAACTGAAACTAAAGTAAAAACCTACACTACACACAGTACAACAAAATATTTCATAACATTTCACGCGTAATTCGTGTATATTTGCTTCAATGAATTTAAAATAATAAGAAAATCACAGAGAACAACTGTACCCAAAAGTGTCTCACGGAAACTCTGACAGAAAAACAACCGGCTCAATGAAAAAGCTTTGCGTGCCGCGAAACATACATAGAAGTCTTGTCCAACATAAATAAGTCGGATTATCTGCAAGACTATTGCCAGCGCAGAGAATGACGTCAGCCGCCAAAGTGTAAAAACATTGATTTTGTTATTTTCACTATTAACGTTAACGCTTCGGTACAATTTATTAATATAAGATGTCTGTAATGTCATTAATTGTAATAATTACATTTATTTGACCACAATAAATTATTGTAATATGTTGTAAATATAGCAACATTTGAACCACTGACCTTGACAGTTGAAAAGGAAAAAAAAATTTAATTTCCGTTTTACTTAATTTACATTCCCGATGACGGATCCTTCAATCACTCAATCACTATTAAAAATACTAATCTCAATTTTATTCCATAATAAATTGGGTATCAAATATAATCATACGTATTACGTATATGTACGCAATCTGTTCTAAACCTTTTACTGACTTGGTATGCTTGTAACGCCATTCTTCATTCTTGGCATAGGTAGTAGGTCCTACCTAATGAAAGGAAAAGCTTAATTTACTCTTTATTCAAGTAACGCAATATCATTACGACTTCTAACCAAGTACTTTTCTAAATGCTTGTTTTCTTACGCAGCATGTATGCACTGTATAGTACAGACTACAATAGTTTTCCATGTAGCTTTCTATTCTACAGAAAACGCTAACATGGAAAAGATTTTAAGAACCATGTTAAGTTGGATATTATTGCGCTAAAATATTGCCTCTATGAGACACGATCACACGATTATTGTTTTAGGATAAATGTTAACCGTTTTTATGTATTTTCAAAAACTTCCGTAGTAATCGCATTTTGTAGGAAATGCGTTTTTTATACATCAACCGTTTGTTTGTTTGAGACTTTTTGAACTTAACTCTTGTATTAGGTTTTTGATTTCTATATGTAATACCTCATATTATTATCTGTACTCATATTTTCATGCAAATAAATGATTCTTATTCTTTACTTTTACATAGATATTTTTATTCTACGCTTATTTTATATTATTAAGTAGATTAATCTTATTACAACGAATAAAAACTAGTGTAAAGTAATAAAACCTACTGACCTTCGCACGTTTCCGATTATGGACGAAAATTACCAGCCGAAATGTCCAATGCTGTGTCAGTTAATTTTTCAACTACTTCGGTTTAAGGTTAACGCGTTTTGGCCTTTAATTTGAAGACAAGATTTTTAAATTAACGTATTTGGTAAAAAACTTAAATGACAGGTTTATAATAATATAAGGGACACATCTTTAAGTAACCACTTAGCATCGTTTGCTACTCCGAACTTGGAGCATTTTCTATTAAAAAATAGCAATAGTAACATTTTAGTCGAATTAGGTCAGTTTTGTAGTACAATCTTCGTCATCTCATGGACAATTACCATTGAATATAACATTTGGCATCCGACCAGACTTCCATACTCCATAGAGGTTGTAACGGGCACAAGGCCAGGATATAATGAAGTGGTAAATCTTTGTTCCTCAAAAACAAAGATGGTGCTATATTCTGTCAACATATATACGTATAGCTTAAATAGCTTTATTTTTTTCACAAGTTAAGGTCGATTTACACTAAACCCGTGAAATTCTATGCCCACCCAATAACATTATTTTAAACTATAAAGAATTTTAGAACGTTTACTGTAAATCGGCCATTACAAGTAAAATTGTGGTTCTAGAACGTCGTACCTGCATCGTAATAAAGTTACATTAGGTTCCTAATGAGTTATGTTTCAGAGCCGCGTCGAGCGACCCCAGCAAAGGCCAGGGTCTGGCAAAGGCAAGGACGGAAACGTGGTGCTTTTGCAAGTTCGACACATCCCTCTCCGGTAAAAGGGAGAGGCAATCCCGTTTTTTTACCTTTATACATACCCATCCCTCTTTCCCAGGGCGCAGAACGTCCAAGTGGTTATTTGAGTACATAATAAGTAATTAAATTAATTAACGAAATTAGGTACAGTAGGTGGAATGCGGTAAAATGCCTTGTTATTTAATAAACAACATTGTATAACGTGAATTCCTAACATGTTACATATTTTGAGATATAATTTTGGTATTTGCCACAAATTAATATTGAGGAAAAATGTATATACATAATGCAGTAATTTAAGACAGGTTGAAAATACTCCAAATACTTACATAAATATATTTTTTATGTAATTTTTATTATCTCTCGTGACTTACCAATTTGCTTAAGGCACTTAACCTGTTGTCCTACATTATTATACTATGTATTTTTATAGTATCGACGACCTCCGTGGTCGAGTGGCGTACGCACCGGTTTTCAAGGTGTCGCTAGCTCTGAGGTCCCGGGTTCGATCCCCGGACGGGTCAATGTAGAAAGTCACTTTTCTGCATTGCCTCGGGTCTGGGTGTTTGTGGTACCTTCGTTGTTTCAGAATTCCATAACACAAGTGCTAAATAGCTACTTACTTTGGGTTCAGAGCAATGTATGTGATGTTGTCCGCATTTATTTATTTATTTATAGTATGTAGGAAGTTGTTCTTTTTCAGTTAATATGAGTTCTTTTATGGACATCGCATGTAAACTCGACCTATTCGATCTATTTCCGGTCGTAGTCGATTGCTATTCTTTTAGACTATGAGGGTGAAAGAATAGAGACTGTCATTTGAAATATAGGTTGAGAGAAACCACTGTGGTCGAAAATATGGCCAACTACCAATAACTTAATTGTTAAATTTTACTGTAGCACCTATAACAAACTTAAAATGCTAATTGACTAAATAAATATAATGTTTGACTATAATATTGAAGTATTTGTGTCTTCCTAGTAAAGTCTACGGATGTGATCGGCTCAAAATAAAACACGTATTTTCACTATTTCCCATAGTTAACACACACCTCTGTGTATTGGCACGAGGCGGGAACAAACTATGGTTAAAAATAAACTCCCTTTTAATTTCGCTGGCATTCTTTACACGTGAATCGTGATGTCAAAGCCCTGTGTCTATGTTGCTAACCCTACGTGCGAAAGTGTCTGTCTGTCTGTTACGCTTTCATGTCTGAACGATATAACCGATTTTGATGAAATTTGGTCTGGATAACTCCAAGAAGGGTCATGGGCTATTAATAGCTAGTGTATTTTCGAATCTAAGTTAAATAAGGGCGTCGTCGGTTAATATAAGGAAAGCAATCCTACTTTCCAGATTTTAAACTATGTATGGGAAAAATTTAGTCCGTAAAAGGGTTACAAACAATTCATTAATCCATCTCCGTTCCTAAACACAGATTTTCCCTCTGAGGAGGTGCTTTTTACATGTTATGAGGGTTATTAAAAGGCTAGGCAGCGTATAATATAAAATATGTAATTGAATTCACGAAAAGAACTTACGCACCCACATAATATACCTGCGTTGTTATGTCATTCGTCTCTGGCATAAAAACGTGTGATAAGTAATTACATCAAACTTGCCGTAAACGAGTTAAAGTTCATTTGTTCTTTTTTATGTATAACTGGTTACGTTGCGAGCATTATAGTAGTAAGTAAGTAAACTAAGTTACTTAATAAAGTAGGTAATATAACATCTGGTATATAAATACATAATTGTTTTTGTTTAAACAGCCTGACGTGGAACAAATATTGTGGATCACTCATTTGTTCTATGCAGGGATCAAACCCACATCACGTCGTGTAGTGGTAGTTAATTCGGTAGCGGGCTAACATAACAAAAGAATTTTAGTTTAACATCAAAATATACTTTAAATATTAATATAAATTTTATTGTAGGTTGTTGACCTCGCGCGAAAGTGACCGAACGACCTTCTAACGAGAATGAAAGAGTGAATTCACTCTTTGTTTTAGTGAGGCAAACAATGTCAATGTCAGGCCATGGTTTTACGTCCTAGACCCACTGAGATTGATTGATAAGCCAGCAGTTTATACAGGTCCGAAATAATATACCCTCAATAGGTTTAAGTGAAAAAGAAAAAGTCGAGTCTTAGCAGAAAGTAACGAAATACTGAAAGCTGATCAGATAATTGAAGATTATCTCACAAACTTCTTTTGCGTAGCCTTTTTCGAAGAAACGGTCAGTTTCAGCTTCCAGTTTTACCGGATTTTACATGGAGCGACTATCTTTGGTCCACAAGCTATTTTATTGTGAAAAAAGTATTCCCTATTTAATTAATTATTTCATAAACAATATTATTAATTTATTCCAACTGATATCTTTTGTGTAATTCTTTACGCAAAGGTTCTTATATATATATGTTCTGTTTAAAAAATCTTTAACAGAAGCACTGCAAAGGTCGAAACATACGTTTACATAATTATTTCGTGTGTTTTCCAGATGTTTACGCGAAACTAAACAAAGTATATTTAAATTAGTAGCTAAGCGCTAATATATTCTAAAGAGTACATACGGTAACTCAGATCGGATTAACAAACAAAATGTTTAGGAGAAACGCTATTTAATTTATCACTTCCCGTCCTTAGAGTACTCAAAAGAAATTTGTTTACTGGGTACTTATTTAAATACTCTTTTCCCCAGGGGCTTGCTTCTAAGAATAAAATTCTTTAGGTAAAGTTTTGTGGATTTTGATTTTCGATTTGAAAGATTTTCTTTGCAATGCAAAGACTTCGCATCAAAATTGTTGACGAATGTTTGCAGAAAAGAGATTCACGATGCCTTTCCCAACTATGTACAATGAAAAAAAAGGATTTCCCCAATAAAAACTATCTCACTGAATAAAAGTTAAAGTGACTCATCTCGCGTGGGGGCTTATCAAATCAACTTACGATCTGGCTCTTAATCATCGACGTCACAGAATGATTCAGACTCCTTAAAAATTACCGCAAAACCCAAATTAGTCATACGTAATAACTAACTTTAACGTATTGTTTGTAAATGATATCAAAGTACAGTATACCCCAAAACTACGGTCATCAGAGCTTTTAAAAATCAACCTTATTCTTTTGCCGTAAGGACGATCTCTATGTCTAGATTTTACGATTAATGTGTGAGCCAATGTACGCTTGTGAGACTATGTGTAAATAGTAATTAGTGTTATTATTTGTTCCTGAGCAATCAAAGTGATTAAACATTTACGCGAATAGTTCATGATGTTGAGTGGTCTACTCATAGTTCGAGTACCTACTTATGCTATGGGTCAACAAAATGAATCATGCTATTTCAGACGGTTAATAGCACGTTTGTTATTGTTTTTTACTAAGTCATAATATATTCATATATTTATATACTGATATTCATAATGCTGGCCAAAAGCTTCATATAGACGAAATGAAAAGTTGATCAGCGGGCTTTCTTAGATTAGACTCAAAATTAAGTTTGGATTTTGATCAAAGCCTTCCTATTGTATATTTAACATCTTTATTCTTAACAACCTTTATAAAACCACTAAAATAATCTAATTCTGATTCTGAATATACCAAAGTAGAATCAGAATAGACAAAAAGAGAACCAAAATCGCTTCATTCGCGATTGCAACAACGGAATCAATAAGGAAGTCTAACTCACAATGATTTTCCGATTCTGATCTAGGGTTTTTAGAGCATTACGTCATCAACTAATTTCATTTACGTCCTAACCGATTTGATTTCCATCTGTTGAATGAACATCATGAATTGTAAATGTCTAAACATTTTAGCTCTGACTCTGACGTGCATCGGGTAACGAGAGTGCAAATTAATTTGTTCTGTGGTGCAAATATGTATACGATGGTTAGGCGGAACTTTGTTTTTGGTCTTAATATAGAAAGATATAGGATACACTAAAGTAAATAAGGTACTTATTAATCAAAGGTCACAATAGGCTCTCAGCTTTAGTAACCAATTTAATTAACATTTGAATATACAGGGTGTTAAGAATCCCCTGTCCGATCCGTTAATGTGTTGTTAGGTATCTATATCTGATTACATTAATGTCAAAAAAAATTGGAAAAAGCGGAAAAAAAATTATAACCAAAAAAAAAATGATTTTCTCTAAAGTCGAGAGAGAGCTTCGATGGTCACAGGGGCTGGGCAAATAATCATACAAAAGCCCGCCAATAATACCGACGAGAATGGTGGTGTAATTTTTGAATTAACTTCAAATTTAGGGAATTTTGCGACAAAAAATGGTTATTTCTAAATTCATTATTATTGTTACAATTATAAATATTCCAAATTTAATATTTTATTTGGGCTTGTAATTATGAGCCCCAATCACCCTTTCGGTTCGGACAGGGGTTTCTTAACACCCTGTATAGGTAACTATTTAACAGTCGAGTTTGTATTCTTTTATATATGTAATTGCAAAGATGGTCATCTGGATATAGTCAAGTTTTGTCCATGTTTTTAAAAAAATATATTTAATGCTTGTATACTCCTGTATTTATTTATAGCTCGTATTGAACCCGTTTCCAAAAGGGTAGGACGATGACCTTCGGACAAAGTGCAAGTAGACATACAGACTTGAGAGTTTAAGGTCGAAAACCTTTTGTGTTCGACCAAAAAACGATGAATCGAAATTAGAATAAAATGCTTTTTTAAGCCATAATCATCGATTTACTTTTAACTCGCCTTTATTTTCAAAATAAGAGAAAAGTGGTCTACTTGTTTTATTAGTAGATACCTCTATAATTTTTTTGTATTGCAAAGTTAGATCAAACCTGTCTGGTTTACAAATTATTGTAAATAGTAATTAAGAAAGTCATATTCCAAATATGACTGTTAAAACATCAAAGATCATTAGTCAAAATAATAAATTACTGAAAGAATACAACAAACTACGTGTTTTGTTAGCAGTTCATACCAACGATAATATGAGGTCGTTGTCATACGCACGTGTGAAAATCTCGAGTAAAGTCATTTTACGAGATACGCAGACATAAAAACAGAGCTCTTGCCAACAGGAAACTGTTAAGATTTTAGTATTTTCACTTGTCATTTCCATGTTTTAGTACAAAGAACATTTATCCAGAAACATATTTAAGGTTTAGTAGTTTTGCTAGGCTTTATTTTGATGACTCTGCGTATTTATTACTGATCGCAGAGCGTCTGGATGTTTGGCAAATGCAATGTAGGCTTTTGAACACACCTAATATTTAATAGACAACAGGAACAACTTGTAAGATGCTATTTTGAGCAGAGGAGAAAAACAGTTGATTGATAGATATAATAAACATTACATCCTTTAATACATTGACACAATACTATATTCTATATCACTGCAATATCTAACCGCTATATCATTCCTACAAATTGCAAACCCAAATATAGATTTTACAGCATCGTTAAGATATACGCCAAAACCAATAAACATCAAAGTACTCACCACCGCATTCACATTGACTGAGGCACAAGCTTCTTCAATCACTTCTTCCACTGCCCCACTCTCGTACTCTTCAGCAGGCAAAGCAGGGTACAAACGCATGTTTGTACTGAACATACTGTCTTCCACAGTAGGCAGCTTAGGGTACAGACTTCCATTCCCAACATTATCAAGAAGTGGCTCCGTTCCTTCTCCTTTCTCTCCTCTGAGGAAACCTCTCACTGCAGCAGCTGCAGTCGACGGCCGATGCCAACCCCAACCATTCGCCTTGAAATTCTTAGGATAGTAATTTAACAACGACATTTTCACTCAACTTTTCAATACACTCGCGCACTGATTCACGAAAATAAGCGTCTACACTTCACGGCGTTTGGATGTAGAATGGTTTTGTTTGTTTATATACGAAAGTAAATCTGTAACAAAGAGAGTTTCCTTGTTAGTGGTTTGATCAGTTTCCTCCTAATTTTCAGTTATCTGGGAATTGGTGAATAAGATATGTTTCAGAAGTTGTGAAATAGATTTTGTATAATCTATGGACAGTTTATAGGCTATCAATTTAGTACCTATGACGATTTTATACTGAAATAAATTTTGTATAGCCTATGTTAGGCTGTCACTTTATGCAGTCGCAAATACTATAAACTTTGGCTTATCTATGTGTCTACTTTAGTTAATTTTATCATTATTTACAATGCAAATTAATAGTGCTAAGAATTCGCAAAACATGGTTCTTGTTCCCTAATCTGATTATCTGTCAAAGGGTAGATAATCATTGTACCATATAATTATTCGGTATTCCTGTCTTTTTGTCCATTGTTTTATCAATTTATTTAACAATAACTTGACCGTAAAGTCTAACAAAGGCATTTATATAAACCTAAGCCGTTTGGTACAGACCGATGCATTGTTTAGTGATTGGCCCGAATCGTATGAATAAGACAACAATGACCTTGCTGTTTTATCAATCGTGACCCATAATTATAATCATTACGTCACAATACTACAATATTCAACCAACAGAACTTTAAAATAACACTGCTATGATGCTATAACCATGACAAACACACACCTATAATTCGGCCGCTGAGAGAATGCGTTCCTGACATATGTCAGTTGGTTAGTTTAATTGGTACTTGATTTTGAAATTAAGTATTTATCCCATGTCGATGCTCCTTCTCTATATGGGAAGAAGCCTGTGCCCAGCAGTGGGACGCTTATAGGCCGGTTTATTTATTATCATGTAAGGATCCTAGTAGGTATTGTACAAAGAAGTTCAACCAATGTAGTGATTAGATTTTTAGAAATTTCAATTTGCAGAAACATGATGCATAGGTACACCTATACCAGAAATATATGGTTTTAAATAATGCCCATCCCTTGCTAGTTTAGCCTTACTTATAACAAGATAGCTGTACATTTTGATAGCGTTTTTTACTACGGTTTTTTATTTTAGGTGCGTACAAATGTGGGTCGAGTCCTTGCGTGAAAAGCTAAGGAGTGGTAAGTAAAGATTTACATTTAGGTGACAAATCTAAACTAAATAAATAAATAAAATAAAATAATAAATAAATAAATGCGGACAACATCACATACATTGCTCTGAACCCAAAGTAAGTAGCTAAAGCACTTGTGTTATGGAATTCAGAAACAACGAAGGTACCACATACACCCAGACCCGAGGCAGTGTAGAAAAGTTGGTTTTTACATTGACCCGTCCGGGGATCGAACCCGGGACCTCAGAGCTAGCGACACCTTGAAACCGGTGCGTACGCCACTCGACCACGGAGGTCGTCAGAAATGATTATGTCAGCTAAGTACTAATATTAGAGCTAGGATACCTTTAGGTGTTTATATATGTGTATTTAAGTTACTGGATGTTCCAGGAAATGGAAGGAGACACGAGAGAAATTCGGCGATTTGTGGATGAAAACGAAGATTTGTCATGCAGGAGACAATAATGAGAAAGGTATTGGTGTTTTCAACATGTAATTAACCAGGTAATTTCAAAGGTTAGATACTTAATAAATAGATACATCAGTGATAGATAGAGCTATCTAATTGTAGAGCGCTATCTCTTTCTGTTGTTTAGTGCCGTTGGGGCCCTTGACACCCCGGACAAGAATATTGTGGTGTCCATTTAAGGAAATGAGATACAAGTGTTAATTATTTTGCTGAACCAATGTGCTATCTGAGGTTTACGCGACGTTAGACACTAATATAAAACTACTTTTAACGGATTCCATCACAGTACATATTTAGGTATTATTATTACGTATTCAGCAAGCGTATGCGCAGTGTGGTCAGGATCAACTCTCGCTATATGCCTAAGGCACATTATTTAATATTTTATGCTAGAGTGGCCTGTTGGTGTAGTGGTTAGTGACTTTGACTGCTACACCGGTGGCCGTGGGTATGATAACCACTAATGAAAAATCTTTGCGTGATGAGCATGATCCCCTGTTTTATTTGTGCAACACGGGAGGCAGGAGGCTTAAGATCTAACGCCCCCCTCCTTAAACCTAACTGCTGTAGTTAACAGTCATGATTTAAACGTCAGCGACTGAAAAAAAGAATGGAATTAGCGGAATAATTATGAGTCAACTAATTCGGCTGGTTTATTTATGGAACTTACGGTTAATATTCGACAGCAGTTAGGATCTAAATAAGGGAATCTTGTATACAGATGATTCAGGACGGGTCAATGTGCGTAAATGTATTTCTGGCTCTTTAAGATTAAATTAGTTAGGAAAAAGTTTGTGGTTATTGTCAAGTCGTTTATCAATTAGTGTCCGCTTCCAGTCTTTCACTGGATTCAGTTGAATACCAGTTTGCTAAAAAAAGAGCGATGTACATTAGTGTAACTACATAGAAGTAACATAGTTTCTAACTGTAAAACACTTTCCGCTAATCTTTATTATTGAGTATCAATAATAAAGATTAGCGGAAAGTGTACATAGTTTTGAATATAACTTTGGAATGAATGTACACAAAGAGAACCTTGACCTCCTAATTGATTTTTACAATCAATTAGGAGGTCAAGGTTCTCTTTGTGAAAGTCATGGTATAGCTGGCCAATCTTATCAGATTTATATAGGCCTAGTCCCGCACAAAATTACCCATAAATATGATATCAAAAGAATTTGCACTCTGAAATAGGTTGGTCATCTATAAAACAATCAAATTTCACTTATTATAAAACAAAGTCGCTCCCGCTGTATGTCAGCTTAGATAATTAAAGTTACGAAACTTATTTAAATGCAGTTTTCAGCTATAGAAAAAGTGATTCATAGGAAGATTTACATGTTTAATTATACGTAGGTATACTTTAGTGCATTGCACCCGTGACAAGCCCAGACGGTTTGCTAAAAGTTTGTCCCCGAGAGAAAAGTAAGACGCAACAAAATAATAACAATAAATTTAATATTTTAACAAGTGCTTTAGAATAATTAATATAAATCCGAACTTATTTAATTACAGTACAAACTAATTAGTTTGTAGTGGGCGCGGATAGGTGTGTTCACGAAATAAAAGGGACGAATTAGGCCGCTCCCGTCAAACATGGCGTCACGGCGAGTCGCGACCTCCTTGCTAGTACAAGGGTACATTCGCTTTAATTAACGTGGATAATAGCTTCAGTTTATGGCTCTATGGGGAGTTTGTAGAGTTAGCCTGCTGCTTCAATTGCATAAATGAAAATGTAGAATAACGAGTAGAAATATGAAGGCTTTCATCTTGCTTTAGATGTCTACCTATAGTAGCAGTACGTAATTCTAACAATGTTGACAAAAAAAACATGACCTTAGTACATAGTAGGAAAATTTTACCGAAGTTCTACACATTTTTTCGTGAGACAGATTTTCAATCTGCAACTGCAGTGAAAGAAATCGCAACTTATAAAGAGATACCCAAAAATTTCATGGATAAATATGAAATAACTTAAAAGCTGCCTCATTATTTAATTAATAAACAAAGGATAGTAAATGGTCCCAGTTGGCTCAAATTATTTAGGTTAACTGGCTATTTGCCCTTCGCATTGTAGGGCTTTGGGGAAATTCGACAAATTGTAATGGCAAATATAAGCATCACCCCACAATAACAACTTCAAGACAAGTTTTGAAGATGCGCTTTCGACTTGAAACACTCGAGTCGTACTGTTCCATTTGACAGCAACTTAACCGCCAAAGGCAAGCAGAAAAACAATGTACAAAACCTTAGGTAATAGTATCTGGACTTTTAGCTAATGCAATGTAATTTTACAAGAATCTTCCTACTCGTTGATAATAGCTTAAATTTTGCAAATGGTAATCTAATTCTATAAGAGACTTCGCATTCCCACAGACACGCTTCACGTATGTACGTACACCTGTTGCAAACACTTGCACTAGGCTAACCTAAGCCGGCCTTAAACAATGACGTCATTTAATCGTTGAAGGCATTTACTAGAACTTACTAGTTTTATAATCTTAGACGCCAGACGTGCTTAGAATTATAATCTGAACGCGTCATCAGATCATAACCTCTGATTCACACTGCACAGTGACGTATCTTATCTTATCGATAAATGATCTTACTATGACTATCTGTCGATGAACTGGCTATACGGTAACGTCACTAGTCCGTGACTTCAATAGGCTAGATTGACAATCGTTTCATTGCAGAATAGGTTGCTTGTAGAATATTGGAATTTGTATTTTGTTGTGTGTTATTAGAACCGTGTCCAAATAAAAAGTACTGATGAATTAGGTACTTACCTAAATAATAAATAATTGGCTAATTTAATAGAGCATTAAACTCCATTGTGTATTGGTTAACAGCTGTTAAAAGTAAAACATAAAGAGATTGCTTTTAAAAAGGAAAATAATCCCTTTTGACAGTTAAATTTAGGTTTCAAGTAAGAACATAAATATTTCCCAGCGTGACATGACATATAAAAATAGGTATTGCATATAATATGGTGTATTAACATAATATTATTATAACATATTGCTAGGTACAATAGCTACAGAACTACTAATAATTCAAAAGTTTTCCGTTTCCTCCCGCTCTGTGGCTTTTATTGGAGTCAATCTTATTAATATAACAAGCACTATGCATACTTATATATACATAATACTTATACTATAAATGGCAAAATAATCAAAGACAGTCATTCACGGTTTCACGACAAATTCAAGCAAGGAAGAAAAAGGTAAGTCTGTTTTGGAAGCCGGGTCGGACCAACAAATAAATGAAATGAAATTGAAAAACTGGCCAAGTGCAAGTCGGACTCGCGCACGAAGGGTTCCGTACCACCGTCGTATGAGAGCCCCCCTTAAATATTCATTTTATGTGGTTTTTAGTATTTGTTGTTATAGCGGCAACGGAAATACATCATTTGTGAAAATTTCAGCTTTCTAGCTATCACGGTTTATGAGATACAGCCTGGAGACAGACAGACGGACAGACAGACAGCGGAGTCTTAGTAATAGGGTCCCGTTTTACCCTTTGGGTACGGAACCCTAAAAACTAACTAACTTTATAAACATAACAATTATGTAACGTTCCTGCATGTTACCTTTTAAATAAGTGGTTCACGCAGGACGGGTCAAACATAATTATTATTTTCTTATAAGTTATCTACATTCAAAGGTCGTCAAACATTGTTCTCGCGTAAAATAATATAGTATTGTTCGATTTTAACTACCCATGAAGTGTAACCATTATAATAAAAGGAAATACTGGCGCCATGTAGTTTAAACGATATTCTAGTTATATTATTTATATATTTAGCTAAACGGGGACGCGGCAGACAACAAAAAATATGGCGGGACAAACTGGATGTCTTCCTTGGGAATAGGCAGACAGAAGAACAACAAAAGACTGGGGCCGCTGGAAATAATGGAGGGAGGCCTTTACCCACTAGTTGGACAGTTCAGGATGTGAAGAATAATATAATATATTCAGTTATTCTGTGGCTATAAGTTTTAAAAATACGTCATAAAAATGTTTCTGATTGTATGTTTTTCAAAAAGACATATGATTTTGTGTATCTGGCTCGTGTGTTTGTCTTACTTAGACAAATAGTATAAACACTAAACATATATAACTATATCACCATTGCTTATTCAGATTCCTTTTCTGTACAGGAGATTTTGCCCTGTTTTTGTTTGCATAATTAAGCGGACATTACAAGTAGTGAATAATATATGCTGTAGGAAATGAACTGCATAGTTTGATCATGCAAATAATGTGCAAATGAAGCCCTACTATAGTCTCACTTGTATGAGTCACGTTAGAAAACACGCTGGTCCATTATCTAATCAACTATAAGTAACTTGAGAATGCTTAGCGATCCCGTAGCTCTGGTATAGGCAAGGACGGGACCGGGGTGTGTTTAGACGGTGCAAGTCTGACAACCACGCGTCGTGCAATGGACGTAAGTTGAAGTCATTCGATTTACACCCCATAAATAAAAACAAAAGATAACAAGACCAGAATGGGCCGAGTAAAAACTTTGTTCATCTAGCTACAGAGCATACAGGTGAAAACTAAACAAAAGCGGGATGCGACTAATCAGCCAATCTAGTGAACGAATGCGGCTGACCCCCTCTTGCTGGAGTAACAGTTTGTCGAATGGCCTTCAAATGTGACTGCCGCGCAGCCTCGGTCAAGTTCAGACCGAAAAAGTTTCAGACAACGATGTAGTTAGTTACCTAGATGTAAATGATATAGGTACATTATTAAGGCTCTACATGTTTAAATTATTTCTAGTTACATTTATTTAAGCTGGTTTTGCTTTTCGCGTCAGTAGGTAAAGCATGTTCTCTGTATTTAATAATAATCTAAACGTGGTAAAATAGTAATTTTCATTAGTCATCTTTACAAAGTAAAGTTATTACAACTATTTTTTTTAGTAATCTAGTCTAGCCACAAATAGGAGATGAAGGAATCGAAACTGATTTGACTACCCAGTTTTCCGAACCGAACTTGGAACACACAGAACATAAACCCAAACTGTTAACAACTGCGCGCAATTACTATTACTACTAAGCGTACCTATTTAGTGCATTAAGATTACAGTGAAGTCACACTTTGACAAGTACGTTTATAGATAAAAATACCGGCAATAAATAGGGCTTACATTTAGTGCATTACGCGATAAGATTTTTTAACAGCAATAACATGAGGTAACAATCAAATTAAGGATAATGATAAGTTTTATCTTAAAAACAATTAGGTAAGTTAGATTTAAATATAAAAATTAACGCAAATAAGTTAAGTTTTTGAAACTTATTGTTGTCGTCACGTGCAAGACATTCATAGTTCACTTGTTTACTTCAGGGACATCAAACAAAAACAGATGGTGTTTAGTTAATATTTGACATAAAGGCACACAATATCTAGCACACATTTATTTCAAATATCCTTAAATTAAACTTAATGAAGTTCTAATGACTCATTATAAACTAAACAGCATTAATATAAGTAACATTATAAATATTCGCAAAATAGACTTACCACCTTTCACTCCGACCGCTATGAATGTGAACTGTGAATGATTTCCTTGAATGAACCGGAATAAAATTTTGAACTGAATGATCTCAGAATATTCATTCATGTCAATTGTCTTTCGTCTAGAAACGTACCATGTTACAGAACTTTACAAAAAATAAAACTTTTTAGATAATTCCTAATGTAAATAATGAAATTGGACAAGTAAGCACTTTTGATATTATGCTCTAAATAATAATATAGTAAAAATATAGAAATTGCTATTCAGTACAGATTGCACATTGGGTAAAAGTGTAAAGTAAAAAGTATAACTATTTCTGAACGGCGCACTGCGATAACTGTCAATGTCATTTGTTAAACTGGTGGACGCACGTGTTTTTATTATTGATAAGGAATAGATAGAAATTAAAATGAAAGTATTATCAGAAGAACGGACGCGAATTTTATTTGAAAAGTTAACAAAATAGTGAGTATTATTTAAAACTTTAGTGAGACTTAAACATGTTATTCATTATTTATAAATCACTTGTTGAACCTCTCGTCGGCGTGTTGCTAAACATGGTTTATTGTCAATAGTTCATATTATAACCTCTTAGTATACAATTATATCCATAAAATTGTATACAAACTGTCATAATCCTATATTTTAGTGCTGCATAGACCTTGAAACTTATAAGTTGTACCTCAACACTGTATTTTACGTTTCAGTATCGGAGTCAACGTGAAACTTCTAATTGACCGACCGGACGGCACATACTGCTTTAGAGAAAAGAAAGACCGTGTCTACTACATATCTGAGCGTCTCCTACATTTAGCTCAAACAATAAAGCCTGATAACCTAATATCGGCTGGGACATGTTTCGGAAAATTCACAAAAACGAATAAATTCAGACTGCATATAACTGCGTTGACGTATATAGCTCCGTACGCGCCTTACAAGATATGGGTGAAGCCGTCATCTGAACAACAGTTCTTATATGGACATCATATTATTAAGAGCGGTAAGAAAATGTTGTTATCTTTTGTGCGGACTATGTTTCTACTTGATTGCACTCCAATGTGTGAAAAAGGTGACAAAATTATTGTTATCATTTAAATTGCCACAATCATCAACTATTCTTTGAACAATTAATTTTCTACTATGTGTATGATTTGGTGTTTTAAGTGCCTACAAACTACTTATTTGTGGCTCTATTTTGCTAATAACAAAACATGAAGTTGCGATCAAAATATTTAATGATGTTTCATATAAATACAAAATTGAACATTTATCACTTCTACAAACTCTGAAGTTAACTTTATCTTATTTCAGGTCTAGGCCGTATAACAGAGAACACACCAAAACATCATGGAGTAGTTGTCCACACAATGTCAGATATCCCCATAGGTTTTGGAGTAGCGGCTCGGACAACCGCTGAGTGCAGACATGCTGACCCCCTCGCGACCATAGTATTCCATCAAGCCGATGTGGGAGAGTACATACGCTCTGAAGATACACTTACATAGATAATAAATAGATTTTACAGTACTATTATGTGTTTTTTTTTCTTATTTCTTTATTTTTTGTGATTTTTATCAGTGAATGAATACAGAATCATCATAAACGCATAATGGTTAAATTGAGTTAAGAAATTAAATTAAAAAATATGTTTAATTATCTATTTGAATATGAGATGAAGCTGCATGAAATAATATTGTGAAATAATCAGTATAAAATGGTAAAAGATTTTTCGTTGATGCCAAACTTCAGTTAGATTAACGTCATCTAGTAAAGTATACTGTAAAAAACTAAACATTCATCAGGTATGAATTTTGCCTAGTTTATGACAAGTATACTAGATGGCGCTGTCATAAAAATTTATGGCCCAAACTTATCTCAAGCGGCCAGGATCATAATATTATTTTATTTATATTTTATGTGCCTATTTACGTCAAGATGAAGATGATTAATAGTAAACGTTCATAACTAGTTTTATCATAAGTGAGTAGTTGTGGTATAAGATATCGTAAAGCCAAAGATTTATGTTACTTTTGCCGGGAAAACGAATGAGTTTTTTTTTCTGCATTTCATTGGGCAGCCTTTAATAATTGAACCATTACATAAACTGCTTACTTGAGATGCACTTATTTACTACATTTTAATTTCTTGATTTTCGTTAAGAAATAAAAAACAGCCATCAGATACAAATGCATAACACTTTTATGTGCCATCAAAATCAGGTACTTTCAGTTTATAAGTACCATCTTCTTAATTATAAATAAGCGCTTAACATCATACTCGTAAATAAGAGGCATCTTAGTTTTGAACTAGAAGCTGAGATTAGGTAGCTCGTTATTAGCTTGTATGAGCGCTCAAACCAGCTCTAGGTACAGCTCGATAAAACTAAGCTGCATATAATAATAGGAAAATACCCCATGCGTTAGTAATTGTTACATGGTATTAACAAGCCTTGAATTAGGTACTTATAGTGAGAAGTACCTAAATAAAAACTTAAATAAAAGAGGCAAGTAGGTACCTTACTGTGTTAAAAAATATAATATGTAAACCAGTATTTAGTTCGGGAGCTTGGGAAAAGTTAGACAGAACAACATCTAGAAATTAGCGAACACAAAACAGATAAATTTACTTTAAAATTATCTTTTTCATTCCTTTACCTTCCTAAAACAATTTTAAATAATACTCTTCCGGCAGTACTCTTGAATTTTTAATTACCAAGACATAAGACAGACAAGAACACTTTCCATTAAACTCACCTTAAAGGTACCTTTATTACTGCCTATCTTAAAGTATAATAGCATTTTAAGGGTCTGTCCCAAAAACAAAAAGGGACCTCTCAACAGCCACGTCACATAAAAGCCTTATTTAGTACACCACCTATTTATTACAAAGGGATTGGTTTAAATAAGATTATAGGAGATAATTAAAGGGATTATATTGGATTTGTTGTGCGTTGTTGAGTGTATAAAGGTAATCAATTAATATCAAGTATCTACAATATAGCTTGTTCGGTACATAATTAGCTCGAGAATAATGTAGACTGCCTTAGCTATTGGTATATATTTTAAAAGTCACCTACTATAGAGTTTGTTCGCACATTCTTTACAATACGAATCAATTGGAATACTCAGAAGTTCTGTTAAAATTATGTAAATAATTATAAAAAACAGATATGTTTTTTATTGCGTTAATAATATATTTATTAATTGCAACGAGCTTAGGTAGCACAAATATTTGTCAACAACGGACATTGGTAGAACCCCACACTAGATAATTTAATTTTTCTGTAAAAAACATTTCAGTTATATAGTATACTTATATATATATATATATATATATATATAGCAGTATACACAAAGAATACTCAGACTCAGATTGAACATTGGAGATCTTACATAAATATTTATTAATGGTTTTTTTTTTAATTCTTATATCATCATCTTCCTGCCCTCTTCCACATTATTTGTGGTCGGCGCAATGCGTATCAGCAGCCATTCATCTTTACTACTCGTCATCTCAGCATACTCCATTCTTTCTAAACTTTTGTTTAAATATTACTCAAATACTTATACTTTTTATATACCGTGTAGATAAGTTTCCACAATCTTTTTATAATTATAAGGCTATACTTATTATACATAATAGTAAGATAGGGCCGTTCGAGATAGGGCTTTAAGCAGTGGTTTACGACCCAAAGGGTGTAGGGATTTAAGCTCGGGACCCAAGCTTATCAGGAACGAAACGGACCTCTTTTTTGATAAAACTTGCTCTATTAATAGTACGTCAATCATTCTGTGTAACCTTTTTGGGATTTATATAATTTTCAAACTAAACTATTTTATTTTATAATATTTGTCACACGTACTCGTAAGTTCCAAATATAATAAAATACTAAAAGGCAAATATTCCAAAATCACTTTACAGAAAAGTAATATGCTCAACAATTTCATTCTTTTTTCAAATTAACTCTTTATCCACGATATACTTTAGAAGCAATTCAAATGTTGAACACGTAACCAGTGTTCCTAATATGATAATATCGTGAAGACAACGCGATTTAACGATTTATCGATAACTGTTGGCACGTGCCTAAAAAACTTAGCGATTCTACCATCGATTTGAGAACCGATTATTGGAATCGAGTAGAAGCTCCCAATAGTCGTATTATGTTTCGTTGTAGAGTTGGGACGTGACACGACCGTCAAACGTCTAGAGGTCAATTTTGGATCTATGCTTGATCTATGGTAGGATTATTTTTTTCTGCGTTCCAAGAAAATCAGGCAATAACAGCGTTGGGATATCAATTCCCAAAACGATTGTCTCGGATATCGAAATATTGGCGCAAACGAAATGGTACCCAGAATTGTTACGATCAGAATTTTCTTCTTATTGCTTCTTAATTAATAATCTCAAGGAAAATAAATTATAGTTAATTACTAATTGAAGAGCTGTTTTAAGCAGTGACTTAGTGGAGAAAAAAAAACCTTCCACCTGGCATTTAAAGAGTAAGTATTTTATAGAGCAATATGTATTTCATTCGAAATTCCAAAATCCTCAAATAAAACTGGCAGTACATAAAAGAAAAAAAAAGATCGTTAACCTTTTTTTGTATAAAGAACAATTGACGTCACTTTCTCTTGACAGCAACAGCGTAAACAAAAACAATATGTCGAAGTTTGTCTAAGTTATTATTTCTCGTATCTATTTACGCAGTAGCCAGTGCGGGCGGTTTAATTAAAACTCCATCGATGTTAGATAACGCGGTGCGCTGTTATTCCCTTGCCTAAGGTTACTGAAGTTTGACGGGCGACAGAGATCTACGAATGAGTATCGTGTTACAGGTCAAGGAAAAGTTCGCTTCGTTAATAATCTTCAGCAATTATTAGATTTTTTACGTTTATGCGAATGTTAGACATCGAAATAAAAGTACTTTGTACGATTATGTCGCAGTTAATTTTATGTTTTATGTCCCGACGTTTCCACACCTTTTCAGATATCTGAGGTATCATGGTCACGGGCAGACAGACGTGAAAAGAAAAATAAGCTGTAAGCAATAAAATTGAACATAATATATACCGTGATATACCCTAAATAACCTTAAATATATCAGAAACTAGGTGTCTTATCTAAAGCACAAATGTGATTGAAAGGTGATCTAAAGCACAGACTGGATATAAAAATATTTAGTCTGTCACTTAGTAAAAACATGTTTTTTTTTTTTCAATATATGAATCATAGAGTGGGGGACTAATTATGTTATGCTATTGCACAAAACGTGGAATTATGACGTCAGCAGACACGCCTTGCTTTTTTAGCTATGAATAAAAAAGTATATCTACTACTGGACGCCGGAAGGACGACCGTGGCGAAGGTGGTGTGATGATCTATTCAGTTATGCGGGGCGCACGTGGACAGAAATCACAAAAAACAGAGAGGTTAGGCAGAAGAAAAAGGCCTTTGCCCAGCAGCGGGATCTGACGTAGGCAAATAAAAAAAAACATATCTACTACATTATGCAAGTACCACCTTCATTCTTTCTCTATTCCGTACCGTAAAGTTTCTCTCTGGATCGACCAAAGTAGTAAACTTGCGGGTTATTATCCGGTGAGCTAGGTCTAGCCCGCTTTATTCGAGCTAGATCTAAAGACCTATCCCAGTAGTGTCCTGTGTTATGAAGTGTTAATACCTTCACTTTCTTTGAGATGTTGTAAAGTATTTGATACGAATCACCCCTTTCCTACCGACTTCAAAAGGAGGAGGTTGTCAATTCGTCTGTATGTCTTTGGAAATACTACACCGTCTATTTTTTGCCATCGAAATATCGTAAAATAAATAATGTACAACTTATAATAATGTATTTATTAAATTCAACAATCTTAACCACAAGAATCAAGTATAATTTTAATTAATATTCTAGAAATTCTTGGATTCATCATCTTACTAGCCTTTTCCCAATTAAGTTGGGGGCAGCTTCTTCAAAAGCTCTTGAATTATATATCAATAAAACCGATCATTTAATTGCAGTCGGGAGACGGTTACTTGGAACAATTAATTACAGGTCCCCCGACTGCAATTAAATGATCGGTTAATTACAAATATATGACTTGTTTTTAATTTTTTAGTTTACTTTTTTAATATTTTTTTGACATGGCAGGCGTGTTTTTTATTTTTTATCATTATTATTTTTTTTATTTAATACCTTTTAGTGAACAACACAAAAACATGACACAACACAAAAAAATCGTTCGGAACCCTTTGCAGGCGATTTCGACTCACACTTGACCATTTTTTAATGTCCACATAGCCTATGTCACTCGGGATAACTCAAAGCTTCTAAAGATACCACAAACATTGAAATCGGTCAAGCCTTTTAGAAGTTATGGTGGAATAAAGAAACTCACAAACATACATACATATATGAACCCTGAAAACATAACACTCCTTTTTGGGCAGTCGTGTAAAAAGGTAAATAAATACGAAAATACATAATAATATATATCCGATGACAAAAAAGTCTAAAAATAAATGGATCGTATGCCAAAAATACGTTCAATCAATTTAACCCATTCTCCAAAGAGCGACATTTCGCTTCGGGATACATTTGGGGAACAAAAAAAGTCACTTTTTCCCAACCCTTTTTGTATGCATCAACGACTGGCAAAGTGATTTAAGTCTATCGTACCCGTCAAGTGTGAAATTAGGATGATATCGATAGGTTATAGCTCTTTTATAAAGAAAATCTGCGCTGCGAAGCTAGGTAATCCAAATCCATACTAATATTGAAATGATGAAAGTATTTGTCTGTTTGTTACGCTTTCACGACTTAACAGTAGAACGGATTTTGGTGAAATTTTGCAAGTATGTATTTTAAGACTCAAGAAAGGACATAGGCTGTTATTTGACGGGATAACTGACTTCCACGCGGGCGGACCCGCGGATAAAAGCTAGTATTATAAAGACTGGCGCGAGATTAGTTTATAGATCAAAGCTTTTGTCAGTGTTTGTCGACTAGACAGTAAGTAATAGTAGGTAAGTAGATACTGAATTTACTACAAGGTTAGAGGATTATTTTTATATACAAAGAAAAAAGAGTAATATATACAATAAATACCGAAAGTAATCTTGTCTTAAGTTTCTAAATATATAGTTTATAAGGCTTGTCCTTACTTCATACTTTTTTCAAATATGGGGATACATGATACTAAGATTTGCAAGGGTATCGGAAAACAAGGAAACTTTGTCATCAAAGCTTTTACTTTTTGATGTGAATACTTTTTTTAATATAAGTATATAGCTAGAAGATATCACCTACTTGGGACCCGATAATTCACAAACTCAAAATCAAACCCAAGAGCAGCGCTGCAAGACCTCAAGACACAGTGAGCTCATATTGCGTAGGCCGGAACACAAATAATAATAAAAATATGAAGGTAGAACGAGCAACATCAATAGTCAAGACGAACACCACCTGTCTGCCCGTGACCATGATACCTGCAAAGGTGTCGAAACGTCGGGACCTAAAATCTAAATACAAACCGCGATAAAATCACTAATATAAGTATATACTTGACTACATTATAAAGACATTTTGCTTTGCTACCTGTACCTACTTGTGTACCAAAAAGTAGGTATTCTTCATTGATATATTAAAAGGAGGAAGATACGTTACGCGCTAACATTGCAATCAAAAAACCTGGACTCGGTCATCACAGTCGCACACCTACAGTCACTGATAGACAAGGACAGAGTTATGAGCCGGCGCTGTCGTGCGAGCGAAATCGCATTAGCCGCCGAACGTTGCCGAATGTTTACGATGTTTGTAAGATCGATCTCGCTCTCACAAACATGGCGAAGCAAACATTAAATATTATTGTAATTTTCAACAAATTAACATTTTTGGCTGTACTAACGAGTGGTAAGTAATCCCATGTGTCTGATTTTTCTTCCTTGTATTATTGAAACACTGTTTAGCTGCACAAGAAGTCATTTTGATGCGTATTTATCAAAAAAACTGAAATTATTGAGGTGTGTGATCATAACGACGTTCCATGCGCAACTGAGTGCCAACTACGGGCAATCACTTAGTTGAGTAGGACCAGGCGCTGTGACTAAGTAACGTATCTACCGCTTTTAAATACATCAATGGTATTCTTGATAAAAATCGGCTTTCGTTGAAGAATCTTTCGAATATCCAGCAGTTTACCGTAAAATAAAAGGCTTACAAGGTTTGTCACGCTTCGTTATGCTAACGATGGCCCCGGGGAGAGACGGGGCTACAGGCCATGGCCTCCATGAGGAGCTACAGGGGGCCACATTTGAACGAAATGCGGCTCGTGGTAGGTTAAAACAGTTACATTTATAGTACAGTATACCACAAGTCGTGGTGGCCTAGCGGTTCAATGAACGGATTTGTATCCAATAGGTTGCAGGTGCAAACCCGGGCAAGTACCAATGTAACTTTTCAAAGTTATACGTACTTTCTTAATTATTCCAAGACACTTCTGACTAACGGTGAAGGAAAACATCGTGAGGAAACCTGGATTCTAAAATTGAGATCTGAAATCGCCAACCCGCAGAGAGCAAGCGTGGTGATCAATGCTCGTGCCTTCTCTATATGGGAAGGGGCCTGTGCCCAGCAGTGGAACGTTTATAGGCTGGAATTATTATTATTATTACACCACATGATAGTAGCAACAATGTACTACGAAAATCGACTTTATAACCTAGAAATAGAGTCGTTAAAAAGTGCCACTGATGTGTTGATTGTATATTTTTGATTGTTGTATTGTATAGTTGATTGTTTACAGAATTCGTGGGTATTGAGCGCTATTTACTCGGCCTTATTTTTATTTCGATGTAGGTACACCTTTGTAAAAAGTATAAAACTTTTTTTATCAAAATTTCATTTTATACATATAAGGTGCTATAAAAATATCTGCCACGGCTTTAATGGGAGGTAGTATTATGTTTATAGATTACAATAGTGAAGAACTTTCGTACCCCGGAACAGTAAATTAAATTTGAGAGACTAAAATAGTTAAATTAACATTGACTCTATTCTGCGTAACGTGGTTCACAAATTACGCGCAATGTGACGCTTCGTCAATGAAAACAACTGCTATCTCTTTCCATCTTTTCTGTGAATGAAAACTGTAATCAGCTGACTAGTTCGTCACTACATAATCTACTAGGTACGCAATAATACGCAGGCATACAAGTGTTTTAAAAGTGCAACTACACTGGGGATGGTTTTATATTAATAAATCAATTCAAATTTATACGTTATTTTTTTTGTATGAAAAAAAAAATGATAAATAATCAATAATTTATCTTTACTATTGTAATCTATAAACACAATACTACCTCCCATTAAAGCCGTGGCAGATGTTTTTATAGCACCTTATATATATGTAGATTTATAGTATTTAAAGAGGATTGACTAGTACGTGTAAATATTTATTTATTCGTGTATATATAGCCTATATTTGAAGATAATTCTAAAATTTTATAAATATAGTTCATCCTATCACAGTCATGTGTTTGATTAAAGTCCATGAAAAACGAACAATCCTGAAAACCCATAACCAATCTACATGAAAAGTTAAAAAATACTCTTGCATTCCCTTTTATTTATAACTTTGGCGTATACCAGGAAATTCTAAAACGAACTGCGCCGGTATTACGTATGTCAAAAGCAAAGTGCCATCAATAAGTACCCAATTATTGCTGATAAAAATAACAATTCTTATTTAAATTGCGTTAAGTACGTAATGGAAATTGGAAAGAATACAATCATTGTACAACCTTCGCTGTCAATTGCTATCGCTTTGCGTTTTCAAGATACGTAATAAGTTCAGGTTTGTTTACATCACCACCCGTACTCGGAATAAAAATCTGTAGAGCGTAAATATTTGTACGGTACGAATATCCAGTTTGTTGCGGCGATTGGAAAGCTTCTCCGTTGACACCGATACTTCAATATTTTCGATACTTAACGCCTATCAAAGTTTGTAGTGGTATACCAGTGCTTGTACTTCGAGCTTTTAAAAGATTGTTGTTATTGTGGAAGCGAGACGGCGCGCTAGATAAGCGTAGCGGTATCTCGCTTCTGCAAGGGGTTTGCTTCAACTATAAGCTGTTGGAAATCAGGACTGCTGTTATTGTGGAAGCGAGATGGGACACTAAACTGCATAGCCCCATCTCGTTTCCCCAATGATAATATTTCTGCTTTAAAGGATCATGGTAAGGGCACTGGTGTCGTAGTGGGACCACAAAGATTAAAATAAACAAGACAAGTTACATCTTATATATTATTTTTCGCCATTTTTTGTTTAAATGTTTTTGGTTATTTTAGCAAATTATTATTTATTTCCATAGGCTTCAAAAGGAGGAGGTTTTTAATTAGTATGTTTGTTTGTTTCGAGGTATCAAAGGCAATGTGAATCAATTTCAAAAACATTTTTACGAGTACAACTCAAAGGTGGTTATATAAACGTCAATTATATTATTCATTTACTGGACTAGTTAAATACCCAAGCTTATTTACGTACAACTTTTTAAATAATAAAACACACAAACACTTCTTAAACCATAACAAATATCCCAGACATTAAGGTATGAGCTACCTTGGCAAGGAAAAGATGTCATGTAACATTACTGGTTCAGAAAACACATTTGTTACATGTCAGGGCACCGCGGAACGAGAACCGCACATTCCTTACAAGTAGGTCGCGTGTATGAATATACTTTTGTATTCAACTATTCAATGTAGTTAAACCTTTTTAAAACGATAAATATGAAGCAAGTTATGAGTGTAAACGAAAGGGACATATACATGCAGAGGAAGAACGAAAAGAAATGGATGGATTGTGTAAAAGATAAGAAAGAAAGGAGTCAATGCTGAGATGACGAGTAGTGGAGATGAATGGCACCTGAATACGCATTGCGTTGACCTTAAATAATTGGGAACAGGGCGAGAGATGATGACATGTAAAGTAAATAATCTTCTGTACACTAAAAAAAACTATCTATTTGTATAGGTCTCTCCCGTGTGAACGTCGGTGATTGGATGAAAAAACTCCATACCAAATTTTATAAAAATCGGTTGTGTAGTCTATCTACCTACTACTTTCGCATTTATACGTATCTGTAGCAGTTTCACTCGCGTGTCCTTCGAGTAACATACTCAACGATTGCACCTTAGAAACCGTATTATATCTCCAAACTAATCAAAAGAAATATAATGTCATCTTATCCTCATTTAGAACTTCAGACAAACTGCCTCAGTTAAACTTCATCCAATACCAACTAAATATAATCTTGAATAACTTCAACGTTAAAGTTTTGACAAATGATTTTATGTTCAGTCATGCTTTCAAAGTCGATTCGAAATGGAAAACATCGTTTGTCAGCAAACAAACCCGACTCTAGTTTGTACAAGTTTGGTTAAGTTTGTGTCAATAGGACTGGGAATTGGGATAGATGATATTATTTGAGCACTTGATCCGATAGGCGGATAGGTAATAATGTTGCCCTGATTAATTTTGTTCCTAGTAGCTTATCTGATGAAGATAAAAGATAGTTTATTTGTAAAACATGTGTATTGTCCGTGGTATTGTGTTGGTAAAAAACAAACAGTAGTAGATATAAAAAGAATCAACATTGTTGCTAAGTACATGGCATTTAATATAAAATTATATCTTTTAAACAAATAACGAGACATGGACGCTCACACATGAGGCTGTGCATAAGATTAAAGTAGCACAGAGAGCCATGGAGCGCGCTATGCTCGGCATCAAACTTCAAGACCGAGTCCGTAATGTGGATATCCGGAAAAGAACCAAAGTGCGAGACGTCGGTACCACAATAACGAGGCTGAAATGGAGCTGGGCAGGCCACTTGGCCAGACGAAATAACGACAGGTGGACTAAGGCGATGACAGAATGGTGGCCAAGGCAAAGCAAAGGAAGCGTCGGTCGTCCGGGAGCAAGATGGGTCGACGACATAGTTAAAGTCTAAAGACCGTTGAAAATGGCACGAAAAAGGGGAGGCCTATGCCCAGCAGTGGGCGGACAAGGGCTTACAATATAACTTTTGGAGTCAAAATTGAACACGAATATATGGCAGCTGTACTAGTAGTAAATATTTGGTATAATTTACAATCACATACTTTTGAATCACTTCGACGCCACACAGTTCTGGCGCGAACTCCGTTCATAAGTATTAAATTTCTGATTTTAATCATCTACTTTTGCTGTTGACTGTACGAGATCAAAAATCTGTAAGTACTTTTAATTTACAACTATAAATAAAGTATATTTCTGTAAAATAAATAAAATGTTTATTAAATGTGTCATTCAAATCCTACGTCAAAATATTTTATTTAAATCTCTAACCTTTTCATGATCCGACGTAGGTACCTACAAAAGTTGCTTAATTAAATTCCAAAAATAATATTATTTAATCTAAAACATAACATCAGAGAAGTTATCTCGCTTCGTTATTTCTGAGTAATCAAAAATATTGTTCCCCAAAATAAATCTAAATTAAAATGATTTGACGTTTTTCACGTGGGCTGTAATTAATTACAATTAATTATTTATAAACAAATCTTTACGTAATGTACGAGTTATAATATTGTTTTACATTTGTTTAAAGTTATGTTTCATTTTGTTGGAATGATTTTGCTTAATACCTATAATATAATTTAGTATTCCCTATACATTAATTTTGCTCATTTCTCGTCGTCTTTAATTCCAAAATAATGACTAAATTTTTTTACATTTATTTGCAGATAACATCGTGAGGAAACCTGGATTCTAAAATTGGGATCTAAAATCGCAATTGAGCAAGCGTGGTGATCAATGCTCGTGCCTTCTCTAAATGGCAAGAGACTTGTGCCCAGCAGTGGGACGTTTATAGGCTGGAATTATTATTGAAAAAAGTGAGTATTTATATGACTGCTGTGGGAAGGCCTAAATAATTAATAAATCTATTAATGACTAAAGCATCCCACAGTAATTATATAAGTACCAATACCCACTGATTAATATTCAGACATACTTTATTTCACACCAGATTAAATAAATCCTACGCTATAAGGGCAAATAAGCCAAGCCTCTTCATTTGTCTAATACTGTAGATCATTATCTCTATGTATCTGCTAATACCAATGTTAATTAGATTTAATTAACACATATGTTAAAATACCACGGTATCATTTACATGTCTCGACATTTTCATCCATTGTTTTTGATAAAGGCACGCCTACAGTTTTGAGTATATTCAGATTTCAGAATAAAGAACAAGAAAATGTGTATCTATGTAAAATATATGTAATTGCATAAATGTTAAATAAACTAATTAATATTACACTAAAATAATATTAAAACTTTCCGCATTTTAGCTGATACATAAATAACATAACATTATAGGCTACATGATAATTACATTTTGAACTTTTAAATTTCAGGCAAGTTAAATATACACACTATAGTTAAATATATACACTTCAAAACCAAAAAACTCTTAAAATTTCTAATAATTATTAAAGTATTATTTTATTACTAGCTGTGCCTGCGACTTCGTTCGCGTGGATGACCAAACTTATCAATGAGTTTTTAACCGAAAAAATAAGTTTATTTTTTATTTTCCGGGATAAAAACTACCCAGTGTGGTGCCCAGGATAATGAAGAATAATTATACCAAGTTTCATCGTAATCGAACCGGTAGTTTTTGCGTGATACCTAAACAAACAGACAGACAGACAGACAAAATTTTTTTAATCACACTTTTGGGTTCGGTGTCGGTCTAGTAACACCCCCCGCCATTTATTTTTTTGATATTTTCAATGTACAGAATTTTCACTTCTACAGATTTATTATAAGTATAGATAAGTTTTATTTTCTTGCATTTGGAACAATAAATACAAGAAAATAAAACTAAACGATTTAAAAACTGAACTTGAAGTCACTGAACCAAGTCAGTCTATCTTCTATACATCTATAGACACAACAAAAAAATCCTTAAATGGTTTTCGAGATTATCCTCAAAAGTCTGAGCACTGAGATGAGTATCTCTACATTGACAGCCTCCGACGCCTCACTGGGTTTCTAAAGAGGCAGACTAACATTATTACCTCCTTACACGACTCGACAATTGTCCCGTCTTAAGAGAATTGGTTTAAAACTCTGTAGATTAAAATGGCAGCTATCTTAAGATTAGATTGAATAAGTTTGTGTTGTTTTCTCGTATTGTTTGATGTAATACTTGGATATTGCATTGCAGAGTAAATAACTCTTTTTCATAGAAATGGAAGAAGAAAGAGATTACTAGATTACTGCGGATTGACGATTTTCAGAGAGATTAAAGAATTAATTAGGTCATCTACATTCCTCAAAATGATAGGTATATTATAATGATAAGTAATAGTCTTATAATTGACAAGGTAAATGTAAAATCTTTAAAAAAAAACCTGAAAATGAGACCATCCGAGAAATTCACCCTATGTAAAAAAAGAAAATAAATTTTAAATTTTTTTCCAGGAATCCTCGAGTAATGGGAAAAAATACATAAAATATAAAACACAGATTCCAATAAATCGAGAACCTTGTTTTATTTTTCATTTTAGTTAAAAATACAAAGTGAACATAAGCATAACATTCTTATCATAATACTTCAAATTTACATCACAAGCGAATCTGGCCCACACAGCAATATAAAAATCTCTATTTATATAACTTTCAATTTAGTCCGCCATAAATCTTCATTTTCCTGGATATATTTTCGGTAACATTACCTTTAGGTAAATGTCCGGCAAAGCCTTGCATGGTAGCCAACGTGTCGCTAACTACATCACGTGGGAGGCTGGCCGTGCCAAATAGAACCTCTTTCTTGCATAATCAACCCATTAAATACAGATTTGGAACAAATTTGACGCATAAAAGGCAAAAGGTTGGGTAACATATTGTCGGTTTGGTCATTTTTGAATATAGTGAAAAGGTTTGGATTGCAGGAATATGATGTTAAAGGATATATGGCTAAAAATCTATACTAATATTATAAAGCTGAAGAGTTTGTTTGTTTGTTTGGTTGAACGCGCTAATCTCAGGAACTACTGGTTAGAATTGAAAAAATCTTTTTGTGTTAGATAGTCCATTTATCGAGGAAGGCTTTAGGATATATAACATTACGCTGCGACCAATAGGAGCGAAGCAGCAGTGAAAAATGTCACAAAAACGGGGAAAAATATTCATACTTGAAAGCTTCCGTTGCGTGCGCTGCGTAAACGGTTCGAGTTACCCAAAATACATGTATGAACGAATTGTTCCTCTTTAAATGATCTAAAAAAATGTCTGCGACAGTATATGTCTATCTTTTAAGATTGACTCACTATAACCTTTTTTAAGGTAATCGATTGGTCTAATCAACTGATCTGGTAATAGTATATTATATCTGGTAATTGGTCGAAATTAATGCATTATTGTCAATTAGGTATATGCTACAGTTTTATCAACATAATATTATATTAACTAAAATATGATACCGATATACTGATATCGTCAAAGTTGCGGGCACCCGGTGGATGCAATTGGCGAGTTGTCGTTCATTGTGGCGTTCTAGGGGGGAGGCCTTTGTTCAGCAGTGGACGTCTTCCGGCTGATGATGATGATGATGATTAAGTAACTAAAATTATCATTTACGCAGAAATACTTTTTTTTAAACTTCTTAATCGCTGTCATAATAACAGAAATTCACGCGGACGAAGTCGCAGGGATCAGCTATAATAAATAAATGCGGACAACACATACATTGCTCTGAACCCAAAGTAAGTAGCTGAAGCACTTGTGTTATGGAATTCAGAAACAACGAAGGTACCACAAACACCCAGACCCGGGACAATGTAGAAAAGTTGGTTTCTACATTGACCCGTCCGGGGATCGAACCCGGGACCTCAGAGCTAGCGACACCTTGAAACCGGTGAGTACGCCACTCGACCACGGAGGTCGTCAAAATAAACGTATGGTAAATTGCAGAAAAAGGTGGCAGACTACCATAATAGCTGGTTCGAGGTGGCGAGGAATAAAGATATAGTGTTCTGTATTTTTTTGGATGGGTTCAGACAGGTAGCAAAAGATTGGTTCAAGGTATTGGCATTGTTGTTATTAAAATTTAATATATTAAGGTCACTTCTATGTATAAATACATCTTACATAAAAGAAAATCGGTTTACTACAACTCAATGAGTGGACCGATTTATCATTTCGTATTAAACCTTAATAATATAATAATTAATCTAGCGGTGCCCCGCGGCTTTTTTTTGAATTTTTCGTACCAAATGTAGAACCCAGCAAATCAATGATTACGGAAATCTCAAAATTCTGTAAGGTCCGGCTGCTGAGAGAATGCGTTCCTGACAGGTCGTGGTGAAGAGGAAGGTACAACTTTAATGTGGCGAAGAATTTACAAAAAGCTAAGCTCTGAGAATTTACAAAAAAACGAAGTCGTTTTATGTATTACGATTTTTGCAGGTCAAATAGTACTAGCTTCAAATTTTGGAAATGTTACGGGATACAAGGCTGATATATAATGGCTGTTGTTCATATTCATTCATGATTCATCCGCCATTGCTAGCAACGAGTTACGCAACACGTGTGGGTAATGCATTTCAGCATTATGCAGATTTTACCGTGCATGTTGTAACATGTTACGATGTAATATTTCCATGCATTCTATTGCTTGTATAGTCATAACTTGTTCTGTGTTAAACCACAGGGTTATACTCGTATCTGTCGTGTCTTAATTGTAGTTAACGGAAATAATAGGTAGGAGAACTTACTTTAATTGCGAGTATGTAAAAATATCTTAGAAGTTAAATGTAACCTTCTTCCCAGTTTTCAATTTAGCTGAAATTTGGCATACATAGTACAACTTTAAAACTGAGATAATTCCCAGCTAGCTGAGTGACTTGAATTCCATATTTTTTATAATTGAATACTATATTAGATGTACTTTTCTATATTAAAATTCTTATTTATATTTATTTCTGTTAGAGTGGCACAGAGGAGACTTAGTAATAGAGTCCTTTGGCCATAGAATACAGAATCCTAAAAATCATCTGTTGTACGTACAGAACTCACAGTAACGTTATTACAGTACAGTGCGGTCGATATTTTGTAACTGGGTTTTCTGTGTACAAAATAAAAGAGATTCGCCACTGCAATAGCCACTCTGTAAAGCCACACATGTGAATAGATAGTCTTAGCTTTGAGATAGTCTAAACAAAAATACATAGAACAAAAGAAAACCAAAAAACATGTTTGGAATAAACATCGAGCTCCAAAAACATAATATCGAAAGTCTACTTAGAGAGTCGATACCCATATGTATTAAAAATAAATAGTTTGTAACTGGAATATTTTAGCCATCATAATCTATATAAAGTCGCCTTTATTAGCACTTTCATTTGTTTTCTTGACTGTTAATTCAAGTTTGACGACTTTACTGCAGAATTACATTGAAAGTTACATTACAAACTTATTGATAAACATGTGTAAATATGTGTTAAGTAATAATCTATCCATGATTTATTTAATTTTAATGTAAACACCTATTTATTTAGTAAATAATCCACTGTATAAAACCATCACAAATACTAAATACGTACTTTAAGATCATTTTTCTGGTCCAACGAAAAACATACTTACCGTACTATTCTCGTAGCACAGAATTTAAATGCTACGAGCGTAGCAATTGCTACGGTTATCCGGCGTAGCGAGCTCTACGTAATAACGAACACGAAGGCTTAGTTTTTGTACATTTTCAGTCTATTACGTGAAAGTTTGTTGGTTGTGGTTCGCTGAAATGAGGTAGGTAGGGAACGAGGGTATTAACGTGTTATGTAGCTACTAGAAAAACTATTTTAAACGGATTTTAGAGGATTGTTATTGCGAGGTACTACAAAACTACGTAGAAAATGTTGTAATGCTTCTGTGTGTGATATTATTCTGATGGTGGAATTCGAATCACTAAATACTCACAATTAAAAAATACAAGGTAATCCACATACTTTAATATAATTAATGCGATAGTTAATCAGTCTATCTGTTACGCTTTCACGGCTAATCCGCTGAACCGGTTTTGATCAAACTAGAAACTTGACATGGGTTACGCAAGTGAAGCAGCAGACAACATCTACTACATAATAAATAAAGTAATAGTATGTAGAGATATACCTTATCTGCTGCTGCATCTACTTCTCACCGTCCATGTCTGTTCTTTGATAAAGCATGGATGGATGGATGGATGGTCCCTGGTCAATGTTATACCGCTCTAAAGGAAAGGTCTCAACAAGGCTTCTGCGTGTTGGACCTGTGTCCCCACGTAAGCCTTTCAATGGATTGGGCTTCTTTGTTTTCGAGGGACACCCGTGACTGTTAAGAGATATCTATGAACGGATCAATGGTGACATTTATCCTTGTTTACTAATGAATTATTTAATTTTACTTAATAAATGTGTATTGAATAAATTAAGACTAAATAGGAGTCTAACCAAACTACCGCGTAGGTTTAAATATAAAAATCTTACAGTTATTAATTGTATAAATTAGAAATACTAGAAGAGCAAGCGTTTCTATTGAAATAAACAAAACCTTCACAAAATATTTTAGAGTAGGCGAGTTAATTATCATTACTAATATTTCTGGTATAAAATAGACTCGCCTATCAAATAACATTTAATTATAAATTACCTGGTATTTACCACAAATGTGGGCGGAGAAATACCTCTGCTTGCCTCTGTAGGTAATGTAGGCGTCATGGTATTTAATTTTGTAATATATAAAGTTCAATTACTTTTATTATTCAATAATAATAAAACAGATTGAACTTTTAAGGGTTAATGTGGAGTCGTTTGAATAGAAATCTAGAAAAGTTTTAATTGACGATAGTTACCATATTTTGAGCTGTAGGTCGGTTATTTTATCTTTCTGATAAAAAAATAAAAGTTCAAATTCAAACCGAGATTGTTTTTATGGAGCAGTGAGATAATAGGCTAAAAAAAATACTTGGTATCATATTTTTCATACATTAACATTAGTTTTTTCTATTTTCTTTTACACATAACTTAAAATGAGGAGCAATACGAAAAAAAATACCCAGAAAATACTCTGTTGTCGGGAAATCGGGATAAATTTTTGTTATTGTAAATCTTTTATTTGTTTTTATGAATTTATTGAAAGCCCGACCAACAAACCACTTTTATAAAAACATGGCGGCTCAATTAAAGTGTTATAACTTGTCCAAATTAAATGGAAAACAAAAATAAAGTGCTATTTATTATGCAGTGGTTAACCGATGCAAAACTGACCCAATTCTGGCGTCTGACAAGTTATTTATAACTGTTGTATTTTATTAATACAAGCTTATGACGGGAAATTATGAAAAAGATACTTAACTTTTCAACAATGAAATGGACACTGGAGAACACAGTTAATTGTGTTTTTATTGTTACTATTTTTAAAAGATTGTTGTTTTAAATATGAAAATGATTGTAATAACGATCACCAATCTACGGATTGAATCAAAATCAAAAATCAAAATATTTAAAGTAAAATATTTAATATTAAGACATATAAAATTACTAACCAAACTAATAAATTCTCGTTCCTTCTCTTATACCTGAGAAGAGGGCCAGCTTATGGCCAGCAGCCTGTGGCCAGCTGTAGGACATTTACAGGCAGCTATTGTTATTAACAAAAACTAGCAAATAATTCCCATTAGGGCAAAAGGCACAACTATATAGTTATAAACAACAAAGTTGACCATGAGAACTCAATTAACACTCGGATGGGCAACTTAAACTGATTAAAAGTATGGAATGAAGTTGGCAACACTGTGTAAAATAAATTAGTTTTGTTAAGTTGCAGCACTGCTGCCTTGATGGATAACTCATTTCATACTTTTCATGCAAAGGGAAATATGATTTTGATGTTATTTTTAATTCTTTAGGCTAACTACTGTACTGACGTATGATTTTGTTACCATTTTATTTAATGGTTACTGAAATTGATAAAGGTTTAACAAAAAACAATTACTTAAAAAAATAAAAACATCGTTTTAGAAATTAAAAAAATAATTGAGCTTCGAAAGTGTCAACCTATGTGTAGACAAAAAAAGTAAATATAGGAATAAAAACCCATTTCCCCTAGTCACGCCCTAACTTACAAACGACTGCACCAAATCCGATAAATATTTTTTTGTTATGTATGAAGAAGATTTTTATAAAAAGGTAGAAATATTTTGAAAAAATCACACACCGCCCGTGTAAAGTCGGGGCGGGTAGCTAGTCTATAAATTCAGTCATTAGTCTTCTAGGTCACATACAATGTCCATATAGCAATAACACTAGTAATTAAATTCAATCCAATAACTCTGAAGGGAATTGCTTAATAAATACCATTCTCTATGGGTTTATACATCTATTGTGACGTAATTTGTGACGTCATGGGTAGCCTTGTTTAGTATTAATTAGGTGTATAAGGTTGTATATAAGATTAAGGCTCGATAACAATGTAAGGTATGGTTTTTGTGTTGTATTGTATGAAAATTTATGGTTTTTGGTTATTCTTCGTATTTCTACACAAATGAAGCCTTTTCCTAAGCTATGTTGGAATCGGCTTTCTGTCTTACTGGATAAAGTTGAATACTGTGTTTTACATAAAGATAATAAGTATCCCAAGGTGAGACTGGTAATCAGAAATGCAATGACTTAACGAGTACCTACTAAAGATTGACGTATGATAGTCGGGACCAACAGCTAATGTGTATTTCAGGGTACGGAAATCTAGTTTTTTCATAGGTTAATCTAGCGTTTACATAGGACACAATTTATTTTAAAGATCGAAAACGCTTCTCAGTCTAAAGACAGCTGTGTTAATGTATCGTGACGTGAAATGCTGACCTGATTATCGACTAATTAAAATTGAGTAAAAAAACTTCCTGAAAACTGGCAAATAAAACAGCGAACATAATGTGTTAGTATCGATCCATTAGTTAAATAGTTACAATGCTACAGACACTCACTCACACTCACTTATAACTAATAATATTTCTTGTCGAAGTAAAATAAAAACAAACATCTCTATCCACCCCTTTTACACAATCGTAATGATATCCACAACTCAAGTTACTCGCCTGTAAACAGTTGGAATCCAAACAAGCTGTATAATTTGATAGGCAATCTCTTTACCGAAGTGTATAAGCAATAAACTTGAATTATTATGAAGACGGAGCCTCTGGGCCGAGTCAACGGAATGGCCTAATCAATTTATTGGTCATATTATTTCAGAGATTCGTAGTGTTAGGCCGACCATACACGGACTGCTATTGCAGTTAGCAGAAACCACTTGGAAGGGGGACGCGCAAGACAGAATAATGGCAGAAAAAGGTGAGGCCTAGCACGTGCAGCAGGTGGGTGATTAGTGATGATAAATAATAAATATAAATAAATAAATAAATGCGGACAACATCACATCCATTGCTTTGCACCCTAAGTAAGTATCTATAGCACTTGTGTTATGGAATTCAGACACATCGAAGGTACCACAAACATTTACATTTACATTACCATAAAATTTCGACATTGACCCGTTCGGGGATTGAACCCGGGACCTCAGAGCTGGCGACACTTTGAAAACCGGTCGCGTTGATGATGTTGATCACTGGCATCTGCTCAAGCATGTAAATGGACTGTTTGAAACAGTCGTAGATGGCATAGACTACTTCAAGTACTGACTGCATGATATCCTGTTGACTTCTGTATACACACAACATGAGTAATGGCTGTATGGTAAAGTATGTGCTTCTATGTAAAAACATACACGGATAGCTTGAAACACTTTGACTGCTCGAGCGGTCGACAAAACAAAAAGCGAAAGGGCGGGAGGCGCACGTGACGAGCGAGAGCTGTCGCCAGCTCGCGCAGTCCGTGTGCGTTGATCACTGACTAACTGTGAGAGCAGGCAGTGCATTAGCGGCCTTATATGTATAATTTTGTAATACTAGGTAATAAAGAATGCGCATGATAACTACTTGTTTTTGAACAACGTGTCCTAACGTACTTATGATTTTAATTGACTGAGGTAACTAATGTGCGTAGGTAATGCAGTCAAGCAAAGCTAATCGCTAAGAATACTGAGTGATTTTAAAATGTTGTTCTATAAATCGAAATTAAAACATTTGTACCTATTCGGTAGTAACTTCCATACTTTGTCTCAATGTATGGAATTATTAATAACTAGCTGTGCCTGCGACTTCGTTGGCGTGGATGACGAAACTTATCAATGAGTTTTTAACCGCAAAATTAAGTTTGTTTTTTATTGTTTATACTTTTCCGGGATAAAAACTACCCAGTGTGGTGCCCAGGATAATAAAGAATAATTATACCAAGTTTCATCGTAATCGAACCGGTAGTTTTTGCGTGATACCTGAACAAACAGACAGACAGACAGACAAATTTTTTTTTTTACACTTTTGGTTTCGGTGTCGGTCTAGTATCACCTCCCACCACTTATTTTTTTGATATTTTCAATGTACAGAATTTTCACTTCTACAGATTTATTACAAGTATAGATAATAATACTATTTTTATCCATTAAAATTATTACGAGTGGAGAAACGTATTTTCTAAAAATACGCTTTTGTATCATTTGTCTATATTATTAGACTATACAAAAACATGTAGGTAGATATTTTCGCAAGAGTATCTTGCTGACATACAAACATAAATACATTTCAGCCTACAAATTGGCCTTTACATATAGGTTATAATGTCAAAGAGGCGACGGAAAATGGCCTAATGTATTTATTGGTAACAAAATCAATTCAAGGCAGCGTAATAATGATATTTTATTACCGTAATGTCATTTGTACGGGTTGATATCAGAGATGTTTTCTTATAAATAAGATGTTATTAAGTTATTTCGGTTCTGTTTTGGTCGTGTTTTTTTTTGTGGGTAGATAAGACTATTATATTTCCAACACAAGGCCAAGCTCAAAATACACGTGGTTTAGTATTAATATTTTTCTTGGCCTAGCCTTTGCTCATAGGTACTATGTTGGTGTTGGCTTCCAGTCTCATCTAATTCTCCTGAATACTGTATTTTACCATAGAGTTACTGCCTATCTGTTCCCACAAGATTGGTATGAGTTATAAACAAAATCTATGTTAAACCAACCTCAACAAAAATAACATATACAATACACACACATATATAACATCAATCTTGTCATTACGAGATGATTACGACATAATAATTTTAATCTTAGGAAATGATTAAAATCTACTTTCCCAACAAAACAGGTTATCGTATATAATCAAAAGATTCAATCTTCACTTGTATGTAGAATGATTGAGATCGGGCAATAAGCCACGCCTGTACAGTAATGAAACTAGGTGCGGCCATGATTGTTCCTAATTCAATACCCCGCTTTATTGCTTATAGGAGGGGTGTACACTTGTACGATAGTGTATTGTCTAGACACATGTTTTTAGGTCACAATGTTACTAGGAATGGAAGATTTGAAATTAGACAAAGAATTGGAAAGGAAACCATCGTTAACCATACTTATAAATACGAAGGATACTACGTTAATTGCCTGTTACGCTAAACAGCTGTAGCGATTTTGATGAAATCTTGTTAAAGTAAGATTGAATCCTAAGAAATAATATAGGTCACTTTTTAGCTGGCCCGAAGCCAATATCCCGGCAGGTGGAGCCGCGGGCAAAAGCTAATGAACAATAATATGGACATAAAATATACAAAAAATTAAATAGTATGTCAAAATAAGCATACATCACATAAAAATTATTTTTATAAAAATGAGTTTCCTATTATTTTTACTAATAAAAACCTGTTATTGGCGCTATATTTTATTTTCAACTCGTTTTTTCGGCTTCTGAAAACATATCTTTATTCTTTTGTGGTCTTTATTTTATCTCAATTCCGATTACTATTTTTATCTTTTATTGCTATGTGTTAACAAAAAGAAGTACGGAAAACGCGCTTATTCCCGTGAATTATATTACTATAAACAATTAACATGCAGCGCGATAGTTTAAAAGTTTATAAGAAGTACGGAATTATGAAAATCGAAATACAACGACAATTTCGTTTTACAACCGGATTTTAAACCAATAAGAAATATTCACAGAAGCAGGGATATTGTAAAAAGGCTTTTGACATGAAACTCATGAAACGTATTTCAGTTTTATTTGAACATAAACTATAGCGTGTCTGTTACAGACTGCTATTCAGTTAAACAGTAGTTAAAGGCTACGAGCTTGTGGTTTGACCAGAATGTTACAAAATCTTCTGTATATTGGTTTATTAGATTTACGCGAATGTTAGACATAAATAAAACTACTTTTTACGGATTATATCGCGGGTTATCTTAGATTTTAGGTCCCGACGTTTCGACACCTTTGCATGTATCATGGTCATGGGCAGACTGCCTAGTCTAAAATCTAAAATAAACCGCGACAGTCCTTGAAAAGAAGCTTTATATCAATTTATCTTTTGTATCTATCCTTGTTTATGTGTATCTTTATGTCTATTGGTGGGTCCGTAGCTCCGAAAGGTTTATGTCAATTTTGATGCGGTTTCGCCCTGGAATGTATGACGATGAGAAATTAGGAATGTCCGACCATATACCCTAAGTTTCAATAAAATAATTATCCTGGAATGCTATAACTTATGTAACAAAGAAGATTATATGTAACTTATGTAAACTTTAATTGATGACAATGTTGTTCAAAGTTAAATCTAAATAAAGCTATGAACATAGTTGTTATTTAACGTTTAAGAATTTAATTTAAATAAGAATGCAAGAATTTATGCTGAGTGCTTATCTAACCTCAAGTAAAGGGTCGACAGGAACAGGAAATGCGGTGTTCGTGACTGATAAGAGGCCTTGTTGTTTTAATATAAGTTAAAATTATAACTCCTTGCATTATAGCATAACTTGTTTCCATATGGAGAATACATACATAGATTACATAAAATTTTCACCAACGCTCATTGTGTTTTAAACTTTAGGTGATTTTTTTAATATAACATGTATTAGACACTGAAGTTAAAACTTATCTTCGTTTCAAATAACCCAGTGGTTTAGAAATTGCTCAACTATACATAGGTATATATAATTGTAAACTAGTAGCAATGCAAGTAAAAAACATAGTGTATTATTGAAGCTACCACATTCTCATCACAAACTGTTAAACTGGTTAGCAACGCTCATAAGATGAATGATGAAGATGATGATGAGCAATTGACCGCTTAAGGTGCCCGCCTCCATTTCTTGGCTAGAGACTTGGTTAAGTCGAAACTATACAAATATTGTTGGACATCTTACGGGCGTGTTCTGGTGAAAAAGGAAGAGAATTCATCTACTATAGTCATAAAAAGCGAAGCGCAGGTTCACCGGTTAATGCAAGAAGCATGACTAACAGTTTTGAATATGAATTTTATAGCATTTGTTATACTAAATAGAATATCACTTGTGTTATGTGTTATCTACGTTTTGCCTACGTCTACAGTAACTACATTGTTTTTACTTTCAGCTAAATGTTATATAACTAAGAATACTCGTAATATTAGGATAAAATATAGTAACTCTTATATTAGTAAAATAACATATTCCACTTGTTATACTACACATACTCTCACAAAACACACACCGTATTTACATTCATTCTGCCCATTGACCGACACACTCATAATATTTCCAGATTATTTTACAGTTTACTATCAAAAAGTACACAGTAAATATTTACTGACACTGGCAATACAGCTCTCATCAAATACTACGAATGCTAAGATACACCTATTATTTACAGTCATGAGAGTGAATGGATAGTAACTTACAGAATCTTAATGAACTGGATAGCGCCCAAATTGCTGATTCCGTAGTTGTTGACGTCGAACAATTGCCCACATATTTACAATACAATAATCTCGGCGGCCTAACAGTTTTAACGCAGAATATAAGGAGTATTTATAGCAATCTCGATGACTTCGAGATTGCTTTGTCGCAGTTTAAAGTTGATGTTGACGTTATAATTTTAACTGAGTGCAGGCTAAATTTGAATAAACCGCTTCCGGTTTTAAATAATTATAATCCCTTTGTTACGACAAAACAATTTAACCAGAACGACGGTGTTGTCGCATATGTCAGAAATAATCTTATAACGAATACAACCGAAATTAATCTAACACATGCTTCCGCCTTACAAATAATTGTATCAGATATCACTATTATAGGAATTTACCGGTCTCCCTCAAATACTTCAGCAGATGAATTTATTGAATCTTTAAACGATCATTTAGAATCTACTCAATCTCACAACAATATTATCATCACGGGGGATATAAACATAAATCTTATCCAGGGAACTATGGAGGCGTCTCAAGTAAGAAGAAATAGATTAAATTATCTGAATATGACAGCATTACATGGTTTTTTCCCGGGGCATAGTTTGCCGACCAGAGGGGAGAGTTGCCTCGATCACATGCTCCTTAGGATGGATAGGTCTAAATACTCAGCTTCTGTTGTAGTACTGAACACGTCCATAACTGACCACGCGACGGTTTTATTAAAAATTCACTACCAATGCCAAGCTAAAAAACATGTAAAATCAAAAACAGTTACTAACTTCGAGAACGCTTTTAATTGTCTTGTAAACACGGATATATCCTACTTAAATACTTATAAAAACCCTGAAATTTATGTTGCAGCTGTCATAGCCGTAATAAGAGCATCTCTACAACGGAACTCCTGTGTTGTGTCGGTCACCAGCTCTAAGCGAAGATTAAAGCCTTGGATAACATTGGGTGTATTGAGATGCATAAGGCTTCGAAACAAAATGCAACTACAGTCAAAAAGAGATCCCTATAATATAATTCTTAAAATAACATTTAAACGCTTTCGCACCTTTTGCTCAAATTTAATTAAAAAAGTGAAAAGGCAATACCATAAAAAACAAATTGCCGGCTGTATGAACAATCCCAAACTGCTATGGCGTGAAATTAACAACATCACGCATTACAAAAAACAAAAAGCTACAAGTATTAATCTTCTTCAAACGGCGACTAATACTCTCGACTCATTAAACCAGATAAATAATTTCTTTGTAACTATAGGGAAGACTTTAGCAGAAAATATCATAACTCAGATTGGACAAGAGCATAATACTATTATTAAGAATACTTACGCTACATCTCAATCCACCTCATTTGTTCTGCTGGAAACTAACTTAGCAGAAGTTGACAGTATTGTCATGTCTTTAAACTCAGGGAGTGCTACCGGCTGGGATGATATACCCATACATTTTCTAAAGTTATCTCGTGATATTGTCGTTCCTCTAATATGTAATTTAACTAACCTGTGTTTTGAGTCAGGTACTTTTCCCACTAGCCTAAAACGTTCTCTAATTACGCCTGTGCATAAGGGTGGGAGCACGAGCGACGTCAACAATTATAGACCAATATCCGTCCTATCTGCTGTGTCTAAAATAATAGAAAAGATAATAAATAAGAGATTGGTATCATACTTAAATAAAAACAACATACTTTCGGAAACACAGTATGGATTCAGACAAGGGAAGTCTACCCAGGATGCTGTCACAGTAATGACGGCAGAGATAACAATGAAGGTAGACAAGGGGTACAAATGTGTGACGGTTTTCTTGGACCTTAAAAAGGCCTTTGACACCGTTTCTGTTCCCATCCTTGTGCGGAGGCTGGAGGCGATTGGTATTAGAGGTAGAGAGCTCTCCCTTTTTCAGAGTTACCTGAGTAATCGTACACAGCAAGTCAAAATAGGGGACTTGCTCAGTGATGAAGAAACTGTAGTTTATGGCGTTCCACAGGGAAGTGTGCTCGGGCCAACTCTCTTCCTGGTGTACATTAATGAACTGTGCAAATTAAAAATTAACGGTGGGAAAATATATTGCTACGCGGACGATACGGCTATTGTTTTCCATGGTAAGACATGGGAATCTGTACGGGAAATTGCTGAACTAGGTCTAATTTACATATCTAACTGGCTGAAAGCGAATTTATTAACTCTAAATGTATCAAAGACTAATTATATCTGCTTTTCACCCAGTAAGAGATCTAAACCAGGGCCAGAATTCAATATTATTATGCATGAGTGTAAAGACCGTAATGATGCATGTAACTGTCAACAAATCGAACAGGTTTCCTCTACAAGATACTTAGGTATTTACGTTGACGAATGTCTATCTTGGTACGCACATATCGAGGTCGTAATGTCGCGCGTTAGAAAACTTATATGGCTTTTTAAAACTCTTCGACATGTGATGCCTTCCTCAACACTAAATAAAATTTATACTGCACTTGTGCAACCAATAATCGCATATTGTTTACCTGTGTGGGGAGGAGCAGCAAAAACAAAATTTCTCGACTTAGAACGAGCTCAGAGATCTCTCATCAAGGTGATGTACTTTAAGCCATTTAGATACCCTACTATAGATCTATATAAAATAAGTGGTTTACTGTCAGTAAGAAAATTATATATTCTAAACGTGATATTGCACCTCCACAAATCAACTCCTCTAAATTCAAATTATCAGGAGAAAAGACGAAATGACATAGTAACTCAATCCCCTAGGGTCTGCACTGCATTTGCAAGTCGACAATTCACTACTCAATCAGCCTACATCTATAATAAGGTAAATGCTGAACTAAAATTCCATCCCAAAGTTTCATACGATTGTAAAAAAAATATCAGTAATTGGTTGAATCCACTCACTTATCATGAAACAGAACTAATTCTAATCAGGATGAGCTAGCACAGTGTCACTTTGAATTTAAAATAAGAATATTTAACGTCATGGAGGCACCACACGTACAAAAACATACTTTCACATTCATACACATACTCACACTCCATATACACAACCCAAACACCCTTTCACAAAACACACACACACATACACACGCATACTTCATTTATTCTGCTTTGAATTTTGGTTTCTTTATGTTTACTTTTCATTTTTCATTTTGTTTTAGTTTTATCTTATCTTGAATGTTTGTTTATTAGCATGAGTTCTTGTCTCAATATAGATTTAAATAAGGGAATGAGCGAAGCAGCCCCAACACAAGTATCTTCTATAACTTAATGGGGATGTTTCATTTTACATGTATTGTAATAATTTTGAGACACAATAAAAACTATTTTTTATTTTATTTTATTTATAAGACTAACGTACCACTAGCTATGTCCCGCGGTTACACCCATTTAACTAGTACCACCTAGTACCCGTGTTCGATGTTTTCAATTATTCACTTATTATTACAGCGGTGACGAATCCTACAAATCAAATATGATTAAAATCGGTTACGTTCTTGAGTTATAAATGGTATAAATTACCTTTATTTTATAAATGAAAAAAAAAACGACTGTTTTATAAATAGAGATATTTATCAATATAAAAGATATATACATTCATAAAATTTACGTTACAATCCGGATATAACAAGAAAATACAAACTTTACAAGTTACCTTCCCCTTGGCCCGCAGGCTGGAAACTGTTCAAAATTAATTTAATTTAATGAACAAACAACGAATTATTATTAACAAACTCAGGGAGTTTGGTTATCTTAGAATTTCCGAGATTGATTGATGTTAAGACACGTTGACTTGTTGTGAATTATAAATGTCATGTTTTAACCGACGACGTTAAAGAGGGGTGTTATTATTAGATGCTCGATTTCACCCATTAAGACATGTTTTATATATTTATAGGTCTTCAAGATACAAGCGTACGTTTATATTGGGAAGCATAGCTAAAATGATAATAACTTTTCGAAATAGGTTTATTGAATGTATGAATGTTATATAGCTCTAAGGCAATACTGAAAACAAAACCAGTATCTGGGTATGTACTTGTTAATTAGTCTCGTGACCAGTGACACTCAAAAGTTAAACAGATTTTAATAGTTATTTGTCGAAGGAGGGCACTTTTTAGAATGTTTTTATACCAATTAAACATAATATGAGACTACATTTGTTGAATGGCAGGTTAGAACTAATTATATACACACAATAGCATGCTAATTAATTTATTCTTAATAATTAAAATTTAAGAAAATCTAGGCGTTAGGAAATGACCGCCATCTAAAGAACGTAATCGTAGGCACATAGCTGTTTAAAAAATGATATGAAGAAGATATAATGTCCCATTTGCACCATAAATAAATTAGGAAAGATTTTCCATAATTTAAACTTTAAAACATTTGTTCGTTGACTTTTGTGGTTTTTAGTTCGCTAGGGACTATCTTAAATATCAATTAGGGTTTCATACCAACCCTCGTTAGATTTCGGTCGCAATGGGACCTACAGAAGGTAAAACGTGCTTAAAATATTGTCAAGTAGAGTTAAAAGATGTGTTTACATATTTATTTTACATGTTTTGAGCATTAATAGTGTAATAAATAATGTATAAATAATATATAACTGTCGTCAGTTGCAGAAAAAAAACTAAAACTTTTATTTTATTTTATTTTAACAAGTACAGTGACAGCCTACAGACTAAAAAAATCATCATAGGCACGTCAACATACATTATGTAAATATGAGGTCCAGTTATTACTGTAGGTACACAGCATTCAATGTTAACTAAGCTTCATTTGTGACATTCAACAACAAAAAAGTTTTGACAATATGGAAAAAAGAAGTGACACTTGTAACTACAATTTTTCAAATATTAACTACCTACATAAAATTTACTTACTATTAGGTACCTACCTATTTCTATAATAAATAAATGTAAACATTAATTTCGTAATCAATTTTTAGTCCGATTTATAAGATTCATTTGCAAGTATACAATGAATAAACAAAATTAAAATTACAAAGCTACTTACATTTTTCCGATTAAAAGAGAGCTTTGTTGTCGGTCTTCAGAAAGATATCTTAGTTTTTCACCGAAACGTACATTGTACATGCGTAAATTACGACGTTGAATCTTTACCATAAACAAGGCCTTCTCCACACACATACAGACACTGTTATTCTGTTTGTATACACTTCATCACAGCAAAAAATAACAATGGGTAGAGATTGAAATACCTACGATGTTAGGTAAAAACGCGCGCGCACATTGAACTAATGAAAACTGTCAAGTGAGTGTGGGTAGTGGGTATTTTTAAATTTTATTGGTATAATTCGAAGACCTACATTCGAAATAATATTTTTGTGACTTGTTTAAAAGAGATTTTCATAATATACCCTACAATTTTTATATTACGTACTTCGCCTTACTATTTATTATCTACAAGATTCATTCGGGCAATGAGTAAATTATGTATACACTACGTCTTATTTGACGAGGAAATTACTGATTCATATTACTTACCATATATTGTAACCCCTGTATTGAATATAGCCATAATATCAGTTCACGTTCAAGCCGTATAAATGCCAACAAAATTTGCTTTATTATTTGTTTATTTTCGAGTAAATATTGCCATATTTTCATCGTCACACCATTTCCGCTTACCTACTATGAACTCCAACAATAGGACCGTTACCGTTGTGGAAGCGAGACGCCGCTACGCAGTGTATAGCGCCGACTCGCTTCCACAACGGTAACAGTCTCGCTTTAAGAGTTCATAGTACAGGCACTGATTGATATTTGAAACCTTTTAACTGTGTTACCTTACTTTACCAAATATATTAAATTATTAATGATTTGATTTCCGGTATATTTTATACAAACAGTCTCTATTTATTTTAAACATTGAGAGGATTGGAAATTATATTGTCAGCCAGCATTTCTCTTGTTTTAATAGCCAATTATTGTATGATATAGCCTGCTTGTTAGAGTAACTGTTTTGTAATAATAAATAAGGTTAATATTCGTCTTTAGTTGGGATTGTGTATATTTTTGCTATATTTACTTACGAAATGAATAACATATTCCATTATTATTATTATGAATTTAAATATTGTCAACAATATTATTATATTTTGGTGATCATCCTATTTGTTACTTCTAGCAAATAAAAGAAGACCATGCTGATTTGCAAGTTTGAATAACTATGTCAAAGATTAACAATGTAAATTTTTTGGATCTACTGTTTCACAATTCTCCTAAATATTTAGTTTTTGGTAGGTAGGTAAAACATGCAGAAACTGCTAATGAGACGTGTGCTGTCAACAAAGAATAAAACAACCAAAAAATGTTATTTAATTTATTATAATATGCACCTAACACTTTAATTCGCCATGGTCCGAATCGGTTTACAAAAATGTTTACATTTTAAATTAGGTTCCTAGGGCTGCCTGAAAAGATTAGGACAAAAACGATTACAGCTCTACTGACTTATAATTGTAACCTAAAATTGTAACTAGGAAGCTAGTACAATGTCACTTTGACATTTGTTAATTAAAGATGGCTGCCGGTTAATTTGCTGCGCCGTGTCTTCTCCACAGCCAGAGCACTTACTTAGGAAGCGGTGAAAGGAATCTGGGTGTCTATATATTGGTTGATAAATAAGTGCTGTTTAGTACCTTAATTAGATAGATCTTTTTCGTTATTGTCCTAATCCATTTTTTTTTCTAATTAAACAAGAAAGCATACAAACACTGATATAACATAGTTACAACATTAATATTTAGTACCATTTGACTTTATATAAATACTTACACATTTTTACACATTTATCTACTTTTTATATTAATATATTTTATATAAATTTACAAATATCTCATAAACAGTTTTTTTATCTAAATTTTATAGAAAAGCACACTGAGAACTAAATAATTGTTTAAATGTATTTTGTATAATATTTACAATTATTTGACACTTTTCCGAAATGGGGGCTCACCATTTAAAGGCCGTGTGATCAGCTAGTCAATTTACAAAATATATTTAAATATAACAAAATTATTTATGATCAGGTAACCTCACGGCCACGAAAAAGTATCTCAACTTATACATTAAATATTTATACAATTTCAAAATATAAATGCAAATTATACATCGCTATTCTACATTTACTACACAATTATTTTTTGTATAAACCTAAGCACGTCGATTTTCTACAAATGTTTTTGTAATAAATCGACGTCCTTCAATATTTTATCTAAATTTACTAAACATTTTGTGCTTTCGTTCTCAAAATTGTATATAAATGAAATCAAAACATCTGTGTTTTTGTGAGACCTTCCACGAAAGTATTATTCACAATATTCTGATTCTATTAAAATAACTGGTTTTAATATAATTGATATGTCCTAACAGTACATGTACAACAAAAAATAAACAATCCAAAAATCCTTAGGCTACTCATAAGATATTTACAAAAGAAACGAATTTAAAGCACGGTTTCATTCGTGCACGTCCTAGGTCCATTTACTAGGGAATACCTGCTAGACCCGCCATTTTTCCTACTAGTCACCGCTCCCCTAATAAATAATTCTTTGAAGGTCTCCCTAAACTGCCTTGACATGCCACAGTAGATCGCAAAGTTAATAGGATAGGATACTAGAATGAAGAAATTAGTTATTAAAATCAAGATGTTGGCTATATAGTAGTCTAGGATTTCGACTATAGTGCTAGATATAATGTGTAAGATAGTGACAACAGCGACAGGGATTTCGACCAATAGGAAGACAGTAACAACGACGATCAACATTAGGGTAGTACAATTTGAGTCCCTAAGTTTCCTGCATTCGGATTTTCGGTTTTCCTTGAAGAGTCTTTGCCTGTTGATCTGGGCAGTTCTCATAGCCCTGAAGAGGAGCACGTTGAGGACCACGAGGGAGGTGCAGGGGATCAGGTGCACGAAGAGCACTCGGAAGCCGTAGTACGATATGAAGTACGCGTCCAGTGATATCGCTTGCACCCAAGGAGCCATCTCGATCTGTAACAGAGAATGTTTAATTAACAAAACAATAACATAAATATTTTTTTTCGTATTTCATCGAAGTTTCAATGAGTTTTTAGGTATCGTGGTATGAAGAGACTGATAAACAAATATTTTTTTGTAGTATGGGGATTGCAAGAGTCGCAACTGTATATTTGACCGACTTCAAAAAAGGAGGAGACTGTTTCTTTTCGTTAATTGTTTTTTTTATGTTTTTTACCACATAACTTTCGACTGGGTGTACCGAATTTGAAAGCTGGTGCTTCCCGTGCGGTCCAGTTTTAACAGTGGGATCCATAATCTATATTGGTCCGCTATTACCGCCGACAAACTGTCACACAGTTTGGTGGGTTTAATTATTTTGTTATATGTTTTTAGAACCAATAAAAGATTTTATTATTATTATTATTATATAAGACAACCTTTTAAGTCTTATTTTGAAGTCGGTTTTTATTTATTATAATTATTATGTAGTAGGTAGAAAGCTAGACGCCACTACGCGCATAGTACAGCGCCGTCTCGCTTCCACAAAGGCAAAGGTCCAGCTTTATCATCTTATATATCTATCTATCTATATAGTACAGGCCATCAAATATTTAAAAAATGTGTCATAATGTGTTCTAAGAATATCCACTATTTCAAACAATTTTAGACATAATATATCGCTTCTGTCAAGAAAACTTTTACGTCTTATACATTTTAGATAAAAGTGCGAATGATAAATGCTTATATCTTGACAATGATAAATATTATTTTTTGTGTGCAAAGCGATTACTTGGAAACTTTGAAGCTGGGCCTTGTGACGTAAATGGTCGGAATCATTAATTTTAAATGGCTAAAGTTGGATATTGGCGTGGAAATTTGGTTAAACTGTTCTCTAAATGTTCTAGCTAAAACTGATAGGATTATTTGCTAAAGGATTTTATTATCTTAATTTATTTATTTAGCATAAACAATGTTGACTATGATTTTAACACCCATTTAGCTATTTAAATATCTATTTTATTACTAATCTTTTGTATGTTCTTATGTAGATATATAGAAGGGATAGCTGTGTTTCTGAAACTTACATAAAGTGGCAAGAACGGCAATGAAACATTTTTCAACTACGTTTGCAAAGTAGTCGTAATACATGCTTTCTTGGAAACTCTTTCTAGGACATTCAATAAAATTTAGCCCGCAATGCATAACAAAATACATTAACACTGGTACATCTTTCTAAGAGGTTGAATTAAATTAAACAAACAATGCCAAATAACACTCAGTAAGACTGTCATATGTCAAACTGTTCGCACCTCACGTACTTGCAGTCTGAATATTCAAAATACAGGCGTAACAGATTCGTAACAGATTCTGAAGGTCTCCTAAAAGCCTCCTTGACAGGATTATCTAGGCTTCAATCGCAGTTTGACAATTAATTTCAAGTTTCAGGACATGTTTGAAAGCCTGTCGAATAGAGAAACCATTTTGCAGATGAGATAACTAACATACAAGGTGTTAAGAAAACTGAAAAGTGTGAAGGTGTTCTTAGGTATCGAATCTGAAAAAAAGGGGAAAAAAGAAAAGGGAAAAAATAAACTAAAAAAACAAATTTTCTCAAAATTCGAGATAGAGTGTCGGCGTCGTCACAGATGCTACCTAATTTCCAGACAAAAGGCCCCCAAAAATACCGACGAAATTGGTTTTGTAGTTTTTGTTTTAATCTCAAATTTAGGGAATTTCGGGGCAAAAAATGGTTATTTCAAAATTCATTATTTTTGTTTCTATCATGAATTTTCCAAATTTGATATATTATTTGGGCATGTAATTGTGAACCCTATATCACCCTTTCGGGTCGGACAGGGTTTTCTTAACACCCTGTATAAGCGTGTCTAATTTGCTGAAACGTTAGTTGCAGTATGCATTGACGTTGCAGAGAATTTAATTAAAGGCTAGAGTAGAAAAATAAATGAACATTTATTTACTAGTTAAAAGCAATAAAGTGTGTTGCATGTATATTTGTTTATGTTTAATCTTTTAATATAATATTGTGTCTCGTGAATTTAATTATATCTATTTATATGTTTAGATTGTCCATATACAAAATTTTTTAGAACAGAACTGTACTGAATTTTTGTGTACTAAAAATATGTAAACATTACAATTCTCAAAAGTATCTAGTATATGTAAGACTCAATCATTGGGATTTCTGTAGAAGTGTAGGTTACACCTAATATTTGTCTGCAAGGGTATCGAGTGACCCCTTGTAGACAGACAAATATTAACCCTACGCGTCAAAAGGGTCAAATTCACTACATGTTAGCATTGTACGTGTTACAGGATCTAAATTAGGGTTAAGAATGGAATATTTTTGGACGAAATTGGGAGTCGTAGACCAAGATTAGGTCAGGAGTGTTATGTTGGTTTGTATCCAGAATAACAAATGAAGCAGAAAAGAAACTACCTATCTATTATGTAAAAACAGAAAGGACTTTATTGTGACATTGTCTACAGTTTCCATTTATCTTTTGCCACCTCTCACGCGAAGACGGCCCGTTATTTTTATTCATAAAATAAGGTATTTTTATTAATGAAATATTCATCATCATCTCCCGAGCCTTTTCACAACTATGTTGGGGTCGGCTACCAGTCTTACCGGATTCAGCTGAATACCGTATTTTACATGGAGCGACTGCCTATCTGACCTCCACAACCCATTTTTACTGGGAAACACAGTATCCCATAGTAAGGTTGTCAGAATTGACTTAACGACTGTCAAAGATCTATGTATGACAGCCGGGACCTACTGTTTAACGTGCTTTCCGAAATACGGAGGGGTCTCGGTATGTTATAAATGGTCACCCATCCACGGACCAACCGCGGCGAGCGCGGCTTAACCTGTATTATCGGTCAAACCGTACGGCTTACACTTAGCCACGAGCCCCTCTATTAATGAAATATGAGCAATATTTAAAAGTGAATTTGCTATTAAATTGAATATTGGCTATAATATGAATTGACCCGAAGTGGGGCTACAACGTTGATGATAAAAACATGTGCAGTTAATTATTAAGGTCTTCCACCAACCAATCTTAAAATGTATTCTTGTATCCAAAATTATGTTAAAGAAGGTCATTATTCACTGGGATCCTTATTTACCTTATGTACTTATTATGGACCTAACGAATACCTCTGAGATTTTGACCAAAAAGATTAGAAACTTTTCAGACGGACCTAGGGGCATAATAAAATAAATATAAAACTCATACCTTATAGCGTACCTATTACAAACTTTTTGGTACTTTATTTTAGTTTTCCCTGAGGATAGGTAAGAATCCTTAGTATCTGCGAGGAAATATGTGCGCTATGGAGGTCCACTTAAAATCTAGATTAAAGCAAATATTTGATTCATTTTTACCATTTGTTGTTGTGTAGTGTGTGTTTAGTTAATTAAATTAAATTTCAAAAAGACTGTGTGTTTTGATGTCATGACTCATTCACTGGAACTGATTAGCCGGCTTATTGCCTACTTGGGTTGACAAATCAATACAAAAAACAGATACCTACAAATATCAATCAAAACACTTGTTTCGTATCTTAGAAAGTTAGTCTATTTGGTTATCGACGTTAGCCTTTTTAGTTGTCAACAGAGATAGCCCGCAGACCAGGTTTCCATAGCAACCACACCAGCTAGGCCTCAGCTTACTCTGCAGACTTCTTCGAAATGTCTTCATATCATCGTTAAAGCTTGCAAGCAATTTCACTAGTTTGTATGGTCTGGTTTCCATAGCAACCACACCGGCTACTTCTGTAAACTTACTTAGCAGGCTACTTTGAAATGTCCCCATATATATATATGCCAGTGTTTCTGTTAATAATTTTCCATGGCAACTAAACCAGCTAGCTCAATCAACATCCCCTGCACAACAGGGTCCTCATGTATGTCTCAATGTATGCCAATATTTCTGTTTACTGGTTTCCATAGCAACCACATGTACTACTCTTGCTAACTTACCCTGCAGACTTCCTCGAAGTGTCCTCTCCAGACGGTGATCTGCGGCACGTAGCGCCTGTCGAAGAACCGCGGCAGCTGGTGCAGGAAGGCCGCCACCCCGATGTACACCAGGCACTTCATCACGTTTGGCATCGTACACCTGGTGGACAAATGAATTTAGACTTTATAGGGCTGTAGTTAGGGCTGAGAATGAATCTAATAGAATGAGCAGTGGTTCCACCAAGAAAGAGAAGCTATGAGCTAGTAAAAGAACGGTATATTCCACTTTGTTCACCTTGGTGATATCATCTAGGCGAACAAAGTAGATTTTTGTGACTCCTCATTTCACCTCGGACCATCGATATACTTACTTTCCAGTTATTTGGCTGTCATGTTTTCTAATCTTTTATTAATTATTATAGTGCTTATAGTTCCGACTTAAATATTCTCGATGAAATATTTTGGCATTAATGTCCCTTTTATCGCCTTTACTTTTTTTCTCCAAGGATAAGTAATGGTGTACAATAAAGAATATTCTATCTATCTATCTATCTAAGTAGGTAAAAAGTGTTAACAGAGCGTTATTAAGTTCCTAAGCACTTAACCCGCGTATTAAACCTGCGGAACAACGTTATGTCAATCTCATTATAACACAAAGGCTTCAAGGCAAGGCAAGGACCGTGTGACCATTTTTAATGAGGTTTAGCAAAATGAGTACGAATATAGAAAAGGTTGTTTGAAAAGCTTGTGGTAATTGATTGACGTGTTTTATTGTCATTATTATTTAATTAGTTTGTTGGGTATACGTGCAGAGGAAGACCAAAAAAGAGATGAGTGGATTGTGTGAAAGATGATATGAGAAAGATAGAAGCGAATGCTCAGATAACTAGTTATAGAGATGAATGGAAGCTGAATACGCATTCTGCCGACCCCAAATAATTGGGAACAGGGCAGGGAGATGATGATTTAATTAGTTTATTGGGAGCTCCAAAATGCAGTATGTGGTTGAATCCGGTAAGACTGGCCGACCACATAGTTTGCTTTACTTTTATAGTTATTTTTTTTATTTGTTACTTTTAATATTTCTTTGCAATTTTCCCTGATAGGCCAGCAATAGTAGTGATCTATCTATTTCTATAATTATCAGAAGAGGCTTTAGAAGAGTTCATATTTCAATAAATCAAGTTGGCAAGTGTGTGCAGACTGATATTATTATATATTGGGCATGTATTAGGGTTAACTCTTCAGAAACTGTTGTTTGACTCTCTTTGTGCTAATCTACTTTCAATATAAAGCCATCAGATTAAATAAAATCTCTCCACGATTTAAAATGTCAATGCTTCCAAAGGTTAACAGTATCTTCAATTTGACATTCACCTGATTGTGATATTACGGAGATCGACAACAAATATAATTGGAAAAGAAACGTTCCAATAAACGTAATATGATTAGATCAAGAACGTTTTAATTTGATTTAGAATAGATCCCGGATTAAATATTAAAATTTGTCTTTTCTCGTACAGTACTGAATATTGCAATATTTTGCAATATCGGTACTGTTATGCAATCTACTCTAATTAAAATACAGATTGTTTGTTTTGAAGATAAACGCGCTAAATGGGAATTGCACATCAATACAAAAAATATGTTTTTGTATCAACTCTAGCGGAAATATATCTTATTTAATATTACGCTTTGATCTATAGGAGCCGAGCAAAAGTGTTGGTGGTAACTGTTACATGTTGGACGGGTCTCTCAATGTATAAGACACACATCTAAGTTACTAACTTGACACGAGAAACTATTTAATATTGTAGGGATTACTTGCGATTCCATTTACAAAACATAAAAAAATATATATTAGAAAAATTGTATCCGTAGACCGGATTAAAAACATGTGTATTTTAGAAGAAAAATTCAAATGTTTATAATTCAGTCTATTCTACTTCTGGAATCCCACTAATCAGTATTTTCAGGACACGCTGTATACAACAATATACAAAGTTGATACGACAGAGGGGCTTTTCTTTAAACTGCCTATACTAGCTACCATTTTCAAGCTCTGTACCAAAAATCTACTAAATAGGAGCAGTAGTTTAGTCGCAAATGATTTTTTAAGATTTTGCACCGTTTCAATACGATGTATCTTTCCTAACAGCTGATTATGTCTAAGCATTGACGCATGTCGCAAGTAAGTAAGTCAGTCAAATTTATTTACACAGAGTGGTTGCGTTTTATTTTAATTTGTAAGCTATTTAGTTTGTTTGAAAAAAATATTTTCTCATTTTTGGCGCTTTTTATTTTTATAACGTATCGAATTAATACTACTAAACACGTATAGTATACGTAGTGTAATTTAATGCCCCTCTGTCATATCAACTCTGTATACCTACATATATATATATATTTCTATTCTCTACGCGACCTGTCTATTACAAAGCTCTATTTTTCAACTTCCAACAGGCCGTAGTTTTGGTACCGGGAACCCTTGTCAATTGAATAAGTGATTTTCTTTCAAGTGCAGACATTTTTGGGTAAAGCCTTTAGGTAACCACAGATTTAACTCCAAAATACTTTTTTGTATTTTGTGTTTTAGTGGAAAAACTGGTAGGAAAAGGGTCGTTACTTGGGCATTTATTTCTCATTCATTACGATTTTCTACCGACTTCAAAAAGTGGAGGTTCTTAATTATAATTATCTATGTCGAATGTCGACCGATAAAAAAAAGGTAATATGTTACTTAGATAGTTATACAGGATAGTTTGTTTATTTAATTAAAGTCGTTTTTGTCCATTATTCTGCTATCAATTTTAACCATATATTTAGTATGCAGGAAACTTTATTAATATTTATTGTTATGAATTGAACTTAAAATATTTATAAATATACAGGGTGTTAAGAAACCCCTGTCCGATCCGTTAATGTTAGGTATCGATATCTGATTACAAAAATGGAAAAAAATGGAAAACAAGAAAAAAAAATATATCCTAAAATTTTTTTCTTTCTCAAATGTCGAGAGAGGGATTCGGCGTCGTCACAGATGCTACCTTATTACCAAACAAAAGGCCCCCAAAAATACCGACGAAATTGGTGTTGTAGTTTTTGTTTTATTCTCAAATTTAGGGAATTTTGGGGCAAAAAATGGTTATTTCAAAATCCATTATTATTGTTTCTATCATGAATTTATTTTTCAAATTTGATATTTTATTTAGGCATGTGATTGTGAACCTTCTATCACCCTTTCGAGTCGGACAGGGGTTTCTTAACACCCTGTATAAAAACTAAGCCTACATAAGAAATAAGAAAAATTATAAACTAAATAAAACTAAGAACTAAAATAAGGCATCAAAAAATTCATCCACATCGCTGTCGACTGGGAGTGTGCCCAAAAGGCTGGCAGCATCGCCACGTTGTATGCTTATTCGCTGACCTAGGTAAAAGCCAGCCTTAGCAGTATGTAGGTAAAATTTAATGTAAATGTGACAAAATATTCCTTCTTTTAAATATAATTTGCCAACTAACGCAATTAAAAAATGTATAACACTTTACCCGGTTTCCATTTAAAACCAACATGGCGTTCTGTCAAAACTCAAGAGAAATAAGAGAAAAGAGAATGAATATAGTCTAGTTCCTTTTTAACACATTTGTCTAAAAACTGAGTTTTTCCTTCCACAGGGATTGCACGCGATTTCATTTGCTGAAAGCAGACTCCGGTTGGATTCTGGTTTTTTATTTTTCACTTCTTTTGTTACATTTTACGAGATTTGGAAAAAAACGTCACTTTAAAATATGTTATTTTGTGACGACGTTTTCAAGAAAGGTGTTCAGTTTTTTGTCGCTTTATGTAACTTAGTACACAATTGGAGCGATTTTCTTTTTTATATTCAAGTATACCAAGTATCTGAACTGGATTGAAATGTAACAGGATGACTGATAACTCAGTGTAATTAAAGGTTTGTTTACAAGTGTAATAAAAGTGTAAAAAAAATCTTTATTGTCATAATGTTGTAGTAAATAATATGACACCGGTGTAGTACTCATTTGTTTAATTCCTCTTTTGAATAACACTCTAAAAAATTGCTTATTTCCATACATACATACATTCATATAATCACGCCTTTTTCCCGTAGGGGTAGGTAGAGACCACTTCTTTCCACTTGCTACGATCCTTACTTACTTGTTTTGCTTCGTCCACTTTCATTAAGTCCAAATAATACAAATACGCCTTGTTATTTTTTTTGTCTCCCAACACTCTCATGAGATACGTTTCAACATAATCTAAAAATTGAGTTCATTTATATTTAGGTAAGTATCTACGTCTGAAAGAACAAATGTGTACGTGCAAAAGCATATTATTTTACGTCAAGGTTACTTAGTAGAATTATTGAAGATATCTTTCAGTTCGTCCTAAATTTCGCTCCAAATATTAAGTAGGCGTCGAAGAAAACTTAATTTAGTTAAAAGCTTGTAAAGATGAGAAAATATTAGAGTAACATCTGGCGAATAGATGCTTTTTGAAATGTATTTTATATTTAGAAAGAAAAAGCGACATTTTGTTACATTTGTCGAAAATATGGATGACTGAAGCAGTCTTTTAAATCTATTATACAACTTACTTACTTATTTTATAAATTGTAAAAAAGCATGAAGTAATGTGTCCTTAACCAAATAAAATATCTTCACATACCTTTTCTTAAGTGCACATTATCATAAATATTAGGTACACACGTAAAGTTTTGGTGTTCTTCCAAAAAACTTAGCATAACCAAAAATGCTTTTAGTTGTGAGAAAAAATTAAAAAGTTAATACTTTTTTTAAGTATTGTTGTTTCTTTCAGCGATATGTAGTAAGTAGATATTTGGGGTTTTCAAGTAGATATTTTAGATGTTGTAAGGACTATTGTAAATACCTAAAATATAATATTATTTTATAGTTTACAGGCACTTATCTCTTTGAATAGACTGTTTATAGTTTCATGCTTAAAACAATGATTATATAAGCTTGTATTGTACAGCAGAGAATGCGCCTCTTAAAATTATTATAATAGTTCACTGATCGCCAAGAAAATCATCACATACCGAGACAAAAAAAAAACAAAAGGGGTACATAAAACAAATATGTTTACGTAAGACCAGACCTTCACAAGTCTCTTACTAAAATCCTTTTAAATAACTTCAAAGAGGTACAAAAGCAAGTAGGTTCTTCCTTCCAACTTTTGATGTCACATTGAATAAGGAACAATAGCTTTAAATCTGGGAGGCTTATATGACACTTGACCCTTCTTTGTTAAATTATTGGTATGTACGTTATACCTTCGTGTGTTTGATAAAATAAATCTTACATAGATCTTGACAAGAGCGGTATTATGATCAGCAGGTTTACTCCTGAATTAATTTTAATTACAATACAAGTAAAATATAAAATTAATATTAGTTTAGCAGGCACTTGTTTTAGTGTTCTTTTTTTGTTTTATTTATTTTTTATTTTTTTTCTCTCAATGGACACATAATATTGAAACAATTTGCCGCTAGTGGTCAGTTAAAGAGAGCGAAAGGTCACGATTCCAATGTCAATAGGTTGGAATGAAATACAAAAAATACTATACACGGTCATTTAAACTATAATATTACATAACATACATAACATACCATCACGTCTGTATCCCCGAAGGGTTAGGCAGAGGTGTACCAATGTACACCCACAGCTCGCCGGTATGTTTAGGTCCCATGTAATAGGAGGCCACTAACCGGGCACAAATCCAAACTCCGACCTGCTACTGAGAATTTCATAGAAAAACCCAATAACACCTAGGTCGACTTGGAAATCAAACCCAAGACCACTAGGCCAACGAGGCAGGTAACTATAATATTATATAATAACTATTAAGTTATATTCTCACAAAAAGGGAAATTCCAAAACGATTCACATTGCTCTTTATACAAAAATTACTATAGATGTAATATAATCTATACTTAGTAACTATTACCATCATATATAACATATATTATATACTTTGTACATAGTTATACACATACTTTCGCAGCTCACACGGCCATTGGAATTTACACTCGCTCGGTGTTCAACATTCATTACATTCCGATATAACTAATTATTAACTGTATCCTGTAGCCTGTCTGACTATAGCCTTAGATCGCCTATCGTGCCTATACACGGCCTGCACGAGCTGTCGACCGCTCTCGCGCGTCACTTGCGCCTCCCGGCCGCTCGCTTTTTGTTTTGTCGACCGCTCGAATCAGACGAAGTGCTTGTTTTTCTGGCGTTACATAAGTAAGTAAAAATACTCTCAATTTTATATGGGTGTCTAGTTTAAATTATGGTAATGATACAAATTTATCTGTACATAATATAACTTAAAAATCATATGCTTATGGAATAGTCGAGAAAGAAGAAATGCTTGAAAAGTAATATATCTGAGTATAACTTTGGGCCACAAAATAACCAACCTAAAATCGAAAAATAATTCCTAATATTTTTTAATTCCCTTTCTACTTATGATTGATTGACTAAATCCAGGAGGACTCTTTGTAAAGTTACATCTAATATTTTCATTGTTTATTTTTACATAAAACCCTTGTTCCACTTATTTTAGAATTTATATGTACGAGAGAGTTTATAACACCAAAACGTTACGTACAAACGACTTTTGTTAACGATTATACGGACCTTTTAATTAGAAGTCGTTTCGACCGAATGACTGTAGCTATGCTCTTGCAATTTGGTCTTTATTTATTGTGTGTTATGGTGTATTTTAGATTACTCACCATGTTCTGGCTACGGGTGCGTGGCAGACGTATATGTAGCGCTGTACTGCTAGAGCCAGGGTCAGCCATATACTAGCCGTATGAAACATCGCTGGTATCACCTGCAAACAAAAGAATAAAGATAGAATACAGTGTGTTACAATAATCATGTTGTTCCTTGTATCATCGTATACGGAGTGTTACAAAAATCCGGTTGTTTCCTGTAAGAGCATAATTATGTGGTACCTTAATTGTCACTGACAGGTTACTACAGGCTTTAGTTACTTTCTTCGGGTTCAGAGCAATTTATGTGATGTTATCCATATTTATTTATTTAATTATACAGGGATGGTACAAGCATTTGTGTGAATGCTCCTATAACCATATAGGAGCATTCACACAAATGCTTGTACCATACGGATCGAGCCTGCAGTATGTCGCGCAGTGGTAGTTAGCATGGTAACTTATACTATCCTTGCAGTCAAACAGCATTATAATACCACCCTATAAACGCCCCACTGCTGGGCACAGGCCTCTTTTCACATAGAGAAAGCACGAGCATTGATCACCACGCTTCACCATTTAATATGAACATTTAATTTATTTTAAGCGCTTTCTATCATCATTAACGCTTGTCGATATGGTACTTATCTAAAGGTCTACACTGTCTCAGATCCTTTATATTTAAGCCTTGTAAGCCAGTCCCTATTAGATCTAATGTGATTGGTTCAACGAAATGACTTTTGACTGAAACTTACCAATTGGTTAACCAATCACAGAAAGTGACTTGAGGTTTCACCGACCTTTAAGGAACAGTCCTTTACATTATATACTTTTGATAACATAAACCTAGCAGTAAAATATTTACTTGCCTACAGTATTTTTTGCAAGAAAAAAAAAATATAATTTATCGAGATATGACTTTAAACTAAAGTACTGATAATAATCATCATCATTATCCACAGACCTTGTCCTCCCACTGCTGGGCATAGGCCTCTCTTTCCTTGTGCCATTATCTACGGTCCTATCCCAGTCGCATCCAGACTCGACCCGAAACTTTTAATATATCGTCGACCCATCTTGATAATCACATCTATTGATATCCTATAATAAACCTATTGTAGCAACATACACCGGTATACTTAGTTTATAATAAACTAGCTGATCCCCGCGACTTCGTCCGCGTCAATTTCTGTTATTATGACCACGATTAAGAAGTTAAAAAAAAAAGTATTTCTGCGTAAATGATAATTATATATAATTACTATAGATTATGTTGATAAAACTCTGTAGCAAATAATTGGCAATAATGCATTAATTTCGACCAAATGATTACCTTAAAAAAGGTTATAGTGAGTCAATTTTAAAAGATAGACATATACTGTCGCAGACATTTTTTTAGATCATTCAAAGCGGAACAATTCTTTCATACATATATTTTGGGTAACTCGAACCGTTTACGCAGCGCACGCAACGGAAGCTTTCAAGTATGAATATTTTCCCCCGTTTTTGTGACATTTTTCACTGCTGCTTCGCTCCTATTGGTCGCAGCGTGATGTTATATATCCTAAAGCCTTCCTCGATAAATGGACTATCTAACACAAAAAGATTTTTTCAATTCTAACCAGTACTTCCTGAGATTAGCGCGTTCAACCAAACAAACAAACAAACTCTTCAGCTTTATAATATTAGTATAGATAATGCATTAATTTCGACCAAATGATTACCTTAAAAAAGGTTATAGTGAGTCAATTTTAAAAGATAGACATATACTGTCGCAGACATTTTTTTAGATCATTCAAAGAGGAACAATTCTTTCATACATATATTTTGGGTAACTCGAACCGTTTACGCAGCGCACGCAACGGAAGCTTTCAAGTATGAATATTTTCCCCCGTTTTTGTGACATTTTTTACTGCTGCTTCGCTCCTATTGGTCGCAGCGTGATGTTATATATCCTAAAGCCTTCCTCGATAAATGGACTATCTAACACAAAAAGATTTTTTCAATTCTAACCAGTACTTCCTGAGATTAGCGCGTTCAACCAAACAAACAAACAAACAAACTCTTCAGCTTTATAATATTAGTATAAATTAGCTGCCGTAAGGTGCAGGATTGTGAACGAGTACAGTTAGTTACTTCCTTTGCAGAAGACTTCAGGATATTGTGTCTTTGTTACGGAGATCATATGTATTATATTTTTGAGGAGCACTGTACTTGAGTGATATTGGGACGTGTTCGGGATTTAGAAGGGTAGAGTAAAGTGAGTTTAGATAGTGATATAACATCATAGTTTTTGGATTAAGTAAAAGGTTTTTATTCGTTACTAGCGACCCGCCTTGGCACGGGTTAACAAAAAATCATTTTATTGATAGTATTGACCTACTAATGTGCTAGTTTAATTATTTAACCGACTCTCAAAAGAGGAGGTTCACTATTCGACGTTTTTTTTTTTGTTTTTGATGCGATATGTTTCGTTATGGTGGATCGATTTTAAAATTTCTTTTTGTCGTCGATAGACTTTCCTCAAAAATAGTCCCATATAAATTTGATTGAAGTCGGTTTTTATATTGTAATCAATTACATATGTGTTAATAATCACATACATATATATCAATTATTACTTAAGTAAATTCACTACAAAGCAGAAATAAAAAAAACATAATATTGCTTTCAATGAAAATAGCCATGCAGCATAAAAATGCAGGGTTTATTTACACCGTTTATAGTTTTATGTATATTTTACTGGACGCTTGCTGAGTGGCAATTTAAATAATTCTTTGTGAGTGCAGTATTGAAATTTATTCTCAACCCATCTGTAAGCTGCACGTTTTGCTTGCTAGCAATATTTATTGGATTGTAAATAGCGGTATTACGTATTTATACCGCTTTGAAAATATTAAGTCCATTTTTGAATACCAGAACGATTCAGGCAAATATTTTGTAGAGGTAAAAATGTGAGCAACTGAATTATTTTATAATTTAAGAGAAAGTCGGGTTAGTTACACTATTTATAACTCAAAAGTGGATTAATTTTCATGATCTTTGATTTTTTGGGTTTGTCTCCACTCCGAATAAAATGGCAGAATAACTATATGACAAAAATATTATATTTTTATCATATTGTTATTCTGCCATCACAAAACATAAGGAGATGAAAAAAAATTTAACAAAACTTACTAAGTTGCTTATGCGGGTGAAACCGCGGGGAATTGCTAGTTGTTTATAAAATCGACCAAAGGTAACTTTAAAATTAGGTTTTCTACGTGAAAGAACTTCAATAAAATATTTTTTTTTGTAACAGAGACTGCTAATTTCGTGTTACTTAAATAAATCTAACACGAGAAAAGTTGGTTTAGCTAATGAATGTTTGTAGCATAGTTTGGAATCCATTTAACACATTGAATCGACTGAGTTTCTAAAATTTGAATTAATTAGATCTTTGCAATGCATTCTGGAGATCAGTATCCGTACCATGATCTCTTAAAGCAGTACTACAGCGGTTGTGGAAGCGAGACGGCGCGCTACACTGCGCATAGCGCTGTCTCGCTTACTCAATGGCAACAGTCCTTTAAGAGCTCATGGTAAGCGTACAGTAGTCAATAGAAAATCGTCTGACTACGAAACCTCATCCAACTTTAGCGTTTGGAATTCTTGTATGCTAATGCAGTTTCCACTGCGGTAATGTGAAATGTCAAATATCAATGCCCTTAGGAATCTATCTGCAAATGAGATTTATACACAACTAGATTTTCCCCTCGGATTTGCTCGCAGGTATGTACGGTTATCGCTGCAAAAAGACGAATAGTTACATCGAACAATTCCTATATAATGTTCATAATGTAAACACTCTTTATATAATGTTAAATTATATAAAGAGTGACTGCCTCGTTGGCCTAGTGGTACTAAGCGCGACTGCTACGCTAGACGTCTTGGGTTCGATTCCCAAGTCGACCAAGGTGTTATTGGGTTTTTCTATGAAATTCTCAGTAGCAGGTCGGAGTTTGGATTTGTGCCCGGTTAGTGGCAATAGTCTCGCCCCCTATTACATGGGACCTAAACATACCGGCGAACTGTGGGTGTACATTGGTACACCTCTGCCTAACCCTTCGGGGATACAGGCGTGATGGAATGTTTTTTTTATGTTTTATGTATTAATATTTTATTAATTATTCTAATTCTATGATTTCCACTTCTTATTCGGTAGAAGGTATGTGCGAACCATTCTACAATTGTAACATCTGTTATGTACCATGTACTAGAAATATATTCTTTCCCACTACCAAAAGATTATAAATCCACAAAAACCAATTGCGAAACCCCACAAAGTCTAAAAGAAATAACTTTAAAACACCACAGCAGCTTAAGTCTTAAATTCCGACGATTCCAATTCGTCTTTCAGTAACACAATTTTTGAATCTGCAAACACAAGTCCGACGATTACACAGAACTTACAAACTTACTTGTGCAGTCGGCAAAACTATTTTTGGAACTGTTTCCAGTGAGAAAAGAGTTTTACAACTGCAAAAGTCCTTGTTTTTGCTTTGCTGAGTCTGTAAGTTGCGAGCGAAGTTTTGTGTGAAAAAATATCGGATTTTCAAGTGCTTTTGAACGCTCAAACGGGATCCGTTGAAGCTGAAATGCTCAGGTATAATTCACACTAACTGATGGACTATTTTCAGGAATTTTTTTGTAGTTGAGTTTTTGTGTCTTCGTAAATGGTTCACCTTTAACCAATATTTTTTTATCACATTATTTAAAGAGTTTGTTCTTAACAAAAGTATGCACATAACAAAATCTAATGTAAATAATGTATGAAACTACTGTAGTGAAAGTATTATTGTATTTCTGTGTAGCTACATTAATAAGATAGGCTACATTAAAACTCTTTAGAAAGAGCAGCCATAAATAATATTTTAAATCGAACAATATTATTTTTAGTATTTAAGCAAAATCCCACACTTAAAACAAGTTCTCTTTCTCACAACAATAAATCCTCACGTTATGAACTCACTTCATCTCCATAGTTTGACGGGCCTGTTGGTCTAGTGGTTAGTGACCCTGACTGCTATACCGGAGGTCGTGGGTTCGATTCCCACCCAGGACAAATGTTTGTGAGATGAGCACGATCATTTGTTCTGGTTGTCTGGGTGTAATTTATCTATAATATGTATGTATTTAGAAATATATAAATATGTTTATCAGTTGTCTGGTTACCATAACACAAGCTCTGCTTAGCTTGGGATCAGATAACCGTGTGTGAGTTGTCCCGGAATATTATTATTATTATTATTATAGTTTAAAAAAGCAAAAATTTTTTTTTTTAAAGGTCCAACTAACTGTCCATACAATAGATTTTCACACTTCCTATCGTGTCACACAAGTCACAATAGTACACGAAATATCACATTAAACTCAAACAATAGGATTGCAGATTAATTCGTGCGTGTAAAGAGCCTTAACATTCCGAGCCTTTGTGAAACGCTAGTGAACTGGACGCGGTCTGGTTGTTCCTTTTCAGAGATCTATCTGGAAAACTGGTATTGACTGGACGCTTCTATATGTATATACAGTCACGGACATAAATATGAATACACGTTGCGAAATTGCAAAACAAATCCCACCAAAAACATTCTGTAAAAAACTAGCCAAGTCTTGATGGAGCTGCTTGTTTATCTCTAAAAATTAATGAAATCTAGACAAAGTCGTACCAAGTCTAAGGTTCCTTACTGCGATTTCTTTATTATTCTAGTTAATGTTGTGTGACTTGGCCGTTGAACATTCTTTATACGTGAGTGTGTACAAGTCAATTTTTTTACACGTAATGTTATATCTGTTGTAACTACCTATGTTTGTTAAGCGAGATAATAGCCCATACTGGTATTGGTAATTGGACGCTAGTGTCTCATTTTAGGCTGTTGTTGATTGTGCAAAACATGCATTCAGCATTGACAATGCTGACTTCTGCTCTCTTCTTTTTGTGGCATCAAATCGACCACCGATCTAACATAAAATAGACGCACAGACGGACTTCTATCAATGATTAGAAGTCCGTCTGTACTAGAAATAATTTTTAATACTGTTTGTTACGCGACAGATTGATTGGTGCAATGGTGTCATGGAGCACCTGGTTTTGTACCCTTGTGTACCGTTCAACGGCCAAGTCACACAACATTAACTAGAATAATAAAGAAATCGCAGTAAGGAACCTTAGACTTGGTCCGACTTTGTCTAGATTTCATTAATTTTTAGAGATAAACAAGCAGCTCCATCAAGACTTGGCTAGTTTTTTACAGAATGTTTTTGGTGGGATTTCACTTCTTTTTGTAGAAACGTGGGCTATTGATTTATTTCATTAGATTTTCTTATTTGACACAGATTCTTTTCTTTTTAGGAGTAGTTTTTTTTATTATTACAAATCTTTCTTTATTATTTTCTTTCTTTTTTATTTTATTTCTTTATATAATCCGTCACTAATCATAAAAGCCTAACGTATTCAAATCTTCGAATTGTTATAATAACAACTTGCTAATCTAGCGACGTGTGCGGGTATTACTGCCACTCTTAGTCCAATGCATTATATTTTGACCAAATTTTGAACGAAATATATTTTAGTATATATATTTTAGTGTAATTTGTTTATTTAGTGTAATTTGTTTATTTAATTTGTGTAATGTTCGAGTAGAATAAAGTTAATCGTTCGATTATTTCTTCTTGTAAATAAATAAATGCGGACAACATCACATACTGATTGCTCTGAACCCAAAGTAAGTTGCTAAAGCACTTGTGTTATGGAATTCAGAAACAACGAAAAAAACTTCTTGTAAACTTGTAAGTATAAGTATAAAAGTCAGTCTAGTCTTATCCAGAGTTTTCCTTTAATTTTATTTATATGCGTATAAAGAGGAAAGGCGGACGGAGAGACTTTTAAAAATTCGGTTTTTGAAGAAAATAGCGCTGTCGCTCTATCGCAAGGTTTGTGAATGTGTGCGTAAGTTGACAGTGTGTGAGTGTCAAAGCGCGCTCGTTTCATGTAGTTGTCTAGTTGTCTACTTACTCACCAAAATCATTTTAAACATCTGCACACGTTAATTGGCATTATTGACGTATAAACAAGGGGTAACCATGACAGTACAAGGTAGCCATATGATGAACTTTTTGAAATAATAGCCGTAGTAGTAAACAGCTTAGTGGTAGTATGATTGGGAATTAATATTCTTGCTGCAAGTTCGAATCTTAGGCGAGACACCCTTTTTGAGTTTTAGTAACTAATCTTTTTTAGTTAAATTTTGTTGCTTTGTACGACATAAGAATATTTTTGATTGTTTATATTTTTGTCGTGCATTTTTCATACAACTCGACCTATGCATAAACAATGATTATTTTGTGTTTGTGTTTACTATATTTCCGTAGTTAAGTTTGATGCCCATTGCAGACCAAGAGTGAATTATAGCGTAAAAAAAATATGTTGATTATGTTATATCTGTGGCATCATCTATAGTATTACTTTGACAAGGAATAATTTATGGTATATTGATTTGTGATTGGGTTGGAGTGTAGCCATAAGGGCGCTATGGAGCAAGGACTTAGTCAAATTTTCGAAGTTTTTTTTTTTTCGGAATCTTTCCGATTTTTTTGCAGTATCGGGTTGACCTTGTCTGTAGCAACCATTTAGGGTCTGAAAAGCATGGCCCTACGACGCACCGTTTCCGAGATATGAGCCTTCTACCGGTTTTCTATTTTATATAAAACAATTTATATTTCCAAAATGGTAGCTCGGATGAGATTGTTTTCGGGAAAGAAATTGTTGCTCTACTCAAAAGCCATGAGGTCATGTAAAAAAATTAGCAAAAACTTCTAAAAATTTTTGTTTTCTAGTCAGGGTCACCAGGTACTCCAGATCTTCGATTATCCTAGTTTTTATAGTTTTCCCTTTATGTGGCCATTAAACCCTAACTCTGTACCAAATTTCAGCTCTCTGAGTTTATGGGAATTACTAGTTCTATTTTGATGATCATGAGTGAGTGTCGTAAATGCGAAACTTTGCTTTCGCTTAACTTCGGAACTAAATGACCTACAGACTTGAAATTTTGGATTTTAAGTATATGATTAGAGCTTACTGGATGACGAAAATTTCTGCGTTCTGGTCTTATCCAGAGGTTCTCAAATAGAGGCCTGAAAATGCGGCGAAATGGTTCCAGTATAGGATGGTACGGCAGTGTTTGCTTCGCGCTCGACTTGGCGGGGGCACTGCCGTGCCCCCCGATGTAGCAAGAAGTTTTTGCTGTAACTCAAAATGAAAATATATAGGTACATGATTAAACTGTTTTAATAATAATATGGAAATAGAAGCGAAAATCTATCAGTGTGCTAAGCATATAGTTATATTATTTTGAGTACAAGTATACATCTTAATTGGCTGATAATTACCACCTAACTTTAAAGAGTAGAATGCAAATTAATTTAATCTTTGAGTACCTTATAAATTTTTGTTTGTTATTGCTTTTATGAGCACATACTCCAGAAATTAAGTGAGCGATACAAAGTTGAATTTTGAGTATTTTCTTCTGTAGGTATACTTAAAACTGGTCTAAACTATAATTACATACTATAAATAAATCCATTTATTTCACCAAAAGATAAATTACGATCACGTGACTAATTTTACACATATCTTTACTTCGAATCTTTTGCTTTTAGTGTTCGAAGGAAATAATGACACATGACATCAAGATAAAACCTTATAAAGGAATCAATGAAATGATATTCATAAATGTAGTCACGTGATCAGAAAGTAAGTAAGCGATGTCTATGATATAACTTTAATAGGTAACTAGCTGTGCCTGCGACTTCGTTTGCGTGGATGACGAAACGTACAATGAGTTTTTAACTGCAAAATTAAGTTTGTTTTTTCCGGGATAAAAACTACCCAGTGTGGTGCCCAGTGCCAGTGCCAGATAATAAAGAATAATTATACCAAGTTTCATCGTAATCGAACCGGTAGTTTTTGCGTGATACCTGAACAAACAGACAGACAATTTTTTTTTCACACTTTTGGGTTCTGTGTCGATTTACTCGTAGTAACATCCCTCGCCATTAATTTTTTTGATATTTTCAATGTACAGAATTTTCACTTCTACAGATTTATTATAAGTATATAGATAATCAATCTGTTATGTTTTGTTTACAGACTCGATAATTTATTATAAAAATCACTCTATCTCTTAATACTTTTATGCATGTAAGCAGTAGAGCATAAACATTATATGATATGATGACAGGCCTGTTGGTCTAGTGGTTAGTGACCCTGTTAGCTATACCGGAGGTCGTGGGTTCGATTCCCACCCAGGACAAATCTTTGTGTGATGAGCACGATCATTTGTTCTGTGTCTGGGTGTAATTTATCTATAATAATATGTATGTATTTAGAAATATATAAGTATGTTTTTCAGTTGTCTGGCTACACAATCTCTGCTTAGCTTGGGATCAGATAACCGTGTGTGAGTTGTCCCGGAATGTTATTATTATATTATTATTCACAAAATTAGTTAGGTACTAGAGCAGTTTACGTAATTAATTATTATCGAGTTTTTTTAAACAAACTAAAACAGATATTTTATAACAATACACAAATAGAATACATAATTATTTTATGTACTGTAATGGAATTGTAGAAGCACAATTTGTAAAGAACTATACGTTATGGATGTCCGTAATCCCTGTACCTATACGAAAAAGATAATTCCGAAACACCAATATCCGTCATTTGATAAATAAATACCGTTTTAACAATTAATTATTAATTAAGTATAGTTAATTGTGCGCAGTAATTACTAGTGACCTAGAAAGTGCAACGGAAATACACGAGCCACTAACTTATTTAAGATGCATTGAAATGAACGGAAACATATCTGGATAATAAATACACAAGTTGGATTAAAAAATGTTGTGATGGAAAATAATTTTGATTTTTAACAAAATAGTATTTTTAACCAAGTAATGCATAAAAATTGAAATACGAGTACCTAAATATCTGGATAATATAAGGATTTAATTATGTTATGATAAAAAGTATTATCATTTGTATATTATAATATATTATAAACATAACATAACATAGCATCACGCCTGTATCCCCGAAGGGTTAGGCAGAGGTGTACCAATGTACACCCACAGTTCGCCGGTATGTTTAGGTCCCATGTAATAGGGGGCGAGCCTATTGCCACTAACCGGGCACAAATCCAAACTCCGACCTGCTACTGAGAATTTCATAGAAAAACCCAATAACACCTTGGTCGACTTGGGAATCGAACCCAAGACCTCTAGCGTAGCAGTCGCGCTTAGGACCACTAGGCCAACGAGGCAGTTCATAGTGCATAATATATCATAGTAATCCATGAAAGCTGAACATTGTTATTATGTGCTTGTTATGTAAAACGTTTTAATTAAAAATTAGAAGTTTTATAATATTCAGGATTTCAGGTTTTTTGTTTATTTAAATATTTAAACGAATTCAACTTTAATTTCTAAGGCCGCGACCTCAGGAAATTGAACACGAGTTACTCAGAAGAGTAAAATAAACATTTTTTCAATATATTTCGGCCTAAGGGTATGACAACAATAGAGAGCACAATAATAACATATTACTAAACCCAAATACGGGTATCGTAAGCAAATAGTGAAGGCTGATATCCAATATGCAACACAAACGAGTGGCCTATACAGATTATACAGATGACTAGGGATGGGACACGCTATCGATAACTTTGACGAATATTATTTTGATGGGAATGCAAAATTACACATTGAAATGAACGCTATCTATTAGTACTAGATACATATAACTTTACAAATCATTGACCGACTTCCAACAAGAAGGAAGTTCTATATTCGAATGTATGTTTCTTTGTTTTTCAATTGTAATGTAGTCAGTGAACCTATCCCTAGAATATATAGCATACTACTTTATAGGAGGCAATTTCTTACTTTGCGAATTGCTTGTAATAATAAATTGCCTAGGTACCTGCTGTGGTTCACAAGTTTATTGGAATACCTAGAAAATGCATAATATTTAACGTTATTTTTCCATTTGTAATAATAATGTTATTTTAATCTGACTGGACTGCACGGATAGCCGAGTGGTTTAGGTCACCACGCCAATAACCACTTGTGCGACGTGCTGCGGGTTCGATTCCCGCATGGGACAAGCAGTCGTCTCATCCACAATTGCTTGTTCCAAGTCTGGGTGTTCTTTGTGCTTGTGATTTGAATGTTTGTAATTCCCGCGCGACACAAGGCTTAAAGTACTTTGGGGGGAGTCGTTTTTTGATTAAAAAAAAAAAACTATAGAAATACTTGAACATCGACTTTTTACGGAATCACGATCCCAACTACAACCTTCGTTCTGCCAAATTAAACCAATGTAAATATTACCCAGTTTAAATGGAAGATGGAAAGTTTTTCAGGACGTTTGGTAGACTCTACTCGTGATCAGAGGGCTGGTTTGTTCCTTGCACAGAGAATCGGCATAGCCATTCAACGTGTATAAAGAATAAGATTCAATAAATACATTTAGATTGAAACTGATTTTAGAAGTGTTAAAGCAACGATTTCATAAGCAGCTACATTTTTAAAAACCTAATTACACTCAAAATTGGGGACATGACTACATAATGATTTATAAATTTAAAACCACCTTACATCCTTATTTAAGAAAGGTTTCATTGAAACCCGCAAAGCAGAAAGATAACAAATCATGAACCGATCTCTTTCACATCACCGGTTTCAGAATAATACGCGGTAATTCAGATTCCAATTTGCACATTCTTGCCGTCAATATTTTTCAAATTCCTTTGTGTTTCTGATGTAAGGTAGCTATTGTGTTGATACAATACGTAGCTACCTTTATTCTGGCTTTAAGATCAGTTGGGGCGTAAATAAAACCTCTCTTCGTGAAAGGTTTAAATGAGCTTCTATTATTAGAAGGTATTTTTGGTTTATTGAAAAATGGTTTGTTATTTACGCCAATTCTTACAGCTTAATATGTAGTTACAGCAGTACATATAGACTGTTTGAGGATATGCGGAAATAGGTCTGGGCATAATTCTGCAAATTCTGGATGAAAACTTCTGGCCTCAGAATGTGGTGTTCCGTCGCTTCCGCGGACAAGTACCACCAGAACGCACTAAGACGTAGTGCAAGGAAGATTATTAACTTAATTTTAAGCAATATATACTAACAACTTTTGTATAAAATATCTATGTTAGTCTGTAAGGTATATTTCTATGGGCCTTAGTACCCTTAAAATAAATGATTTATTATTATTATTATTATAAAACATGTTATATAGTGGAACGAGTCAAGGTCCCGAATAAAACAAGGCCAATAGATAATTTGACTGAATGCAGAGTCCTAACTTGATGATAATAATATCATTATCTTAAATATGCAATTAATGTATTTTATTTATTATTGTTGAAATATGGTCGTTATTTTGGCATCACATGTAGTTACAAAGATTAACAAGAATGGAAAAAGTGTAAGAGTCTAACGCCTCGTTACTCCGATGTCAAAAAACAAATGAATTACGCATATTTTATCTATACATAACCTTACAACCTTGCTTTATATTACTTAGCTCACCTATCCTATATACATGACCTCCGATGATTGACGACCTCCGTGGTCGAGTGGCGTACGCACCGGTTTTCAAGGTGTCGCTAGCTCTGAGGTCCCGGGTTCGATCCCCGGACGGGTCAATGTAGAAACTCACTTTTCTACATTGTCTCGGGTCTGGGTGTTTGTGGTACTTTCGTTGTTTCTGAATTCCATAACACAAGTGCTTAATAGCTGCTTACTTTGGGTTCAGAGCAATGTATGTGATGTTGTCCGCATTTTATTATTTTTTTATTTTTTATTATGACCAAATAATTCTGCAGTCGAGTTGAAGGACAAAAGATACCATTCCTCAAAGGGAGGTCATTCCCCCCGTCATAGGTCATTGCGTGATATTTACAATTACTACAATTGGACAATACATTAATATTTCATATATCCATAGGTCAGTTCTTACTATTGATTGTTTAATTATCTAATTTTAGACTCAAAATTAAGCTTATTAATTCGACTTGTATGTAATTAATACTATTGGTACCCCGCGGTTTTGCCTGCGTATTTTTAGTTTTGCTAGACTAATCGGGGTTAAAAATTCAGTGTTCATTCAGTTTAAAATTATTGGTGTGCTTTTCGGTGAATTATTAATTTATTATTTTTTTCTTGATATAGTGACAAACATCCGTCCTAACAAACTTTGATTTATATATATATTAATTAGTAGTATTGTTGGTATTGCACATAATTTACACGCATACCTATGTGATTGTAAAAGAGTTTTTTTTTCTAGAAATGGGCATTGTATGCATTATAAGTTGTAAGTAATATTCAGAGTCAATTAACAACAATAATGTCCTGTAATAAATCATTACTTATTACTTAAACTAGCTGTACCTGCGACTTCGTTCGCGTGAATGACGAAACTTATTAATGAGTTTTTAACCGCAAAATTAAGTTTGTTTTTTATTGTTTATACTTTTCCGGAATAAAAACTACCCAGTGTGGTGCCCAGGATAATAAAGAATAATTATACCAAGTTTCATCGTAATCGAACCGGTAGTTTTTGCGTGATGCCTAAACAAACAGACAGACAGACAGACAACATTTTTTTTTTTCACACTTGGTTTCGGTGTCGGTCTAGTAACACCCTCCATTAACACCCGCCATTTATTTTTTTGATATTTTCAATGTACAGAATTTTCACTTCTACAGATTTATTATAGGTAAGTATAGATAAAAATGAAGTAGGTACAAAGCAAAAACTAAGTAAATGTCCCAATGCTTTTAATATTAATTATTATATTTAATTAAGTACCATTCACTGGATTCAGTGAGGTAGAGTGATTTTATCAATTTATCTTTTTGGTATAATGTATAGGCTTTTACGCTATAAAAGAAAATCTGATGTCGAATTTCATTTGATGATTCGAAGTGTAAACGAAACGTAAAATTAATTATTTATATTCCGAATTAAATGTTGTTTTGGGCCAATGTTTACATTTTATTCAAAATAGCTTCCTGTTTTACTGGATACCGCTAAAATGTTTTCTACGAAAATGAAGAGAATACGACTTGTAACTAGAGACTTAAATTTAACTAATAATAATGTTTATTTGCCAAAAAACAGTGTTTTACAATTCCTTAAACTCTACGTTACTATAGTTATAGGTTTACGAAGACAGGAATAATTGACACTGTTGTTATTGTATGATTGCAAGTGACTGTTCTTATCTGAATACGAAAATTAGGCACAATAACAAGTACACTGGAACGTTTATTAACCCGCCACTCACTGGCTTAAAATAGCGGCATCGGGCCACTGGGCTTGTCTCATTTACATAAGGCAATGTAACAGTCCAAGTAGAAATAAATATGATTATTATTATAGACAAAAAACGGTTTTATTTATAGACTTACTCATACTTCAGTATTAAAGCATTAACTTACAACAAAGAACAAAAAAACTTATAATTATGCATTTTAATTAGTTCTGTAGTTAACTAACTTCATGGCATAAATAGTTGCATGTTGCACGCTACTTTAGAACTAGACTCGAACTAGCTTAGACTTTCATAATTATTCGCATAACCAACCTGTTTATTACTTTTAATTGGAATTATTAATGAGATTAAGTTGATTTTCTAACTTTGTGCCCGTCAAAGTTTATACTGTTAAAACTATGTGGTTTTAACTCTTTAATGAAGCTGTTTTATTATTTTCTTTTTATTATAAACAAGACCGCATTCATAAATTGAAAATTGGAATATTTGAAATTATTGCCGTGGTCCGAACTTGCAACCTTGTGCACACAAATCCGTTCATCAAACCGCTAGACCACCGCGACAATTTTACTTCTGAGTAAAAAAGAAAAAATTACATAACATCTTTATGTTAATATTTATTTTTTAAATATATTTAATAAAATTGGTAAGCAGACAACCTTGGAAAATAGTATAATTAATTTTGTATTTATAATATTTCTAGAACATTTACTTTAATACTTTATGTATTGTTCAAAGTGCTAGATTCCTTTGGGTAGACATAACTTAATCTAAGTCGTGAGCTAGACGGGTCTAGAAATTTAACATTAATACTAAGATTTCAGAATAATACTTTGACGCCTAAGGTTGATTTTCTGAAATAAGGTCACTAAATAATGTTATGTATTTTGTGTAAATAATAATAACGGATTTGAAATAAATCAGTGTAATATAAATACCTAGTAAAAATAGTAAAATATTATGTTAACCTATTTTTTTTGACATTTTTTTTAGTCGGTATTTGTAGAAATACGAAGGTACTTTTTATCGTCAACAATCACTGTTTTCAAAGGAAAATAATTTTACATTTTCATTACGTTGTCATCGCTTTTAAGAACTTAGCTGTAAGGTTTTTTATTTCAATGTAGCTACGTAGCGACCACTCCAATAAACAATATGCGCGACGTCCTGCGTCAATATTCGCCGGGTCAAGCATTTGTGTGAAACGCAATAAACTAGATCTAAGTATGGGTGTTCTATGTCAATTGATTGTTTAATTAATATTATTATCCTGGAAAAACTTAAAAAAGGCCGTCTGATCCCAAAATAGGCCAAGCCTGTACTATGTATATCAGATAACTGTTAAATATAAAAAGATTCATCATCATCATCATCCACAGCCCTTGTCCTCCCACTGCAGGGCATAAGCCTCTCCTTTCTCGTGCCATTTTCTACGATTCATCGCTGTGTAGGTATTAATAATTTCAGGACTATTAATTACTAGTGCAGGAGTATAAAAAAGTCACTCACCTCATTCATATAATTCCATGCCTGACAAGCCCTAACAGGACTCAACGGCTTGTAATGGTTGCCGAAAGTATACATGTAGAACAGCCACGGTGCGGGGAACAGCATGGTGAACATGTCGCATAGAGCCATGGCCATCAGCACGACGTTCGTTGGGGTCCGCATATGCCGGCGGGAGAGGACCACCACTATTAAAGTGTTGGCGACTGTTGTTGTAGCTAGGAGGAATGGGGCGATGTACCTGTGGAGGAATAGGTTTTAGTGCTTTTTGTGTAGTGTGTTTCTAAATTATTTGTTAAGGAAATTAATACTTTAGATAACATTTTAATAACTACTTGTGTTTAGATTGTTTCTTATTATTCTTAAAAAATGTTTGATTAACTTTTTTCTCGTTAAAAAGGCAAAAAGGCTGTTATATTTACTTATTTTCTTTTTTAAATTACTTTCGATTTTTAAGTTCATTATAATTTAAACAAAGAATCCCTTCTAAAATTACAAGAGACTTTCCTTATTTACAAGGCTTTTAATTAATACTCTTTATTTTTTCCTAATTGAGCCGTTCGTAAAATATTTTTTTACAATGTTCTGTTAAAATACAATACCTCTTGTATAAATAATAAAACAATTTCATTAATATAATTGCTTGGGTTTGAACCTGCAACAATATGCACACAAGTCCCTACTTTAAACCTATAGGCCACCACGACATTCCTTGTATCATTCGAAATACATAGCTTTAATTAATAATATATAATAATAATATTCCGGGACAACTCACACACGGTCATCTGATCCCAAGCTAAGTAGAGCTTGTGTTATGGTAACCAGACAACTGATAAACATCTTATATATATTTCTAAATACATACATATTATAGATAAATTACACCCAGACAACCAGAACAAATGATCGTGCTCATCACACAAACATTTGTCCTAGGTGGGAATCGAACCCACGACCTCCGGTATAGCAGTCAGGGTCACTAACCACTAGACCAACAGGCCCGTCAATTAAAATTTATTAATTAAAAAGAACTAAAGACACTTACCCATACATAGGCTCAGCATAATTTATCGGAAATTCGCACGTTACATTCAAATAAAAATGCGAATGGTTTGACTGGCAGAAATCGTCGGCACTAAAATTTGAATATCCCGGATACCCAGTCTGATTATCATAGTAATTATAATTAGTTTTAGCATTTTCTAGATCACTTTCAGTATCCACAGATAGTTTTGTTGCGTTGAAATCGCCGAAGTAGTCAACCCAGTCTTTATCTGTGGCGGCCATTTTGAATTTGTTTGCTATCGTGATTTTCTCATGTTGGTTGTTAGGGCATGCTGCGGGTCTGTTGACAAAAGAAAGAATATGTTAGTGTTTTAAATTATATGAGGTTGGTGGGATTATATTTAAATAAATATGTTATAAGTTTTTTGTTTTAAAATTTGATAAGAGAGATTGAGTTTTGTAGAGAATAAATCAAGTAAGTATGCTTGCAATGAACTTTATTTTTCGTCAATGTAACTCTAGTGGTGTTCAACAAAAAATATTCTATTCTATTAAGTAAGAACCGAGTACCTGCAAACTATTTTGAATCTGGTCTACGCTACTTAACAACGAATGGAATAATAGAATGTTTTCCACTTAGGTAAATTGTGAAAGTTTAAATAGTCAATAAGTTTAATGAAACAAAGTTTGTATATAAAATTACATAGTGTTAACAAGTTTACAAATAACAACTAAATGAAATACTACGTTACTACGAAAAGACAAGATTCTGCAATCAAAGATGGCGGGACAAGATGAATTGTACAAAGAGACTGTTAACGATCTACATTGACTAGACTGGACCGAGTGAAAATGTTAGTGAGCTTTGAATCTGTTTTTGACGCTTTTTACTTTATATTGTTCAATAGTAGTACCTAGTTGTAATAGTAGACTGTATTTGAAACGTTAATGAAGTGTAAATAATAAAAGGAAACTATATTGGTTTCTTAGGTTTACGCGAATGTTAGTCATTGAAATAAAAGTACGTCTTACGGATTTTGTCGCGGTTAATAATTATTATTATGTTTTTTCTAAGAAAAATATAAAAAAAAATAAATAAACCGCGTCAAAATCAGTAAAACATAGTTTTATTTCAAAAGGAAACTATTTAACAAATGAATTTCATATATAAGGTGCTATAAAAATATCTGCCACGGCTTTAATGGGACGTAGTATTGTGTTTATAGATTACAATAGTGAAGAACTTTCGTACCCCGGAACAGTTAATTAAATTTTAGAAAATAAAGTTGTTAAATTAACATTGACTCTATTCTGCGTAACGTGGTTCACAAATTACGTGAATTCGGTGCGGAGCGGCAACAGCTTAGGACACGGGATGGTTTTATACTAATAAATCAATTCAAATTTATAAGTTATTTTTTTTGTATGAAAAAAAATATGATAAATAATCAATAATTTATCTATACTATTGTAATCTATAAACACAATACTACCTCCCATTAAAGCCGTGGCAGATGTTTTTATAGCACCTTATATAAATGACAAGATACTAATGTGGCAGTAACTTTGGCCTTTAAATTTCAAACTGCTATGCAAAGGGTTTTCTTAAGTTTTATTTAAGCATAAAACACATGCTTGCTCATTTGTTGGGTTGGCGATTACAGTTCCCAATATTTGGAAAAGCAAATATTACTTTACAATCTTTTCTTTCCCTGATTTTCAGTGGTAGGATAACTAAGAAAGTGAAAAAACTTTGAAAAAGTCACACTGATTCTCGCCTCAGTTTGAACATGCAAATCAAGCCTATGAACTGTTAGGTATTAAGTCGCTCTCATTGAGACCTAGCCTAACTAGAACCATCTAATAGTGGCAATTAGCTCAACTCCCTTTGTACACTACAGCACACAGAATATGCCATTAATTGAACCACAAGCTAATTATATGTCTTGTCCAGTGATGCTGCTAATAACATGTACAGCTAAACTGGCCTTATTAGGTACTGGTTATGTCCTTCAGTTTCACTCGCCTTGTTTTACCTCCTAAGGCAAGTAACGTGATGTTACATAGCCTATAACGTTCCTTGAGAAATGGGCCGTCGGATACAAAAATATTTTTTGAAATGTTACTGGTAGTTTCAGAGATAAGCGCGTTCAGACAAAGAAACTCTTTTGTAGCCAAGTACTGAAACTTCAATCAGTTTGAAGCCGCCGTTAAGTCTCATGTTGAGTTCACACAAAAAACACACCGTCGAATTAAGAACTTTCGCCTTTTGAAGTCGGTTGAAAAGATCAATTAATTATTTACCAAAGTGAAAAATAGTAACTACATATTATATTAATATTTGATATGTTTAGCTCAAAACTGAAAATACTAAATGATTTTGATGTAGGTAAACGAATGCCAAATCCAGGATTCTATTAATATTCGTATTACCTTTAGCCGGAGGCATTTCAAACATACCTGCATTTGGCGTCTCATTTCAAATACTATTCAAAGAACTTGTATTTTAACGGAAATTTTATATGTATGACAACTAAGTTTCAGCTAGTTTTGAAGTATTTTTGTAACTAGTACTTTCGCTCGCGGTTTTACTTGCGTGGATTTTTGGTATTGGGGCAAAAAGTAGCCTATGTTTTTTTTTGGGCATTTAAGGCTATCTGATACCCAGTTTCACCTTTTTTTTAATTGTATTTTATTTAGTTTAATATTTTACACAGGCATCAAATATGCCTGTGTAAAATATTAAACTAAATAAAGACATTAGGCCAATACCTAATAATAGATTAATAATATGAGTGTGTAAATAAATAAATCAAAATCGGTTCAGCGGTTTAGCCGTGAAAGCGTAACAGACAGACAGACACTTTTGAATTAATTTATAATATTAGTATCAAAAAATGAATTTACGGCAGTATTACAGGTATTACCTAGAGATTAGAGATTAACTTAATTAATAATCCAAAAAGTAGATATCGGAGTTATGATCTATCCACGACCGTCAATTAACCGTAAAATGATTTAAGGCGTCAGTAATGGCGTCCAACCCTTTTGGCGCGAATTAATTTATTAACCCTGAAGCGTCCGGTAACAAAAATACCCGTTGTTAGTATAAAATAGTATGCTATATAATGGAACAAAAATACCTAATTCGTGTTATTTTTCAGTTACATTTTTAATTGTGTTTGTACTGTTTTGCCTTGTTTAGGAGTTGTAATTATAATTTTTAAACAAGTATTGTTAATTATGTAACAAGAAGTATAGTTTTTTTTTCGTGTCCTAATAATCAGATGGCCATGTGATCACCTGGAAATTAAACCATATCCAACAAAAAATATTTTTCAAAACAGGTTCCTCGGGACGCCAAAAAAAAATGTACACGCTAAGAAATTTTTAATTGATTTGCTTTTCAATTCTAAATTGGGATTGTAAAACATGGTATGAAGAAACTATTAAAAACAGTTCCTTAATCATGTACCTACGTATTTTTCTTTGGATTTTCAACAAAAAAAATCGCAAAATTGTTTCACAATTTCGCTGTGTATACATATTTTTTGCTCGTAACTGTACATAATAAAACCGACTAATTGAGAACCATATTTCTTAAGTCTATTAAAAAAAAGTTCACGATATATCTCAAACATCATCAAAATTATCAAACAATATTATACCAAGCACATTGAACAATGTTCAAAGTAATCGCTCGAAGGAATTTTCATAATTAAACTTATGTTGACACAGATGCTTTGGTAATAAGTTTCCAAGTTTAAGTACAAGTTAGAGTAACTTAGATCATTTTACAAAGTACAAAGACGTCACATAGGTACTTAACTGTTACTGAAGGAGTTGGTACAATTTAATAGTCATTATTATTATGTGTCTTTCATGATGTATTTTAGGTTAATTTCAGTAATGAAGGGAATCTTTCCAAAGGTTTGTCTGCTGCCTGAGGTTACAATACTAGATGTCTTGGAATTATTTTGTCAGCTTTCAGAAAACCTTTACATTTGAAGCACTCACGAACTCGCTTCCTTTGAAAATCATCATCATCTCCCGAGCCTTTTCCCAACTATGTTGGGGTCGGCTACCAGTCTTACCGGATTCAGCTGAATACCATATTTTATAAACCTAAATAATATCTTAAGTATACATAATTTATTTACACTTTATTTTCAATTTTGTACTCGTGCATCTACCACGATTTGTTTCTGCATCACCCCAAGGTTGACTGGCAGAGAATGCCAATTGGCATTAAGTCCGCCTTTGTGCAACAGTGTGCAAAAAGTATTAAATAATAAATACCAAATTAACATTCTTCTTTGCTAAATAAAAACAGAATATGATATTAAAACGTAAACATACGTAAATATAATTTTATTAAATATATATGCTATCATTATTAAATAACTAGTATTATCATCTTTAAAAAGTGTATACCAATTTCAGATTTATTGGAAAGATTTTACGCAGTGACTGGTAAAGCTAGTAAAAGAGGCGCGGTCCCTATATGAGTTAGTACTTTTCAATTAATGTATTAACTGTTCAACCGACTGCAAAAAGAGGAGATTCATAATTTTTCTGTGTTTGTTTTTCATTAAAATTGATCCAGTAGTTTTGTTTTTTTTATTTTGTGTGAGTTGGTTATTTAACGTTTGTGTGCAAGCAATTATAGATTTTAACTATCACACGTAATTAACGCAAGAAGAAACAAAAGCCCTGGGCCTCGTTTCAGCTATTTAAGAGTTGCTTGAATTGACCGAATGACCTGCTTCATTTGGTCATTTTTACTATAATTGGCATTCTGCTAACTGTCATTACGATCATTAATTGGTCATTACGATCATTCTCTTCGAGGGTTCAATGAGATTTTATTGTAGGCTTATCTGAATACGAAAATTAGGCACAATGACAAGTAAGCTGACCGACCACTGACATGCATTTAAAATAGCTGAATCGAGGCCCTGAAGTAAAACAGTAACAGGCCAGTCTCACTTCATACAAAAGTTCTGCTTTAATTATCTTTCTCTTTAAAGAATAAAATGCAAGCCAAAGGGAAACAGCTGTTAGTAATGAAGATAGAAATAAAGAAACTGCGTTGTACCGTAATATCTACAACTCAATAATGTGGGTTAGTTTCCTACTATCCTGCTTCACTTAAGGGGACTCCCTCTATTATTGCAAGCCTATATAAAACTATTTTATAGTGCTCTAGCTAAAATGTAGGAATAATTATATTATTAATACCTATAATATAGGTACTACAGATTTGACACCTATGTATGATACTTAAATAATCATACCCAAGGACACTTAGGTATGATTATTTAAGTACACACATATGTTTGGTAGGTACTAACCTACGGTACCTATGCACTTAGGTAGCTTCGTCTATTTTTTTTTTTAAACTTGATGTCAATGTAAGCAATTCCGCGAGCAAAAGCTAGTTATTATATAACACGTTCGTTCCCCTACTTAAGCAAGATACTTCCTCTTAACATCGACAACATTTCGTCCGTCAAAATCATTTTAATTTAGCCCAGAACATTCTGTAATTGGACGCCATTTTCCGTGGAGTGGTGGAGTGTTCGAAACGAACCGTGCGGAAATGAAATGGAAGAATGTTTGTAATTATAAAAAACTTGGTATTTTAGTCCTGTGGTTTACTGTGCGGATTACTGTGATTTTTATAGCAATGTAGGTTTTAATTTAGAGAAACTGGATCTTTATACGTTGTACCAAGTTTTTCAGTGAGAGCGCTAATATCGCTAATGAACTGTTGTTCAGGTTGGCGATATTTTATTTTTGTTATAATATTATGTAGTTTTTCAATCACTATGTGAAGTTTCGTAATTTTTAACGCCTGTCATGCGAAAAAAAATTGTCAACTATTTATTTATAAATTAATGTACACACAACAGACAAGCAATAGTTAACACATACAGAACAAATAGGTACAAGGGTACTGCTTATTTCAAATAAAATTTCTTCCAGCAGCCCTGCGACAGAATATATTTAAAAGAGACGTAGACACAGTGTGTAATAAAATAAATAATATTAAACTAATAATATAACAAAAAACAACAAAATAAATACAAAGCTATTATGATATATATGGATATACATTAATTTTGAGAAGAAAGAAAGTGTTCTCTTACTCGACGCTTGAAGGAAGAAATAGAAGGAGAATCCCGTATGTTAGGGACGACGGCATGAACAGCCAACCAACACAACAACACCAACATGGTGAAATATGACTGTATAGGTAAATTTTATAGTAGTTCATTGCCTATATAAATATTTAAACTACAATATCATTTCTTAAGGATTGATTAAGCGTTTTTACTTACAATCTTACTAATCATTCATTAAATTTAATTATTTCATAAAAAAATACAGACTAATACTATTAAAATACTTCGTGAATCATAAAATGTATTTAAAAGCAACATAAATAAAGCGAATTGGATTATTTTATTCAGCTAATGTATATAACGCCTCACTAATTTATACTAATAGCGTCTGGGTTCCATATTATTAGGTTTCTGAGTAATACCAGACAGTAGTAATTGTGATAAAAACCTTTGTTAACTAAACCTTCTTGGTTCGAAGTAATTATGAAAGATTAGAGAAACGTTCGAAGTGGATTTCATAGGCATTAAAAGATTAAACTTATAATTATGTTAATTAGATATATTTGCTGCTTTATTAGTCTTGGAAATTTGTTTGTCTTCCTACTGTTTGAACTTGATTTGGGAGGTGGGGTATTTTTCCTCTTTTCAATATCCTGTTTAATGTTTGGTGTTACTTTCACAGAAAGTAACCTTGCCAAGAAAGTGTAGTAGATAGACATCTTCTACACTTTCAGTAAGTTTAAATGCTGAATGTATTTTCAAAATTTCAACGTACTTGAAATAGATTCAAAGATTTTGTATGCATGTTACTCGATGTCTATGGCAATTGTGGGTCGATTTCAAAAATCTTTTTTAATTGATGTACCTCACGTGTCACCTATACCTCTAGATGGTCTCTTATAAATTAAGTTTTGCTTTTTTCATTTGATGACGATTTTTTACATTTACATGCAATTATAATTATATTCTGTGTAATCTACAAGTTAAACGTTTGAAATTAACAAATTCATCGACACATAACATTAGCTTAGTTCGCAACCTAGCTTCTAAAACAAAGTAAGTACCTATTTTAAATTATAATTATACGCTGAAGGTTGTTATCATTATAATTATGTACAAAATATCGCCTTAAACGAGCGTCTAACCATAATATTAAGTACAACGACGCTAATTACTTTTATAATGTAACTAATTAACAATTAAGATAAATTAATAGAGGTTAATATTCAAATATAATTTAAATAATATTTTGCCTAAAAGTTTTATCAAGCCAGCATTTTAGGGTTTACAAAGCAAACGAAACGAATTTTAATTAAACAAATTCATGTTTTTCATATCAAAAAATGTTTTGATACCGCCTTTAAAATACTGTTATGAATTTTCAAATTCCTTTTTGCTCATTAAATTTTGGTGAAAATCTGGGTATACAATACTTCTGGTATTTTATGTATATTATTTATATAATAAATACTTCAAAAGATGGAATTCTCAATTTGACTGTATTTTTTTTGTTAAGCGATTAACGGAAATAAATTATGGATCATCTTCAAAATCTCTTTTTGTTTATGATATATCACAGAGGTGGTACCATACAAATTCATGAATGGCCATTCGGTAGTTTAGTTTTTAAATCAATATAATTCGAACATAAAACAACGTTTTATGTACTTTTCGGCAATTGTCCTTTTTTGGATTGAAAACGGTTCTTTTTAAAAAAAAAATATATGTTATCAATATTGAAGATTTAAAAACCAAATCACATTAAAAAAACTTTTTGTACACTAAACATAACATTAAGACCTTTTTTTTTAGATTTCAAATAATATTTAAATGGCTGAATACACGAGCAAAGTCGTAGCTACTAACAAGTCTTATAAACCGGAATAGTTTACAGCACCTTACCTCATAACCTCCAATTTATATTGGGACTAATATTAAATTACTTGCTCCCAATTTTCGGGTTTCGGGTTTCGATCCGAAACGGAAGGAACTCAAATTCCTTATCGGTTGGTGGTCGAAGTTTCCCCATAAAGGCTATAATTATTAATAATTGATACCTTCGAATATTGAAACAGTTTTTACATGATTTTCAGTTTGGTAGAAAGGGAAATAGGTTTTTTTCATTGGTACGGTGAATATTGGTGTAGGTATATATCAGATACTTCTTTAAAATCGGAGTGAAAGTAGAATTTTAATTTTAGTATGATTTATTTATTTAAAGTGATTGTGATTTGCCTTGAATTTATTTATTTACTCATTCCAATCTTATATTTAAATATACATATAGGCACTTGGTTATCATCATCGTTCATTGCAATCGCCGAGCTATCGTTGGTGTAGTAAATAACAAAATATCGATAGTTATGTGGAAAAAACAACTATAAAGAAACACCAAAACAGCTTTTTAAAATGTCATGCACTACCTGATATTTGCATTCATTCGTTCTTACAACTCATTCAGTGAACATCATTCATTCTTTTACACTTTGAAGGTAACTTTCACCACTCACTCACTAAATTAAACAATTTACGCACCACTTGACGTTACTACGGCCTTATTTCATTTCAATTAACGCAATTCTGGACTAAGTAGTGACCCTTTTAACCCTTCCCTTTGCTTAAAAGTAAGGTTTTTGGTTAAAGTTGGACTTTACAGACACCTTCATTTAATTTACAAAATGTTTAAATGCGTGGCTTGAAGTTTTAAAATTATTTTTACGTGATTAATGATGTTTTTATTCAATCAAAATTTTAGAGTGTCAAATCATTACGATTAAATCTTTTTACATAGCCCGGCTGCTGAGATGATAACTTTCTGACAGGCCGTGGTTGAGAGGAAGACATAACCTAAAAGTGGCGAAGATATACTACAAATAAATAGCTATCACTTATTTATCCTATAAACGAATAATATCATTCAAAACTATATCATTATGCAGGTTACAATAATATATAACACATTTTTTTCATTTTCAAATAAAGATTAACAGACATGTGTCAAGCACGCATTCTCTCAGCGGCCGGATTATAAAAACTGAAACAACTACAATCGTGTTTCACGTTAAAAAGCAAGTCTTTAATAAAACCTTTATCTAAAATGGACGGAACTACAAACATAATCTTCTTAACTTTAAACAGGAAAGATGTTAGCTCGTCTTATAAAAGTCCTTACTTCATTGCTTAGCAGTCAAGCACTTAGTTCTAGAAATAGGAAGCCATTGCTTAGCCTTTTAACAGCTTTTGTCTGAGTAACTTGTTTAAAATTCAGACTTCCTAATTCGTCTGAAGTTAAGTGAGATTTGTAGACACTTTAAGCTGAAAAAAAAGCAAAACAAATCGTGTAATCGTTGTTAGTTGTATTCTACTTGAAAAGAGTTCTCTATTTATTAGCTATTTATTTTTTAACGATTTGTGTACTACGCTACGCTTGCTCATTGCGGATCGGCGATTTCAAATTCAAATTTTTGATTTTATAGTATTGTGTCTTATGTATTAGGATCGTAAAAAGGAATATCAACAAACAGCAATAAATAGAAAACTGTGGAAAGAAGAAAGGGAGGCCTTTGCCTTGCAGAGGGACAGGTCCGAATCTAAACGTGTAGCGTGTTAAAAAAGTAAGTCACATATTTTTAACTTATCTATAATGTGTTTGAACCTGCAACCTTATGCACACAAATCTAGTTAAACTCAACTGCTTGTTCTTGACATTCATCTATAATATAATTACGTCTAAAATATAACCGTTGCACCGCCCACGTTAACCTTTATGTGTCAAGTCAAAGGATATTGCATGGGAAACGATCTCAAAAAGCTTTAAGAGAGTGTGTATAATAAAGTTAACCTTCAGAGCGTCGGTAAACACCGCGAAGGTAATAAGGTTAACTTCAGAAGGGTTACGTGTTCCAAGTTTAAAGGTGACAGTTTTAGATTTTATTTTATTAGTGTTGTCAATGCAAGCAGCTATTGAAGTAAAGAGTTATTATGCTAATGTTCTTACCAGTCAAAGTTGTACAAGGCTTTATGTTACTTTAAGTTACACTAAATTAAGCCAAAAGCTACTGCCATCAGCCATTTATATCATAATTTCGAAAAAAACTTTCAATTGTTAACTAAAACTTTGAACTGACTATTAAATTATTAATATATAACAAAAATGATAATATGTTTTAATTTTTCAGGAATGTCTAGTTAGTGATAATACAATATGAAAAGTCACAAACAAGCTTCCAAATAGGGGTTAAAAATGAAAAAGAAAATATAAAACAAGTGACGGGGTTGGTACAATTTACGCGCCAAAGGTTCCGTACCGAGTTAAAACGCGATGGGTATTTTTAACGAGAAGCAAAAAGAAAAGTAACGATGTAAAAGAAACATAATTGTTTAGTATTTTTTTGTCTTTAGAATATAATGAGACGGCTCCAAACCAAGTGTAAGCAGTATTGTTTGACTGATAATAGAAGTCAAGCCACGCCAGACGCGGTTAGTCCGCGGATGGGTGACTTGACTGATAATAAAGGTTAAGCTACACGCCGCCGCGCCGTGGTCGGTCTGTGGATGGGTGACCATGGTGTGATTTGTGAATATACCGAGACCCCTCCGTGTCTCGGATGGCATGTTAAGCCGTTCGTTGGTCTTAACTGTCATACGTTAAACATTGGCAGTCATTATGTCATTATCATTTGGATAACCAGTCTTACAATGGGATAATGTGTTACCCAATGGGTTGAGGAAATATATAGGTAGGTATAGGTAGACAACCGTTTCATGTCAATAACTGTTAAATACCTCAGCTGAATCCAGAAAGTGAAGTGCACCCAATGTAGCTTGGGGAAGCCAGTTTTACAACATTTTCGTACAACGTCTGGCTTTAATAACAAACATTTTTGCACGGATCTCTAAAAGTGCCTGAAAATTGAAGAGACACTTTTTAATACTGTTTTTGTGAAGTCAAAGCTTAATTATCTCTCCCTTTTTATAATTACACCAAGAGTTTTTATTTAACTAATGAGGCTGTTAATAACAAGAGTATTCGTTTTTGTATTTCTAGTAAAAAAGTATAAAAGTAATCTAATATTTGTTACTTTATTTTTATGTAGGTTTTATATATTAAAATTATTCAACTTTTTTGAATAATATAGGTTTAAACGTATGTTTGTTACGCTTTCACGCCTAAACTGCTGAACCAATTTTGATGAATCTTGGTATGGAATAGAATCCCAAGAAAGTTTTTGCCGTCATTTCGACACCGAGACGAAACCGCGTGCAACAGTTAGTATAGAATATTTAAACAAGTTATCAGACCACTGGCGCATGTATTACCTAATATGTATATTATATAGGAAAATAAGAAAATGTCTTTTTGGAACGTTTCACAAGAAACTTCTTTGATATTTATGTTAATTTTCACACTCTAGTTAATATCCTATTAAATACCAATTTATGAGAAATACCTTGCCTACATTTTGTTTAATGGAAAATATGCTTAGGTAAACGTGTCGTAATTTAAATAGAGATTTAAGAAGATAAGAGAGTATTGGGTGGGCTTGTTTAGTTATTATTAAGGTAACGTTTCTTATTTAATATTTCTTAGAAAGAAATATATCATCAATTTACATAAAAACAGAAATAGACATTTATAAGCCAGTATTATAATATATTATAATATATAACCACTTAAACTCCAATATCATTACCATGGCACATAGGTAATTTAATATAATCTTACATGCTTTAAAGTCAAGCAACTTACCGAAATCCTATCCTTTTATTTATCGAACAAAAAACCAATATACATGTCTTTTCCTTGGTATAACTTATTTTTTGCCATCTCTTTTAGTCTCCATTCCTTTATGTTCTTTAACTAATCTACACACTTCCTTCACACACACCATACACCACAAAGTTTCCTACACACCTAGACATACAACCTAACACACAGCATGCTAATCTCACACACAACGCAATTGACCGATAAGGGATCACGTAGACCCCTTCCACTCAATTTTGGAGAGGTTTTGTTACGTGACAATAATACAAGCATACTTCATCCACTGAATATTCAAGACAACATTCTCGAGAGCCCGTTTATCGATAAAATCTGCTGACGGATTAAAATTGGGAGCTCTAGCTAATAATAGACTGGTGTAGTAATTAATATTTGTTTGTTTATTATATTTTAATGAGATGCTTATTAATAAAGAGCTTTAGACATTTGTGTCGGATGACTTAAGACGTTAACAATCAGAATATGGGCTTTCACTTTTTAACACGCTTTTATTAGCTTCACTTGTATGTATGTATGTATGTAACCGACTCCTTTGGACTCGATTTTGACCCACTTTAAACGGACAGATTTAATTTAAACTTTGTACACTTATCAATAATCAGCGACAATATAATAATTTCATAGGTTTATCTCATTATCCTGATTAGGATCACCAGGATTAAATAAATAAAAAAAAAACAATAAAAAAAATTTAAGTCCACAAAGCAATACGTTTGAATTCAGACAACACGTATTGCTGCTAGGACTAAAAAGTGAAAAATAAATATAGTTAAAAAAAAAAAAAAGAATTGAAGCGCCCCACGTTTTTTCACAATAATACTAGTGTTTTTTGTTCATTACCAATTTCAGCTTACATTAGGAATTATTTTTCACTTTTTTATTTAGAAGTACTTTAAAAGCGTGTTTTTTAGTTTTTTTTAAACTATATTTATTTTAGGTAACCATGCATTTTTTTAAGCGTGTATGTAAGCAAAATTTCAACTAAACCGGGAAATGGGTCAAAATTAAATTCCTAGTTTTTAATGGGTTGTAGAGGTCAGATAGGCAGTCGCTCCATGTAAAATACGGTATTCAGCTGAATCCAGTAAGACTGGTAGCCAACCCCAACATAGTTGGGAAAAGGCTCGGGAGATGATGATATTGACATCGTATTTTTATACAACAAACAGTATATGAAATATCACAACGCAGCCTGTTTATCATAATTAAACGTAAAGCTATATTATAACTAAAAGCGATTACGCAATCAAATTCAATGTACCCAATGTTGCAACGTTGCAATATATAATATTGTGCAGTATTTGGTTCCTATTGTTCAAGCCATGAATACGGCTTGTGGTTTCAATGGTTTATAGTACTGGTATTCGTATCATTAACAAGCGAGTGGGAAACTATTCTAATTCTGTAGAGTATATTAAAGCTTAGCCACAAAATTGAAAGCACTAGTTTTGGTATTTCGATAATTAAATGGTATGAGTATTATTAATTAAATCTGGTTGTTAATAGATGAAATCTAAATCTATATAATTTTCCATCTATTTATCTACTTTGTCTTATAATATTTTAATAAATGAAAGTTTAATATGGTACATGTTTATCTGAAAGCGGACCAACCCAATAACTGCTTATCATATTTTTCATACAGTTTTCATCAATTGATAAAATGATTAATAATATAGGTTTGTGTATAAAATGTATTAACATTATTGATGTAAATTTGTTTCAATATGATATTTATTTAAGGAACTGGAAATAATTAAGCTGCCTGGAAGATTTTATCAAAAACGATGTCTTATACCTTAGAAATGTAGAAAAACAAACATTCGGCGGTAAAACGGTAAGTACATCCATTTGTCCTATACATATACTACATATATAATATACACACATACTTTACAACATATAATTCTTTATAAACTATTCTTGGTTATCCAAAATAGTCTTACATGATCTTTAAAATATACATATTTGTAAATTACTTATTATAACATGTTATTCGGAAGGTAGTTAACTTATGACGTTAAGGTAACAACATGGCGACTAATATGGCTGCTTCTGTGACCGTTGCCATGGCAACAGCCGGTTCAACATCTTAACGGCTTGTATCGTTTGTATTTCGTCAATTGAGGTGTTCTTGGAACTGTTTTGTATTGTCATCTTACTTGTATATGTTAATAATTTATATATTATTATATTTAGTTACATTTACAGTAAAAGGGACTAAATAATGATTCCACTTTAGGTTTTTGACACATTACTGTTTAATGTGTTCATATTTCATTCAAAGATGTTTTAGTAGGTCATTTAACTATTTATTTTTTTAATAAAATTAATACTTTGTTTATCTTTTGGCAAAGGAGTCAAGTTTTGTTTTTAAGTTATCTATGTGTAATGTAACTACATCAATAAATTATCAAATCAATACATTTTTGGTTAAACCCACTAAAGTTAGTAGTAAAACAATATCTCATGGTTAATGAACGACTAAACAGAAAACTTTTAGTTCCCATTATGGCTTCTGCCAGATCACATTCAATTGGTTTTATATGCACATTACACAATCATATTTAGCGTTAATACTGCAATATTATAAGGGAAAGTTAACAAAACGATTACTGATACCTACGAGAAAACTTACGAACACCCAAAATAAATCATTTCTTAGAATAAAAATTAAGAAAAACATTAAATTAACTCAATTCTTTATTGCGTACCATAATGTATACATAGTAGGTAGGGAAGTAAATGATAGTCACAATTATGGACCCTAATTTTCCCCATAATTTTTTATTTTTATTTATTTATAATATTTATTTTTTCCGACATAGATTAAGTTAAATAGGCATAATTCAAGTAATACGTCAAAGTAAATTTATTTTATAGTCTATGTTAATATATTCACTGAAACGTAAGGCTACGTCTAATCATCATTATCTGAGCGCTCCCAAACGTGAGTTAATTCATGAGATGCAACTGATTATACAAAATGGTAGATTCGTTTGGTATGTTTCATGATTGCCGTTTGTTTTTGGTACTGTTATTTTACGTTAATTTAATACATAAAAGCAGACTTGTCGTACAAAAAAACGCCATAAGTACCTACAACTTTTATTTTATATATCTATCCTTACTAATATTATAAATGTGAAAGTTTGTTTGGATGTTTGTTACTCTTTCACGCAAAAACTACTGAATGGATTTTAATGAAACTTTACAATAATATAGCTTATACATCGGAATAACACATAGGCTACAATTTATAAACATAGTGTATGAGTTGTCATTCACGCGGGTGAAACCGTGGGGCACAGCTAGTATATATATATAAATGAATCCCCATTTCTCTTGGTCACGGCATCACGCGTGAATGGCTGGACCGATTTCACTAATTGTTTTTTGTTGTGTTTGTTATTGTCAGGAGAAGGTTCTTATGAAAGAAAAAGTTTAGAAAATTGCAAGGAAAATTAGAAAAAATAAGAATACTGAACCACCATATACAATTATTTCTAATCCAACCTAAACTTTTTTAATGTAACCTTATGACGCGTGACAGAATTATCAGAATTCAATATTCATAGTTAAGACAGAACAACGTCTGGTGGGTCAGCTAGTATAATATAAATGTAACACCATTTATTGATATTTTAAAACAATGTGTGCATCATTATGCTTTTGAACAATAAATACATACTAAGGTGTCCAGGAAATTTCAGGGATTCCAAAGGAAACTCAATAATTGTGTACTTAATATATTTGTTATGCCTCAGACACGTACAGGGTCTTAGCGGAATGAATTTTTAAAGTCATGGACACACAGATACAAAAACTTAAAACTAATTATGCCTAATTGCCGGGACGCGTTGCGTTGCTCTTAAAACGAGTGCAGGCGCTGCGCTCGAACATGCCCCCGGACGTTGAAAGATGCTGGTGCACTTTCAACCAGATGCAGACTCAACGGGCAGTGGGCAGATTCTGTTGAAGGCTCGTCGTACCACTCCAGCAGATGTTTTGATGTCCGCAACTCTAACAATCCCATCAGACCCTGGATGAATGGCGACGACTCTTCCCAATCTCCATTTAAGGGGAGGTAAATTGTCCTCCTTGATGACCACTAAGGTACCCAGTTTAAGTGTGTCCTTACAACTGCGCCACTTTGTCCTTTGCTGCAGCTCAGACACATACTCCTTACTCCAACGAGACCAAAAATGCTGCCGCAACTGCTCAACACGTTGGAAGCGTTTCAAAGAAGACGTGGAGTAGTCCTGGAGATCTTGCTGTGGAAGTGAAGTGAGAGGCCGGCCGATAAGAAAATGCCCTGGGGTCAGTGGGGTGCAATCTGCTGGATCGGATGATAGCGGTGTCAGTGGACGTGAATTTAAAATCGCCTCAATCTGAACTAATGTGGTGTTAAGTTCCTCAAAAGTTAGGTGACAATTTCCCAACACTCGCCTAAGGTGAAATTTGGTCGACTTGACACCCGCTTCCCAAAGTCCGCCGAAATGAGGTGTATACGCGGGAATAAAATGAAAATTGATCCCGGTGTTAGCCAGTTGTTCGCCCAAGGAATCACAATTAGCTTTAAGGAATTTCGAAAGTTCACTGCATGCACCGACGAAATTAGTGCCGTTATCTGAATAGATATCATTGGGTTTCCCCCTCCGCGAGATGAAACGAAATAATGCCAGTAAATACTTGTCACTAGTTAAGTCACTCACCAGCTCCAAGTGAATAGCCTTGGTGGTAAAGCACACAAAGATTGCTATATACACTTTTACTAGCCTACATCCGCGACCTTGCCTGCTAGCAGCCATAATGGGACCAGCATAGTCCACACCAGTGCATTCAAAAGGATAGCCACCTGGATGGATACGCTGCTGCGGTAAATTGCCCATTAAAGGTGTGAGGGTTTTACCCGCTAAACGTGAACAACGCAAGCACTTACGATAACAGCCTTTTGCTAAACTTCGTCCGCCAATAGGCCAATAAGAATCCCTTATGGAAGCCAGTAATAACTGTGGGCCTGCATGCATCAACTTAACATGTTCATGATCGAATAATAACTTCGTAAATATATGAGTGGACTGTAAAATGATAGGGTGCTTTTTATTAAATGAAAATGTTGAATTACCTAAGCGTCCTCCAACACGCATTATCTTATCTTTATCTATAAAGACGTTAAATTTAATGAGGGAGCTTTTAGAAGGCAACTTTTGATTATTAATAAGTAATCGGTACTCAGGAAAGGATTCCATTTGACACGTGATTATAATAACATTTAATGCATCCTGCAACTCCGCATGCGACAGAAATTTAGTAGGTGATTTAATTTTCCTACATAATCTTACAAATCTTAAAACATATGCTACAATACGGATAAGCCTTAAGTAACTTGAATACCGACTAAAATCTAAAAGATTATAATTAACACTATTGCTAACGTTAGCACTCAATGATACTTGAGGTCGAGTTTCAGGCAGCTGATCTAACTCTAATGATTGGTGCTGAGAGGGCCAATGAGACTGCGGAAGCTTCAAAAAACTGGGACCACTCCACCACAAGTCCGTCGATTGCAGAACACTAATATCCACGCCACGAGATAGTAGGTCTGCAGGGTTCTTGTCGGTCGGGATGTGTCTCCAAGTACAGTGCCCCGCCTTGTCTAAGACTTCAGCAACGCGATTGCGTACGAATGGCTGAAGCTTAGAAGGCAACATCTTCAACCATCCCAACACAACGGTGGAGTCAGTCCAGCAATAGACGTGAGTGAACTTAACTCGCAGTGAACTCACGACTTTTTCACACAACCGAGCTCCGACTACAGCACCACATAATTCCAACCTTGGAATAGTGGTTGGCTTAATCGGCGCCACTCGACTTTTAGCGACTAACAGACGAACCATGCATTCACCCTCATCATTGGCGCTGCGTACATATACGCATGCACCATACGCACGCTCCGATGCGTCTGTAAATACATGCAGTTCTAGCAGACTACTAAAACGACAAACAACAACACGTGGAACACGAAAATTATTTATAAGTGGTAACGTTCTCACCAAAGTGTTCCAACTGGAATGTAATGCAGGAGTCAATGGCTCATCCCATGAGAGTTTATCTGACCACATACGCTGTAAAAATATTTTCATGGTAACTACGCAAGGAGATAAAAGTCCTAGAGGGTCAAATATACGTGCAATGGCAGAAAGTATATCACGCTTGGTCACAGAATCCTTAAAAGGTAGTGGGGAACTTGAAAATCCTAACTCATCAGAGGTAGCAAACCAGTCGAGTCCTAATAATTTATTAGATTCACTAGCTCCTACATCTAAATCTAATGACGACTGAGAATCCTCGTGAACTAATGCAGGCACGTTGGACCTCCACTTTCTGAGTGGCATGCGAGCTGACGCGAGTGCGTTGGTGACCTCCGTGCGAATGAACTCGAGCTCGTTAACGTCATCAGCTCCAGTCAACAGGTCATCAACGTAAAAATCATGGATGATGACATCAGCTATCCTATCTCTGTTACCTGAACACGACTTACCTACAGAACTCGAAGAGGTTTTAATGGCATCGTGTCGATAGTCTAAACCAACCTGTTTTAAACAACGCGTGGCGAGAAACGGTGCACTAGCCGTACCATATGTCACGGTATTTAGTTTATAAACCTTGACAGGATCAGAGATATTATCACGCCAAAGAATCTGCTGCAGGTACCTATCAGATGGGTGGACGAATATACATCTATACATCTTCGCGACGTCGGCCGATAAGACAAACTGATGTTGCCGAAACCGAAGAAGTATAGACAAGAGATCGTCCTGCACCGTAGGACCTACCATCTGCACATCATTAGAAGAAAATCCTGAGGAAGTAACAGAGCTTGCATTAAAAACTACGCGAAGCTTAGTTGTAGTGCTACTTTCACGCAGTACCCCATGATGTGGTATGAAATATCCATTGGGACTGTCACAATGCCTAATTTCGGTCATATGTCCTAATGTCTCATACTCAGACATGAAGTCGCAGTATAGCTTACTGAACTCAGGCTTCGACTTCAGTCTCCGTTCCAAACTGGACAGACATTTAAAAGCCCTTTGGAAGGATTCTCCTAAAACAGAAGGTCTTTGCTTCAACGGAATACGAACACAAAAATGACCGCTATCTAAACGTGTCGTATTCTTAATAAAATATTCCTCACATAATTTTTCCTCTGGAAAATAATTAGAGGATTGTGAGTTTACCTCTTCCAGATTCCAAAACTTTTCTAAATCGGTTTGAATTTTATTAAAACTATCAACGCTAGAGGAATCGGATTGAGTAAAATTGCAAACAATGTCAGCTGATTTACCGTTATTATAGGTAACAGGGCCAGAAACTATCCAGCCTAACACTGTCTGACATAATACTGGCTTACCTATACCTAGTCTGATTGTCTGCGAACCAACCAAGTCCCAGAAGAGGTCAGCACCTATTAATAAATCTACCTCTGAAGGTTTATAAAAGGTGGGGTCGGCTAAACAAATATCATCGGGAATATTAAGATCAGAAATGTCGACTTCGCGACACGGCAATACACCCGTTAACGATGGCAAAACGAAACAATAAAACTTAGAACTATAGCTATTATCTAATGACGTCATTTTAATATGACACATTTTGCCTACGCGTGAACTCACATTATTTATGCCGCATACTGATCCATTTACCTGACTAGTATCTAAGTTAAGCCGTCTACATAAATGTTCTGTTATGAAACATGAAGTACTACCACTATCAAGCAGGGCTCGCACTATGTGCTGACGATCATATTGATCACATAACTTGATGAGCGCGGTAGATAATAAAACTCCGCCACCGTGTTGTTTACGCTCGCCAAAAAATGAACCGACGACGTCCGCGGCCAACGTTAAGTTATTAGCAGTCGCATTATTAGTGCGAGCCACGGCGTCAGTGAGCGATGACGTTGACACGGAATGAGACGAGCTACTGTGTACTACGTTGTTATCGCGAGGCGTTGAAGCACCTTTGTTCTCTGAATGTATCAACGTATTATGTCGGCGCTTACAAATCTTACATCCCGGCTTCCTGCAACGGTTAGCAAAGTGACCTGCGTTAAAACAATTATAGCACACCTTATAGTTCGGTATTAATTTAAGACGGGCGTCTATACTGAGTGCAAGAAACTGTGAGCAGCTAGACAATACGTGATCACCTTTACAGTGCGGACATAACCTATTCAAATCAGTGCTGGAACTATAAGAATTCTGTGACACGACCATACTCGTAGATTTGAGTTTATTAGGATGGGAACTAGGTTTACTTTGAGTGGAATGACTACTACTATGGCTTTTTAAATCTAAAGTTTCTAACAACAAAGCGCGATCACGAAGAAACTGCATGAATGCATCAAATGTTATGATGGTTTCCTTGTCCATACGACTTTTGTGCTGCTCCCACTCACGATACGTAACATTATCTAATTTACGAGTGACTAAGTAAATTAATAAAGTGTCCCAATACTTCACAGGCTCACCTAAAGATCCTAACGCACGTAAGTTTTTATTAAGTTGGTCAATCAATCCTTTTAACGCAACGGAAGATTCCTTAGAAATGGCGTTAATATTAAATAAGGATGAGACGTGATTATGTACCAATAAACGTTTATTATCATAGCGCTCACAAACTAGCTTCCAAGCTATATCATAATTGCTTGCGGAAAACTCAATGGCATGGATCACAACAGCAGCAGATCCCTCCAGCGACGCTCGCAAGTAGTGGAATTTGTTAACTTGGTCAATATCATCATTACTGTGAATGAGGCTAGTAAAAGTGTCACGAAACTCTAGCCAATTACTATAGCACCCATCGAACTTTGGTAGCTGTATAGTGGGCAACTTAACAGGTTTACGTTGACTAATACGCGTACATTTATCACTGCTAACAGACTCCTTATCATCATTATTGTACTTACATAGCAACTCTTGCGATCTAGATAGTGCTTTGTAGTATAGTGACTCAAACTCAGAACGCTCCGAAAATTGTGCTTTGACGTCTTCTACCATACATTCTAGTCGCAACTGAACCTCATCGTACTGCTCATACAAACTTTCGATCTTTCCCATACGCAATTGCAACTCCTTAACCTCACAACTAGTTAACTGCTTGTCACATGATGCATCAAGGTAATTAATAAAGGCAGTCAAGCGACCCTTGAAGCTTCCTCGCTTCTTAACCAGTTCTCTTTCTTCGGACATATTGGGAACCGAGTGCAGTCGACCTGGAATTTGTTGAATAAGTACTTAGATTTAATTTATACAACACAATTTATAAATAAGTCTGTACCTATATAAAACAATAATATTTATATGTATAACGATCAATATATAAGGTGATTTTAATGTAAATAGTCAACAATATTAGTTACTGTAAATAATGTAAATATAAATGATGATTTAAAATATCGACTTTTATTTACGACAAATTCCACAATAATATATAAACTATACACAGTAATATAATACCTACCTACTCGTCAATAATTTAAGAAGCAATAACTAACTAAATAATTAATAAATACACATACGGTCACTAATGAGTTAAGAATTAACAACTTTAACACTGACTTAACACCGGTTTAACAATCTACCTACGCACAAATTAACGATGTGAATAAAAACTAATAAGTTAGAATGCAGCCGTACAAATTATAAATGTAGTTAACTATTACTACTGTACCTAGATAATATAAGGATACGTATAATTGTAACAGCTAGCAAAACTAAATTATGTACTAACTATTCACAATGCAACAGGTAAATAAAAGTTAATTAACACATGAAAGTTGAAGAAAAAAATATCACTAACCTGGTTTAATCCTTAATTACACTATTATACTACCTGATCGAGTGTTGGGTGATATTTATTTTAATAATTCTTAACACCGTAATGAATTTAGAGTCTTTTGTTCACGTTACCACACTTAACCGGCTTATCACCTCCTTGGTAAAATCCAAAATAATCCCCAATTTCCTTGATTATTATTAGGTTCTTCTATTATCCAAATAAATCCGGCTCGAAGGACCAAACAATGTCCAGGAAATTTCAGGGATTCCAAAGGAAACTCAATAATTGTGTACTTAATATATTTGTTATGCCTCAGACACGTACAGGGTCTTAGCGGAATGAATTTTTAAAGTCATGGACACACAGATACAAAAACTTAAAACTAATTATGCCTAATTGCCGGGACGCGTTGCGTTGCTCTTAAAACGAGTGCAGGCGCTGCGCTCGAACATAAGGTTTATAATTGGAGGGAAACAACGTTTCTATGTTTTTAGTATTTGTTTTTGTTTATTTAATTATAAATAATAAAAGTACTTTTCATCGAGTGTTTTTAACAGAGGGTAAAATAAAATTCATAGTACAGCCATCTAATATAGACAGCTATTGTAAAATTTGGTTTCGCTACAGCTTTCACTAGAGAAAAGATTTTAATCAAACGTTGACCTTTTTGAACCCTTCAAAACCTAAAAGGACAAAGTGAATAAGAGCTTAGACCTAACAAAGCTAATTACCTTATTCATTGAACTATATTATATTACTAAATTAATTACGGCATTGAGATTGAGACCTAACAAGTACTTAAATCTAAACCTTAATAAATTTAGCAAAATCCCTCAATATAATTAATTATATCATTACACCTGTACAAAAGACGAGTCTTTTGAGGTTAAAGTTCTTTTCGTACATAAAAACAAACGACCTCTTGCTATGTGGTCGCTTCCAGTCTCACCGAATTCAGTTTAGTACCGTATTCTACATAGAGCGACTGCCTATCTGGACCTCGATTCAACTATTTTAAATGCATGTCAGTGGTCGGTCAGTATACCTACCAGTATACCATTGTGCCTAATTTTCGTATTCAGATAAGCCTACAATACAATCTCATTGAACTCTCTAAGAGAATAATCGTAATGACCAGGATCGTAATGACAGTTAGCAGAATGTCAATTATCGTAAAAATGACCAAATGAAGCAGGTCATTCGGTTAATTCAAGCAACTCTTAAATAACTTAATCGAGGCCCTGTTCTCCTTAGCGTTGTTAGAATTTAATCAAGTACGATTTTAAAAAATCGCGTTCGATAGTTCCGGCCAATGACTTACATGACTTTCCGTGACTTTTACAATCTTCTTGGGTCTATGTTTGTGGTATCTTCGTTGTCTCTGATTTTATAACACAAGTACTTTATAATTCGGCCACTGAGGGAATGCGTTCCTGACAGATGTCAGTTGATCCAGATTTGTAAGGGGAAACAAAAACCGTAATTTATTATTCATTGTATGCTGGCATAATGTATAGTTTTGAATGATATTTTTAGTTTATGGGAAAAGAAGTGAAGCAATTCTTCGCCACATTAAAGTTATATCTTCTTGTTGCTTTTGATTATAGAGCAATGTATTTGATGTCCACATTTACTATTATCCTTTACAAAATCCATCTCTTTTCCGGTCTTCCTCTTAACTTCCATAATTTGACTGGCCTGTTAGTCTAGTGGTTTGTGACCCTGGTCCCTGACTGCAATACCGGTGGCATTGGGTTCGATGCCCACCCAGGACAAATCTTCGTGTGAAGAGCATGATCATTTGTTCAGTGCCTGGGTGTAAAGTATTTATAATTTGTGTGTATTTAGAATTATACATGTAATTTATCAGTTGTTTCGTTGCCATAGCACAAGCTCTGCTTTAGGATCAGATGACCGTGTATGAGTTGTCCCAGGATATTATATTATCTGCTGGAGATCGCGGTAGTTTGCATTGCTTTCCCGCCTGGTCTCCAGCATAAGGGAAGGGTGAAGCACTCCGGTGGTTTTAGCCGGTAAGAGTCCGGCATACCCCTCCGCCTTCCCCAGGGCGGAGGAAGTCCAGGAGGATTTCCCCGGGTAAAAAAAAAAAAAAAAAGGATATTATATTATACCGTATTTGGAGACCAAGTGATAATGACTGAAGTACATCTAAATTAATTTGTGTAAAGTGTCGACGAAACGAGAACATTTATTCATGTCATGTAACGGAGATGTATGTTCGGTAACCGCACTCGTCGCTAAATTGTAGGCGATATGTCTGTCTTCCTGTAGCACGGTGCTATTATTAACCTTCAACGCTAAAAGAGAGGTAATGTCTGTCTGTGGTTTTGTAGCTCTCAAATGTATGGACAGATGTTGATGACTTTTTTTTTTTTTGTTGTAAAGTTGTCGTGATTGTGATGATTTTTAGCTATAATTTACGTATTTGCAAGTTATCAATTTTATAAAAAATTGTTTGGGTTTTCTTATTATTGCTTATTTTTTTGAAACTGTACATGTTAGGTTTTTATTTTGTTGTGTAAACACTTCATGATGGGGAATATTGTCTGGTGTTAAATCTCTTTGTTAGTTGAACGATTCATTTCTATTGTGTATCATATTACAAAGAGGAGAGAAAAAGCTAAAGAAGTTTAACTATACAATTATTTCTTTGTTAGATGTAAGTCTTTATATACCTCTATTTACATACATACATACATATAATCACGCCTCTTTCCCTTGTAGAGGTAGGCAGAGACCACTTTTACTTTTTTTCCACTTGCTACGATCCTTACACACTTATTTCGCTCTGTCCACTTTCATTACCTCTATTTACCTTCAGGAAAACGGTAAATCCTATTGGAAGACATATTCCTCTTCACTTTTCGATTATATAACATAAGTATTAAAAATATCAAATGTACAGAACAAGGAAAGAAAACCTAGCACGATGTATATGTTTACCACTAAAACAATAAACATATATTTGACAGTAAAACCCGCGGTATGTGACTAGTCTACACGAAGTTCTATACTCATCAATCATATGTTCATATGCGGGCTTTCACGCATCGTTTCACATCAATTACCCAGGATTCATGCGCTGTGGATGCGGTATTATGAGCCCCTGTAGACAAGTGTAATTTCTTCAAGTTTTGACGATGATAGAAATTACTTAAATGTATGGATTTTCTTTTCGGTAAAACGTGAGTTTAGGAGACTTGTCACTTCCATACATTTGAGCGATTCGATCTGCGTTATTTTTTTTGTTTTATTATATTATTATTTCTAAATTTTAGTTCTTTGGCAATCCAACAATGTCTAGTAGCTTTATAGCATTTACTCGTAATATAGTAATCAATTTACTAAAAGTGATAAAGTAAAAATCTCCATCTCTCTACCACAAGTACAACAAAGTGTGTTTCAAATCGTGAAGTCTTGAAGAACCAGATCTCCAACGAAAAATAGAAAGAGAAGATTTTGGTGGTTCCGAAATGATTCACTATATAAACTTCTTAATAATATCGCAGAAAATGCCATAAAAAATTATTACGTAGATGTTAACAATCACTTCAAGATCCCATTTTTTTTCTACTTTGTGATCCACAACCCTTGATCCCTTATTGTGCTTCAGACCTTGAACCTTCCCTTTATTCTAAGCCTTCATTTCACAGAGTGTCCGGACCCTATCGCCATAAACCGTAGATAATATTTCATAAAAAGGTTTTGACCCATATGTAGGGTCATATTGGGTCCCCAGATGCAAGTAATCGTGCTAAGTAGATAAATTTATTAAAGGAGATGGAATAAAATGTATGGACGGTTCCATGGTAATCATGATCCGTCTAATATTCTAAAGGCGAATGTTTGTGAGTGTGTATGTTTGTTACTTCTTTACGCTCAAACGGCTGAAACAATTTTGATATAATTTGGTATTGAAGTAGCTGACACCCTGGATTGACACATAGGCTACTTTTTATCTAGAAGAAGCAAGGTAATAGGCTACTTTTTGTTACGAAAACCATCATCCACGCGGGCGAAAAAAACTAGTTTTTATTATAGGTAAGGCAACAGTTTTAATATAAGTGAGGAAGTGGTAGTCGACATTATAAATCTATGTTACCTTTGAACTATACCGACATATTGACAAAATCAAGTACTGGAAAGATAATACATCAGCTATTTGGTATCACACTAGAATTGTTCGTGAATTATAGATAGGCATAGAAGCGTTACTCTCATAGTTGTAATTAACGTTTTAGTGCACGAAAGATAGTTTTATAAGCACTTTATAAAGAACAATATGTTAACATTACAGAATAAATGTAGTCTTTATTATAAAAACACAATAATATGTATATAAACATAATAATACACTATAGTGCAAAGCTTATGAACTGAACAAAAAAAAAAAAAAAAAAGTAAAAACAATTAAGTAATTAAAATATGTTTATAATTTTGGCTGACAAAAGTTACATTTAGATTGAAGTTAAAACCTATTTATATTATTGACTTCATAATTACAATAAATAGATAACCGTTGATTCCTAGTGTTTAATTAATTAGACATAACATATCAACAAAAAGTTATGATTAAGTGCAAGGTAAAAAACGAAAATCCTATAATTTCACAAATTTTAGACCTCTTTACATCCCTAAATATACTATTATTATTATAATACATATAACTAGGTATTAAATCTACACACTCAAAATTAAATCGATATAAATAAATAAATGCGGACAACATCACATACATTGCTCTGAACCCAAAGTAAGTAGCTAACGCACTTGTGTTATGGAATTCAGAAACAAAGAAGGTACCACAAACACCCAGACCCGAGGCAATGTAGAAGAGTTTGTTTCTCTCATTGACTCGTCCGGGGATCGAACCCGGGACCTCAGAGCTAGCGACACCTCGAAACCGGTGCGTACGCCACTCGACCACAGAGGTCGTCATATATTCAACCTGCATCTCAAAACAAGAATATTAAAACATCTTCATCATACAATTTATTCAAGCAGTCTTAACTATCTGAATAATGAATGCCGTACGCGAAACAAAAGAGTTCAGAATAAACCTTGTGCTTGACAACTAGGAATAATAAAAATATACCTTTGTCTAACAGAAGTTAACGGACGTTGAGTTTTATTTTTTTTATTTTTCAAGTTGAGAACTGTCTAAGTAAGTAGGTACTGTCCACAAAGGTCCACAAGAACGTTTTATGTTTTAAATTAAGAACGGTTTTGTTTTTTTATTTGTTAAGATGTTTTAGCATCTGTAACTATGTAAAATGTCTTAAGCTTTTTATATACTTTTAGTTTGGATGAAAACGATGATTAGCTAGATTAATTAGTAATAATAATTTTAGTTAAACTTGTCTTATTTTTTTTTTTTAACTGGAGTTTATTATTTTTGCCAATATTTATGGCAAATATGTAATTATTAAAAAGTTTATTATTTCAAATGTTTGGAAGAACACATATAAATAAATATAAATGTGTCAAAAAGATATATTATTGCCTTCTGGCTAACTCGTTAACTTGATGCATTAAAATCCGAAAGGCTCAATAGAAAGTCAACTTTATATACAAAATTATACAAACTGAGAAATAATACACGTGCGCTCAAACCCTAAGCCTTAAAGGGTTATGAGCTTTCTAATAGTCGACACATGTCTCTTATAGTCCCTCAGATCGTTGACAAACTCTATTAAAATTTACAGCGGCAATATGGCTGGAATAAATGTAAATAGCCCGCGATTTTCTAAATCCCTTTCATCGTGAAGCGTGTATCGTTTCAAACATTATTTAAATAATAAATTATATTTTACACGTGCCGTTTTCGCTTATATTTGAGGTTCGACATTTTGCTCGAATTGTTACAGGCTTATATTAGAAATTGAGATCTAAGCTTGTTTAATGGATGTAGAAATAAAAAATAGGAGTCATTGATTATCTCTTCGTTAACAGATTAAATAACAAAGTACATGTTTTGTCAGAGAAGCAAAAAAGGGAAAGTGGAATTGATAAAGGAAACTGATCGTGTACTCTTGTTCTTTTTATTGTTTTTCTGTTTTATATTATTTAAAAAGGACGATAGACAGATTAAATATATTATGTAATACGTTATTACTTATTTTAAAGCTACATTTTAACAAATTATGAGCTTTATCTTAAACCGATAGAATATGGCTTTTTGAATCCTCGCGTCCGTCTAAAAAGGGTGGTGTTATATAACTGACGTATCCTTTTGTGTAGGTATCTGTCTTGTTTCGTAGATCCTAAACGAATTAACTAATTATGATCCGGTTTTTCTTTTGTTTTAAACCTGATCGAGATCGTTTTTAGCTATTATGTATAAAGTTCTGTTCAGAGGTATAAATCTCTAAACTAAATCGATAATCGATCGATCGAACCCAAACCAAACCGAACCAAACCAAATAATATAACAACCAAAAAGAAAAAAGCTTATATAGTATAAACTAAATAAGCTTTTTTCTTTTTGGTTAGGTAAAATGTATTAAAATTTATGATTAAACCAATATGTAAAGCTTTTTTAATTTCTTTATAGAATAAACTAACTGGTACTTTATACACCGGGTAATATTATATTTTATGACCCTGTACCACACGCGTCATGAACATGTGTCTACGCGAACAAAGACGTAACAACAAGCGTGTAACTCAGAGTTTCCTCATGAAAACTACACGTGTTTCGGTTTTAGAAAATACTAAAAATAATATTGTATACAAAGGGGTCTTAAGCCTTTGTACACAATCTTATACATTGTGACCATTTGTAAACATCGGGACGGGTCCGTGCCTCGGATTAGCACGTTTAGTCCCGACTGTCGAAGACCTTTGACGGTAGGTAAATTATTACAATTGTAACAACTAGTTTTACTATAGGATTTTGTGTTACCCACTAAAATAAGTTGCAGAGTTCAGATAGGCAGTCGCTATACAGGGTGTTAAGAAACCCCTGTCCGACCCGTGAAGGTGTTGTAAGGTATCGATATCTGATTACAAAAATGTGGAAAAAATGGAAAAAAAAAAATATAACCTAAAACTATTTTTTTTCTCAAAATTTGAAAGAGAGAGTCGGCGTCGTCACAGATGCTACCTAATTACCAAACAAAAGACCCCCAAAATACCGAAGAAATTGGTGAAGTAGTTTTTGTTTTAATCTCAAATTTAGGGAATTTCTGGGCAAAAAATGGTCATTTCAAAATCCATTATTATTGTTTCTATCATGAATTTGATAGAAACAAAATGAATGAAATTTGAAATTTTATTTGGGCATGTGATTGTGAACCCTATATCACCCTTTCGGGTCGGACAGGGTTTTCTTAACACCCTGTATGTAAAATGTGGTTTTCATTCAAGTCCGGTAAGACTACACGACCCTCAACATATGCTGAGAAAAGGCTAGGCATAAGTACACACTGCACAATCTTAAACAAACTTGTACTGCATAAAGTATGTCAGGCCGCCTATCCGCGGACTGCTCGAGCAGTCGACCGCTCTCGACATTAAACGACACATGCGAATCTGTCTCGATCGCTTTTTGTTTTTGGCCAGTCCAAACAGTTTGCCGCTTCATATTTGTTATGACTTTTCAAATGTTTCTAGTCAGTCGAAAATGAAAATAATTTACACGGTTATAAAGTTGATTTTTGCTATACATCAAGAGACACAACAAAAAAATGATAAGGTATATGTGTATGTATAAAGAGGTCTAGTTTAGCAAGCAGTCTGTGTATTGTCAATCTTAAAGAATTATTTGTGTTTTTTTTTGTTAATTTATCGTTCCTACGCAGGGCAAAGGCCTACCTCCCCTTTAATACTCTATAGGTCTGAAAGGCTACATTACAATGCCGTAAAAATCTAGACCTTAAAACACACAAAAGGTTCTTAACAAACATTATTAAAAATGGTCTACTATTATTCTACATCACTTAATGTCAGAGTAAAAGCCAAAAGATATCTAAATGTGTAGAATCTTTTATAACAAAAGGAAAAGGCTGTAAAGTTTTATCTCTGTCTGATCTGGTCTAGGAACTTTTGTGTGTCTATACTTTCAGAAGTACAATTGACGACAAAAGTCAACAATAATAATTGATAAAGTTATAGAAAGCATTAAAACCACATAACTATCTTTAGATAGGTTTCGGTAATAGCTTCTCTTATGAAATATTTTTAACATAGAATCTACCACGATAACTACTCGAAAATTTTGTTATTAGACAGTAAAAGTTACTTTAAAATAGGATAAGTGGTTTCGAATATTGCATCCGACGAAATTACTACACTACATTACCTATGGTCACAGTATACTTGAGTGTGTCAGACACAAATATTATTTTAGTTCCAAGTCTGGGCTACTGTGTGTGAAGGTCGATATAAGTTCAAAAGTTTTTTTTTTATACATGATTTCAAAAATATTATAAAATAAACATTAAATAATTATATTCGTTATTCAGTTAGTAAGTAAATATTTATAACGCTCAAATAAATAATTAAAAATACTATACGTTTGTAATAATTCTTATTAAAGAATAAAAATAGTATTTTGAATACTTTAGCATAAATATTTTTAGATCTTTAATCGATATTCAGTGTCTTTTATAGTTGAGTGTACGTCAAAAGAAGATCGGAAAATGTTTTCGTAACCATCACTGATTTGATATTTAATTCTATTGTTCGTCGTTTGAGTAAATTACTGTTTTAGTTTTACGTACAAAAAGTTTTATAAACTAAAATAATTTGAGATTTTGAATGCTGTAAAAAAAAAGTATATAAGTAAGTAATTTATATTACTAGCAATAAAAAAATATTATATTTGTATAAATTTGTTTATACAAGCAGAAAAAAAACTTTCATTGATGACGAATGTATCGCTGGGTTAACTTTGATAAATAAGAAAAAACTAGCGGTGCACCCGGTTTCACCCGCATAGTACCCAGTCCCCTTTCCTGATCTAACAAATGAAAAATCATGAAAATCGGTCCAACCGTTTATAAGTTATTTTTTAAATGTAACTAACCCGTCTTTGTGAGATAGATAAATACAGAAGAAGATACGTCAAAAAGAGGAAAGTCGTGTGCAAAAGTAGTCAATAAAAGTCAATATATTAGTACATAATAGTTGATAGTCTTGATATTTAATCCCACTACAGACTAACATACGTTGAAACACATCTGAAAAGACTCAGTAAATCTAATTTCATTACATTTTCTAAATTCGGTTTACGACCTCACCGACGGACGGACGGTAAATATTTTATTTGGTTTTCTTTCGGGAACCTCGTAAATTTTGTTAACTAGACATGTATGTGCGTTTTGTGATCTCATCTCGGGAATTTTAGATAGTTTGGTTCGAGCGCAGTTCGTTGTAATTATGTTTTTATATTTACTTTTAGTTGGTTGGGGTTTGTAAGTAAGTATTTAATAGGAAATTAAAACGTATACTGTAGTGTTTTTGTGACCTACTTAGTAATATTATTATGTGTGACCTTTGTTAGATGAAAATAGTAATGTATTTACTAATAGTACTTCCCCTCACTCTTCTGTGATATATCAAGATTGTAAAATTGTGTTTCAGATATTATATTTGATAACAAAAAAAGCTGACTGCCTCGTTGGCCTAGTGGTTCTAAGCGGGACTTCTACGCTAGAGGTCTTGGGTTCGATTCCCAAGTCGACCAAGGTGTTATTGGGTTTTTCTATGAAATTCTCAGTAGCAGGTCGGAGTTTGGATTTGTGCCCGGTTAGTGGCAATAGGCTCGCCCCCTACTACATGGGACCTAAATATACCTACCGGCGAACTGTGGGTGTACATTGGTACACCTCTGCCTTACCCTTCGGGGATACAGGCGTGATGGTATGTTATGTTATGTTTTATGTTACAAAAAAAGCTGTAATTTTGTTTATAAGCTGGACATCGGTTTGATATTTATATATTATAACAGCCTATCCATTAAAATTTCATTTCAGAAATCATCGAAATTTTCCGTAGATATCACGTAACAAACCTACAAGAAACAAGCATACTCAAATTGAGAACTCCTTTTTAAGTCCGTTACAAAACCATGTTAAAAAAATGTTCCGCTTTTGATTTTATGTACAAAATGAATAAATTTACAAATGTACTCCGTTTGATCTTCAGGAAAAGTGTGTTCAGTTGTGATTATAATTTCTCATACAAAGGGTAGGAAGTCATGAGGAAGGAAATATTTAAATGTAGGCAAACAGATGTTAACACGTGTCTACACAATGAGAAGATAAAAAACATTAAAACGTATGTATCCCTGTATTTTTTGTTCGATATTTTTCTAACATTTATTTTTTTAATACAACATATTTTAAAAATCTTTTCTGTTTAATATCTATCTTTACAAATAAAAACTAATTAGGTACCACGTGTATGATGGAGTTTCATTTATTGACTCGACCAATTTGGCTGATTTGAATTTGTTTTTAATTTTTAGGACAAGGTTTGTGTGAACGATACTACATACCGATAATACGTAGGTATATCAAAAATTTCGCGGTAAATGTCGAAAATATAAATAGTATTTTTATATAAAATCGTATACCATATTGATCGACTGTCGGGTCAGCTAGAAAGGTAGACCTTTCAAATTATATCGTCATTAAAATAAAAAATTAAGCTCACTGGAGTGGAAATTACCTAATTGCCTTTAAAAGAAATGTCAAAAGTGAGAGGTTGACCCTTTTCTTTCTTTGAAAAGCCTTTGAAATATTTTGCTGGACTTGTCCCGTTATTGGCCAAAAGCAGTCTAAATATAAAGCTAAAACACGTGTAAAGAAAAATTCATTTTTTTTACATTTACCTACCATTATTAATTCTATATAAATGCATTTGCGAAAATAGCTTTGTCTGCCTGTCAGTTTGTTACGCTTCACGGCCATACCGCGATTTAAATGAAACTTAGTATCTATAGGGTTAGCCACGAAAGAAAATAGGGTGCTTGCACACTAAAAAGGGCAAAGTCTCGGGCTGAACGAAGTTTGTAACATAAATAAATAAACGTACCAAAATCGTTTTTTTCCTTTCAGATCTGAAACAAAATATAACATTATTAGCATTTAAGTGCATACTCCTGAAATATATCTTATATATAAAATTCTCGTGTCACAATGTTAGTTACCATACTCCTCCGAAACGGCTTGACCGATTTTTATGAAATTTTATATGCATATTCAGTAGGTCGGAGAATCGGCTACTATCTATTTTTCATACCCCTAAGTGGTAGTAGGTAGGTGCTAGGTAGAAAAAATTGCATTGCAACGCATGCCGGGATTAGCTAGTCTTATATATAAAATTCTCGTGTCACAATGTTAGTTACCATACTCCTCCGAAACGGCTTGACCAATTTTTATGAAATTTTATATGCATATTCAGTAGGTCGGAGAATCGGCTACTATCTATTTTTCATACCCCTAAGTGGTAGTAGGTAGGTAGTAGACAGGTGCTAGGTAGAAAAAAATGCATTGCAACGCATGCGGGGTACAGATAGTTATATATATTTTTTTACAACATACCAGTTTTTTATTATAGTTTTTTCTGAAATATTCAATAGTAATATTGAATCGTTGAATAGAATAGTTGAATATTTGGTAAGCCTAAAATAAGGCGTCCGACAAAATAGCATGGGTGATAGAAGGGACTATTTGCTTAATTATTTCTGAGTATTTTCATTGTTTACGGTTTGATTTAAAATCCCAAGTGTCGTGGTTTCAGAATTATGTGCGTGTTTATACGACGTGCACTAAACATTCTGTATACAACGTGTAACAGAATAAACGCAATCCCTCAAAGTAGTTAATTTGGACTGGGCTTCTAAATCGATTTCTGGCATTAAAAGTAGGTGTTAATATTTGAAGGAAATGTCTTTTGAGCCGCCCGCGCCGCTCGCCCAAACGTTTTACGTTTAGTAAGGATAACTAATTTGTATAAAATCACTAGGCCAAACCTAGTGTTTTTAATTAATTTAATTACGGATGTTGTTACGGACTTATAATTTGATATACTAATTGGGGTGCCTAAAGTATTGCCGTTATTCTGTAACACCCTGTATATCTGTATGTGTAGTCAGCCTATGTATTATAAAGCGCAATACACATTGAGCCCGCCGGACCGCCGACATATGTCGGTAACTTTTTGTCGGCGGTCTAGTTAGCGGCTTCACTTATTACAAGTCGGAAAATTTGGTCGGCGGCATGTCGGCGGCTTGAGATGAGAAATTTACTACAGGTCGAGCGTTACCGGGCAACTGAGCGCAGGCGTACCCAAGCCGCCAACATGTCGGCGGGCAACACGCGCGGGCGCATGTTGCCGACATGATTATTTTCATACAGGCCGGGTTGTGTCGCCGGGCTTTGTCGGCGGCCCGGCGGGCTCAGTGTGTATTGCGCTTAATAGTAGTTATTGTTCTCGTTCAACAATACAACTAATTACTCGGACAAGGTTTAATGGATCATTTGATTGTAAATATGATATTGTGCAAGGTGGTTCAGATTACCGCCAATTAGCGCTGCACTAATTAGTTGCCAATTGTTAAATAATATATTTCATAGACCTCATAGATCAGATTGCTTAAAGATTATATTATTAATATGTTAATTGATAAGTCAAAACCATACAAAAAAAGTAACTTTAATAAGAAAAAGGAGTTAAAAAGTACGAAATACACATTTTCTTTTCAGCATTCCTAGTAAATTTCATAAAACAAAGTAACGAATCGATTTTGAAAATATGGGACCTCTGTGATATATCCGATCGATTACAGATTTTTTTAATCGATCATTATTGCCTAACCAAGAATAATAAACCACCACAGGGAGAATTGAGAACCTCCTCCTTTTTTAAATCTAAATATTTTTATTTTAAGTTGGCCTTTTTAAGCTCTTTTAAAACGTTAAATTACTGACTCTAGTTGCAGGTTCCAAAATGTCATTCCAATGGAGAAGAACCGGCAAGGAACTCCATAGGTTACTCATTTAATTTAAAAAAAAAAGGTTAACATCAATGTAACAAATACAATTATATAAAAAAAATATACAAAATTATGCGACAACAGCGTAAATAGCAAAATGTTTAGTTTTTTGTAAAAGTCTTTTAAAGTCCTTTAATTATTCCCATGACACTGGAAACGTAAATAAAAGTGGGAATGAAAGAGTTAATGAACTTTTACTTTTAAAAAGTTACTCTTATTCGTTATTCGCACTATTGGACACCTAACTTTTTATGGTCCAACTAATGGGAATGCAGTAAATTTTATTCCCAATGGGTGGGTTAGTTGGGAAAAGTTTGTGTAATGGATAGGATTTTTCGCGGAGTTCTAGCCATTTCATTTATGAACGAACAGAAGTTTTTGATTCATTATGTTACGAGTATACGTGTTGATATTGCAAGTAGAGCAATTATTAAATAACTAGCTGTGCCTGCGACTTCGTTCGCGTGGATGACGAAACTTATCAATGAGTTTTTAACCGCAAAATTAAGTTTGTTTTTTATTGTTTATACTTTTCCGGGATAAAAACTACCCAGTGTGGTGCCCATGATAATAAAGAATAATTATACCAAGTTTCATCGTAATCGAACAGGTAGTTTTTGCGTGATACCTGAACAAACAGACAGACAGACAGACAAACATTTTATTTTTCACACTTTTGGGTTCTGTGTCGGTCTAGGAACACCCCCCGCCATTTATTTTTTGAATGTAAAAAAATGTACAGAATTTTATAGTAAGATATGAAAGTGTATTAAGTAAATAAAGCCTATACAAATGTTAATAGCGGGATTGGTGATCATTCACGAATGGTCGTGATTTCAAAGTCTATATTTAAATTACGTCGCACTGTTAGGCAAAGGTTTCTTGGAATTTTTAATTAACTTAAATTAGGACGCCTTGGATTTGCTTCTATCTATAAATTGTAAGGAAAATACCAGATTTTCCTAATGAAATATACATTTTTATTTACAATTCAATACTTAAATCTAATACAAGAACAAATATTAAATTCAGGTATTAACTAAATATTATTTCAACCATTAACCAGTTCAAAGTAAAATATTAGGATTAATTGGAATAATTTTCTGTTACAAATTGTTAATAATTTTCATACAAAGGAATTAATTTATTCTAGACACAGAAAATAATGTAATAAACAAACAAAGACTAAGATCGAGACCTTTGCTCAAAGGAATTTAATGTTAATTACTGAACCAGTGATACTGTTCTTTTAATTTATGTAATAAAGCTTAATAGTTTTCTGTTTGAACGAATACGATCTCCGCTTAAAACTTAATAGGCTAAATAAAATCACGTTACTTGCCTTCAAAGAAACACAATACGAGTCAAACCGCAGGACACAACTACATCAAACAAAACAAGTTTCTCAATTTCTTAAAAGGTAGCAAACTACGTATATATGAAGGCAATGGTGACTGGCAAAGGAAAGTCTACGCTTATTTGATTAACGATACCACACAGCGAGGATAGAGCAAAACCATCTTTCCCCTTTATTATTTTATTTCAAACACGTGTCCGTATTATTCCAGACGTTATAAGATACTCTCGTTTTATTTCAATCGACAGCGGTTAATTTACTCCAGCGGTTGGGAATTTTCCTATCAAATGGAAATTTCTTTGTTCATTGCGACCTTTTTTATTGGATATTGATGTTTTATTTGTACTTTACTGAGAATTGCTTTAACGGGTTAATTATTTCAAGCATATTTTTGGACAATGAAATGCATGTTTCATTATTAGAGTATTCATTTAATATATTGACAGCAATATTTTTTGCAGACATGGTAAACCTGTTTTTAATATTTCTTTAGTAAACACGTTATATGAATAGTTTAGATTAAAACTAGCAAGTGGAAAGAAGTGGTCTCTGCCTACCCCTACGGGAAAGAGGCGTGATTATATGTATGTATGTATGTAAAACTAACATTGTAATATCCATTGGTATAATAGCTCAATTCTCAAGAAAAAATAAAGAAAAAACTTCCATTAAAAGATAAGCAATATGAGAAGAACCGCGAGGCCCACCTAGCGTAAATATAAAACGCTTTAGAATCTTATTGTTTACGGCATTTTTAAACTTTATTAAAGAGGCTTTTTAAACTAACACCCATAGGAGTTTTTAACCCTAAAACTGCTGCGTCATATACAACAAAGTACTTAACACTTTGCATGGCTATAAAATTCAGGCCCCTTACTATGAACTCTTAATGTAGGACTGTTGTCGTCATGCGAGCGAGACGCCGCTACGTGCAGTGTCTAGCGCTGTCTCGCTTCCACAACGGCAAAAGTCCTACTTTAAGAGTTCATAGTAAGGGGTCTAAGGGTTTTGTGCGCTATTTAGAATTTTAGATGAGTGAAGACGTTTTCAGCCATTTTGGTTGTTATTAATAAGTCAACCCCTAAGTGTTACAGTGTTTTGGTCATAAAATATACAGGGTAATCTAGTGGACATAAATCAAGATGTTTTTTTTTGTTTTTCTCGCTGCTATTATTATTTTGCTGCCTCGTTGGCCTAGTGGTTCTAAGCGCCTGCTACGCTAGAGGTCTTGGGTTCGATTCCCAAGTCGATCAAGGTGTTATTGGGTTTTTCTATGAAATTCTCAGTAGCAGGTCGGAGTTTGGATTTGTGCCCGGTTAGTGGCAATAGGCTCGCCCCCTATTACATGGGACCTAAACATACCGGCGAACTGTGGGTGTACATTGGTACACCTCTGCCTAACCCTTCGGGGATACAGGCGTGATGGTATGTTATGTTATGTCATTATTTTCGAGTCGTCATCATTATTTAAATCTTTGTGTAAAACATTATCTATCATGAACATCTCATTTTACCATACCAAACTATTAACCACTTAGGGCTAATAAATACTTAATTTTAATACTAAGTTTAATCAAAATTAGTTTTTTTCATTTTCGGGATAAAACCAAACAGCCAAGCATGACTTATTTGCTTAAGTTATATAAAAAATGAAATTTTATACCAGATTTTAATATTATGTAAAGGTAAAGTAAACTTCTAGGCTAAAACATAAATTAGTAATATTATACTACCCACTTTAATCAAAACTTAGCAAACATGATTAACGCGAGCAGAGTATGTTTCATATAACGCACCATTAATTTTATTAATGAACGTTTTAAGTGGAGCTTCAGGATTAATTATTGATAATTAATTTTAATGAGGGATTACAGGTGTCACAACGTATTAATATTAATTCTGTTATAATGAGCCGTATATTGGCATTTTACTCATTATTTCGACAAAATGGCAATCTGGACGCTGAATGTACTTTTAAATCGGAGATTAAGGAGGACTATCTGTCATATTACAATCAAAGAAGCTATAATAACTCTGTCTATAAGTTACTCTATCACGGCTAAACCGCTTAACCAATTTTGACAAATCTTGACATCACTTGACATGGAGCAACCTTGAATCCAAAGAATCAACAAAGGATACTTTTTACCGTGAGTCAAGCAGTATTTAATAAATTCCTGTAAGATCTTATAACCTTTGCCGTATAACTCCGGACAGGTGAGCGAAAATCGCTACCGAGTGGGTCCCTAATGCCGGAACTCGCAGACGAGGCAGGCCGAGGAGACGGTGGCGGGATGACATCGATCGATTCTTAAGTGATTGGTGTCATGTGGCTCGAGACAGGAATGTCTGGAGTCAGACGAGGAGGCTTTTGCCCAGCAGTGGGACATTTAATAGGTTATATATATAAAAAAATCTTATTAAATATAGACAGAGGAAAAAAACAACATTTCATATATTTTAACACACTTTTTTATATATTTTATTGCTGTAGCGCGTGGCCGCCACCGGTTACACGTGTGCGGTGAGTCTATACAAAATATATTAAAAAGTGTGTTAAGTCGCCGTCGCTGGCCACCGGTGGCTGTGGTCGGTGGCCCATTTGCGCCGAGCCTTAGTTATTTAACACGTCTATGTGAAACAAAACAAACTACAGAAAGATGATTAATAACATTGTTATTCAAGAAGGCAACAACTAAATTAAATATTACCGCGTGGTTTCAATAAGCAACTCTAACTTCTGAACTCAGACAAACATAATATAAATTCACATAAATTATAAAGAAAATATATTAAAGGTTTTAACTTTGAAGTTGGTGTATCAAAACATCTAAGTTATTCTAAGACACTTCTGGTTTATTCAAGCGTTGTGTGAAATATTACTGATATAACTTAAGTCTATCGTACATTTTTAATTTGAATTTTATAGTACTGAACTTTGCATTTATTACTGACACTAGCTGTGCCTGCGACTTCGTTCGCGTGGATGACGAAACTTATCAATGAGTTTTTAACCGCAAAATTAAGTTTGTTTTTTATTGTTTATACTTTTCCGGGATAAAAACTACCCAGTGTGGTGCCCAGGATAATAAAGAATAATTATACCAAGTTTCATCGTAATCGAACCGGTAGTTTTGGCGTGATACCTGAACAAACAGACAGACAAAAAATTTTTTTTTCGCACTTTTGGGTTCGGTGTCGGTCTAGTAACATCCCCCGCCATTTATTTTTTAGATATTTTCAATGTACAGAATTTTCACTTCTACAAATTTATTATAAGTATAGATATAGATTAATTTATCTTTCAAAACCACATACTTTCTGGCTCCATCATCAAACCAGCTTGAAAGTACCATTTTAATGTATGTAAAATACATACATTAAAATGGTACTTTCAAGCTGGTGGCATTGAACTTGTACCTATACTCAAGTATTAATTTTTCGCAATCACCTGTCAAGAAGTACTACGACAGCTTGAAAGTTTACAGACCTTAACAAATTTAAGTAAAAACACACACTGCAAGTTAAAGAAATATTTATAAAATTGATAAAGTACCATAATATCCCAGCAAAAAAATTGGAAACATTTTATTCCTAAAACACGATTTTAAAAAACTAGCTTAAAACCTCTTTCATTATAAACAAAACGAAAACTTTCCGTAGATCCCGCCATTGAAACAACATTCTATTAATAGTCTATGCACGACGTGGCGTTCCATTTCAAGCAAGAGTTAAAGTTTGAACCTCAGATAGCAGTCGCGTTCCTTTATACGGAACTTTGCAGGAGAAATTTACTTTGTGTTTTCAGGCTGGTTTAGATTTTTCTACATTTGTTTGTACTATAATATAATAATACTACAGACTGGACTACAGACTGGATGTGGACAGTGCTATTATGCAGCACTGGACACGCGTTCACATAACCAAGGATGCCGAAATTACATATCACCCGTATGTGTAATAGCGGTATCCTGTTATGTACTAAATAAAAAAAAAATTGTTTAGCTTATTATGTTACTAACATAGTTTTTAAGATTATTGTCACTAACACTATGGATTGCGGTCCGAAATAAATGAATTTTATTTTTTTATTTTATTTTATTTATTTTACTATTCCGGGACATCTCACACACGGTTATCTGATCCCAAGCTAAGCAGAGCTTGTGTTATGGTAACCAGACAACTGATAAACATACTTATACATTTATAAATACATACATATTATAGATAAATTACACCCAGACCAGAACAAATAATCGTGCTCATCACACAAACATTTGTCCTGGGTGGGAATCGAACCCACGGCCTCCGGTATAGCAGTCAGGGTCACTAACCACTAGACCAACAGGCCCGTCAAATTCAGTTGAATTAAATTTATTTAATTTAAATTAAAAAACTATCAATTTCAATTCATTTAAGATTATGTACCTATTCTGAGTGTATTATTCATATTATAAAGTGCAGACGGGAATATTTACGTAAAAGAACGTAAATATTCCTTTGTAATGTAAAATATTCGAGCTCGCATATGTAAAAAGCTTATGAATTGTTTTAGGTGTTTAAAGATGTAGTCTTTACAAAATAAAACATAAGATAGATCTCTTTTAAATATATCCTGTCGCAGGGCTGCTTATTGCTTGTCTGTTGTGTGTACATTAACTAATAAATAAATTAATAGAATTAGAATCGGGTCTCTGGTTACAGGCACTTCCGTCAACCACTCTTGGTACGATTTTGGATGACAATACTTTCCGGCTCGCCATCAGTTTACGTTTAGGTATACCTTGTGTCGCATGTCATCGTTGTCAATGCGATGAAACAGTCGATTGCCTCGGTCACCATGGCCTGTCCTGCAGCAGGAGCGCAGGACGTATATCCCGTGACGCAAATATATATTAATGACATTATTCGTCGTGCTCTTGTCACTGGGCCGGTAGTTGTAAGTGTTTGTTCTTGTATTAGATTTTAGTATTGAATTGTAGATATAATTATTATGTATAAAAAGTCACTTTACTGTAAAAAAGGTTTTTTTTTACAAATCAGTGTTGTCAGCGTTTAAAATCAAACCCCATAAATCCAAAAGACAATTCTGCCACAAAACTTTCTTTGTTCAATCAAAATAGCAATTAACAGTTACAAATGGGACCCACAAAGCCATATTTGTTAGAACAATTGGATATCACCTCCATACGCCATATTTCAAAGGTAACATTATAAACACATTGATAACTAACGAGGTAATTAATGTCCCAATTAGTACTATCAAGCATTAATTTCATACAGTCCACCACACATTTAAGTGATTATTAACTATGAATTTCAACTTTACTGCCCTTAAAATAAAGACTACTTTAACCAACTGTTGACACTATGTACTGTACGTACACTACACGTTTTAGTGATTGTTAACTATGAATTTGAACTTTATTGCCATTGACATAAGGACTACTTTGTTTACGTGTGGTAAAGTGGTAAACCGTTTAGAAGTTGTTAAAATGATTGCTCTGTTATTATTTTTAAGCAAAATATTTAAGTATATGCATTATCTTGCTATCTGACTGTTAAGCTTTCACAGCTTAATGATACAAGAGATTTTGATAAAAACAAATATAGTTTAAAAAAACTAAAAACACGCTTTTAAAGTACTTCTACTACTACACTAGTATTATTGTGAAAAAGCGTGGGGCGCTCTGTGCCATATTTTTCGTCTAACGAGCAACCCACGCTTTTTCACAATAATACTAGTGTTTTTTGTTCATTACCAATTACAGCTTACATTAGAAATTATTTTTCACTTTTTTAGTTAGAAGTACTTTAAAAGCGTGTTTTTTTAGTTTTTTTAAACTATATTTATTTTTCGCTTTTTAGTCCTAGCAGCGTGTTGTCTGAATTCAAATGTATTGCTTTGTGGACTAAAAATTTTTTTATTGTTTTTTTTTTATTTATTTAATCCTGGTGATCCTAATCAAGATAATGAGAGAAACCTATGAAATTATTATATTGCTGCTGATTCTTGATAAGTGTACAAAGTTTGAATTAAATCTGTCCGTTTGAAGTGGGTCAAAATCGAGTCCAAAGGAGTCGGTTACATACTTACATACATACATATATACATACATACATACATACAAGTGAAGCTAATAAAAGCGTGTTAATAATGTATCTTAAAGAGTTTGTTCAAGCGTAAAAAAAGCAACTATAAAAAAAGTACATATGATTATAATGATAATGAAATGACACAAAAACATTCAAAAACCTAAATAAAGTCCCTAAAAAACCAAACAACCACATACCAAAAACAGCACAAAAAAGCCGTATTCACTGTATTTTAATAAAACTAAAGGTGAGTCCACACGAAACGTGCGGGCTCATAAAGCTATGTACGCACGAATGGGCTCGCAAACAAAAATATTACGAAGCGACGATATTGCAGACCGTGTGATCTTCCGAGCGAGTGGCGCCGGATAACAATAATAGTCTATTACATCGATACATGGCACACATGCATAGAACTTTATAACGTGACATGTAGGTATGCGGACTTTAAAAGGTGAGTCGGTATGTGTCATTTAAAAGGTGATATAATTCACGGGAATAAGTGCGTACATGCATTAAATTTGTCCCATGAATTATATTGCTATAAATAAATAAATAAATAAATGCGGACAACATCACATACATTGCTCTGAACCCAAAGTCAGTTGCTAAAGCACTTGTGTTATGGAATTCAGAAACAACGAAGGTACCACAAACACCCAGACCCGGGACAATGTAGAAAAGTGATTTTCTACATTGACCCGTCCGGGGATCGAACCCGGGACCTCAGAGCTGGCGACACCTTGAAAACCGGTGCGTACGCCACTCGACCACGGAGGTCGTCTGAGCTATAAACATGCAGCGCGATAGTTTAAAGTTAATATTAAAAAGGTGACATAGTTGCTATGTGACTTTAAAAAGGTGTTGAAATGTGACCGTTTAGAATACTGTCACATTGTTACACAATTTGTTTTTGTGCTTTTAGTTTACAGTAAAGAAATTTAACTTTATTATGTTTTCATTTGTATTTACCCCCGCCGCATAAACGACAGATTTTTATAAGTTTGAAGTCTTTGTGTGTGTGTGTGTGTGGCATCGTAGCTCCCGATTCCGATCAGTTCATAAGTCTTATTAATCAAACATGAGTTGAAAAGCAATATTTATGAGACTAGTCTTTCGTAGAAACCTACACAATAGAATAAGCCAGTTTTAAAGATTCTTAACTTTTAATTTAATTTTACAATACAATTAGACACTAATTAATAAAATCTTCCAATACCTTTTAAAAGTTCAATAGAAAACATCCTTGTAAATTCCAATTCATTCCTTCCTTTTTTATTTAATTTGGAAAACAATTTAATTAAACCTAATTTGGCGCAATGGGTACCAATAATTATTGCCAATTTTACAAACAATGGTAAAAAAAGTCAGTGATGTGAAAACTCTTTGCATGATTGAATACAGATAAAAACTAATTGAATTGATTCCGAAACTTGTTTTTGATAGCCCGCGCCTTTTGTCGTATTTTACTAACTAGCTGTTGCCGGGGGCTCTGCACGGGTGTCGTTTATTGTGGCAAAATGGAGACATCTTTCCGAAATATGTATTTATTTATTTAATGCTTCATATACTTAAGTACAATGATTACCAGTCTTACTATGGGATACTGTGTTTCCCAGTAAAATGGGTTGTGGAGGTCTGATAGGCAGTCGCTCCATGTAAAATACGGTATTCATGTATCCGGTAAGACCAACGAAGCCGACCCGAACATAGGTGGGAAAAGGCTCGGGAGATGATGATACTTAAGTACAATGATGAGGAAGGTAATTTAGTAGTAGTTACACAATTTGGTGCTTATCTCATAGAGAACCAGTATAGATCAGGTTACACTTAATAGACAAAAGGATCTCTGCGTTGCACATGAATCTTAAACAATCCAAGGTACATGAATGAAAAAATAACGAATTCACTTAAAAAATAAAATCTTCTGGATCTATTTTGATATAATCTGAATGGCGTCTCTAATACACTATCGACCAAAAAAAAAGTTTGATCCACAATTGCCGTAGCTATCGCGTAGCAAACATACAAAAGAAAACAACATACAGACGAATTGATAACCTCCTCCTTCTGAAATCAATTAAAAATAAGATCTTAATACTTTATTTTCAACAGCCCTTTTAATGTGTTCCAAAAACCATAGTTTAAAACTTAGACATCTATGTCAAGCCCTAATTCCCACCACATATCCACATAGAAACCAAAGCAAGTTAATTTTAAACACTCCTCGGATAGCCTGATAAAGTAGTAGCTAGTACAGTATTCACTCGACGTTAGCTCAAGTTCTGATCCTCAAACTTTACCGGATGCTTAGCTTACTATATCTTATATCTTCAAACTTTGAATACCAATTTCCTGAGTTCAACTTAGCGTAGAGTATATTAACATTTAATAACATACCATCACGCCTGTATCCTCGAAGTTGGGTTAGGCAGAGGTGTACCAATGTACACCCACAGTTCGCCGGTATGTTTAGGTCCCGTGTAATACGGGGCGAGCCTTTTGCCACTAACCGGGCACAAATCCAAACTCCGACCTGCTACTGAGAATTTCATAGAAAAACCCAATAACACCTTGGTCGACTTGGGAATCGAACCCAAGACCTCTAGCGTAGCAGTCGCGCTTAGAGCCACTAGGCCAACGAGGCAGTCTAGAGTATATTGTTCTTTGTTAATAGAGTAGGTACCTTCTTTTATTAGTTTTGTTAAAAGTTTTGGGCTTTTGCTGTTGATATACTTATTTGACGACCTCCGTGGTCGAGTGGCGTACACACCGGTTTTCAAGGTGTCGCTTGCTCTGAGGTCCCGGGTTCGATTCCCGGACGGGGCAATGTTTAAAATCACTTTTCTACATTGTCTCGGGTCTGGGTGTTTGTGGTACCTTCGTTGACTCTGAATTCCATAACACAAGTGCTTTAGTAGTATCTTTACATAAAAAAGAATGGATTGTGTGAAAGATGATATGAGAAAGAAAGGAGTGAATGCTGAAATGTCGAGTTGTAGAGATGAATGGAAGCTAAATACGCATTGCGCCGACCCCAAATAATTGGGAACAGGGCAGGGAGATGATGATGATGACATAAAAAAGAATGTATATCACGCTGTTACTGTCCCACTGCTGGGCAAAGGCCTCTCATAATTATAGGGAAAGAACGAGCAATGATCTCCATGCTTGCTTACTTGCAAGCAATTTCAGATTCCAATTTGGAATTTTGTTTCTTTACGATGATTTTATATTTTTAATTCTTTTACCCTACAAGTATTAATAAGTAAATGCTTTAATTTTTTATTTCATACATAGTATCTACTATTTACCAAAATAATTAATGTAAACGAAACAAAGTAAGAATTCTAAAATTGCCGTCTATGTACTATGTATTAAGTATTAACCCAAACAGCACTAAATATACCCTAAAACCTTTAGCTTTTAAGGTTAAGTTTGAAAGCACTTAGGATTAGCCTAGGTTTAGCCTAGATTTAGCCGAAATAAGTGTTAGCTGCATTCCACGAATCTTAGATTGCCGTTCTAGTCTTATAAGCGTAGGTGTCAGCCGTAAAATTAGTTTTGTCTAACTGGCTAAGGGTTACCACGTTAAAATATACGGCTCTTTTTAACCGACTTTAAAAAGAGGCCGTTCTCATTCGTCTGTAAGTTTTTTAAAGGCCAATAGTCAGTTGAAAATAGATTTTGCTTGGAGTAATTGCTTCTTTTCATATAAAGTCTGATTGAGAGGTCCAAACCTAATGGTAAAGGTAGTAATGCTTTAACAAGAGCTCTGGTTAAGGAAATATAAAAATGAATGGTTCTAACTTGAAGAAATCTCTTTGCATTTTTAGATCAAATTTCGAGAAGGGTTTTAGGATATATTATAATACTACGTTATTTATCTTTGGAGAACTGCGAGGTGAGTGAAACTGTGGAGCCTAGCTAGTACTTACATAATGGACTTAAACTTACTCTCAAACATAAAAAGGAAAACCATTTTGCTGATATCAGTCAATAAATAAGCAATATTTATTGACAAACAACCATTAGAATCACTCATAAATTCCCGTGACTTTTGTTGCCTAAAACGCCACGCACCATTACCAGAGACAAGAATGGGTAAAATCATTAATAACCATGGACTATCAATCTATGTAATAATAAAAAAAAATCTTTTATTTTCTTCGTATGAAGTACGAATGTTCGTGTTTTGCGCGTAACTATAGGTCATCAATCTATGTTTATTAATAGACTGGTTTACTTTTCTTTGCATGAAGTACAAATGTTCGTGTTTGGCGCGTTTAGTCGAGTCATAATGTTCCAATATCGATGCTGGCAGCAAACTGTTTAGTGTAATCTGTGGTCATTAGTGTTAAGTGCTGGGGATTAGGGTTGCCAGGTTAAAAAATGCTGTGGTTAATGTTGTGTTTTTGAATTTATTGCGTAGACTTGGGTTATTCGTTATAATATTATTATTGTTTTATTGAATGCTCATTTCAAATACGAATGTATTTACTTAATTAAATGAATGTTTTAAATTTACTTAAATAAAAACGGAATTAAATTTTGACAAATAATTCTCTCATAATTTAATTTGGTGTATGACCACCAAATATAAATAATTAAAACAAATAAGCGAACACGATTTTATCAATTTAATCTAACGACCAAGAACCTTTTATCATTTCAAAGTTAATTAATATACAAGGTGCTATAAAAACATCTGCCACGGCTTTAATGGGAGGTAGTATTGTGTTTATAGATTACAATAGTATAGATAAATTATTGATTTATCATATTTTTTTTCATACAAAAAAAATAACGTATAAATTTGAATTGATTTATTAGTATAAAACCATCCCGTGTCCTAAGCTGTTGCCGCTCCGCACCGAATTCACGTAATTTGTGAACCACGTTACGCAGAATAGAGTCAATGTTAATTTAACAATTTTATTTTCTAAAATTTAATTAACTGTTCCGGGGTACGAAAGTTCTTCACTATTGTAATCTATAAACACAATACTACCTCCCATTAAAGCCGTGGCAGATATTTTTATAGCACCTTATACATATTTACATACCAACATAAACGTAATCTACAGTAAAAAAGACATCAAAAAAAGAAAATTTCAATTTACCCGTACGTGAAATGAAAATTAAAAGCTAGCAACCCTGTGTTTTAGCGCCAAAACGAATGCCAGTAGCAATTTCCCGCGCTAACTGTATAATGCGATGGCGAATTGGCCCTCTCTAGCATTCCCGGCATCCCAGTATCCCGGGAACCCGCGATCACTGGATCCCGGGATCCCGGCATCTTGTACAATCTCATGCAGTGTTGACGCCTTTAGCATACAAATTAAGCACTTGTAAGTTACAGACTATTTTACTTGTTAATTGAATTGTGATACAACCTCTTTGGAACGTTTTGAAGTGTTATATAATATTGTGTCTTGCAATGGGTGTTTGAAAATCAAATTAGGTCCTTACGCATTAATTGATTTATTTATTACAATTTCCTTTTAGATACTACATAAATTGTCGACGACCTCCGTGGTCGAGTGGCGTACACACCGGTTTTCAAGGTGTCGCCAGCTCTGAGGTCCCGGGTTCGATCCCCGGACGGGTCAATGTAGAAAACCACTTTTCTACATTGTCCCGGGTCTGGGTGTTTGTGGTACCTTCGTTGTTTCTGAATTCCATAACACAAGTGCTTTAGCAACTTAGTTTGGGTGCAGAGCAATGTATGTGATGTTGTCCGCATTTATTTATTTATTGTTTATTCTCTTCAATGTTGTTTAAATTAATTCACAAAAAAAAAAACAAACTTTAATGTTACGTAATTAATTTGGTTGCTTCCAATTAATCAAAAATTAGATTTACTTACTGAACATAAGGGTCTTTGCAGTTATTTAGTGAAAAAACACTAAGCAGTTTAATATTTTTTGCGAATATGTTAGTTAACTATAAATGTATTATTTTTACATACAAAACTGTTTATCTAAATATACTAGTATTTCCTCACAGTTTTTCGATACGTTTTCCTTGCCAAACTGCATGAAGTTGATGCTAATAGAGAAGTTAGTAAAATGAACAACCCTTTCTGATTGGCTGAGTAAAAACGAACCAAATAACGTTCGCTCTATCTATCGGACACGAAAACAAAAGAAAAGGCTTGTAACTTTGTTTGAGAGATTTGCCCATTCAAAGTCAGATCCAAAAGTTTTGTATATAAGAACTTACAGGCATTTTTAAATAAATAATCGCCTATAGTTGTGACACAAAATATGTCTTCAAAGTAATTATCTAGATTACAAACCTATAAGTTTATTGTTTACTAGCTGATCCCCGCGACGTCAATTTCTGTTATTATGACTGCGATTAAGAAGTTTAAAAAAAAAGTATTTCTGATTTTTGCGTAGATGATAATTTTAGTTAATATTATGTTGATAAAACTCTGTAGCAAATAATTGGCAATAATGCATTAATTTCGACCAAATGACTACCTTAAAAAAGGTTATAGTGAGTCAATCTTAAAAGATAGACATATACTGTCGTAGACATTTTTTTAGATCATTTAAAGAGGAACAATTCTTTCATACATATATTTTGGATAGCTCGAACTGTTTACGCAGCGCACGCAATGGAAGCTTTCAAGTATGAATATTTTTCCCCGTTTTTGTGACATTTTTCACTGCTGCTTAGCTCCTATTGGTCGCAGCGTAATGTTATATATTTTAAAGCCTTCCTCGATAAATGGACTATCTAACACAAAAAGATTTTTTCAATTCTAACCAGTCGTTCCTGAGATTAGCGCGTTTAACCAACAAACAAACAAACTCTTCAGCTTTATAATATTAGTATAGATTTTGGTTAGCTCTGTGTAAATGTCGGCATATTACGAGGAACAAACCTATACCAAACTGTAGAAAATAATTAGTATGTAGTAAAAAATAAATTACTCATTATGTCATTGAAATAAAACTACTTTTTACGGATTTTTTCGCGGTTTATATTTAGTTTTTAGGTCCCGACGTTTCGACACCTTTGCAGGTATCATGGTCACGGGCAGACTGAGATGGCGTTCGTCTTGACAGTAGATGTTGCTCGTTCTACCTTCATATTTTAACTAATTATTTGAGTTCCGACCTACGCAATATGAGCTCACTGTGTCTTTATGTCTTGCAGCGCTGCTCTAGGGTTTGGCCTTGAGTTTATGTATTATTGGGTCCCAAGTAGGTGATGTCTAACATTCGCGTAAACCTAAGAAACCAATACTCATTATGTCGTATGCCTAGTAATCTAATCAACAAAATACAACACTTTTTTCTCCTTTTAATAAACTAAAATTAATCAATTAAAAGTGCACAGCAATTTTGGTCAAGTATTTTTGTGTTTTCTCTACCTAACTTCTTCCTTTTAAAAGAAAAAACAGAACGCAATTCCCCCAAAAAAGTGTTTTAAAACATTCTTTTCCATTTTCAATAACGAAAGCGTCCATTATCCGCTTTTGGGGTCGTTTTCCGTATTAATTAAGGTCATGTTTGTCCATCACCTGCACTGTATAAGAGATAGGCAGTTGATTTTTGACGTGATCAGGTTTGTCCTATAAATGACACGCTCGTGTCATATTACATCACAATATTTTTGAGTTTGAGCTTGTATTGTTGTGTATCTTTGAGGTGTGTTTGATATTTTAAGAGTTTGTATCATTTGTATGTATATACTATGAAATAATATACTATCTTTATTACATAGTATTAAACAGAGTCACTTTCGCTGTTTGAAGGAAAAGGATTTTAATGTTATTTTCAGGCTATATAGTATGTTTCAAGATAAAGTTTTATATGGCGGGACGCTAGTCATGCATAATTTAATCTTATATATAAAATTCTCGTGTCACAATGTTAGTTACCATACTCCTCCGAAACGGCTTGCCCGATTTTTATGAAATTTTATATGCATATTCAGTAGGTCTGAGAATCGGCTACTATCTATTTTTCATACCCCTAAGTGGTAGTAGGTAGGTAGTAGGCAGGTGCTAGGTAGAAAAAATTGCATTGCAACGCATGCCCGGTACAGCTAGTTTTATGTATAACTGATCTTATAATCAAAGTCAGAGAATCTGTTTCTTCTTATGAACTAACAGATTTTGTATTTTAATGACGTAAGTTTGTTCTTACCTTCTCTTTGTATATCATAAAATAATATGGTATAATATGTTGTAAAAAAAAGTGTTTGCGTATAAAAAACGGAGCGGAGCTTCTTATTGCGCGTTTCCTTTGGAATTTCATTAAACATTACCAATTAAGTGAAACGACACGAGGGCAGTTGAATGTCCGCTTTTTATGTTAACCTTATTATTGTATTATTTATTTTTATACTGTATCATTTTGTTACTATTATACAATCCTATTCTTACTAAAATTAAACTTGTCAAATAAAAATATTTTTAATGTATTAGTTAAAGAAAGCAATAGATACAAACTCACTCAGCGTACTGGCTACAGGAGAACCCACTTATTGGCCATCTGATCCTAATAAAACGCCCGATCTCATAGACTTCTTTATAGCTAAAGGAATTTCGGGATTATACACAAAAATTGAATCATGCCTGGATGGCAATTCTGATCACACACCGGTGATATGTACACTCAGCACCACAATTATTTTGAAGGAACCCCGCGAGACACTGTACAATCGTAAAACTGACTGGGATTCTTTCCACAACTTTATAGAAGAAAATACAACCTTAAAGATACCCCTAAAAACTGAAAGCGATGTAGAAAACGCTGCCTGGTACGCAACAAACTTGATTCAAGTAGCCGCCTGGTCGTCCACTCCGGGTACCAAACACAACCCTCAGAAACAGGATTATACACTGGAAATTCAAGAGAAAGTAGCTGCCAAACGGAGATTGAGGCGAAAATGGCATATGAGTAGAAATGCACATGATAAGACAGCTCTTAATAAAGCTCAAAAAGATTTGAAGCAAATGCTTAAAGAATACTACAACGCCACCTTACAAGATAAACTGATGACCTTATCACCCCACAAAGCTGATGACTACTCGCTCTGGAAAATAACCAAGTCATTAAGAAGGCCACAAGAACACATGCCTCCGATAAGACAGTCAAATCACAACTGGGCAAGGAAACCTGCAGGCAAAGCTGAGCTATTTGCTGAATTCTTAAAAGGTGTATTCAAACCAAATGAACCGGATATCTCGCATCTAGAAGAAGAAATCGATAATATTCTTAGCAGCGACCAACAAATGTCTTTACCATTGCCACTATGTACCCCAAGTGAAGTATGGAAAACAATTAAAAACCTTAAAACGAAAAAAGCGCCAGGGTTTGATTTGATCACATCAGAAGTGCTTAAAAACCTACCAAGAAAAGGAATTGTGCTGCTTACCATCTTATTTAACGCCGTGTTGAGACTACAATACTACCCGCTCATCTGGAAAATCTCGGTTATAACCATGGTAGCTAAACCAGGAAAATCCCCTACTGAAGTTTCCTCTTATAGACCAATTAGCCTACTACCCGCATTGTCAAAGGTGTTTGAGAAGATATTACTGCAGCGACTGATACCAATTCTGGATGACCAAAAAACAATCCCTGAACATCAATTTGGTTTCAGAGCTCACCATGGAACAACAGAACAAATACACAGAGTTGTTCACACAATTCGACAATCTTTAGAAAGAAAAGATTATTGCTCAGCTGTGTTTCTCGATATACAACAAGCTTTCGATCGGGTATGGCACAAGGGTCTTCTCTGTAAACTAAAGCTCTGTTTGCCACACACAGCATTCATGCTGCTTGGATCTTACCTGGAAAACCGAGTGTTTCAAGTAAGAACTGGAGACTGCCTATCCTCATTTAATCCAATAGAAGCTGGGGTACCGCAGGGCTCTGTACTAGGCCCCGTTCTATATACAGTATATACTGCTGATCTACCCACCTCAGAGCATGTTGTTACTGCTACCTATGCCGACGACACCGCAGTTCTTTCCTGTGATAAAGATCAAATTCGCGCATCCGCAAAACTTCAGGAACACCTGGACAAGATTGAAGTATGGCTGAAAAAGTGGCGAATAAAAGCTAGTGCTGCCAAGTCTGTCCACGTTACCTTCACACTAAAACGAGGTGATTGTCCAGCGGTAAAACTGGGCGGAGACATTCTACCACAGAAAACTGTTGCAAAATACCTGGGAATGCACATTGATAGGAGACTTACTTGGCGTGAACATATTAAGAAGAAAAGAGATCAGGCAAACAAAAAACTAGGAGATCTTCATTGGTTAATAGGCAGGCAGTCATTACTTAGTTTGGAAAATAAACTAATGATATATAAATGCATAATAAAGCCAGTGTGGACATATGGTATAGAGCTCTGGGGATCTGCAAGTCATTCAAATATTGAAATAATACAACGCTTTCAAAATAAAGCTCTAAAAACATTGAGTAGCGCGCCTTGGTTTACAAAAAACAACGAAGTTCATGAGTACTTGCAAATCCCAACTGTAATGGAGGTTGTAGAAAATTCCTATAATAATTATAAAACGAAACTTCAACGGCACAAAAATGAACTCGCTGTAACACTTCTAAAGACAACAGACTCAACCTACAGACTTAAAAGAAAGCGAATAGCATCAATATGACATCCAGATACATATTATAATTGAGATGATACACCACTGGGTGTGGAAAATCTCCAAACCACAATTTTAGTATCTAACAAATCTGATTAAAGCTCAAGGGCTGATTGCAGATTATAAAAAAAAAAAAAAAAAAAAAAAAATGTATTAGTTAATACTGAATTGCTTTGTTACTATGTGTACGACCTTATTTTAACTTTGTATTAAAACCAGCAAATATTTTTCTGTCAAATATTTTCATGTCAATAATCTCTAAAAACATTTTAAAAACCTATTTCCTCGTTCTTAGCCAAAATCCATTCACGCCGCGTGCGGTACATTTTGACAAAATCTAACAATAAAATCATTACAATAGATTATGTTACTGATTCAACAAATATTTTTTAAAGTTTTGAGATAAAGTAAAAATAAGGTTTTATGTCTCAACAAAGTTTATTTTTTGTGCCATTCTTTTGATGTAACTTTTTTTGGTGTATAGAGAAAATTTATCTATCTTTGATGCAATATATTTTAAATAAATAAAACGAGCTGACCCAATTACTCGATGGTATTTATGTTTATGATTTAATTAAATGTTTCCTCAAACATTGCAATGGTTTTCCTCATGCCTTATTTTTGGATTAAGCTTTAACAATAAATTATTACATTCTTGCAGCAATTTCTTCTTATTAATTTTGTTTGTAAAATTAAAAGATACCGGTTCATTATTTACTTTGAAACGAAAAGGAACTATGTTAAAAAAATCATGGGTAGAATTTATTTTTGTATTTTAGTAAACAATAGAGTTTCGTAGCGTTGCGTAGCATTTTTCTACGGCGTAGCAAAACTTAGACTTGAAACCGATATTATATCAGCTACACAATTTTTTGACAAGTAATGTTATATAGTAATATTATATAACGGGAATTAGCGCGTACATGCTTAAATACCTTTAGGGTTTGACGCTTCGACCGGGCTACACAGGTCGCAAGCAGACTCATATTTGAGCATGTACGCGCTAATTCCCGTTATATAAGGTGCTATAAAAATATCTGCCACGGCTTTAATGGGAGGTAGTATTGTGTTTATAGATTACAATAGTGAAGAACTTTCGTACCCCGGAATAGTTAATTAAATTTGAGAGACTAAAATAGTTAAATTAACGTTGACTCTATTCTGCGTAACGTGGTTCACAAATTACGCGCAATGTGACGCTTCGTCAATGAAAACAACTGCTATCTCTTTCCATCTTTTCTGTGAATGAAAACTGTAATCAGCTGACTAGTTCGTCACTACATAATCTACTAGGTACGCAATAATACGCAGGCATACAAGTGTTTTAAAAGTGCAACTACTTACACGGGATGGTTTTATACTAATAAATCAATTCAAATTTATACGTTATTTTTTTTGTATGAAAAAAAAAAAGATAAATAATGAATAATTTATCTTCATTATTGTAATCTATAAACACAATACTACCTCCCATTAAAACCGTGGCAGATGTTTTTATAGCACCTTATATAATATTACTTTAAACATGCAGCGCGATAGTTTAAAAGTAAGTAAGTAATGTTATATTATTTTCATCTCAGCAAACTGAGGTCACTACAAAAATCAGGCTCTACCACAAATGCACAAAGGAAATCCAATCTTATCTAACTGCCAATCGTAGCACCGTAGCAATCGTTGACCTCAGCCGAGAGATTTTCTAATCAAAAGCCTCTTTGCAATTAAGGTTCTAGGTCAATCAGTGAAGGCCAGTGCCTCAGACACCTCGGGCAATCTTAGTTTTGTGAACTCATTATGAAGACGTTTAAAGGGCGGATTTCACTGGTGTTTTTGAACGCGATCGGTTGAAGCTTATAAAAATTGTTATTTATGGAATGAAAAAGATATATATATGTATATGTGTTAATGTGCTATTATTTTAAATTGTATTTATTTTCATTTTTTTTAAGAAATGAAATTCATTTACAATATGAGAAGAAAATATAAATATATGGTTTTTAAACAAATACATTAACATCTTTAATTTGCATTTCACCAACAAAGAATGGAAGTAGTTAAATTAAAAACTTTTGAGAATGTGACAACAAAATTTCAATATTTTAAACGTGATAACCTAAAACTTAGTTCCAAAGAACTTAGTTTTCATGTAACTCTGACACTGGTGAAATCAGTCCTACATTTCTCGTCTCGTTTACATTACTTACTTCATTTTAGTAATTACTTCGGTGTGGTTAATTATGAGACTTTTTTGCTCCAAAGTTTGAATTAAGAGCGTGAGGACATCTTTTTTCTTTAAGACCTTGGTTAAAGGACCTTGAGTTACAGACCTTTTGGGTGGGTAGCAGATTATAAAAAGAGAAAACTTTAAAATAAACACAAAAGTTTCTTTATTAAAAAGCTTGTCCGTTTTTGACCAGAAGCAGATGCTTGATAGTGGGTATAAGTGTCTAAACATACTATGCCGAAATTACGTCGCTTTTTATTTATTTATAGCGTACAGCCTAACTTCGGTCGGGCGTAAGTTCAGCGGCTTCTTATTCTGTGAGCACACATTATACGCGACCGAAGTTCGGTTCGATTGCCGACGAAAATCGGGGGCAATCGGACCGAACTTCGGTCGAACCGAATTTTCTGCCGCGTAAGTTCGGCACTTATGGTGTGTCATATCAGCCGAATACGTCGGAACGTAAAATCAGCCGCCGAACTTCGGTCGCGTAAATTCGGCATAGTGTGTTTAGACACTAAAAACACATCTTTTACTTAAAAATATATTATTAAATAAATTAATAAAATAAAAATAACATAAAAAGTATGTAGATAAGTATTACATTTATGTATGTACAATCCGATTTTTTAATGGACCTATCATGAGTATTTGTGTAGTTACAATATTTTTAAGTAAAAATCTCACATTAATTGATTATATACACACAAACCTTCTTGAATCATTATATCTATTGATGTCAAAACCATATGAAAATAATGTTCTGTAGTTCTTGAGTAAATCGCGGTCAGACAGACAGACGCAGCAGTGACTTTGTATTATAAAACATAAGATATAAATACTGACCGTGTGGTGATTGGTCAGAATACAGTGTGTCACCACCCCATATCATCCCGTGGGTGTCGAAAAAGGCGACTAAGGGAAAACTGGTAATTCAACTCTGTGGCCTGGTGCTAAAAGGGCCAAAATCTGAATACCTGTATAAATAATAGGCTTACCCCCTATTACATGGAGACCAAAGCGTGACTTAGTAAAACGAGGATTTCATCATCATGATCATAAATGTCATCCTAGGATGCGTCTTTGTGCTTGCGATGATGAAGTCTCTGCCTACCTCTGGGATATACAGGCGTGATGATATGTATGTATGTATGTAAGATATAAATAAATAAATAAAGGCAACGAATGGATATATAATCTTAAAAGGTAACCTTTAAAGGTGAGAGCGATTATATGTATTGTATCTGTTTACACAAAAGAACAGTAGCATTGTTTGTTAAAAACGTCTTCCAAACGAATTTGTTTTGTGGCTTATATTTTATTTGTTACGAGGACAAGACTGAGGATGTTTGTATAGGATACTCGCGTGTCAAGGAAGGTCGAAACCTTTCGTTTGTTTTATATTGTGAAATACTTTCAGGATTCTTGGAGGAATGGTTTTTATGTTATTTTGACAATTGAAATTATTGCAATAATTGTGAAGTGTGAATGAAAAAAGGCCAGGTCAAGAGTACCATAAACCGAACAGCATGTATGAAGGGAATAATGAAAGTGGACAAAGCGAAAAAAGTGTGTAAGGATCGTAGCAAGTGGAAAGAAGTGGTCTCTGCCTACCCCTACAAGGGAAAGAGGCATGATTATAATCTATGTATCATATGTATGTATGTATGTGATTGCAATTCTGGAGGTACTGGATTGGGGAGGTACTTTTAGTTTTTATTAATAAATATATTTAAAATGTTAACCCTGTAGTTTATGTACAGTATTTCCTGTCATTTGTTTTATTTGTAGGTAGCACGGCCCTTTTAGATATACATCTATTAACTACTATAGACACATTTTCTAATTATTATTTTTTTAATTTATTTTATTATAAGTATAAACGAGCGATTTCGAATTTGCTCTTCTGCTTATTTATGCCTACTACTATACTTTTTATTTTCTTTACCTATTTTATTTATTTTAACTTGAGATCGAACCTAATACCAAATTCTTACCGTATCATACTAGTCTTGCGCATTTTAGTTCGCGACCGGGAGCGATCAATTTAGTTCGCCGGTCTTTGGCGAACTAGGTCGTTCTTTTAGTTCGTCCGCTCCTTTCACAAATTCCGGTTAAATAGATCAGTCGTTCGGCGTTCGCTTCTTCGCGCTGTTTTGTTTATTATTATAATGTTCATCAATCAGCTTGCAGTAGTAAATTACTTACTATTTCAGTATATTAATAAAATATAGTGGATGAATATTGCAAATGGATTCGTTTATTAGTTGATTGCAGAAAAGAAAATTATATTAGCTGTATTAATATTACGAATGTGTTTATTTATGATAGATAATGAATAAATAAAAATATATTATTTTGCAAATAATCAACGTTTTAATATTCATTAAGTTTTTGAACATGGCACAAACAATGGTACAAAAAATATATTCGCCACGCGCGCACGGCTGACTGACTGAGCTAAAGAGCGAAAATGAACGAACGATGAGAAATGCATGCGCGGCAAACGGTGAGTCAGTCAGTGCCCGCTCTCGCTCACAACAAATCCGCGCTCCGCGCGCCGCATCGCGATCGCGTCGGAACTAGTGAACTAAGGAGCGGTCTCTCTGCGACCTAGTTCGCGTAGTTCGTAAGAAAGAGCGGTCTTCCGAACTAGGTCGTTCGCGAACTACACAAGACTATATCATACCCACGACACATACAACAGTTACCTGGGACAATATGCCAAAACTTTCCAGTACTCGCCTGAAATATTTAAAGCGATAAATAACAAAGTGCTCGGTATTTTATTTAACAAGGAGAGAAAACGACACGTTTCATTATTTTAATGTCCGCTTTTCACGCGCGTGTTAACATTGGACAGTTTTTAAGTGTTACACAATTTTATTAAAGTACGTTTAATTTCAATGCTCGTGCCTTCTCTATATGGGAAAAGGCCTGTGCCCAGCAGTGGGACGTTTATAGGCTGGATTAATAATATTAATTAACGTTTAAAATCTTGTTTTTAAAGCGACTTTAAAGGAGGAGCTTTTTAAACTTTACCCGAAAATATTGTTCGCATCGCAACCATTATTTTATCAACTGTCTTCAAAAGGAGGAGTTTCTCAATTTTACTGCATGTTTTTCTTTTTATTTTGTTCTTGTATGTTTGTTGTGCGATATCTCCGTTAATTGTAGATACATTTGACAAAAACATTCTTCTCAACAATATACCACCTTTTCCCTTTGTCATCGATAGGGTACCTTTACCTCAGAAGTGGTTCCTTTATACATCTCAAATTTCTTACGGAACCCCGATTTAAAATAACGTACAATGCAGTCGTGTTCGGGACCATAAAGCTTTGACATTTTTATTATTTGCGCTCCAATTCAATTACATTCTCTTTATTTTATACCTCTTTGTAACTCACATTGTCTTTGGAAATAACTTTTACATCTACCGTTTTAATTTGAAGGAAGATGCCTTTTTATGGGTCATGTATTTCGTACGTTTACTTGTAAACAAATTTTATTTTCCTGTTATGTTATTTTATTAGTTTCTTGCTTGTAACTTGTAATAAAGTGAAATAACATGTTCGCAAGTAAACTTTATGACTATACATTTTTTACGCTGTGTTCGTCCATACAGATTTCTTGTATGTTGTATCTTTATTACCAAATTTAATCACAATCGGTGGTGTGGTTTAGCCGTGAAACCATAACAGACAGACAGAGAAACTGAACAATTAACAATGTAGTTATCGAGATTTAGCTTGACAACAATGGCTACTTAACTAATTAATGTTTTAATTACATATGAATGAGAATTCAACTTTTTAAAGTCCTTCATCAAAACAATTATACATCCGCAGAGAAAAATCCTCATTAACTTCGCCTTGTTTAATTTAAAACAAAACCAAGCACGTTCAATTTGTTTTAATAATTTGGATACATTGTTTATATTAGAATTGTAAATTGGGACCATTCTGGAGACATTTTTTTCCTAGTCGTGGGAATAAATGTGGACGCTCGCAATTTAGGGCATTCATAATGTTCCGAAAAGAAATGATATGTATTCGTGAATAATTTAAGAAGTGTTTCAGAGATAAACGCTGTTTGGGAATAAAATTGTTTCTTTCTTTTGTTTCGCTTTTGTCCTGTTTGTTTAGTAGCTTAAGGCCGTTTGTTGAAAGATGTTATTTCTCACAGTCTCTTTATGGTTTGTCGCGCTTGCGGCCATTGTAAATGTATGTAATATCATTATAGAAAGCATACATGTAATCAGAAAACTGATAATTAGACTGATATAATGTTAACCGAAATAAAATAAAATAAATAAATGCGGACAACATCACATACATTGCTCTGAACCCAAAGTAAGTAGCTAAAGCACTTGTGTTATGGAATTCAGAAGCAACGAAGGTACCACAAACACCCAGACCCGGGACAATGTAGAAAAGTTGGTTTCCACATTGACTCGTCCGGGGATCGAACCCGGGACCTCAGAGCTAGCGACACATTGAAACCGGTGCGTACGCCACTCGACCACGGAGGTCGTCATATAGATCATCATATATATTAGAATCGACTTATACGTCACGTCACTATTACCGGAAGATCGAACAACGCTAGAGATAGCTAGTATATGTCACGATTTTCGTTGTCCTGGTCTGTTGCATTGTATAAATAAATTATAATCATTATGGCGCCGCTGGCCTTTGAAAGTATTGTAACGTTGAATCCATTCTAATGATAATTAATATATGGTAAAGTTTAAAACATCAGTGGTTTCCATTTAACAATAGTAAATAAATACATACATAATTATAGATATATTTAACCTAGACACAAAATGTTGGACGGTGCTTTGATGCTGCCGTACAACACTTGATTTATCTTGAATTCTTGATAAATGAAAACACTCTTAAGTATATACGATATAAAGTGTTTATTTGCTTGACACACGGGTTTACAGGTTAATGCCTTCTTAGTGTTGGTAACGGTGGATGAACGTTGTAAATAATATTTTTTTTACTAACTAGCTAGGGTACCTTCATTTTGGTTCAGTGCTTGAAATTTCAAGCTTTAGATGTCAAATTCGAAAACGAAGTTCTCACATGTGTAAATTTATGGTCAAAATTAGTTACATATCCTTATAGAGTTAGAACCAGAGACATAAATTATACCGAAACTCTACATTTCTCTGGTAGAGTTAACCACAAATTGGTTGGTTAATTTCGGCTGTTGCTCAAAATTTACATTACTTCATAGATATATGTGCTTAGGAATAATATGTAGGCTGAAACCATGATTTACAACTTACCATATTATTATGATTAAATGAAATATGTTTTGTCAGTGATGATACCAATTTACTTAATATAAAGATTTTACCCCATTATAGCATTACATGGGACACAAAACAGATTAATTTATATAGCAAGAAAATCGTCAAAACTATTTTAAAGCAACATATCTGTATAAAACTTCAAAGAAATTATCCAAAATGCAAAAAATAATCCAAACCAAAAAAATTTAATCAAATAGTTCGACAAACTAAGCAGACATCTGTTTTCGATGTCGTTTCTCATCATAAACGAAGTAATCACTTAAATACTTAAACAGCCAATATAATACTTTTTAAATAAAACCTCAAGTTACCAGATTTCATAGTACAGGCACTGATCTATTCAAGTACATTTAACGATAAAAATAATAGTGATTGTATCCAAAGTAAGTTGCAGACGTCTAGACAGGTTTACGAGAATATTTAGAACTGTCCAGCATATAAATAGCTTTATAAATTCGTTTGAAGTATTGGGGAAACGTGTGAACGATTTGCCAAACTATCTGTTTTATTCAATAGAAAGGTTTTGCGGTATGTTGGTGGAATAAGCTATTCTATTTATTCGGTTTTTTGGCATATTAGTTTCTCTATTTCCTACTATGTAGTTCCTTTTTAGGGTTCCGTACCCAAAGGGTAAAACGGGACCCTATTACTAAGACTCCGATGTCTGTCTGACCGTCTGTCTGTCTCCAGGCCGTATCTCATAAACCGTAATAGCTAGAAAGCTGAAATTTTCACAAATGATGTATTTCCGTTGCCGCTATAACAACAAATACTAAAAACCACATAAAACGAATATTTAAGGGGGGCTCTCATACGACGGTGGTGCACAACCCTTCGTGCGCGAGTCCGACTCGCACTTGGCCAGTTTTTTATGGTGATTTCGAAAATATCTTTGACTGACGGCAAAAGTTAATATTAATGATATCAGCTTGAACTTCAAAAAGGACAATATAAAAATGGATTATAGCACATTAAAGTTTAGGAGGTGTGTGACGTCACTCTTTAGCAAGCATTTTAGTATGGAGTAACGAATTATGCGAAATTGCATTTCACTGTATCGTTGACAGTTACCCGAGGAACATTAAAAAATCATTATCGAAAATAAAATAAATAAATAATTCCAGCCTATATACGTAACACTGCTGAGCACAGGCCTCTTCCCATATAGAAAAGACACGAGCATTGAAAATAATAAATTTTTATTGGTTTAGAATTCTGAGGAACGGCATGACTGAGAATTACCTATTAACCTAAATCTGTGTCAGTGTACTATATAGTGAACTGTTCGTATAGCTTGGTTGGTTAATAGCCGTTTAATCCAATCTCAGATCGGAATGTTCCGTTAACCAAAGATGTTATCCTCTTAAGATAACGCTCTACACTACTCTAGAGATTCTGGTAGAAATTACTAAGTTTATTAAATTGTTTGTAGATGTTCTGAACATATATTTAACCAGATTTGGAATAAGGATTATTCGTTCAAATATATTTTGGCAATTCCGTGCATGCTAATAATGATTGATTGGTGCATGCTATTTAATTTTTATTTATTTGCTTTGCCAAACCGTAAGATTATTTCGGTTTTTTAATGTGTCGTCGGTAGCAAATGGAGTCGTGTTTTTTTTTAATAATTTATATGTTATATATAAAATTCTCGTGTCACAATGTTAGTTACCATACTCCTCCGAAACGGCTTGACCGATTTTTATGAAATTTTATATGCATATTCAGTAGGTCTGAGAATCGGCTACTATCTATGTATTTTTCATACCCCTAAGTGGTAGTAGGTAGGTAGTAGGCAGGTAGGTAGTAGGCAGGTGCTAGGTAAAAAAATTGCATTGGTGCATGCCGGGAACAGCTAGTTATTTATAAAATTAAATAACCAGTATTTTATAGTTTTAATGCTATTTTAAATGCATTAACAGAGAACTACTTGTAACAGTTAATTCTCACAGACACAATGTATACAACATCCTAAACACTATTATTTAAGTTCTATAATAATATCCATAGGAGGAAGGATGGAAGGAGGGTAGAGGCCTTTGCCCTGCAGTGGGACAGAAACGGCTAGAAAAAAAAAAAAAAAAAATATCCATAATAATAGGTTTTCACAATATAAATTGTTCAATCTTGCTACGGCGTAGCCGGTATAGCGCTACGTAAGCTACGCCGTAGCATGTATTTTTCACTCCGGTTTCCACTTTGTTACGATATTTGCTGAATAATAGTTTTGTCGATTGGAACTGTTATTTAATGTTATGAAATATTGTCAGTGAAATCTATACTGTTATATTAAATGAGAGAATCTGATAGAATCCACAACAATATTTTTGGAAATTTCGCTTTTAACGCTGGTAAAAAATAGTAGACCGTATGTCAATTACATATTTTCAATCATTTAACTTTTTTTCGGTAAAAAGCTGAATTTATTTACGTTAACTGCTTTTATAATTATGTGCAACTAAGCTGCGCTAATAAATCTCATAATTCTTTATCTTATGTTGAGATCGAATCATTATAAAATAAATGTATTTTTTCTTATCTTTTTTATTTCTATTATAAGATTCAAGTATTTATATATGTTACATTATGTAAAAGATAGGTGCCATTCCAACCTTCTACGAATTATGAACGCGTCACGAACATTTTTCTCCGGCGCCCCACTCGGTCCCAGGTGTGTAAGGCTCTTTCTTATAAAAGCCTATTTACAGATATTCACCAAGTTTCATAAACATGTCAGCGGTAGAATTACATTATACATGTGTAATTTATAAGTGTTATGTTATTGGTTTACGTAGAGAGGTTTAGGTACCTACTATTTAAATATGAATTGATTGTTCCACCTTTAAAAGGAGGAGGTTCTCAATTATAATATAATATAATAATGTTGGTGGGTATGTTTTCTTTTTAATTTATAATTGTAGAGTGATATCTCCGGCAAAATTGTAAATCGCTTCAAATAAAATAGACCTCAGAGGCGATCTCATATTATTTTTTGTTTTTATACATATTTATATAATAGCACCCTACTCTTAATATTAATGTAATTTTACTTCGTCTCGTTTATCTTACAGTTATAGACGTATAACGACCTAGCTATGTATTAGCTGTTATATATTTATACATAAGTATAACACCTAAGTAACAGAAGAAGAAAAATAATACGTCATACAGTAAAAGTATAAAATATTCAACAAAACCAATAAAACAATTCTATAATCCACTTACACACTCACTTCAAATTTTCTGAGAACGAAATGTTTTTTAACACACCTATATATCAAATTGCCAAGAACGAGTATAATCTGCCAATAGAGTTGGCTTTTAATGCCGAATATCGGATTAACATTGCCACCCAGCCATGTTCCTGCCAATCGGGCCGGCGATTTGCCAAATAGTGGCAATTTGGCACAAATACGTGTTTTATAGCCACCATAAGTCCAGATAGATTTACTTGACTTTGGTTACTTCTGTCTGTGGGCACCTTTCTAGTTTTGAGCGACTGTGAATTATTTGGTATGAGTTTTACTAACAGATTTTCCTGTCGTTGCAAAACTCTATGATTCTTATTTCTGACCAGATCATCATTCATCATTTAGCCAATCATAGTCCACTGCTGGACATAGGCCTCTCCCAATTTGCGCCACAACACCCGGTCCTCCGCCCTCCGCATCCAGTCCCCTCCAGCGACCTTTTTCAGGTCGTCAGTCCACCTGGCGGGGGGGCGTCCTACCTTACGCTTGCCGAGTCGCGGTCTCCATTCTAGGACTCGTCTGCTCCAACGGCTATCGGTCCTTCGACAGACATGGCCAGCCCATTGCCGCTTCAGCGAGCTAATTTTACGAGCTATGTCGGTTACCTTGGTTCTTTGTCGCATGACCTCATTACGAATTTTATCCTTCAAAGAGACTCCGAGCATAGCTCGCTCCATAGCCCGCTGCGCGACTTTAAATTTGTGGACTAGTCCAACCGTTAATGTCCACGTTTCGGCACCGTAAGTCATAACAGGTAGGACGCACTGGTTGTAAACTTTCGTCTTCAGGCATTGCGGTATAGGCGAAGAGAAGACTCGACGTAGTTTGCTAAACGCTGCCCAGCCTAACTGAATTCTCCGATCGACTTCCCGCTCGAAGTTGTTTCTACCAAGCTTGATGACCTGCCCTAGGTAGATATACTCTTGAACAACTTCGAGCATCGATCCTTCGACATATATCGGTCTCGGCATGACATGTTCATTGAACATGATCTTGGTTTTATCCAAGTTCATGCCAAGACCGACCCGTCGTGAAGCTCCATTCAGGCCATGCAGCATCTCGCTTAGTTGGTCCAGCGACTCTGCCACTATGACGATGTCATCGGCAAATCTAAGGTGCGAGATGTGCTCACCGTTCACATTTATACCCCGTCCAGTCCAGTCCAGAGTCTTGAAGACATCCTCGAGCGCATTGGTGAACAGCTTTGGGGATATAACATCCCCCTGTCTCACCCCCCGACGCAGCTCGATCGGATTGGTCTTATGGTCATGGAGCTGGACAGTCATTGTGGCGGTGTCATATAAGCATCTCAGCGCCTCGATGTATCGCCAGTCAATACGACATCGTTGCAGAGCATCCAGAACCGCCCAAGTTTCGATGGAGTCGAAGGCTTTCTCGTAGTCCACAAAGGCCAAACACAGCGGCTGATTGTACTCTTCGGTTTTCTGCACAATCTGCCGAACAGTATGGATGTGGTCTACGGTGCTAAAGCCTTTTCGAAACCCGGCTTGTTCTGGTGGCTGGAACTCGTCGAGTCTTCTAGCGAGGCGGTTAGTGACTACTCTCGAGAACAACTTGTAAATGTGGCTCAGGAGTGAGATAGGTCTGTAATTCTTCAGCAAGGTTTTGTCGCCTTTCTTGAAGAACAGAACCACCGCACTCCCGCTCCACGCTTGTGGTGTTAAGCCTTGATGAATGACGGAATTAAAGAGACTCGCTAGCTCTTTCAGGACTGTGGTCCCACCGGCCTTAAGGAGCTCGGTTGTAATTCCGTCATCACCCGGCGCCTTGTTGTTCTTTAGTTGTCTGAGAGCTGCCTCAACCTCGCCCGGGTCGACATCCGGGATGTCCTCGGTGTAATGGCGCGTGAGTGGGGCTCTGTGGTCATCTTTGCCTTGTCTCGATGGTTTAGTCACCCGTGATGCATATAGGTGTCTATAAAAACTCTCAATTTCCTCGAGAATCTCGAACTTAGAGGTGACGGTCCTGCCATCCCCGGTCCTCAGTTTCGCCAGATGGGGTCTACCTAATTGCTGAGCGAAGACTTTGGTGCCTCTATTTCGCTCAATCGCAGCCTCGATATTACGAGTGCTGCAGCGTCGGAGGTCACGTCGCGTCAGTTTCCTGATTTTCAGGTTTAAGGACCGCCTATCTGACGAAGACATCTGGGCGTCCGGCGTTTCTCGTCTTTCCTTCATAAGTTCGAGAGTCTCGGGTGAGAGCTTGGACTCCCTATTACCGCGTTTTCCGGGGAACAACCTTCGAGACACATTCTGTAGCGTTTTGACCACTGTGTCGGTTTTTTCGTCAACATTGTCCGTGGTTTCCAGCAGTGCGAAACGATTTTGGAGTTCCAACTGGAACTTATCGGAACCTAAAGCTATTTGGGGCAGCGTGGGTCGGAGAGTAGGTCTCATCATCCTAACTCTTTCAGCCTTAAGGTTGATATTTAGAGAGCCTCGGACGAGTCTATGATCGCTACCGGTATTAAACCTATTGATCACCGAGACGTCTCTAAATATATGCCGTTTGTCCGTGATGATGAAATCTATCTCGTTCCTCGTCACATTATCGGGGCTTCGCCATGTCCACTTTCTGTGGGGCTTCTTCTTAAAGAAGGAATTCATTAAGAAGAGCCCCTGGGACTCTAAAAAGTTGACCAACATTTGGCCTCTGTGATTTCGGCGCCCCACGCCGTCAGGACCGATTTTCGTTTCGCCGCATTCTTGTACTCCCACCTTGGCATTAAAGTCTCCCATAACAACGTTGTAGTGAGCCTTCCTGGTACCATGTAGTGTCTTCGCTATGTCTTCGTACATGGTTTCGGCTATCTCATCAGAGTATGTCGAGGTCGGCGCATATACCTGCACCACCTTCAGGAACTTCCTGTCGGTGATTTTCAATAAGAGGTACGCTACCCTTGTCGACACACTACTGATTTCCACAACGCTGCTTGTGAGACACTTGTTGACCAAGAAACCGACACCGCCCTGGGAGGGCCTATCACCTTCTCGGTAGTAGAACAGGTCACCTGACTCAAGGGTTATCGTGTCCTCCCCCTGTCTTCGGACTTCAGATAACCCCAAAATGTGCCAGTTTATGCGACCCAATTCTACCTCGAGTTCGGTGAGGTGTTGGTCCAGCCGTAGACTTCGTCCGTTATACGTCGCCAGGGTCAGTTTTTTGAGGTAGTGGTAGCCTCCCGTAGCCCGGAGATTCCTAGCACCCCCTGTCCCGCCGTTACCGCGACCGCTACCTTGGCCGGGAATAGCGGGACTACCGGGAACTGGGGGCCGTTTTGTGTGGTGTGGGCTCATACAGAGGTTTTGGCCTACTAATGCCACGCTGGCCAGACGGGTTGGCATAGGGTTTGGTCTCGAGTTTTCCTTCTCTAAGCAGTGGTTTTCGGCTCTGCTCAATTTTCCCTTAGTCGCCTTCTACGACACCCACGGGATGAGATGGGGTGGTGACCTTTGTATTCTTTAGGTCCGTCACCACACGGACGGACTGACCAGATAGGCTACTTTTATTTATACATATAACACCTAAGGGAGCCTTGGGTAACAAGGCTCCAAATAAATAAAAAATAGATCCTATGATGACATAGGATTTATTTTTTCTGAAATGATTCTTAGGATCATAACTCATACCAATTCATACCCCATACCATACATACTCATACCAAGTATCATTAAAATAGGTTCAGCAGTTTAGTCGTGAAAGCGTAACAGACGAACAGGCAGAAATATAGAATTACTTCCCCACTTATAAAATTTTATAGAAACGTAAGCTATGGATAAGAAAAAAAAAATATATAAGTATGTATATAACCTACAAATGTCCCTTACGATCCCATATTTTATAGATCCTAAAAAGAGGCATAAATCAAAATGCCTCTAGTCTATTTTCAAAAAGGCATAAACAAACCTTTTACTGAAAATTCAGCGCTAAAACTTTGGACTATACCAGCGATATCCATCAATCAAAGCCTGACAGAGAATTAAAGGCTTTACGTAGAGCCTAACACTTTTGCAGGTACATTGAAATTTTGGCTCTTCATTTTAAAATAATTCTGAATAAAATATTCATGAAGCCTAAAATAATATTGTGGACGTTTTATTTTAAGAAATGACATATAAATAATAATAATCCAGCCTATAAACGTCCCACTGCTGGGCACAGGCCTCTTCCCATATAGAGAAGGCACGAGCATTGATCACCACGCTTGCTCTCTGCGGATTGGCGATTTCAGATCCCAAATTTTGGAATCCAGGTTTCCTCACGATGTTATCCTTTACGGTTTGTCAGAAGTGTCTTAGAATAATAAAGAAAGTACATATAACTTTGAAAAAGCTACATTGGTACTTGCCTGGGTTCGAACCTGCCACCTTGTGCATATAAATCCGTTCATTGAACCGCTAGGCCACCACGACACGAATATTACATATACAAACCTTTTATTCTTTCGCGTTTTGATAATTATAATACAATTTATTTACCTATAATATTTGCCTGCTTAAACAATTTTAATAAATATTTAAGCATAAAAAAAAATGTTTAATACAATTATATTAATCAGTAACTAAAACAATCTAAAATTTTAAGTTGAAAACATACTTTTAAATGATAAAAACATCTCTTTTTTGTACGGCAATAAATGAAGCATTATCATATAAACAAAGGCTGTATGCAAAATTTCAGCTTTATACCATCTTTATAGAAATATAAAAAAATATATTATATAAAAATGCCATATAATATTTAAAAACCATATCGTACTTCTAAGGGTCGCAGCAGATATATCAACTCGGAAAGGGATCGTAACCGTATCAACTCGAGCCGTTCAGTATTATTTGTATAAAACTCCTTACTGCAACGCACACTAATGGGAATCGTAACGTAATCGCCTCGCCTCGGCACAAGCTCGCGAACGCCGCGCTTACCGTTATCCGTAGCCGCGCTTACGGATAGCCGTCGCCTCGCTTACGTCACTCCGTATCCTAGCTTACGTCTCTTCGTCCACGCTCCGCGCCCTTCCCGCGGCCTGCGTTGCCGAACATGCTGTCCTCATCAGGGCACTATAGAATACCTACGTAATCAGGCCCGAACACCTTGCCATCAACCAGCGGTCGGATAGCCGGCCGCGAGGCGTCCCCTAGTCGTAAGCGCGGGGTCACCTATCCGTAGCCGAGTGGATGTGCTTACGTGAGGTTGACGCCTGGTTGACGGCGAGGTGAAAGGCGATACGGTTACGATCCGTTTACGTTACGTTTATATGTGCTGTGACCCTAAGGGTGCGTCCACATCTGATAAACACGAACAGTTCGCGAGCCGCTTGCGAGCATGCCGCGACCGTACTAGTGTCCGCTACTAGCGGCATGCTCGCGAGCTGCTCGTGTAATGCTCGTTCGTCAGATGTGGACGCAACCTGAGGTGCCATAATCCTTTTATATTCCACTTATATGTCTCGTTTTATTAGTTCATACGTCTCATATTGAAATCTGTGTTTACTTTTATGATCTGTGGTTGCAGAATATATTTTATCTTCACAGCTTCATATCAGAAATGCACATTTTTCAGATATACTGACGACCTCCGTGGTCGAGTGGCGTACGCACCGGTTTCAAGGTGTCGCTAGCTCTGAGGTCCCGGGTTCGATCCCCGGACGGGTCAATGTAGAAAATCACATTTCTACATTGTCTCGGGTCTGGGTGTTTGTGGTACCTTCGTTGTTTCCGAATTCCATAACACAAGTGCTTTAGCAACTTACTTTGGGTTCAGAACAATGTCATGTGATGTTGTCCGCATTTATTTATTATACAAGATAAACCGTTTTTATTAAAATATTAGATTTCGCTCCTAAAAATGTTCGTGTATTATTCATAAATTCTCAATTATATTTAAAAGTTCTATTCTTCTAATATCTTTTTGATAACTGTCATCAAGATCAGTTAAGTAGTTTAGTTAAGATCAAACATACAAACAGACTTGACTTTTGCGGTTATTATACGAAGAAATATTTTGTAAATAATAAGTAACTTACTTTTATAATGCCTGTCTGGAAAGCAGAGGATCTGAAAAGAAACAAAATTAGAATTAATAAGAGTAACCCATATGAATTCTTAGTTTTCTAACAAAATAAACTATAAAAATAATTCCAACATAAAAAACCGACTTCCAAATAAGTCTCAGGTATATGGTTTTCTTTTGGACCCCAATGTCAAAAGTTTGTCAAAACTGGGACGACACTGGAAGCACCAGCTTTCAAATAAAACATAATTATCAAAATCGGCTCACCCAGTCGCAAGTAATGAGGTCACAAACCTAAAAAAATGCCTTTTTTGAAGTCAGTTAAACATCGAATTGTTGAACAGATATTTGGCTACATGTAACATTATATCTTGGTCCCTCGTCTTCTGGAATTTGCAAATATATTGGATTTGCAACCAGGATGACAGCAACTGACAAGTTCGTTCGAATCATATTATTATGCCAACTCGTTGTAAAATATGAATGGAATGCATTCTGCGAGTCGTATTATCGAATTTGGTCTCTTGTGAGTGCCATTTTGAGTTATCCCTGAATGTTATTATTATATTACTGTTTATAACTAATATATTTTTGACCATTTTTATTTTTGTCAATTTTTGTTTTTGTTTATATTTAATTTAATATTTTTTTCCCATTATTGAATTTAATATATAGTGTTTTAATGATTTTTTTTCTGAATTTTGGTAATGTTAATTTGTTCACTATTGTATTTTTTTCCTTTTTTTACAAATTGTTACTTGTTAATCTAAATACGCACGATGTAGTCTCCAGTAACTGAAGGAACACAATGTAATTAGTTTTGTGATTTCTGGCTTGTAAGGTGTATTCTTTATTGGTGATCCAAATTAAATAAATAAATAAATAACATTATGCAATATTGTTCAACGAACGTGTTGTATGATTAAATCTATAACGTACTTGTACAATTGAAATTAAATATTATTTCAAAGTCTGACATTCGCGTGAATCATAGAAGGCAAATTACTTGTATAAGTAAAAAAGAGTTTTTACATATTACAGTTAATGTATTGGAAAGTAGTGTGTGATACCAAAAGTATTATAATAAATTCAACATAGGTTTAAATTAAAAGCTCTTTTTTTTTGTGAGCCTACATAAGATGCCATTTGAGGTTGCATTAATGAGTGCAGCAGGATGACCTCTAACAGGCAGCGGTGGCGAAACGTCGTGAAGCGCATCACATCTGCCCATTCCGACACGAGCACATAGCTATCACGACCGCTCTGTCAAAAGCGTACCGGATAAGAAGAAGAATATAAGATGTAGGGTCTTATCTTTGCTTTGCAAAGGCACCCCTTCTGTCTTCCAAAACTGTCTGTATTTCGCGATAACTGGTCATTGAGTAGGTTAGTAAAAAATATTTAATACAAAACATTACACTGATGGTGTCGGAGACAAAATGATACTTCCTGGTTTTCGTTAATTATTTATTTGTTACACACAGGTAAGTATATAGATTATTACAGATAAGGACTAAGGACACTGGACAACGCGACTTCACTTTAAATTACTGGTTAACTTAGTTGTTGTCGACTCGATGCTAGCGGCGTAAGAGAGCGAGCGCTGTTGCGCCGCACGCGGCTTGCGCCCGCGTCCCTCTCTGGCCCCCTCGCGTCCATAGTGCCGGGCACACTTCCGGCCGGTTTTAGTAACATTAGTGAGGGGCGCGAACATCCTCCCGGGGTTGAAAGGGTAGCTTTCAAGCTTCTTTATTCTCCTCAGAATCCTTGTCATCATTTATCAGTGTCGTGTCTGCTGGGGCTGAACTTGGTAGGATGCACATTTTGTTCACAGCCCTTCGTACTGTGCCCCTGGAAGACATGACATCGGCCACCCTGCTGACTCCATCCGTCCCTGGATACAGACGTGTGATACGGCCGAGTCTCCATTGCAGTGGGGGAACATTTTCTTCCTTGAGGATCACCAGATCGCCCACACGAAGCTCATACTGTCTTGTTTTCCATTTCGTGCGTTGCTGAAGCTCCGCTACGAACTCCCGGCGCCATCTTTGCCAGAAGTCTTGTCTGATTTTCTCTATAACCTGATAACGATTTGGACTCTTCGTATTAATTGGTGCCGACGGCAACGACGTGAGAGGTCGCCCGACAAGAAAGTGCCCTGGGGTAAGTGGTGTAGGATCGGTAGGATCGGAAGATAGGGGAGACAGAGGACGGGAATTAAGTATGGCCTCGACTTGTGCTAATAACGTAGCAAGCTCCTCGAACGTCAAGGAAGCTTTACCGGCCGTGCGTTTTAGATGAAACTTTGCCGACTTGACTCCCGCTTCCCATATGCCCCCAAAGTGAGGCGAGTACGCCGGGCTAAATACGAATTTTATACCGTTATCATTCGCGAAATTATCAGTACACTTACGATTGGACCTGAGCACTCTACACAATTCGTTATTTGCGCCTCTGAAATTAGTGCCATTATCGCAATAGATGACACTAGGTTTGCCTCTTCTTGATATAAACCTTTTTAAAGATAATATAAATGCATCAGAGCTCAAGCTGCTTACTAATTCTAAATGAATTGCCTTAGTCGAGAGGCATACAAATAAACATAAATAACATTTTGAGGATTGACTTCCTCTACCTTTGCGACTTGAAATAGTAAAAGGACCAGCAAAATCTACACCGCATGTGTAGAAGGGAAACATTGAGTTGGTTCTTTCCGAAGGCAAGTTACCCATTATTGGTTGAATAGTTTTCCCTCGAAAGCGAGTACAGAGTAGACACTTCTTAGTCGTACTCCGAGCTAAATTTCTACCTCCTATGGCCCAAAATCGCTCTCTGATGGACGCTAGCAGGTGTTGCGGTCCTGCATGAAACAAACGTTCATGTTCTTGCCTAAATAACAATTGAGTGAACTGATGTTTTGCATCTAAAATCATGGGGTGCTTCTTATTATAATCAAATTCAGAATTTTGAAGCCTACCACCAACTCTCAATATATTGCTTTTATCTATAAAGGGATTCAACGACAGTAATTTGGACTTACAATTAAGAGTTTTCTTATCATCACTAATTAATTTAATTTCGTCAGAGTAACTATCCAACTGACTTAACCTTACTAAAGTTAACAATGACTTATCTAATTCCTTAACTTCTAATGGTCCGCTAATTCTACTATTTTTATTTAAGCAATTATGTACAAAACGTTGCACATATGCATAGATCCTATTAAGTTTCTTAAAGTTAGAATATTTTTCAAATTCAATTATCTTATTTACAATTGTGGTGTGACATTCAATGTTGCGTGGGATTTTAAGTTCTGGTAAACTAGGGATTTGTTGTTGTGTAGGCCAACAAGTTGAGTCATTAGCGAGGAACGAAGGCCCTGCCCACCAAAGGCTAGAAGCTTTTAACTGCTTGGGAGACACACCTCTAGAACCCATGTCTGCAGGGTTTTGATCAGTTGGTACATATCTAAAGTCGAATCCCGGTGTCATTTGATTTATTTCGTTCACTCTATTACATACAAATACTTTAAGATCCCTGGGTGGAGTTTGCACCCATCCTAACACAACCATCGAATCAGACCATAGAACTTTTCGGGATATATTACATTGTAAGGAATCCAATACCTTTGAACATAGACGAGCCCCTAGGAGTGCGCCACACAACTCCAGCCTCGGTATAGTGGTTGGATTCATTGGGGCGACTCGTGCTTTAGCACACAACAACCTAACTGCAACCTTTCCAGTACAGTCTTCAGAGCGCAAGTAGATACATGCCGCGTAGGCTTGTTGTGAGGCATCGACAAAGCAATGTAGTTCTATAGTTTTAGGATTGTCACATAAAACCCAACGTTCTATATTAATATCAGATAAATATGAAAATTCTTTCAATAGGTTAGACCAATTCTTACAAAATTCAACTGGTACTGGGTCATCCCAGTCCAGTTTAGCAGACCATAATTGTTGTAGTAAAATTTTAGGTACTATAATACAAGGGCTTAATAGTCCTAAAGGATCAAATACTTTGGCCGTAGCAGAGATTACTGACCGTTTGGTTATTTGAGCAGAAGGCTGTAAATCTGTGGAAAATAGTAAATTATCAGACTTAGGACACCAAATAAGACCTAATACACTAGATTCCTTATTAAAATCTACAAATTTTGCTGTATCATCGTCATTTTCAAATAAGCTAGGACAATTTGTCCTGAATTTTCTTAAAGGCAAAAGTGCTGAATCAAGAGTAGCAACAACTTCCCTATAAATATATTTTAAACCCTCTACAGTTTCGGATCCAGTGTTTAAATCGTCTGCATAAAAATCATTTTCAATGACACACGCTATAGACTTATCCTCACATTCCTTTGCTAACTGTAGCAGACATCGAGTGCTGAGAAATGGTGCGGAAGCAGTACCATAAGTTACGGTGTTCAGCTGTAAGACATCTATCGGTTTTGTTTCGACATCGCGCCATAATATTAGTTGTAGGTGGCGCTGCGGTTCCTTAATGTCAATCTGCCGAAACATCTTCTCTATATCTGCGGTGAGAACATACTTATGTTTACGAAAGCGAAGCAAAATTGACATTAAATCACTTTGTATAACTGGCCCGACCATCTGTATCTCATTAAGTGATTTTCCTGAACTAGTTTTACACGAGGCATTAAACACTACCCGCAGTTTAGTGGTTTCACTTTTTTCCCGTATGACTGCGTGGTGGGGCATATAATATCCAAACTCTGGTTTAATTTTTAAAACTCTTAAATGTCCTAAATTAGCATACTCATCTATAAACTCTTTGTATTTAATCTTAAGACTAGGATTCTTAGCAAATTTTTTCTCTAGATTTAAAAAGCACTTCTTAGCTATATAATATGAGTTCCCAAGAGCTTCCTCAGGCGACTCCTTGAAAGGCATTGTCACAGCAAACCTACCATTTGGTAATCTAGAAAAATTCTCAATAAAATTGTTTTCACAGAGTTGTTCTTCTACTGAATATGTTTTAGTAACTGGAAGGTCATCAATTGTCCAAAACTTTTCTAAACATTCCTTTATTTCTTGAGTGAAATTACAATAAACTTGTGAGGTTGGCTGTTGTGTACTTATTGGGCCACTCACTAGCCACCCAAACTTAGACTCCTGTAAAACAGGATTTTTACTACCTAACTTAATTAAGTTAGAGCCTACTATGTCCCAGTAGACATCTGCCCCTAAGAGGATATCTACCTCAGAAGGAAAAAAGTAATTTGGATCAGCTAAATCAATGTTACTTGGTAATTTCAAATATTCAGTATTTATTAAAGAATTTGGTAAAATTCCAGTAATTCTGGGAACAACTAAACACTTAACTTTAATCTCGAAGGAATTACACCTAGACTTAATTTTTAAATTACAACTTTGCTTAATACTACAATTAGAATTATTAATACCACAAACATTTACTGACCCTCCGGGGTTAATCACTAAACCTAATTTTTCTTTTAAACTGTCAGTAATGAAGGATGATTGGCTTCCTGTGTCTAACAGGGCTCTGACTGTGTATGTTTTCTTATCTTTCACAACCTGAATAAGAGCTGTACTTAATAACACCTGGTCGCTGCTGACCACAGACAGTGACACCGGTAAAGATGATGTTGATGGTTGTACACTATTCTCTATTTGTCTGACATGCACTAATGTATTATGCTTTTTCTTGCATGTACGACACATCGCCTTTAATTTACACTGATATGCAGTATGACCACTTCGAAAACAATTCTTGCATAAATTAAACTTAGTTATCTCACCTAGACGTTCATCCACAGCCATACCTTTGAATTTGTCACACAAGTAAAGTGGGTGACTTTCCTTGCACACAAGACATTCATTATTATTTACTTTCTTATCAACAGCTGCAACAAAACTTTTGGAGTGTGTGTTTGTTTTAGGTTTGTGGTCAGGAACTTTGTCTGAGTGAGTATTATTAAAGTAGGAAGTCTCAAGTATGTCAGCCCGGTTGCGAAGAAAATCAAAGAAATCAGTCAACATTACAAGTTCACTAGACTTACTTTTGCATTCTTGCCACTTCCTAGCTGTATGCAAGTCTAGCTTTGATGAAATCATAAATATAATAAGAATGTCCCACTTATTTGTTGGCAGGCCTAGCGTCTCAAGGGCTCTGAGATGCTTCATGACATGGTCAACGATGAATCTTAGAGATTTGTATGATTCCCTCTTTAATGGTTCGATATTAAATAATGCTGTTAAATGGTTATTAACTAAAATATCTTTGTTTTCAAACCGTTGACACAATAAGTCCCAGGCAACTTTGTAATTCTTAGCACTAAACTCTATGGACTTTATAACTACAGCTGCACTTCCTTCAAGCGCTGACCTAAGGTAATGAAATTTATTTATATGTGGAATTTCTAAGTTGCTATCTACTACAGACAAGAATGTGTCTTTAAATTCTAGCCACTTTAAATAATTTCCATCAAAAGTAGGAAGTTTTATAGTGGGTAATTTGATCCCACTGTGTTTATGAGAACTATAATTACTTGAAATTTGATCATCATGATCTGTCTCTTTTTTAACACCGCTATTATCTAACAATTCTTGACTTATTGCTATTAAGTTAATGAACTTATTTTCTAATATTTCTCTTTCTTGGACCTGCTCGTCAGGATCCGAGTGTAAAATATCAATTTTGTTTTGTATTTCTTCAAATTCACTTATTAATGATTCTATTTTACTAGTTTTTAATTCAAGTTCTTTGTATTTTAGAGCAGGTGTATCCTTTAAACTTGTTAATTCCTTTACATACTGTTCAAATCTTGATAATCTACCTTTTATTATCCCACGCTGTTTAACTAAGGTGGATAATTCCATTTTGAGCTCTGATTCACTCATACTATAGCACTTATTATATACAATAATCACAAACGCAAATAACGAATATAATAATATAAATTATTATGTGCACTCAAACTTGTTTCGGGAAGTAGAGAAGCTCAGGTCCAGTCGCACGCGCTGCTGGTGCCGGTGCTGAAGCTCACGCCGAGCAGACAGCTTGGCCAGCAGCTCGTAGCCGCGCGCGCACACAATGAACCCGTTAGCACGACGTGTCGTCCTCAACCCAACAGGGGAGGGAGCTGGAATAGTCGGCAAATAAAATTGAAAAGCGGTTCGAGTATTGTAAAGTCTAGAAAGGCTTTAGATACTTAGGTATATACCTTAGTATTTGCACGTAAATAGCGTTGTGAGTGCTATGGAATTAGCGTGAAAATCATAAAAGTAATGAGCTATAAATAATTGCGTAAATTAGGAACGTGCAACGTGCGTGTATTACAGATAAAACTCACTCTCAGCTAGAAAACTTTATAGAGCTGACGCCATGAAAGCGTCACACACACATGCTTTAACTTATGAAAATGCAACACCTTTTAATGTAAATAGCCGAGTCGAAAACTTGGGCGAAGCGCTATGTTGATAATTACGTGCACAGCCTGCCACCGGGAGCTAGATTAGGAATATAAACTCCTAACGCTCGAGTCGCAAGCGTCCGTTACGCACAGTCGAAGACACACAAAGGATATTTAGGATTATGGACAGATTAAAGGAATAGGGCTCACTCTCCTTGTGGGCTAGACCTCCTGTGGCTCCAGTAGGCTCCCGAGCATCTCAGATGTCCTCCACCATCACTCCCTTCCTCGCCGGCGCGTCGGATTATGTGTGGCACGTAATGGCGTCGCCGCGGCGTGCTTTTCTTCGTCCTGTCACGGTCGCCATTTTTGTCGGAGACAAAATGATACTTCCTGGTTTTCGTTAATTATTTATTTGTTACACACAGGTAAGTATATAGATTATTACAGATAAGGACTAAGGACACTGGACAACGCGACTTCACTTTAAATTACTGGTTAACTTAGTTGTTGTCGACTCGATGCTAGCGGCGTAAGAGAGCGAGCGCTGTTGCGCCGCACGCGGCTTGCGCCCGCGTCCCTCTCTGGCCCCCTCGCGTCCATAGTGCCGGGCACACTTCCGGCCGGTTTTAGTAACATTAGTGAGGGGCGCGAACAGATGGACAGAACTTAAATAAAGACTACTCCCCCAAAATAACTACCAATCTAAAAAATAACTAAAGTTTGACATCTTATAGATAGTGATTCGAACTGTCCCGACCACCTGACTTTTATATATAGAGTAATCGAACCCAATTCAGATATCACCCAAGTTTCGACGGCGAGACTGTCAAAAAGTTTGAAGTAAAGTTCAAACTTGTGCGTTGGAGGGTACAAAGGTTATTCTGCAAACAAGATAAATTAATGGTGGAAGTTTTAGAGAGGTGAACTTCAAAAAATATGCTGGAAATTAAGGATGTGGGTTTAAGGGAGTGGAGTTGTAAAATGTGTTGTTATTTAGAATTTATTTAGTGTTTTCAATATTAAGGAGTTGTATTGTTTAGTTTATTTAATCCTACGTAGTATTATAAATGTTAAAGTTTGTGAATAGATGGATGTCTTTTCTTTTTCACGTAGCAAAGCTCTGGTTGGGTTTGGATGAAATTTTATCTAATAACCGTTTACATTTGTATCCCGATAATTAGCTACATGCGCCTAGTTATTGCAAATCACAATTATTAACGCGAGTAATACTTCTCTACTATAATATCATTTAGAATGGCTGCGATTATGTTTTTGTATAAAACTAACAACATTCAATCCCATAAACATTCGCCTTTAATTTATTTTTAGGTTTGAGTCAAGATAATTCATGATGGTATATAAAATATGCCTTGCATATTAATATAGTTTTCAATTAAATATACCATATGTTCTAAGACACTTCTGACAGGTGAAGGAAAACATCGTGAGATAACCTGGATTCCAAAATTTGGGATCTGAAATCGCCAACCCGCAGAGAGCAAGCGTGGTGATCAATGCTCGTGCCTTCTCTATATGGGAAGAGGCCTGTGCCCAGCAGTGGGACGTTTATAGGCTGGATTATTATTATTACCATATGTTAACTTTACCACATGAACTAATTTACTGATACAAATGTGCCGCACAATAGAACGCCACTACATAAATGTGAAAACATTAGTTACACTGGCATATCGCGTATTGTAACCGTGCACCTGAGCAATTTAATTGGCTATTAAATAATAAATAAATAAATGCGGACAACATCACATACATTGCTCTGAACCCAAAGTAAGTTGCTAAAGCACTTGTGTAATGGAATTCAGAAACAACGAAGGTACCACAAACACCCAGACCCGGGACAATGTAGAAAAGTGGTTTTCTACATTGACCCGTCCGGGGATCGAACCCGGGACCTCAGAGCTGGCGACACCTTGAAAACCGGTGCGTACGCCACTCGACCACGGAGGTCGTCGCTATTATTTTAATACGTATACATTCTCGTACATCTGACAATTTCTTTCTACCCAGCCTTGTAATCTATGAGAGGCCTATGTCCAGCAGTGAAAAATATAATTACAATGATGTCCTGGGACAACTCACACGGTCATCTGATCACAAACTACGCAGAGCTTGTACTATGGTAACCAGACAACTGATAAATACTTATATATTTCTTACATACACATACATATCATTGATAAATTACACTCTGATACAAAACCAATGATCATGCTCATCACACAAAGATTTGTCTTGGGTGGGAATCGAACCCACGACCGCTGGTAAAGCAGTAATTGTCACACACTAAGAGACCTATTATAGAATTTGTTTAATTGGTAGTTAATAAGTTTGACTACCTATTGGGTTCATAACTAAAACTATTATAACGAACATATTTTTATATTGTAATGTTTTCAATTTAAAAGGTCATTAACTTCAATCGTTAGGTCAATAAGTTCTGTTAAAATACAACTGTCGTATATTTTTTCAACTTTCGTTTCATTTACTAAGTTCAATTTGGGTCGAAAATGAAAGAAAAAATTTCCTTAGGTAAGTACTCAAATATCTTAAGAAGTGTTTTTTATTGAAATATAATGCTAACATTAAATGTATTTAAGGTCAAAGACTGCTTTAAATTGACCAGTACAAAATACTTCAAAAATACTTGGAAAAGAGCAAATTATATTTTGTGTGTTTGTGCTGATTATATTTTTGTATGGTTATTCAACTTTTTCATCGCGTTTGATGTATGAGGACTTATGTATGTTTCTTGTAATTTTATTAATTCGGTACTTAAAGAAGGGTTCTAAAGTGTGCAAAGAGGAAAACATAAGTAATAAAAATTGGCCACTTGGAATCGTGCAAGATCAAAGATTTCGACGATATTCTGAGGCTCAAAAAATTAATTATTGCTAGAAAACTTAACATTAAACATACCGCATGACCTAAGCATAAACCGATGGTTTTAGGCTCTTTAAAAACGTTAAATTACTCTAGTTCATGTCGTGGTGGAATAGTGGTTCAATTAACGGATTTGTATGCACAAGGTTGCAGGTTCGAACCCAGGCAAGTACCAATGTGGCTTTTTCAAAGTTATATGTACTTTCTTAATTATTCTAAGACACTTCTGACAAACGGTGAAGGAAAACATCATGAGGAAACCTGGATTCCAAAATTGGGATCTGAAATCGCCAATCCGCAGAGAGCAAGCGTGGTGATCAATGCTCGTGCCTTCTCTATATGGGATGAGGCCTGTAGCCAGCAGTGGGACGTTTATAGGCTGGATTATATTATATTACTCTAGTTCAGATTCAAAATGTCATTCCTATGAAGAAGTACCGTCAAGAAATTCCATCCAACGCTAAAAAGACAAATTTATAAGCAACGTATTTCTCATTAACTTTTCTCAATATAACCTCTCAAGTCAGGTACATTACCTAAAAAGCCATTTTGCTTCTGATTGCTAATATCCGATGTTCAGTAAACGTATATGATCAGTTAATATCTTTTTTTTCGAGTTTACACATGGGTAATAAAGCTGCAATATAAGTAAAGGATGAAGAAGAATATTTCACGAAATAAAACAAAACATTGACAAGTTGTGAAAGAGAGAGAGATATATGTATACAGGGTGTTAAGAAAACCCTGTCCGATCCGTTAATTCGTTATTATTGTTACTATCTATTGTTAACCCTATATCGCCCTTTTGGGTCGGACAGGATTTTTCTTAACACCCTGTATATTTACTAGAATACCTATAAATGAAAGCCACGTAAAAAAATAAGCCGTTTATGCCACGTTCTACCACGTCTACGTATAAAGAATTGGTTTCAATATTTAACACGCCACCAAAAACCAATCTCTCTGCCACAACGTCAATCAGATTACCTACACGCAGAGGATATTGCAAAAAAAAAAACAAAAAAATTAGAATAAAAAAACAAAGGACATTATCCATTTTGTTCCAAGATGCGAAAGTGCCGGCCAACCAAAAAAAATTTTATATTCTGACAGAGCTTGTCCTCCTAAGCATTTCTTAATATGGTACCAACCCTGTGGCACCGCTGCACGTGATTTTATCCAGGGTTAAAAATTCTGAATTTTCATATATTTTTCGATCACATACCACGATATTATCGATTAAATGAATTTCTAAGAGGGCAGAGCTAGTCCTCCTAAGCATTTCTTAATATGGCACCAAACCTGTGGCACCGCTGCACGTGATTTTATCCAGGGTTAAAGATTCTGAATTCTCATACAATTTTTCGATCACATATCACGATATAATCGATAAAATGAATTACTAGGAGGACAGGTCTTGGCCTCCTAAGCATTTCTTCTTATGGCACCAAAGCTGTAGCACCGCTGCACTTGATTATGTCCAGGGTTAAAAATTCTGAATTTTCATACATTTTTCGATCAAATACCATGATATTATCCATTAAATGAATTACTAAACACAACTGAAATGTTCTGTTATGGATGCTAGCTCATAGTTAATGATTGGGGGTTGTAATAAATTCAGAGATTTTCTTTTTAAAGATGTTTAATGTATTTTATCGTCGAAAACGTGTTGCGTAAAAATTATATACTTACTCTAATCCTAAAGCTGGCGGTTATATTTTGTAAATGTAGTCCATAGCTCACATAATAATAAGCACATTATGTGAGAACAGCACCCTATTAGCCTTTTTTCTGTGACGCAAGTGCATTAGTAGTGAGCAATAGCTAGTCTTTTCGATAAAAGTTTGGACTACCACGATATATAATTCGCAGCCATATTCTATAACGCGCCGTTTTACAAAATGGTGCGCCGGATTACAAAACTTGGCCATAATATAATGGGGCGAACTGTCGTTTAGTCGGATTACAATTAAATAAATAAATAAATTTAATAAATGCGGACAACATCTTTAAAAAGAAAATCTCTGAATTTATTACAACCCCCAATCATTAACTATGAGCTAGCATCCATAACAGAACATTTCAGTTGTGTTTAGTAATTCATTTAATGGATAATATCATGGAATTTCGTCGAAAAATGTATTAAAATTGTGAATTTTGAACCCTGGATAAAATCAAGTGCAGCGGTGCTACAGCTTTGGTGCCATATTAAGAAATGCTTAGGAGGACAAGCTCTGTCCTCCTAGTAATTCATTTTATCGATTATATCGTGGTATGTGATCGAAAAATTGCATGAGAATTCAGAATCTTTAACCCTGGATAAAATCACGTGCAGCGGTGCCACAAATTTGGTACCATATTAAGAAATGCTTAGGAGGACAAGTTCTGCCCTCTTAGAAGTTCATTTAATCGATAATATCGTGGTATGTGATCGAAAAATATATGAAAATTTAGAATTTTTAACCCTGGATAAAATCACGTGCAGCGGTGCTAAAGCTTTGGTGCCATAATTATATATATATATTAAAATACAACTGTCGTATATTTTTTCAACTTTCGTTTCATTTACTAAGTTCAATTTGGGTCGAAAATGAAAGAAAAAATTTCCTTAGGTAAGTACTCAAATATCTTAAGAAGTGTTTTTTATTGAAATATAATGCTAACATTAAATGTATTTAAGGTCAAAGACTGCTTTAAATTGACCAGTACAAAATACTTCAAAAATACTTGGAAAAGAGCAAATTATATTTTGTGTGTTTGTGCTGATTATATTTTTGTATGGTTATTCAACTTTTTCATCGCGTTTGATGTATGAGGACTTATGTATGTTTCTTGTAATTTTATTAATTCGGTACTTAAAGAAGGGTTCTAAAGTGTGCAAAGAGGAAAACATAAGTAATAAAAATTGGCCACTTGGAATCGTGCAAGATCAAAGATTTCGACGATATTCTGAGGCTCAAAAAATTAATTATTGCTAGAAAACTTAACATTAAACATACCGCATGACCTAAGCATAAACCGATGGTTTTAGGCTCTTTAAAAACGTTAAATTACTCTAGTTCATGTCGTGGTGGAATAGTGGTTCAATTAACGGATTTGTATGCACAAGGTTGCAGGTTCGAACCCAGGCAAGTACCAATGTGGCTTTTTCAAAGTTATATGTACTTTCTTAATTATTCTAAGACACTTCTGACAAACGGTGAAGGAAAACATCATGAGGAAACCTGGATTCCAAAATTGGGATCTGAAATCGCCAATCCGCAGAGAGCAAGCGTGGTGATCAATGCTCGTGCCTTCTCTATATGGGATGAGGCCTGTTGCCAGCAGTGGGACGTTTATAGGCTGGATTATATTATATTACTCTAGTTCAGATTCAAAATGTCATTCCTATGAAGAAGTACCGTCAAGAAATTCCATCCAACGCTAAAAAGACAAATTTATAAGCAACGTATTTCTCATTAACTTTTCTCAATATAACCTCTCAAGTCAGGTACATTACCTAAAAAGCCATTTTGCTTCTGATTGCTAATATCCGATGTTCAGTAAACGTATATGATCAGTTAATATCTTTTTTTTCGAGTTTACACATGGGTAATAAAGCTGCAATATAAGTAAAGGATGAAGAAGAATATTTCACGAAATAAAACAAAACATTGACAAGTTGTGAAAGAGAGAGAGATATATGTATACAGGGTGTTAAGAAAACCCTGTCCGATCCGTTAATTCGTTATTATTGTTACTATCTATTGTTAACCCTATATCGCCCTTTTGGGTCGGACAGGATTTTTCTTAACACCCTGTATATTTACTAGAATACCTATAAATGAAAGCCACGTAAAAAAATAAGCCGTTTATGCCACGTTCTACCACGTCTACGTATAAAGAATTGGTTTCAATATTTAACACGCCACCAAAAACCAATCTCTCTGCCACAACGTCAATCAGATTACCTACACGCAGAGGATATTGCAAAAAAAAAAACAAAAAAATTAGAATAAAAAACAAAGGACATTATCCATTTTGTTCCAAGATGCGAAAGTGCCGGCCAACCAAAAAAAATTTTATATTCTGACAGAGCTTGTCCTCCTAAGCATTTCTTAATATGGTACCAACCCTGTGGCACCGCTGCACGTGATTTTATCCAGGGTTAAAAATTCTGAATTTTCATATATTTTTCGATCACATACCACGATATTATCGATTAAATGAATTTCTAAGAGGGCAGAGCTAGTCCTCCTAAGCATTTCTTAATATGGCACCAAACCTGTGGCACCGCTGCACGTGATTTTATCCAGGGTTAAAGATTCTGAATTCTCATACAATTTTTCGATCACATATCACGATATAATCGATAAAATGAATTACTAGGAGGACAGGTCTTGGCCTCCTAAGCATTTCTTCTTATGGCACCAAAGCTGTAGCACCGCTGCACTTGATTATGTCCAGGGTTAAAAATTCTGAATTTTCATACATTTTTCGATCAAATACCATGATATTATCCATTAAATGAATTACTAAACACAACTGAAATGTTCTGTTATGGATGCTAGCTCATAGTTAATGATTGGGGGTTGTAATAAATTCAGAGATTTTCTTTTTAAAGATGTTTAATGTATTTTATCGTCGAAAACGTGTTGCGTAAAAATTATATACTTACTCTAATCCTAAAGCTGGCGGTTATATTTTGTAAATGTAGTCCATAGCTCACATAATAATAAGCACATTATGTGAGAACAGCACCCTATTAGCCTTTTTTCTGTGACGCAAGTGCATTAGTAGTGAGCAATAGCTAGTCTTTTCGATAAAAGTTTGGACTACCACGATATATAATTCGCAGCCATATTCTATAACGCGCCGTTTTACAAAATGGTGCGCCGGATTACAAAACTTGGCCATAATATAATGGGGCGAACTGTCGTTTAGTCGGATTACAATTAAATAAATAAATAAATTTAATAAATGCGGACAACATCTTTAAAAAGAAAATCTCTGAATTTATTACAACCCCCAATCATTAACTATGAGCTAGCATCTATAACAGAACATTTCAGTTGTGTTTAGTAATTCATTTAATGGATAATATCATGGAATTTCGTCGAAAAATGTATTAAAATTGTGAATTTTGAACCCTGGATAAAATCAAGTGCAGCGGTGCTACAGCTTTGGTGCCATATTAAGAAATGCTTAGGAGGACAAGCTCTGTCCTCCTAGTAATTCATTTTATCGATTATATCGTGGTATGTGATCGAAAAATTGCATGAGAATTCAGAATCTTTAACCCTGGATAAAATCACGTGCAGCGGTGCCACAAATTTGGTACCATATTAAGAAATGCTTAGGAGGACAAGTTCTGCCCTCTTAGAAGTTCATTTAATCGATAATATCGTGGTATGTGATCGAAAAATATATGAAAATTTAGAATTTTTAACCCTGGATAAAATCACGTGCAGCGGTGCTAAAGCTTTGGTGCCATAATAAGAAATGCTTAGGAGGACAAGCTCTGCCAGAATATAACATTTTTTTTGGTTGGCCGGCACTTTCGAATTTGGACCAAAAATGTATGGAGAGTGGATGATGTCCTTTAATAGACTTTCCTGCAGTCAATACCTATACACTTACTATGAAATTCAATAGCAGGACTTTTTCCGCTGTGGAAGCGAGACGCCGCTACGCTAGTGTATAGCGCCGTCTCGCTCGCACTACGGCACCAGTCCTACTTTAAGAGTTCATAGTACAGGCACTGAACTACAATATACAACTTACCTTTCATGAAAACGGTAAACAAGAACCACATTACTGGAATTGCGAATACAGTTTAAATAAATAAAAGATTACGTGGAAGAAATATTTTATTATATCTATTACTGACTTCAAAGATATTATTTGCTTTTGGAAAGATGTACTGGTTTCAGCAATCTTATAAATGTGTTTCCTCTTCAATCTGAAATGTCAATACTAACTTCAAAACTATTGCTCTGCAAGTAAATAGTTATATGTATGATTAAACGGGATTTAGCTGAGATCATGAGCTTAATTAGACTATTTAGATTTTGGGCTTGACGTTTCGACCAGGTTACACCGGCCTTGGTAAGCAGAGTCAGCCAAGGAAACCTGGTCGAAACGTCATGACAATTAAATTTTGGTACAACTTAAGACATTGTTAATATTTATAATATTTATAAAAATTCTGAATTTTCATACATTTTTCGATCAAATACCATGATATTATCCATTAAATGAATTACTAAACACAACTGAAATGTTCTGTTATGGATGCTAGCTCATAGTTAATGATTGGGGGTTGTAATAAATTCAGAGATTTTCTTTTTAAAGATGTTTAATGTATTTTATCGTCGAAAACGTGTTGCGTAAAAATTATATACTTACTCTAATCCTAAAGCTGGCGGTTATATTTTGTAAATGTAGTCCATAGCTCACATAATAATAAGCACATTATGTGAGAACAGCACCCTATTAGCCTTTTTTCTGTGACGCAAGTGCATTAGTAGTGAGCAATAGCTAGTCTTTTCGATAAAAGTTTGGACTACCACGATATATAATTCGCAGCCATATTCTATAACGCGCCGTTTTACAAAATGGTGCGCCGGATTACAAAACTTGGCCATAATATAATGGGGCGAACTGTCGTTTAGTCGGATTACAATTAAATAAATAAATAAATTTAATAAATGCGGACAACATCTTTAAAAAGAAAATCTCTGAATTTATTACAACCCCCAATCATTAACTATGAGCTAGCATCCATAACAGAACATTTCAGTTGTGTTTAGTAATTCATTTAATGGATAATATCATGGAATTTCGTCGAAAAATGTATTAAAATTGTGAATTTTGAACCCTGGATAAAATCAAGTGCAGCGGTGCTACAGCTTTGGTGCCATATTAAGAAATGCTTAGGAGGACAAGCTCTGTCCTCCTAGTAATTCATTTTATCGATTATATCGTGGTATGTGATCGAAAAATTGCATGAGAATTCAGAATCTTTAACCCTGGATAAAATCACGTGCAGCGGTGCCACAAATTTGGTACCATATTAAGAAATGCTTAGGAGGACAAGTTCTGCCCTCTTAGAAGTTCATTTAATCGATAATATCGTGGTATGTGATCGAAAAATATATGAAAATTTAGAATTTTTAACCCTGGATAAAATCACGTGCAGCGGTGCTAAAGCTTTGGTGCCATAATAAGAAATGCTTAGGAGGACAAGCTCTGCCAGAATATAACATTTTTTTTGGTTGGCCGGCACTTTCGAATTTGGACCAAAAATGTATGGAGAGTGGATGATGTCCTTTAATAGACTTTCCTGCAGTCAATACCTATACACTTACTATGAAATTCAATAGCAGGACTTTTTCCGCTGTGGAAGCGAGACGCCGCTACGCTAGTGTATAGCGCCGTCTCGCTCGCACTACGGCACCAGTCCTACTTTAAGAGTTCATAGTACAGGCACTGAACTACAATATACAACTTACCTTTCATGAAAACGGTAAACAAGAACCACATTACTGGAATTGCGAATACAGTTTAAATAAATAAAAGATTACGTGGAAGAAATATTTTATTATATCTATTACTGACTTCAAAGATATTATTTGCTTTTGGAAAGATGTACTGGTTTCAGCAATCTTATAAATGTGTTTCCTCTTCAATCTGAAATGTCAATACTAACTTCAAAACTATTGCTCTGCAAGTAAATAGTTATATGTATGATTAAACGGGATTTAGCTGAGATCATGAGCTTAATTAGACTATTTAGATTTTGGGCTTGACGTTTCGACCAGGTTACACCGGCCTTGGTAAGCAGAGTCAGCCAAGGAAACCTGGTCGAAACGTCATGACAATTAAATTTTGGTACAACTTAAGACATTGTTAATATTTATAATATTTATAAAAATTCTGAATTTTCATACATTTTTCGATCAAATACCATGATATTATCCATTAAATGAATTACTAAACACAACTGAAATGTTCTGTTATGGATGCTAGCTCATAGTTAATGATTGGGGGTTGTAATAAATTCAGAGATTTTCTTTTTAAAGATGTTTAATGTATTTTATCGTCGAAAACGTGTTGCGTAAAAATTATATACTTACTCTAATCCTAAAGCTGGCGGTTATATTTTGTAAATGTAGTCCATAGCTCACATAATAATAAGCACATTATGTGAGAACAGCACCCTATTAGCCTTTTTTCTGTGACGCAAGTGCATTAGTAGTGAGCAATAGCTAGTCTTTTCGATAAAAGTTTGGACTACCACGATATATAATTCGCAGCCATATTCTATAACGCGCCGTTTTACAAAATGGTGCGCCGGATTACAAAACTTGGCCATAATATAATGGGGCGAACTGTCGTTTAGTCGGATTACAATTAAATAAATAAATAAATTTAATAAATGCGGACAACATCTTTAAAAAGAAAATCTCTGAATTTATTACAACCCCCAATCATTAACTATGAGCTAGCATCCATAACAGAACATTTCAGTTGTGTTTAGTAATTCATTTAATGGATAATATCATGGAATTTCGTCGAAAAATGTATTAAAATTGTGAATTTTGAACCCTGGATAAAATCAAGTGCAGCGGTGCTACAGCTTTGGTGCCATATTAAGAAATGCTTAGGAGGACAAGCTCTGTCCTCCTAGTAATTCATTTTATCGATTATATCGTGGTATGTGATCGAAAAATTGCATGAGAATTCAGAATCTTTAACCCTGGATAAAATCACGTGCAGCGGTGCCACAAATTTGGTACCATATTAAGAAATGCTTAGGAGGACAAGTTCTGCCCTCTTAGAAGTTCATTTAATCGATAATATCGTGGTATGTGATCGAAAAATATATGAAAATTTAGAATTTTTAACCCTGGATAAAATCACGTGCAGCGGTGCTAAAGCTTTGGTGCCATAATTATATATATATATTAAAATACAACTGTCGTATATTTTTTCAACTTTCGTTTCATTTACTAAGTTCAATTTGGGTCGAAAATGAAAGAAAAAATTTCCTTAGGTAAGTACTCAAATATCTTAAGAAGTGTTTTTTATTGAAATATAATGCTAACATTAAATGTATTTAAGGTCAAAGACTGCTTTAAATTGACCAGTACAAAATACTTCAAAAATACTTGGAAAAGAGCAAATTATATTTTGTGTGTTTGTGCTGATTATATTTTTGTATGGTTATTCAACTTTTTCATCGCGTTTGATGTATGAGGACTTATGTATGTTTCTTGTAATTTTATTAATTCGGTACTTAAAGAAGGGTTCTAAAGTGTGCAAAGAGGAAAACATAAGTAATAAAAATTGGCCACTTGGAATCGTGCAAGATCAAAGATTTCGACGATATTCTGAGGCTCAAAAAATTAATTATTGCTAGAAAACTTAACATTAAACATACCGCATGACCTAAGCATAAACCGATGGTTTTAGGCTCTTTAAAAACGTTAAATTACTCTAGTTCATGTCGTGGTGGAATAGTGGTTCAATTAACGGATTTGTATGCACAAGGTTGCAGGTTCGAACCCAGGCAAGTACCAATGTGGCTTTTTCAAAGTTATATGTACTTTCTTAATTATTCTAAGACACTTCTGACAAACGGTGAAGGAAAACATCATGAGGAAACCTGGATTCCAAAATTGGGATCTGAAATCGCCAATCCGCAGAGAGCAAGCGTGGTGATCAATGCTCGTGCCTTCTCTATATGGGATGAGGCCTGTAGCCAGCAGTGGGACGTTTATAGGCTGGATTATATTATATTACTCTAGTTCAGATTCAAAATGTCATTCCTATGAAGAAGTACCGTCAAGAAATTCCATCCAACGCTAAAAAGACAAATTTATAAGCAACGTATTTCTCATTAACTTTTCTCAATATAACCTCTCAAGTCAGGTACATTACCTAAAAAGCCATTTTGCTTCTGATTGCTAATATCCGATGTTCAGTAAACGTATATGATCAGTTAATATCTTTTTTTTCGAGTTTACACATGGGTAATAAAGCTGCAATATAAGTAAAGGATGAAGAAGAATATTTCACGAAATAAAACAAAACATTGACAAGTTGTGAAAGAGAGAGAGATATATGTATACAGGGTGTTAAGAAAACCCTGTCCGATCCGTTAATTCGTTATTATTGTTACTATCTATTGTTAACCCTATATCGCCCTTTTGGGTCGGACAGGATTTTTCTTAACACCCTGTATATTTACTAGAATACCTATAAATGAAAGCCACGTAAAAAAATAAGCCGTTTATGCCACGTTCTACCACGTCTACGTATAAAGAATTGGTTTCAATATTTAACACGCCACCAAAAACCAATCTCTCTGCCACAACGTCAATCAGATTACCTACACGCAGAGGATATTGCAAAAAAAAAAACAAAAAAATTAGAATAAAAAAACAAAGGACATTATCCATTTTGTTCCAAGATGCGAAAGTGCCGGCCAACCAAAAAAAATTTTATATTCTGACAGAGCTTGTCCTCCTAAGCATTTCTTAATATGGTACCAACCCTGTGGCACCGCTGCACGTGATTTTATCCAGGGTTAAAAATTCTGAATTTTCATATATTTTTCGATCACATACCACGATATTATCGATTAAATGAATTTCTAAGAGGGCAGAGCTAGTCCTCCTAAGCATTTCTTAATATGGCACCAAACCTGTGGCACCGCTGCACGTGATTTTATCCAGGGTTAAAGATTCTGAATTCTCATACAATTTTTCGATCACATATCACGATATAATCGATAAAATGAATTACTAGGAGGACAGGTCTTGGCCTCCTAAGCATTTCTTCTTATGGCACCAAAGCTGTAGCACCGCTGCACTTGATTATGTCCAGGGTTAAAAATTCTGAATTTTCATACATTTTTCGATCAAATACCATGATATTATCCATTAAATGAATTACTAAACACAACTGAAATGTTCTGTTATGGATGCTAGCTCATAGTTAATGATTGGGGGTTGTAATAAATTCAGAGATTTTCTTTTTAAAGATGTTTAATGTATTTTATCGTCGAAAACGTGTTGCGTAAAAATTATATACTTACTCTAATCCTAAAGCTGGCGGTTATATTTTGTAAATGTAGTCCATAGCTCACATAATAATAAGCACATTATGTGAGAACAGCACCCTATTAGCCTTTTTTCTGTGACGCAAGTGCATTAGTAGTGAGCAATAGCTAGTCTTTTCGATAAAAGTTTGGACTACCACGATATATAATTCGCAGCCATATTCTATAACGCGCCGTTTTACAAAATGGTGCGCCGGATTACAAAACTTGGCCATAATATAATGGGGCGAACTGTCGTTTAGTCGGATTACAATTAAATAAATAAATAAATTTAATAAATGCGGACAACATCTTTAAAAAGAAAATCTCTGAATTTATTACAACCCCCAATCATTAACTATGAGCTAGCATCCATAACAGAACATTTCAGTTGTGTTTAGTAATTCATTTAATGGATAATATCATGGAATTTCGTCGAAAAATGTATTAAAATTGTGAATTTTGAACCCTGGATAAAATCAAGTGCAGCGGTGCTACAGCTTTGGTGCCATATTAAGAAATGCTTAGGAGGACAAGCTCTGTCCTCCTAGTAATTCATTTTATCGATTATATCGTGGTATGTGATCGAAAAATTGCATGAGAATTCAGAATCTTTAACCCTGGATAAAATCACGTGCAGCGGTGCCACAAATTTGGTACCATATTAAGAAATGCTTAGGAGGACAAGTTCTGCCCTCTTAGAAGTTCATTTAATCGATAATATCGTGGTATGTGATCGAAAAATATATGAAAATTTAGAATTTTTAACCCTGGATAAAATCACGTGCAGCGGTGCTAAAGCTTTGGTGCCATAATAAGAAATGCTTAGGAGGACAAGCTCTGCCAGAATATAACATTTTTTTTGGTTGGCCGGCACTTTCGAATTTGGACCAAAAATGTATGGAGAGTGGATGATGTCCTTTAATAGACTTTCCTGCAGTCAATACCTATACACTTACTATGAAATTCAATAGCAGGACTTTTTCCGCTGTGGAAGCGAGACGCCGCTACGCTAGTGTATAGCGCCGTCTCGCTCGCACTACGGCACCAGTCCTACTTTAAGAGTTCATAGTACAGGCACTGAACTACAATATACAACTTACCTTTCATGAAAACGGTAAACAAGAACCACATTACTGGAATTGCGAATACAGTTTAAATAAATAAAAGATTACGTGGAAGAAATATTTTATTATATCTATTACTGACTTCAAAGATATTATTTGCTTTTGGAAAGATGTACTGGTTTCAGCAATCTTATAAATGTGTTTCCTCTTCAATCTGAAATGTCAATACTAACTTCAAAACTATTGCTCTGCAAGTAAATAGTTATATGTATGATTAAACGGGATTTAGCTGAGATCATGAGCTTAATTAGACTATTTAGATTTTGGGCTTGACGTTTCGACCAGGTTACACCGGCCTTGGTAAGCAGAGTCAGCCAAGGAAACCTGGTCGAAACGTCATGACAATTAAATTTTGGTACAACTTAAGACATTGTTAATATTTATAATATTTATAAAAATTCTGAATTTTCATACATTTTTCGATCAAATACCATGATATTATCCATTAAATGAATTACTAAACACAACTGAAATGTTCTGTTATGGATGCTAGCTCATAGTTAATGATTGGGGGTTGTAATAAATTCAGAGATTTTCTTTTTAAAGATGTTTAATGTATTTTATCGTCGAAAACGTGTTGCGTAAAAATTATATACTTACTCTAATCCTAAAGCTGGCGGTTATATTTTGTAAATGTAGTCCATAGCTCACATAATAATAAGCACATTATGTGAGAACAGCACCCTATTAGCCTTTTTTCTGTGACGCAAGTGCATTAGTAGTGAGCAATAGCTAGTCTTTTCGATAAAAGTTTGGACTACCACGATATATAATTCGCAGCCATATTCTATAACGCGCCGTTTTACAAAATGGTGCGCCGGATTACAAAACTTGGCCATAATATAATGGGGCGAACTGTCGTTTAGTCGGATTACAATTAAATAAATAAATAAATTTAATAAATGATTTTGGGCTTGACGTTTCGACCAGGTTACACCGGCCTTGGTAAGCAGAGTCAGCCAAGGAAACCTGGTCGAAACGTCATGACAATTAAATTTTGGTACAACTTAAGACATTGTTAATATTTATATTATATAGTACTAGCTGTACCCGGCATGCGTTGCAATGCAATTTTTTCTACCTAGCACCTGCCTACTACCTACCTACTACCACTTAGGGGTATGAAAAATAGATAGTAGCCGATTCTCAGACCTACTGAATATGCCTATAAAATTTCATAAAAATCGGTCAAGCTGTTTCGGAGGAGTATGGTAACTAACATTGTGATACGAGAATTTTATATATAAGAAGATTTCGTAACACCCGGGTAAATTAAAAAAAAAGAAGAAAATTCAAAGCAATATAAAAAAAAACAAACAGAATTCGTTAGCAAAAAGCTTCACATTAAATCAAAATTTTCCTTACATAAATTAAAAAGTCAGGGTCTTGTTGACTCATGAATATAACAAAAGATTTTCATATTAATTAAAAACAAATAAAACAAATGTTTTCTGTATTTAATAATTCTGTTTTACTTGCTGTTTCTACAAAAGAAAATGTAAATAGGCGTTAAAAGGCCTCGTGTTTCATTTATTTCTTTAAAGTTAAAAATAAAATATTTGCTTTAGTTTTCACTTATTTACTTTTTCAGAACAAATATTCCTTCAAAGTGTTACATTTTCTGAAGAACTCTCGAATAACTTTGAATTTATTGTGTGTTTGTTATTTTTAGTTGGAACACTAGCAATGTAAGATCCTCAGACTAAGTTCTTGAATAAGAAATAAAAACAAAAACAAAAATTTTTGCTACTGTTTATTTTAATGAAATAGTACCAAATGTACCTACAGACCCCACTTAAAGAATAATACCGTAAGAATTATGTACGTTTATAAATAAATAAATAAATGCGGACAACATCACATACATTGCTCTGAACCCAAAGTAAGTAGCTATTTAGCACTTGTGTTATGGAATTCAGAAACAACGAATGTACCACAAACACCCAGACCCGAGGCAATGTAGAAAAGTTGGTTTCTACATTGACCCGTCCGGGGATCGAACCCGGGACCTCAGAGCTAGCGACACCTTGAAACCGGTGCGTACTCCACTCGACCGCGGAAGTCGTCAAACGTTTAGCATTACAACTTTAAAGTGCGAAGAATTTAATATAATTTTGTGAAAATAGACAGATTTTATGATTGAAAAACCCATAGGCTGAGGTGAAAAATGAAAGTTCGAAAACAAAACTTAAAATGTAAAGAAAATGTATAAATTGACAAAACATATAAGTTAAACAAAACATATATTATATGGTTTTCAGACAGCTAGAAAAAGTATCATTGTTAAAAATTGTGGAAACAGCCCCTAAAGTTTTATCATCAAAACTTTGAGCTGGCCCACTTGTTTCTGTCACAATGAATAAATAAATGCAAAACTCGTCTCAATAGCTATCAGTTTTACCGCCGGCGGTCCAAGGGTTCCGTAGATCGAAATACAAAGACAACGTATTGTATTTTAAACATTCTAAGTTAGAAAAACGAATTATTTATTTAAATATCTAAAAGACAACATAGTAGCAAGAAATTTTTTAGTTTCTCCAAGAAATTTACTTATTCCGTTTTTGATTTTGATTTTGAAAAAAGGATAAAATAGCACTTAAGCCAGATCGGGAAAACCATTGCCCAAGAAAAAACAAAAAAGCATAATTTTGACCCCCAAATGGTAAAAAAAACTTTTCATTGTTCATAGAGCAACAATTAATGTGAAATTTTCGCTATGTAACCAGCAGAGAGATATTTCTTCTTAACCTATTATTTATTGGACCAAAGCACATTATCTAAAGAAAAGTACTTTTCTACAAAATTTCTCACAAGTAACTAAGTATTCCTTAAATTCAGGACATGTCTGCAGTACTTCATTATTTAGTCAGAGAGTCCCACTTGCATGTGAATGATGATTTAAGCTTCTAAATGTACTGTCTCAACGGAATAAGTGCTTCTCTGCAAATGGAGACGAAATTCAAAGGAAATTCATAGTCCCGGGGAGAGTCGTTCCCGGAAGATGCTGAATAGTATAGCTCAGTACTCTTGTACGTAAGATACTTCCTAATGCATCTAAATACGTACGTAATTATGTACCTTTGTGATGCACAGAATTGATGTTACATATTTCATTATATATAATTATAATTGATTATACATACATGTGTAGACTTCAATTAATTGACATGAGTCTCCCCTATGAGGACTTCCCTAACGAGGAAAAATATTTATTAAAATCAAACCACTATTACCAGCTATATCGTTTATCAAACATTGAAAATATATACATACAGGTCAAAACATAGTCCTCCTTTCTTGGCTTCGCCACAGTCGGGTAAGAAGATAACATACAGTCTAATTGCGAACCTCCTTTTTCTAAAGTTGATTAACAATTTTGCTTGTACTATTAAAGACTACATTTTCTAAAAAATCCTGAGAACAAAACGGATGCAAATCACCAGGATTCCTTAATCTGTGCCTCGTAAACTTTGAAGGGTCTTATAAAGTTAAACTTCTACCTGTTATCTACTCGATATTCAAATGTAATGGCTTGTTTTACATAAACAGCCTACATTGTCTTTAAATTGAAGCCTTTAAGGAGGTCAGAAAGGTTTTAGCTCTCGGCTAGGAGGTTAAAACCTTTTTGCTTGTCGAATTGAGTTGGTAGAATGATTTTATTTAGAGAATGTTACTGACATACCTACGTATACTTTTTTTCAACTCAAAGATTCCTATTTATATATTGTAATATTTATGCCTTTCTACTACATTTAATGAGTTATATACTCATAAGCACTTACGTAAAGGTTTGTGAATTATAAGGTAGGTAAAAAGAACTTAGTTATAGGAGTTGGTTATTTCGTTTAAATAAAGTAGCATTTTCTGTTAATGAAATTCGTTCAACACAGCGTCTAAACTAAGACACTTTTCGATATTGCTGGTCATGTAAAACCATCTTTTAATCTTGTGTGACCTACATTTTTTCCTTCAATTCGAAACATCAAAAGATTTAGCAAAAACTACAAAATGTTTAGTACCAACACAAGCCTTTTTATAGCAGGACGCTAACCTCAATTCATATTTGAGCTGGCGCTGTAAAAACATGATTAGTCAGGAACGTTTGGTCATAAAACCAGAACACCCTATACACCATACGTCGCGGTCGTCGCAATAAAAAGAGTTTCGTAACCACATGTATAGAGTGATAAAAATAAGGTTTGTGTGGAAACGTTTTCCAGACAGTGGAAGATTTACCTACTTTTTTATACTATGTTAACACGGCTTGTAGACCAATTTTATTAACACACACAGTACACTCAAAATAAGAATAAAAGAAAAGATATTTAACCAAATAAAATATTAAATTATATTAAATAAAATATTAAGATTAAATTATTATTAAATTAAATAAGTTAAGCGTTATTAGTACTTTGAACGATTTAAGGCAAGTCTTTTTATAATCGCTGTTTGAGCTAGTGGTCCTTTTGTGATCGCAGTTGCTTAAAAACTTTAAAGATAAAATTAATATGCTAAAATTATTATTATTGTAATGGCTCGATTTTGTCTTCTGACTAGCCTACCTTTGAAGATATATTATGTAAGGGTTGTTTACTAGTTTCAACAGACTAAAACCTAAAGCTATATTTATTATTTGTGTGGCACACATCATGCACATTTAATGTTTAAGTTAATCACGTAAAGTAATGGAAATAATTAGTATTATTAAATTATCAATACTTTGTTTATGATATCATATTTGAAAACGTGACTTGTTTATTGAATATTTATTTTCAATAATATACGTATGAAGAACGATTGACGAAAAAAGTATAAGGCGAGTGTGAATGAAAAAAGGCCAGGTCAAGAGTACCATAAACCGAACAGCATGTATGAAGGGAATAATGAAAGTGGACAAAGCGAAAAAAGTGTGTAAGGATCGTAGTAAGTCGAAAAAAGTGGTCTCTGCCTACCCCTACAAGGGAAAGAGGCGTGATTATATGTATGTATGTATGTACTACTCTAGGTTTTCTTCATTTATAGTTCGTTCAGAAGGTCTAAGTTGGTTTGGCAGGCTTTTCAAATAGATCTAGGGTACTTTTGCTGATGAGAGTAAGACCTAGTTTCCTTTCAAAAAAGAATCATCTTTAAACCTTGTGGTAGATATGTCGGTTCATATTGTTCAGAATAAAACAAGAACGGATTGAATCTGAATGATATACAAGTACAAAATAATAATAATAATAATAATATCCTGGGACAACTCACACACGGTTATCTGATCCCAAGCTAAGCAGAGCTTGTGTTATGGTAACCAGACAACTGATAAACATACTTATATATTTCTAAATACATACATATTATAGATAAATTACACCCAGACACCAGAACAAATGATCATGCTCATCATACAACATTTGTCCTGGGCGGGAATCGAACCCACGACCTCCGGTATAGCAGTCAGGGTCACTAACCACTAGACCAACAGGCCCGTCAAATAGGTTTATTTATTTGAATTTTTTTGATGTCATCTGTAGTCAAAGAGTTTAAGTACCTACCTTAAATACTAAAGGTAGCCATTTCTACTTAAACGAAACGTCATTATTTATTTTGTATTTTTAAATAGGCTCGAATACAGTTTTGTTTCCTTTTAAAAATAATGAAGTGGTTTTGGACTAGAATTTGCTATCTCCATTTTTAGGGTACTTTTTCACAAAGCTGGCTCAAAAAATTCCACTCTGTTATTTATTTGTTTTCAATGTTAGTACAAGAACTTATTACGAAAGACTAGTGAAATGATCCCTTTTTTCCACGACTGCCCAAAAAGGAGTGTTATGTTTTCAGGGTTCATGTATATGTGTATATATGTATGTATGTATGTATTTCAATGTTTGTGGTATCATTAGAAGCTTTGAGTTATCCCGAGTGACATAGGCTATGTGGACATTAAAAAATGGTCAAGTGTGAGTCGAAATCGCCTGCAAAGTGTTCAGAACGATTTTTTTTGTGTTGTGTCATGTTTTTGTGTTGTAGCGCTCTATAAAATATTATTTATCACTAAAAGATATTAAATAAAAAAAATATTATTAAAAAAATTAAAAAACACGCCTGCCATGTCAAAAAGTTAACTAAAAAATTAAAAACAAGTCAAATATTTGCAGTCGGGGGACCTTTAATGAATTGTCCCAAGTAACCGTGTCCCGACTGCAAATATTTGACTTGTTTTTAATTTTTTAGTTCACTTTTTGACATGGCAGGCGTGTTTTTTAATTTTTTTAATTATAATTTTTTTACTACTACTTTATAGAACAACACCAAACACAAGGCCTAAACTAAAATTTCATTTAAAAACAAATGACAGCTTACGACATAGAAATTCGACGATTTAACAGAAATTTCATCACCATTCGAGACCGGCTTAAAATTGTCGAATAAGCGGCTAAAATTCACGTGATCAGCTAATAACTTGTTCAGTCACAAAGCCTTACTGACGTAACGCTAGTAGCCATTTTTTGCTCAGTCGTTTAATTGAGGCCAGTTGGCTTGGCTCCAAATATCGAAGTTTTGAACGAAGCTACCGAATTTATCGATTTCGTATCAAATTGTATTTTTGAGGGAAAAATAAATTGTAGAGGAAATTAATTTGACGCAGTTTTGCGATTGTGGTTGTATTTTGGGGAGCGAAGTTGAGTTTTAAGTGTTATTTGTTAACTTACTTTTGGACTGAAATGCATTTATTTAGCTGAAATTTTGATGGATTTAAAATTTATATTAATACATTTAAAACTTTACATCGATAGGCTGTCAATTTATTTGCTGATTCTCAGGGCGAAGAAACGTTAGACACAAGTTATAGGACTAAAAACAAAATAACTTTCAAAAGCTTGCTTGACCTAACCAGATATTTGCACCTCAATGGCTACCAGAAAAGACTTAAATATAGTACGTTATTTGAATTATAAGAAGACAATTATAATAAATAATTATAATGTATGTATAATAGGCTTATTTATGGGCTTAAATCGATACTTAAATACGTTAAAAGATGACAAAATAAAACAATTTTAAGTACTTAGTTTTAACATTTTGCCCAAGACAGAAAAAAATACCTAAATTAAATTAGATACAAGGAAATATTCCTTCCCATCTACATTAGTAAACAATAGGAGACATTTAATACGATGACGTCACCGTCTCATCTCGTGACCCGGTTCTCAGATTGGATTGAAACCCAACAACAGACTGATCGTGTTTATTGGAAGACAATAATTGTTATTGGCTAGTCAAGTGTGTTTTTATCAAAATGCTAATAATTATTATTTTCTTACAGTAATTATAGATTTGTCGGAAGTTTATAAGTTTTTTAGAAAAGACTGCATAAAACTCTTAAATTACGTATAAATTAAATAAATAATTTCACTGACGAGCCAACTTGTACCTACTGTACTTCGTATGTGTAGGTAAAAATAATTTATTACATCGTCTTCCATCAAATGAATTTTAATCAATAAAAACAGTAATTTTGATAGCAGTAATAAATACCTACAGATATTAAAATTTGTTCTAGATGTGTGTTTCTTGTAGATGTAAATAAAAATATATGTACTTGCTCAATGCAAGCAAATCAGTAATAAAATGCTTTAAAAAAACGTGTCTGTTTCGTGAAATATCTTATAAATCTAGAGATGTTCTAAAAGGAAGAAGTATTTTATTTTTCTGGCGTCCAGCATTCAATACTGGCTGTAAATGTCGCAATGAAAAAGAAGCTCTCGGTGAGGTTAAGTATCAGATATGGATCTCTTTATAAACTTAAAATGGCGGTGGCAGTTGTATATGAAGTAAATATAATAGATATTCTTTTTAATCGATTTAAAAATAATTTATTTATTTATTGAGTAAGAATTAAGTTATTGAATAATAATTATACGATATCTAATGTAATTTTTTTTTTACCCTATTCATCATCTCCCGAGCCTTTTTCCAACGACATATGTTGGGGTCGGCTTCCAGTTTTACCGGATTCAGCTGAATACCGTATCTGACTGTACCGTAACTTTTTTTTACCCTATTATTGATGAAAATGTCATTTAATACCTAATACTGTCACATAATCTTGTGTCGAAAGCAAAGATAATTTATTTATATAAACCACGACGTGTGCATGAATATTACATAATGATATTCTACGTGTCTTTATCTATGGAAAAATATTTGTTACACAAAAATCAAACATAACCCACTCAACATTTCTACATAACACAGACATTAAAATGAAACGGCCTGAAATGCGTAAAGGACGTTTTTATGACAACAGGAAAAGGTTTTTACGAGCAAACTCGCGTGCAGAAGCTAGTATCGTGAATGCGTGTCGGCCGCTTTGTCACAATTGCTAATTGGATTTTCACACGCTACACATGATTTACGATTAAAAAAATATCTGTGGACTGAGATTTGAGTCTGCATATGAGAAGTAGGAAAATTAAATGATTTTTGCAATAAGGAAACACATTAATATCAGACGTTGACGTCATTTTGTGTATTTTTAATTTTGTGAGAGGTAATTCTAAGAGTCGTCACCTAGCGGTTTAATGGACGGATTTGTGGGTAAAGGTTGCAGGTTCAAACTTGTTAAGATACAGATGTGACTTTTTCAACGTTATGTAATTTTTTAGTTATTTTAAGACATTATTGTTGGTCACGGTATTTCGCACAAACACAACATTGTAAGGAAATCTCAATCTGAACCTCTTTTGAGACTCTTTTATATTTTATAGTTATTTTGCTATTTCGGGTAGAGAAGAATGTACCAAAAATATAGATATTTTATTGGCAGGGATTTAATTTTGGTATTAAATATAATAGTGTTAAGTTCATAGTTTAAACGTACGCTCCCCGCAAAAACACAAATTTACGTCTTTCTCGGTATTTGGTAATAGCCGCCACTTGCCAATTCTTTTGAATTGTTTCTCAGAAACCTTTATGTCCTAGGCAGTAAAAAACGAATACCTCAAAGAGTTTCAGGCTTAATGGGACTTCAGCGCCACTCTGTACTTAATGAATCTCAGGACTCATTTTTTGCTCTTTCATTAAGGGTGCGTCCACATCTGACGAACGAGCACTACACAAGCAGCTCGCGAGCCGTTCGCGAACCGCTCGTGGCGTGCCGCGAACGCACAAGTGTCAATTACGCCGTCTGACAGACGTGCGCGCGCCGCTCGCGGCATTCTCGCGGGTGGCTCGCGAGCACGCCCCGAGCGGTTCGCGAACGGCTCGCGAGCGCCTCGTGTAGTGCTCGTTCGCCAGATGTGGACGCACCCTTATAATCCTGGATTTAATTAGATAGGATTTTTATATTCAGACTTACGTTGAGTTAAGTAAAAAATATAACCCTTTTAAATGTTAATTGTAGAAATAATAATTTTCTTAAGCCATAACAGTATTCCATAAACTATTGTTCAGATATATCTCGTACTCATCCGCTTTTAAACAAAAACCGCATCAAAATTGGTCCCATTCATATGAAATATGACTATGCAGACTATGATGCTACAGACATACACAGAGATTAACTTCATATCGAACTTTTAATCACACTCATTTTGAGTTGATGAGAGTTACATATTATCTAGACATATTTAAGTATGAAAACCGCATCAAAATCAAACATACATACAGGTCAAACTGAGAACCTCCTTTTTTTTAAGTCGGTTAAAAATAGGTCAATTTACGTTTTTATGAAATGCAAAGCACTAACAAAGATTTAATACGATTTGGGAGCATAAATAATTTACTATCTTCAAACAGGATAAGGATCTTATTCCTGAATACAAAACTCTACGTTACTTGATAAAATAATCCTTTTCATCCGTAAATCGGAGAAAAACTCCGTTTAAACGGCGTAAACGGCGGAATATTCTTGGCGCATTGAGTTGGCCCCGAAATAGATACGTAGCTAAGGCATTGCTGTTTTATTGCTATAAGTTATTCCGTTGATAAGGGTTGAAATACATTGACGCGTTTTACAAGCGATTTGTGTTGTTATTGTGCTGTTTATTTTGTTTTGTTATTTATGTTACTTTGTCTTTAGATATTGGTAAAAGCAGAAAAAAATAATTACCAATGCGTTACTCAACCTTTTTTTATTGAGATTTCATTATTAAGAGTAAGTATTAAACTTAAAGCACATTACAAATGCGAATGCTAAGCCACTGAACCAATATTGAAGAAATTTGGTATGGGGTGAGCTTGGATTGCGAAACAAGAATCTTTTTTTCCGCGATAACCGACACCCACGCGGTCAATTCGTCAACAGTTGGTAATATATAAATGCTCTTAACAAGTTCGAATTGTTATAGTTACTTCTTACTTTTTTGTGACCTTCCCAAGTGCTTTTTCAGACTATCCGATCGGGATTTTGCCACACGAAAAACATACTCCAATTTTATTCCAACTAAGTACTTTGTAGTGTTTGTACAGCTCTCCGACTACTTGAAACGAGTACCCTTAGGCTAGGAGCCTTTAGTTAGGTCGGCTAAACAGCCGTAACTTTTTGAGAGTTAGTTGAGAAGGCAGGTCAAATACCAAAATTGAAGCTTGAAAAAGCGCAAACATAATTATTTTATGAATAAAATTTTGTATCTGCTTGACAATGGACTGTAGATAGGTAGTATATGAAAAGAGAAATAAAATAAAAGAGTCATGAGGTAAAAAAAAACAGAAATTCAAGGAAATAATAGCGATTAAGATATCAGCGGTATCTTATGATAAGCTTCACAGAAAAATGATGTCTCGTTTGTAGATTTCAAGCAAACACATGAAGATTAATCATAATTTAAATTTAAATAAATTCGAGGTAAATACGGTAGTCTAATTATCAATTTTTTTACTGAAATAGTTACTAAACATAAATTTAATTTGCAGTCTGTAATTTAAAGCATTTCAAATATTATAACAAATTAATTTCAGTACCATTTCGACCAACGTTCTGTAAAGTACCACGTTTTAATTTAATGTTCACAAACATTTTCTACATTTCCATGAGGATAAGAATTTTGTAGTTTAGTACTAGGTATAATTTGTTTTCAAATTATTCATTTGGGTTTGTAATATTTTAGAGCAGATTATTTACTTTTAGTTGATGGAATTGAAGTTATTTTAAAAAGACTAAGAGAAGGGAGTTCTTATGCCGACGCTGTATAAACATAACTTACACATTTTTCTGTTATAAGTACTTTTAGATAAGTTATAGAATCAGGCGTTACTTTGCGGAAATCCATGACATTAAATGCTATGAAAGATATTTAGCTTTAATTCCGCTACCAAAATCCAAGCTTGGAAGCAGGATGCAGTCCCACCCTCCCGCCCTCATGTAATATGCAAAAATACACGAAAAGTGAGACAAAAGGGGGTAGCATGCCATGCAACCAAACCAATACTCATAATATTGGTTTGGTTATACAGTATTGGTTTGGTTGCATGGCATGCTACGCCCTTTTGTCTCACTTTTCGTGTATTTTTGCATATGCATGAGGGCGGGAGGGTTGGCTTTCCTGCATGCGCATATTGCATGAGGGCGGGAGGGTGGGACTGCATCCTGCTTCCAAGCTTGGATTTTGTTAGCGAAATTAAAGCTAAATATCTTTTATAACATTTAAGTACTTTTAGAGGCTCATTAATGAGGTGATTTTACAAGTAAGCTGACTACTATTTTTTTTTATAAGGTCTTTATTGCGGGGTATCTTAAGAACACTGGCATAAATGGTCTTACCCATCATCATCATCATCAGCTCCTTGCCCTCTTCCCTATTAGTTATTTGAGGACGATGTAATGCTTATTTAGCTTCCATTCATCTCTACTACTTACCTACTTTTTTTTTCATTTCGTCTTTCACACAATCCATTCATCGCGTTTTATCTGAAATATAAGTACCTACTAAACTTTTTTATCCAACTTACTTCTCTTCTATAAAACCTCTTTATATTGTGCAATATTAATGATTCTTATATCTGCATATTCGATATGAGATTCATACTCATCAATGTTCCCTTTGACGACATAGTTACAGTCTCGGGTCGGGTCTGGATGAGGCTGGCTCAGGACCGTGGAAAATGGCACGAAAAAGAAGAGGCCTATGCCCAGTGGGAGGACAAGGGCTGTGGATGATGATGATGATGAATGGTTCCTTTAATATTCAATTATATAATCGTTCGTTCAAAAAAACTTGAATTACATAATTTGCAGGATACTTTACGATGGTACTTCACATTAGAATATTCCTAAGAATACCCTCTTCATATGAAAGACATGTAATTTGAAAGATACCCTTCTCAATGGTAGATGTTTGCCTTCATATTGAGCACAAGACGAAGGGAAATTTATTTTTATTTGATTAGCTAATCTTGGTGGCCTAGTTTTTGGAGACATTTTTGGGCTCGATATAAGATTTCAGATTTGGGATTATATAATCTGTATTAATGTAATAAAATGGAAGAGATTTTTTCTTTGTTTAAACGCGCTTATTTCTGGAACTGCCAGTCGAATTTTATTGGGATTTTTACTGGAATTTTGTTGGGGCTATGGACCATAATATTATAAGTAGATTTCGGTAAAAACATAAAAAAAAAACCATTTAAATTAAAAATAATTTCAGCCTTATAACGTCCCACTGCTGGGCACAGGCCTTTTCCCATATAGAGAAGGCACGATCACTCATTTGCGGATTGGCGATTTCAGATCCCAATTTTGGAAAGCATTCAAACTAAAAAAAATGGGTGAAGTCGCGGGATATGATCTAATATTAATGCTATCAAAGTTTGATCATAAAAGTAACAGAGCTATTTATTACGAGACCCCTTAGTTCCTAAATAGCCCTACTTTACCAAAACTTTAATTCGAAAGCAAACAAAATCTTCTACAGAAACTCATTAAAGATTCCGTCTTCCAAGCAAAGCTCTTTAAAATCCAGTGGTAGCGTAATAACTTCTAAATTAAACACATATACTAGAAAACTACTTTCGTATACAAAGTCTGTTTAACCAGTAAATGCTAAGCTACAGCCGTAAATTTTACTCTTCTCTGTCGCAGATTAAAACGACCTAAGTTGTACCATTACTGCCAAAATTATTTAGCAACTGAATAATTTTAGGGTTAAACACAAGATGCCTTATAATCTCTATGTATAACCAAGACGGATTAGTTACTCTATTTGTAACTTAAAAGCGGGAAGAACGTTTTAGAGAACTTTAATTGTTGGATTTGTCTCCGTGTCGAATAGAAGAATAACTATAACAACATAAGGAACAGAGAGTAGGTTCTTACGCGGGTGAAACAGCGGAACACAGCTAGTATTAATCTATTACTGTAAAGGTCATTGGGCATGACCTGACCTGGTTTGTGAAAACTTGTGTACATAAACCAAGCTAGAATTAAATTGTTAAGTTACACCCGACTATTAATTTCATGTACTTTTTTATTGCGGTATTAAACATTAATAGGTTAAAGAACAATGTCACAATGCTGGGCAAAGGCGTTCCCCATATCCTTCCAGATTTTTTGGATTTTTTATTGAATTGTATAAAACTCGCTATCATAAATACATTCTGGTTTATGGATTTAAATAGTGTATATTCAATATTTTTATTAACTTTTTATGTAATCTGACTACAGAAAATTTAATCTTGTTGATTTATGTTTCACATTATCTGTGGTCACCGTCAAATCTAGTCCATGGACAAGTATACGACCTCTTTCGTTCATTCCATTCCATTTTCACGCCATAAAGAATGGTTTCGTATAAAATAAATTCATAGATATATCAGACATTTTTATTTGCTTGTTTACTTTCGCTAGATTTTTCCTAAGAATTATTTATTGTGTACATTACTCAGGATTCGGTGAACGCTTTCGCCCTTAAGATGCTTTGCGTATTAAAACATAGATAAGGCCAAATAGAGGAAACCGTTTTATGTTATTTATATGCCTTTCGCGTAAAAAAATTGAAAAATATACTGTTCGGAAAATGGGTTTTTAGAATTAATTGCTTTGTGTGTTATTTTTCAAGTAACTGAAGATCAAAAAGATGTAGAAGATTGGCGAATACTGAACTTTAAATAAAATACGTCGAACATTTTTATAGAATTAATTTGTTAAGAATGAAGCTGCCAAGAATCTTCAATAATATAACCAGACAAATTTATTTCTACTTCAAATTAAAAAAGGAAAATAGGTAATTCATTTTCAGCAAAAAAAAAACTTCATGTAACTTAGTTCCTTCGGTATAACCGCCATCTTGTCCCTAACACATTAAGTCAACAGGCGCGTCCGTTAACATGTTCTATAATAAATTCTTACGTTAGAAATTCACGCGAAATCTGAAAAACCGTAAAAAATGAATTCAAAAATCGCAATCACAATATTCCAAATTCGGGGGATCCAGCTCAAAAGCCGTATTCAAAAATCGAATTCAAGCCAGAGTTCAATTTTCAATAGCATTAACGTCGTGCCTTTGCTCGGATATTGAAATTCGAACATCAATACCAAACATGCTTTTTGAATTGATGTTCGAATGTTCGGTTCTTCTTTTGAATTTAAAACAATGGCTTTTTGCAAGAACTGACTGCTTGTGTCACATACAGAATAAAAAAGATTAAAAATACTATAACTTTTAAACGAATGTAGTCTCAATTATTTATTGGTCAACTGCAGAAAATTTCACTTATCTAACTGCAACATAATTTCAACACGTTATTAAAGTTTCTATCTGTCGCTACTTTACCTCATATAAAGACACCACAAGATTTAATGGCTACTTAAAAACAAGTATTCGAATATTCCTTCAGAACTCCTATCTTAAGAACGATATACAATAAAGCAATAATACAATGACCTTATAACCTTTAGCAACAACAAAGCTATAGCAAAATAGTCGGAAACAGCAAAAGTAAGACCTAACTTTTATGCTTAGTCACAAAAAGTTCACAAAAACCTTTTCGACTTTTGTTTCGAACAACAGTGCACAGGGCCGTACTCAGCCAATGCGGAGACAAGCAGAGCGGAGTGGAGAAGATTTTTATATAATGTTAAACGAAATCAGAATTGACTAATTTATTTATCTACATACAGACTATCCAAATCGTCACACACAAGATATAAATACACACTCAAAAAAAGAAACTAATAATTATTAAAATCTAAAAATTAGGTTAAACAATTAAATAAAATGATGAAACATGTGTACATTATACAATAATGGTAAACACTAATACGTCGCGTCACTATTACCGGAAGAACGAACAACAGTAAAGGGTCGATATGTCATGGCGGCGCGTCGTTTTTGATTGTACTAATCTTGCATTGTACAATTAAACAATAATCATTATAGCATCGCTGGTCTTTATAAGTGTTGTACATAAATGTAAAGTTAAACCTCATCTAATATCTTAATATATTGTTCAGTTTAAAGTATCAGTTGTTTCCTTCTAATAAAAACCAGTAGGAATTCGTTAATCACATGCGCTTTGGAGAATGGCCTGAATAAAAAAAAACCACTTCGTTCTTCTCGTCTCTATTTTGGTGAAGTTCGGCCCATAATCGGTACGCCATCTTGGGAAAAACCGCTGGGAAAATGTAATATAAATACTAGACCAAGACTCATTACATACTTGAGAGCACTTTATTAATCCGGATGAGGAAATATAAGCGATTTTACAATAGAGAGGTTTTGTCTTTGACGGGTAGTGAGTCATTAGTATTTCTGGGAACTGTTAGCTGTTTCCAGTGTTCGTTTATGTGGAGTATAGGCATCAGTGAATATTTAGACTGTGAAGTTTATTTATTTATTTATTCACCAACATAACATCTTTACAGTTTACACCAAAGCGATGCCATGAGTACCATATTCCTTTGTTAATTATATTATTAAAGTATATGTATTATCCCATAACATGCATATGAACATCAACAATCATACAAACTTAACCATATTTAAATAATATACACATAGAAAAAAACATAGTAAACTAAATAAATGAAACTAAACCTAAAATAAGGCGTTTATTACAAAATATTAGGAGTGGACCCTTAACCCTTAATATGTCCCAACGAGACTAGATTAATTAATAATTTAATTCAAAAGATATTAACAGCTATTAGTAAAATAAAATAGAGATATACATAAAAGCTATTCAGTATATTAGAAATGTAAAAAATATCAGCTCTGCTTCAGAATTTTCGTCAGACGACGCTAACAAATGAAAATGGCGATCATAACCGACAAACATGGTGTAGTTACCCGATTGACAAGGCTCTAGTCACTTGTAATGGAAATGGCGGGAACGGCATTGTAATAATTATTATTCCTGGAATACTGCAATAACTAGTATAGTTTAGATACAAAGAGGAAATGAGCATATTTAATAAAAATTTGTGTGTATAATAATATGATGTATGGAATTCTAAAAACAAAGTTCCTCTACATTAAATAGATACAGATCTCAAAACTTTCCTTCACAGTAGCATCTAAATTGAAATCAATTTACTGAGTAAGGCACATGATTTTTTTACTTACTTGACATAACACTATAATAAACCATACTCATCCGACTACATTTATTAAACCACTTCCCAATTAACGTATTAAAAAAACTATAACAATAAAAAAATACTCAAACTACTTCCATTTGTACGTCCACCCAAATTGCTTTTTCAATATTTCACATCCCGAATTCGACATCCATTTTTACATTGTATCAATTGGGAATATTTTCCCAATCAGTACGAATTCTTCCTAATTGAAACGCGACAGCAAGTCGACAATCGTATTACATGGGATATCGTAAAACCGTGTGCACTGGCGCTTGGACTATAAATCCTGGGGCTGGTTTAGATTCTGTAGGGTTGATGAACGATCCCATACATTAAAGTACGAAGAAATGGGAAAGTAGTGTTTACTATAGAGAATGGTCGAGATTTTTCTTGTAAGTCGTTAAATCGTTGTTAAAAATATCTTGTACCATATGAAATGTTATTATAATAATAATAATATATATAATATTATCCGATTTACTGGACGCTGTTTGTCTTTTTGAAATGAACTTATCAGTGTAGTAAAATATTTTCAAGACTATTTTGATGATAACATTATACCTACATATTGATTTCTTTGTTTCTCGCATTGTGTGTTTATTAGGGTATTTATTTAAATTATTCATATCTATATGAGATTTTGAGAGAGATGTCGTGGTGGTCTAGCGGTTCAATGAACGGATTTGTATGCACGAGGTTGCAGGTTCGAACCCGGGAAAGTACCAATGTAACTTTTCAAAGTTTTATGCACTTTTTTAATTATTCTAAGATACTTCCGACAAACGGTGAAGGAAAGATCGGGAGGAAACCTGGATTCCAAAATTTGGGATCTGAAATCGCCAACCTGCAGAGAGCAAGCGTGGTGATCAATGCTCGTGCCTTCTCTATATGGGAAGAGGCCTGTGCCCAGCAGTGGGACGTTTATAGGATGGATTATTATATTATTATATGAGATTTTATTGAGACACACTGCCTTCTATACAAGTTACATTCTAAAAGCAGGTTGTAGCGGATTGATGCGCCGCTACTTGATATTTGCTAATTATGCAGCCTGATTGTTGGTTTAGTTGTAGAAGTTTAGGGAAATATAAAATAAAAAGATGCGTTTTAACCAGGAGCCATGCGGTAATATATTCTCTCAATTAAAAGGTTACATTATTCGAGGAGAGAGGGGTACGGGAACAATGTTTGTACCAATGGCGGCGTTGCGAATCATCGCGTCACGGCGACCCCGACCGCGTCGATTGGAGGACCCATCCATCGAACCGAAGGTGTCCACCACTTGTAGGGTACCGGTTAGGTGGCAATTCCGAACATGCCCGCGGCCTTGGAAGCAGTCGCTTTCAATAAGTCTAAAATTATATATAAGCTATCTTTACAGCTCATCCTGCAGGAGAGGACAGATTTTTGCGTAAGCCCGTCGCACTACGCCAGAAGCTGTTTGAAGATCAGCAACCCGTGCAATCCCGTCCTTGCCCGGGATAGCACGGAGAACTCTGCCCATCTTCCATTTCAAAGGTGGCAGGTTGGAATCCTTGATCAGGACTAGCGCGCCTTCCTTCAACTCTGCCTTGTTATCTGTCCATTTTGTCCGCACCTGCAACTCACTGATGTACTCTTTGGACCATCGAGTCCAGAAATGTTGTCGCATTTGTTCCACCTTTTGAAACCGTTTTAGCCTGTGCGTAGGAACGTCCTTGAGATCGTCACAAGCAGGAGCAGTTAGTGATCGACCAACCAGAAAGTGGGCAGGAGTAAGCGGAGAAAGGTCTTTAGGATCTGGAGAAAGAGGAGCTAGTGGTCGGGAATTAAGGACTGCTTCTATTTGTGATAGAACAGTGCCAAACTCTTCAAAGGTAAGGTGCGCATTCCCTACCACACGACGTAGATGATATTTGCAAGATTTTACTCCTGCCTCCCACAGACCACCAAAGTGAGGCGAATATGGAGGAATAAACTTAAAGTTAATTTGTTGGCTAGCTGCATATTCGATTACCTCCGAACTACATCTATTTAAAAAATCTTTAAAATCATTATTTAAGCCAACAAAGTTGCGACCATTGTCTGAAAATATTTCTACCGGTTTGCCACGTCGAGAAATAAACCTATTAAGTGATAACAAATATGCTTCGGAAGTGAGATCACTGACCAGCTCTAAATGTATCGCGCGCGTAACTAAGCAGATAAATAAACAAATATACGCTTTCGAAGTCTTAGCTCCACGACCTTTGCGGTTGAGTATGAGAACTGGCCCGCAGTAATCCACACCACAGCGATAAAATGGAAAACTAGCACTAATTCTTTCAATAGGTAGATTACCCATTTGAGGCGTGAGAATTCTACCCCTAATGCGAGTACACGTAACACAAGCATTTACTATGCGCCTAGCTAAGCTCCTGCCACCCAAAGGCCACCATATTTCGCGTAAATGACAAAGTAATGCCTGAGGTCCGGCATGGAGTAGCTGTGAATGCTCATGACGAAATAGCAACACTGTAAAATGATGCTTACTCGATACTAGGATCGGATGCATTTTATTATAACTAAATTCTTGCGAGTTACCTATGCGTCCACCCACACGAATTATTTTATATCCGTCTAAGAATAAATTTAATTTTGCTAAATTTCCTTTAATTTTAATTTGCGAACTATTAGATAATAATAAATTGTATTCATTAGGATAACTTTCAATTTGAGACCACCGTACTAAAATTATTTCAGACTCATTTAATTCGTGTACACTAAGGCAGCCCGTTCGTTTATTTTTATTGCGAGTATTGTGTATGAAGCGTAGCGCATACGCCACCGCACGTTTCATACGGTTAAATTGTGAAAATCGATCAAACGAGAAATATGTAGAACTAGATGAATCATGAGTCACAAATGCGGTAACACATGACTTCACCTCGGGTAACTCGAGAGTTTTGACTGAATCTGGACCTTTGTAATCATCTACTGAAAAGTAACGATCACGTAGAAATTCAGGACCCTCCCACCAAAAGCGAGAAGATGCAAGTTCTTCCAACCGGACGCCCCGCGATACCAGGTCAGCAGGATTGTGTTCACTTCTGACATGATGCCACGGGACCTGTAATGTAAGGTCATGAATTTCCGCGACCCTATTTTGGACGAACGTTTTTAGTTGGTTCGGCCTCATGTGAAGCCAACCTAAGACGATAGTGGAATCAGTCCAAAACACGATTTTATTGAAGCTACAACGTAATGAGTCACGTACCTTGTCGTACAGACGAGCGCCTAATAACGCACCACAAAGTTCGAGACGAGGGATACTCACAGGTTTTAATGGCGCGACCTTTGATTTAGAGCACAATAACCTAACCGTTACTGTTAGATCACAATTAACTGTGCGAACGTAAATACACGCGCCGTACGCCGTCTGAGAAGCATCGCTAAAAACATGAAGTTCGATATACCTAGGGTGCGTACCTATAACATGGCGAGGAATGCGTATAGTGTTGAGCGCTTGCAGTGAGATAACAAACCGGTTCCAAACGCGCGCCGTATTATCCGGAACCTTGTCATCCCAATGTATTTTATGCAACCATAATTGTTGTAAAAGAACCTTGACAACAATTATAACGGGACTTAACAAACCGAGGGGGTCAAAAATTTGCGAAACTTTAGATAAAATAGACCTTTTACTAATCGGTTTGTCATTGTCAATTTGAATTTGTGTGTTGAAATAAAAGCTATCACTAGAATTTTGCCAGCCAATACCTAAAGTTTTAGAACTAATATTATCATCTAAACTTAACAGTTTAAACTGACTAGATATTTGACTATCATCATCGCGCCTAAAATTAAATATCCATTTCCTAAGTGGAAAACAGCCTGACTGTAACGTTTTCTGGATTTTATCGCATAAGTCTAGTAATTGTGATTTATTGTCTGAACCCGTGATAAAATCATCCACATAAAAGTCTTCTCCTATGGCTCGCGCAACATCAGCATCAGGAGATTCAGAAGCTAACTGTTTCAGGCACCTCACACTAAGAAAAGGCGCGGAGGCGGTTCCGTACGTCACAGTATTTAATTTAAAAATACCTAAAGGCTTCGACGGATGGTCACGCCACAGAATCATCTGCAGACTACGCTCACACTCATCTACTAGGCACTGCCGGTACATCTTCTCCACGTCGGCACACGCAACGTACTTATGTTGCCGAAAGCGGAGAAGAATGGCAATGAGATCACCCTGTATAGGAGGGCCAACCAGCTGCAAATCATTCAGGGACCTGCCGGAGCAGGACGGTGCACTTGCATCAAACACCACGCGCAACTTGGTGGTGGTGCTGAGCTCGCGGAACACGCCATGATGTGGCATAAAATAACACGGGGATTCGTAGGAATCTACCTGAGTCATATGACCTAAGCTCAGGTATTCCTGCATAAAATTTACATATAATGCCTTATAATCAGGCAAACGCTGTAAACGTTTTTCTAATGCGTAAAATCTTCGTTCAGCTTGCGTAAATGATTCGCCTAAAACATCAGGTGACTCTTTAAATGGAATGCGTACGGTAAACCTTCCCTCACAATCACGCGTAGTAGTGTGAATGAAATGGTCCTCACACATACGTTCTTCCTGAGTCCGCGTATCCCTGAGTTTAGGCAGCTCCTCGAGCTCCCAAAATGAACGTAATTGCGAATCTAGCGAATTACTTAAGTTACAGTGAATACGACCTGCATTTCGCGTATTATAAACAGTGCCAGAAATAATCCACCCTAACTTAGTGTTTTGCATATAAGGGCCAGACGGAAGTCTCAGTTTGCCTTCCTCCAGCAAGTCCCAGAAAGTATCTGCGCCTATAAGTATGTCAATACTTTTAGACTCGAAAAATAACGGATCCGCCAGTCTTATGTTGTCTGGTATACAGAACTGCGCGTTTATTTCACATAAGGCTGGCATCGTAGATGTTATTTGCGACAATACAAAACAAGTGATGCGTGTTTTAAAAGCATTGTCGACTCGCGATTTGATTTCAATGTTACACGTTTCTGAACATTGTAACAATGAATCACCTACACCTCTAACTTCATAATTAGTTACTGACGTAGTAACATTAATTAAGTTGCAAAATGACTTCGTTACAAAACATCGCTGACTTCCACTGTCAAGAAGCGCGTATGTTTGATGATAAACACCGTGAATGTCGGCCACTTCAACTAATGCGGTTGACAACAACACAGAGTGCATATCTATAGATTTATTATGCATGTGTGCCTTGTTTACGTGAATAGAAACCAGTTCCGCGGCGATCGAGGAAGCGGTGTGGGGGATGGCCGGCGCTGCGCTCGCGCCATTCACGTTGGTACTATCAGTTACTGTACGAGGATGGAATGCGACTAGACCATTGCTGCTATCAATATGAATTAGTGAATTATGTTTGCGGTTGCATTTCCTACACGGTCCAAACAAACATTTCTCAAGCGAATGTCCCGATCGTAAACAATTCTCACAAAGTTTGTGATCGCGAATTAACTTTAATTTAGCGTCTAAGTCACTATCGATAAATTGTTGACACGAATAAAGTGGATGAGCACCGTTGCATTTTAAGCAGGACCTTTTGAAGCGAGGCGTACGGCTGTCATTAGACTTAACTTGTGTGGAAACATTGCAGTGTGACGTGTTATGTGAATGTGATTTATGTTTTTTATTATCTGTTTGTGTATGTTCTTGGTGTGAACGCTGCAATGTTTCTAACATGTCTGCCCTGTCTTTTAGGAAACCAATCAATTCATCCAACTTTATTATGCGTTTAGATTTTTTATCGCTCGGAAACAGTGTGCATTTATGTGTCTCCCACTCGCGCTCAGTGGTTTTATCTAGTTTAGAAACGATTATATAATTAATTAGTGTATCCCACTGATCGGTGGGCTCACCCAAGATTTTTAGTGCACGTAAATTCTTAAGGATTGTGTCTATTAACTTACGAAGGGAAACGGGCGATTCTTTAGTCAACGAACTAATACTAAATAATGCCTTCACATGGTTATGTACTAAAAGACTGTTGTTATTGAACCGATTTAACAGTAGTTCCCACGCCACAATATAATTATCCGAAGAAAATTCCACTGAGTTAACAACTAATTCGGCATTACCTTTTAGAGAAGATTTTAAGTAATGAAACTTTTGGATATTGCTTATTCGTTTTGAATTATGAACTAAAGATAAAAATGTGTCGCGGAACTCGAGCCAGTGCTCATACGAACCATCAAAGCTAGGCAATGTAATTATAGGAAGTTTTACGGACTGCGATTCTTCACTACAGCAATGTTTAGCGTCAGAAACCTCAATCGCATCGGTCAGAAGAGATTCCGCGTGGGCTAATATGCTATAGTAAGAATTTTCGAATGATTCTCTATTATCTAGCTGGTCAGCCATCTCACTATCCGAAACACATATTTCAATTTTGGATTGAACATCATTAAACTCGTTATATAAACTAGTGGCTCCTTTTATGCGTAATTTTAAATCTATGCGAATACGAGATGACGACACAGGTTCGTCGTTATTTTCAAGAGACAACAAATAATTGGCAAATTTAGTGAGTCTGCCTTTTATAATGCCACGTTTACGCACTAATTCTCGAACCAAATTATGATCTTCGCACATGATATTAGGAGACTTATCGCGAGATTTTGCCCCGTCGGTAGCCATTTTGGTGGTCGGTGAAAACAGGAGTACTCACGGTTGGAATGCCTGCAGGATGACCACGTCAGCACCGATGGCAACGTTCACCAGTCGTGCGAAGTGAACTTGATCAACACCCCGAAAGCACTGAAATCAGTTTGGACACTGGTATCACAAAGGGAACTTGGAGATGATGGAGAAAAGAAAGGATGGTTGGTCCCACCAGATTGCGTATGATGTCCGATGAACTGCCAATCCAACTTCGATTCTTCTATGCGCTTAGTCTCCAGTAGTCTTGAGTCCAGTTGTCTCGAACCAACAACGGCAGCCGCATACGAATTCCACAGATGCTGCTTCTCGGATCCGGCTCGAAGGACCATATGTAGCGGATTGATGCGCCGCTACTTGATATTTGCTAATTATGCAGCCTGATTGTTGGTTTAGTTGTAGAAGTTTAGGGAAATATAAAATAAAAAGATGCGTTTTAACCAGGAGCCATGCGGTAATATATTCTCTCAATTAAAAGGTTACATTATTCGAGGAGAGAGGGGTACGGGAACAATGTTTGTACCAATGGCGGCGTTGCGAATCATCGCGTCACGGCGACCCCGACCGCGTCGATTGGAGGACCCATCCATCGAACCGAAGGTGTCCACCACTTGTAGGGTACCGGTTAGGTGGCAATTCCGAACAAGGTTCCCCAATCGAATCTTTCAAATATATTAAGTGACAAGTCTTGCTTATCTTAAAAATAATATACAATACATTTGGGCAATTGCTATCATCATAAACGTTTGTAAAATAGAAAAGACACTAGTATTAGATCCTGCTTTTTAAATGATAAAGCTATGACTTTTTGACCTCAAACCAACAAACACACAATCAGATACAAAATGTGAGGTTATTTTATGAGTTTCGGCTTTTTGGTACATTTCTGTATTCTAGTCATGTTCCTTTCAATTGAGAGTATTCATGAGCTACAGTGCGGGTGCGCGACAAAACGAATGTAGTTTGTACCCCACAAATAGGTAATAATGGTACCTATTTGGTACCGAAGCGCGACGGTTGGGTTCAGAAATGATTATTTTTCAATGTTTGTGTTGTGTTGTATATGTAGAAGTCACGAAATAAGAAATCTAAAGGCAGTGTTCAGATGGATTGTCTGTTTTGTTTTGTTATCACGCTTTAGTTAGCTACACCTGTAAAAAAACTATGTACCAAAAAAAACGGCAGCTTTTGACTAATTTCCGGTTTTCTGATTTAACCGAAAATTTTCATTCATGTGTAGTGTTCCAAGTTCATTGCTTAAAAAAAAGAAATTGTTATCTAAAATTAAAAACATTTACAAATATGGAAGTGTGCCCGATTTTTATTAGTCTAGGTCTAGGTTCTCGCGCGATAGTGTTTATTTCACTAAAATATTTATCACAAAAGAGCTTATTGTGATTTTTAATTATTTATTAAATACAATATTTACTTAAATTACCGGCTCTATATGAAATCCCTTGTTGGTACTGTTAATAGGATTACTCAAAACACTTCCTTCTTGAATCCCTAAGGCGAAAAAATAGTCTGGAAAAAAGATAGATATAATTTCTTTTAACTTAAAACAAAGGCTTAGGAAATGTACTGGTATTGCTTCTCCAGATTAATTAATTTATTCGTTATATTATTCAAATGACTACATTATTTCGTACTAGAGGCGCTCGTGGCTAAGTTTAAACCGTACGGTTTGACCGATAATACAGGTTAAGCTGCGCTCGCCGCGGTTGGTCCGTGGATGGGTGACCATTTATAACATACCGAGACCCCTCCGTGTTTCGGAAAGCACGTTAAACAGTAGGTCCCGGCTGTCATACATAGATCTTTGGCAGTCGTTAAGTCAATTCTGACAACCAGTCTTACTATGGGATACTGTGTTTCCCAGTAAAATGGGTTGTGGAGGTCAGATAGGCATTCGCTCCATGTAAAATACGGTATTCGGCTGAATCCGGTAAGACTGGTAGCCGACCCCAACATAGTTGGGAAAAGGCTCGGGAGATGATGGAGATGATGACATTATTTCGTACTAGCTACCAGTAAAATGACGTTAAATAGCCTATACCTTGTTCGAAAAAGTGATGTATTTTAAAACGTATAGCTACGTAACAAAAATCATCAGTTGATTGTAGGTATTCTAATCAGGTATACGATGAAATTATTTCACAGTATACCTAAAAGTTGACTATACTGCTTTCGCATGTGTAGTGTTTTATTTTAAAGAAATTTACATATTTCTTTATATAGATAGATCTTGTACAATAAGAACGAAAAAACAAAGAACAATAAATTAGTCTATATTTGGAGAAGTCGTTCGGAACAAGGGAAATTTTTAAATATACAGAATGTTACCGAAAGGGTATATCTATCCGAAAGAGGCGAAGAACACATCTTTTAAAGAGTCATTTGACAAAATTTCAGCTCAAAATGACTTAATAATTGATATCAAATTTTTACTATCATTTCTTTGCCACCGATAATCACACCCTGTATAACAAACAAAATGTATAACACATTGCCGTATCCACAACATATTGTTACCATGTCCGGTTCAATCTCAAGGGTAGTTCGCTTGGTCGGCTGAGATGGTGATAGATAAATAGATTTCAAACAAAAAACATAACATACCATCACGCCTGTATCCCCGAAGGATTAGGCAGAGGTGTACCAATGTACACCCACAGTTCGCCGGTATGTTTAGGTCGCATGTAATAGGGGGCGAGCCTATTGCCACTAACCCGGCACAAATCCAAACTCCGACCGAGTGCTACCTACTGAGAATTTCATTGAAAAACTCAATAACACCTTGGTCGACTTGGGAATCGAACCCAAGACCTTTAGCGTAGCAGTCGCGCTTAGCACCACTAGGCCAACGAGGCAGTCAGAAAAAAGTTGGTTTCTACATTGAACCTCTCTGAGGTTCAATGTAGAAACCAACTTTTAGCTAGCGACACCCTGAAAATCGGTGCGTACGCAACTCGACCACGGAAATCGTCGTATAAAATGTAGGTAATATATGCCGTATCCACAACATAGTGTTACAATGTCCGGTTCTATCTCAAGGGTAGTTCGTTTGGTCTCTTGGTATTAATCAACTCGCCCTCGTTCTTGAGGACATGACTCGTGTGCTTGTGTGACCACGCTTTGTAGAATAAACAGGACATGCTTTTTGTAAAAAAAAAAGTTTTTTCTTAAACATTTTACAATTAAAAATATAAATGTAACGAGAAGCGTGTTGTATTTGACAATAAGTAATGAAGTATTGTATGTGCGAATACTTATTTTTATATTCTATTCGCAGCGCGAATTTAAATTGGTTTTGTGAGATTTTTTCTATAGGTTTAATTTTCATGTCTTCCTTTGTATTTTCATATAATGTGTCCACTCTCTACACGGTCGGTCAGCGCTGGTGGGTCAGCGCCTTTGAAATTTTATGGATTTAATCGCAGTTAGAATTATAAAATTGTATATAAGCGTTACACAATAAAGAGCGTCACTCAGTCTGCATTCGTCAAGCGTTTCAATTACAATACCTAATTGCCACGCCACAATAATATTATTATCTAATATAAAAGCAGTCAAAACAAGACAAAATTGTTATAAACAGCCCGCTATGTAAATTTATTTACACCACAGTTCGCAAGTCTTACAAAATGTCTTAACTATATTCTTTACAATGTTTTCACGTAATAATCATCCCATAAAGTTATTCCACAGTGTATAAACTTTAGCATCGGTTCAAGCAATAGCCATAAAGTCGGGACACATTTACTGCACTCCAGAACTTCTGAAAAGTCATCCATTTTGTGTGAACGGTTGTAAATTGGGAGTTCAGTTGCAATAAATAGGTTGAGCCAAGTATCGAACGTCAAAAGTTGGTGGTCTATAAAGTTACAAGTATTTTATTGGTAACTGCCTCGTTGGCCCAGTGGCTCTAAGCGCGACTGCTACGCTAGAGGTCTTGGGTTCGATTCCCAATTCGACCAAGGTGTTATTGGGTTTTTCTATGAAATTCTCAGTAGCAGGTCGGAGTTTGGATTTGTGCCCGGTTAGTGGCAATAGGCTCGCCCCCTATTACATGGGACCTAAACATACCGGGAGATCTGTGGGTGTACATTGGTACACCTCTGCCTAACCCTTCGGGGATACAGGCGTGACGGTATGTTATGTTATGTTTATTGGTATAGTCTGTTTGCTGTTAGTAAAAAAAGCAAATAGTTTAAAAACACGAAAAACGTTCATTTATATAGAAATCTTAAGGCGCAAACTCCATTCACACCCTATTCCACCTAGCACTCCATTTACGTATACCAGAGGGAATGCAAGTAAAAAATAATTTTAAATAGACTCTACGTGTAAAACACAGAACACTGGATAAATTTATATCAAATATATGATATTATGTCTTATCATTTGTATTTTAAATTAATTTTCTTTAAATATTAAGAGAAGATCAGCTGTAAAATTAATACCAAATAAACGCGTTTGTTTTGTAAATCAGTCTCAAAAGCTCAACAACTTCATCTTACTTTAAACTTAATAGCATAATAAAATAGTAATCGCAATGCAGTTAACTGTATTCGAGATAATTCCCGAAACATGGCGATAATTAAACCATTTTAGCACCTTCCATTATAAAGATATGGTTATCTTGTATGCAGCGACTAAGCCATTACTAGGATAATAACATTTTATTGCTATCGGTTATGCTGTTTGCTTATGAGTATTTAAGTATTTCGGTCTCTTACTCCTGCACCTAGAGTCGTTAATTGTTACTTAATGCATTCCTTCCTTATCATCCAATTAAGGATGTCACTTACTACACCTGTGTTTAGGTATATAAATTCTAAACGCAAATTTTTCTCTTTATTTTTTTTTGTGTCTCACTTTTTAGTACAATTTTTTTTTTCTTTCTTCATATTATTTCTCATGACAGTTTCCATTATTTCTAGTAATATTTATTTTTAGTTTTTAGCGATTATCGTCCCTCTGCAGAACAAAGACCTCCCTTAGTATAAGTTCTATTAAAAAAATCAAGTTAAAAATATATACTAACTAATATCACACTTTTTCGCAGTCTCTCAATTCCCAAAACCATGTCCACCCTACACAGTAACTGACAAACCAATGGCTTCTTTTATGACGTCTATCGGGACGTACTGAAATTCTGTCGATAACCTATATCCCGGTATAATGAAACATTGTGTCGCAATGTGTGGTCACTATGCGGGTAAGAAAGTCTGGACTAAGAATGTATGTTGATGTGTTGGAGTAAAGATGTGAGCAAAGATTATGTTTTGTGTATAACGTAGTGGGATTAAACAACAGGGGATTGTGGTAAAAAAGTATTTTTACTTTTCCAACAGAATTTTAGCAACGTTTTTTAAAGTGCTATTGCACTGTTACTAGTTTTAATAAGAATATAATTAATTATTGTATCGCGACCAGTCCTACACAACATTTGAAATTAGTATCTATGTATAGAGAAAATCTTGAACTTAGAAATAACATATTGTGTGGATCTCACAAATGTTTGTATGCAAGTCAAACCCCACATCATATTGAATTAATTAATATGCAGTATTCCATTCGGAATACAGCATATTAATGATTGAATGAATGATGAATATGAATTAGAATTTTCATTCTAAACAATTCGTGCATGTATATGAAAATCTTGATAATATCAAGATTTAATGCATATTATGCATTAAAGCCAATTTTAAGAAAAATCAAAATTCAATTCGCCAGCACTCCAAATCAAAAGCACTCATACACAATCCATTTTAAATCCAGACCAATACCTGTACCATGTACTCTTAAGGCAGTACTGTTACGGTGGTGGAAGCGAGACGGCGCACTACACCGCGCATAGCGCTGTCTCGCTTGCTCAACGGCAACAGTCCTGCTTCAAGAGTACATGGTACAGGTATGGTAAATTATTAAGAAACAAACATTTTAATACCTACTTGTTCTCTTATACTGTCTAGTTTCAGGTTATTGCTCCTTTATGACTTGCTTTAACTACCTGAAATAAAACAGAATTCACATTAATGTCGCAGATTCAGTGTTATATGGATTTAGTATTAAACATTTATTATTGGAATAGTTGCTTTGTTAGTTTTGTGGTATTCGGAGGTCAATGTACTAACGATAAGCTTTTGATATATATACTTTTTTGTGACGAAAGTTATGTTCTAGAGACTGATGCGCGAATTCGTTGACCTTGTGGTATACCGTTATAATGTAGGTAGGTATATTTATATTGAAACTTTAATAAAGCATACATTATACTTCACTCTATACATTTAACTTGTCTATATTCTGAGAACAAGTAGATTCATCATCATTCTAATTGTGCAAAAAATAATATAAAATGGACTATGGAGGTAGTACACCCACGTAAAATACGGTATTTAACTAAGACTGGAAGTCAACTTCAACAGCTTGAGAAAAGGCTAGGCAGAGAAACTACAAAATTATTTGTTTCTCCTTATACATTTATACACGCTTAGGCAAACGTAGTGTAGGACGCCCCCCGGATAGATGGACCGATGACCTGAAGAAGGCAGCTGGCAGTGACTGGATGCAAAGGACGGGAGATCGTGCGCTGTGGCGTTCCTTGGGGGAGGCCTATGTCCAGCAGTGGACTGCAACAGGCTGATATGATGATACATTTGTCGAAATACTACAAAAGCCTAAATTTATCAGGAATATATAACCAATTAGTCGACATCACAAAAAGCTTAGCCCGTCGTACCATAAAACTATACATTAGTGAAACAATTAGAAGTTAGTATCCATAAAAATAAATAAATAACGACCGCATATAAAAAGAAAGAGCTTATTGAAAGAAATAAAAATCATTGATCTGAACAAAACTGCGTGCAAACCTACTAATATCGTATTATAGCTGTAAAAAAAATGGCGTTGTTTGAAAGTTTCTGAACTAAAAGTAAGGTAGAAAATAGGCTTGTTTTTTTGGAAACTTTCCGGTCATTTGCTATTGTATGTATGTGTGCTTGGGTCAGATCTTGCAAGCTTATTTAGAACAACATCTTAACGTATAATTGTGATGAAATTTTTCATATTTGTTTAATCAACATTGTGGAATGTTCGGTGATAATTCTAAATTGTGGAGTAGAACTGTTCAAAACAGTTTTGTGGACCAATGTATTAACATAAGTCTAATATTTTTCTGTACTTAATAATTATACTTAAAAAAAAAAAAAAAAGAAGGTGGCCATAGGAACTTTGAAACGAAACTATAAAGACAACTACGAGGGCAAAATCGCGATCAAAACAACTGAAAACCAGCTCTGGGTGTTCTATACTTAGCATATGCTGAGTTGGTGACCTTTTTGGTATCGCATGTCGGACTACAGAGTGCTATAGAGTAATTTGTTTTTTCGTTGTCGTTTATTATTGTGTCTTTTCTTAGTGCTGACTTGTGTGCTGCACCAAATGAATGTATTTCTTGCTTTCTTTCTTTACTTATAAAAATAAACCGATTGCCAAAACATTAATGTAACGGGCAGTGTTCCGGTACAGTTGAATCTAATAAAAACCATACATACATACACGAATGTAATATAAAATTAATTTCACTTCGATTCTCTTTTATTTGCGAGTTCGAATCTTGTAGCGGAACAAACTCTACAATTTCTGCTCAAATTATTAGATATTGCTTTCTGAAACGAAATTTTGAACTGTATTGTGTTTTTATTCCTTGCTTCGAGATTATTGAAGGCATTCTACTGTTTAAAAGGACGCTTAAGGATATGATACAGGGTGTTAAAATATCTACTGCCCCTAGAAGATCAACTTTAAATAAAACCAAAGCTCATTCCTAAAATAAAAATCATATAGTAAGTTTATGTAATTGATAAATATTGAATCTGAATATTATTATATAGGATGGAAGTTAAGAGTGGCTGTGTGTGGGCTGTGTACTGCTACGTTACTGCGGCAAATTAAAAAAGAAGGTTTTTTTTTATTTTCTGTAACATAATATTATCCTGTTGATTTCTATTTAAATTAGTGTCAGCATTAGTTAAAGCTTGTGGTAAATAACTGGGTTAAACATAACCCAGTCTTTCCACAAGTTCTCTTATTCTTTCGTTATTTCGATTTTATTTCAAATCACCATCTACATGTATTTTTCATGATTTGACAAGGGTTAAACCCCACTTACATTTCTGTAGTTACTAAATCAAAACACTATAACATTTTAGGCACACATATAGCTGGGATATTACGTCATGCCTCCAGCACATATGATTAAGCTATATTATGTATAGCTATCTGGCTAGGTTGTTGGCTAAGCATAATTTATGTCAGTCTGTGCTGGCGAGAAACGATTTGCATTTAAGATTTGCATGAAATACTGCTAACGGAGTCTGGATTATGATGCTTTGTTGATTGCTGCAGTATGTAGGTATAGTAATGTGCATATAATAACCATGTATTGTTTTTGAACCAGTGATTGTTTGACAACTTATAAATATTTTTTAAAGTGGCCAAGTTGGAAATGTCTCGCAAGGATTTGCCACCATCCGAAGATTTTTTTCAAAGGCTTTTTTCTAAATCTTATACATACAACTATGTTTGAAAAATGGCTAATTGCTTATGTTATATAACAGGCTAGTTCTATAATAATAATCGTTTATTTCAGGTATACACCCATATTACACATTACAAGAAATAATTATAAAAAACAACAAAATCTTAAAACTATTTAGGAACTTAAAATCAGTCTACAATAAGCTATCTTTAGAAAGTTAACAATGAAATATATATTATTAATAAATAAATCCAGATCGATACGCAATTATGCAGTCCTCCAGTTTCTCAATCAGAATATTACAATGGGTACCTACTTTTACATACATGTGGTATGAAATTTTGTTAGCCATACTCTGTAACAAATGGTCTCATCTCTTTAAGACATAATGTCACTTCATTTCTGCTTGATGTGAAAAGATGTCTACATATACTCCGCAGTGGGACCAATGATAAGTAAGGCCCTAATTTATAACTGTTCTACTCGTACTCTGAAACATACCTATTCCACACAGTACAAAACAGCTAATTGCTTGAAATATAATTTCGGACGAGTAAACTAAAGTTTGGCCCAGTTACGAGTTAACAAGTAGAGCGATCCATCTCAACCTGTAATTATACTTATGTAAACAGTTAAATAAGAGAGCTCTAAAACTAATTATTGCAATGGGCGGAAAATTTATTTTAACTTTGTTTTATATTGTTGCTTTTAAGTGGTTTTTGTTAACTAGTTTTTTTATGGTATAGCTCACAAACGGCCGTGTCACCGAACCTGCTGTAGACTCGGCGAAGTACACAAGTCTTAGGCATGAGTTGTCGGAATTAAAATGAGATTTAAGTATCCGTGCCGGTACCATAAGTTTTTAAAGCAGGACGCGTGCTGTTGTGGAAACGAGACGGCAATCCACTGCGCATTGCGGCGTCTCGCTTCTACAACGACAATTCCTGTTATACTGAAGAAGTCTGATGAAGTCTTTAGAGGCACACATTATCTTATATATAAAATTCTCGTGTTACAATGTTAGTTACCATACTCCTCCGAGACGGCTTGACCGATTTTTATGAAATTTTATATGCATATCAGTAGGTCTGAGAATCGGCTACTATCTATTTTTCATACCCCTAACTGGTAGTAGGTAGGTAGTAGGTAGGAGGCAGTTGTGCTAGGTAGAAAAAATTGCATTGCAACGCATGCCGGGTACTGCTAGTTTTATATAAACGATCAATCATAAATTTTGAAACAGGAAATTAAAAAATAAAGGACATAGATTGATTTGAATTCTTTATAAAGCATTGCATTGCGACTTGTGACTATCCAATGTTTTATAAACTTTCGTATTAACAAACATTATTCTCCAAAACAGGTACCAATATAACGAAATCATATTATACCACTCACATGCAAATAATAACCTTATCACACATAGTAAAGAGCTCATATTCCCTTCACAGATAATTGTAATCCAAAATCCAATCTTATTCCTTCTATTACAACTTGGTACAGACAGAATCATTATAAATACGAGAGAAATTCATTCTTCGTAATACAAAGCAGCATTTCTTAGAAGCCACTGTTATTATAATCAAATAATGCCGGCAATAGAAAGGAATTTAGGTTACAATAACGGAATTTTGAATATTTGGGAAGATAGTTTTTGGAGTAAAAACTACTTGATAGTATTTCTTGTTAGTATAATTTGTGCGTAAAGGGTTCTTAAGCCCTTTGTATGAGAGGCAACTCAAGTTTCCGATACCCGACGACTTTAGTCTCCAACGACGCGTGCCTATGGACGAACCTCCATGAGATTGTATGGCAGTTTGGCTTGGAGACTAAAATCTTCGGGTATCAGAAACTTACGTTGACTAAAAGTGATGAAAGTTAAGAAGATCACAATATAATGGCCTCATTATATTAATAAATAATATTCCGGGTCAACTCACACACGGTTATCTGATCTTAAGCTATGCAGAGCTTGTGTTATGGTAACCAGACCACTGATAAACATACTTATATATTTCTAAATACATACATATTACAGATAAATTACACCCAGACATAAAACAAATGATCGTGCTCATCACATAAAGATTTGTCCTGGGTGGGAATCAAACCCACCACCTCTGGTATTGCAGTCAGGGTCACTAACCACTAGACCAACAGGCCAGTCATATTACATCAAATCACATGATTGTATTAATGGACAAAACCGTCTAAAAATAAATAATACACACACAATACTTATTTCATGATTGGGTGTTAAATTTTCATTAAACCACACATTTAAATAAACAAATGAATAAAGAATCGCATGCTTGTAATTTATCATAATTATCTCTCGCAATAATTATATTGAAATGAGAGAAACTGTGAATTATTTCGAAGTAATTTTGTCGCTTTATTGTTTGTGTCAGATGGACTTTATACATATAAATTTAAGTACTCAAAAAAAAAACAGAATGATTGATTGATTTCGACGTATAAACTATTATAAATATACTAGCTGTACCCAGCATGCGTTGCAATGCAATTTTTTCTACCTAGCACCTGCCCACTACCTACCAACTACCACTTAGGGGTATGAAAAATAGATAGTAGCCGATTCTCAGACCTACTGAATATGCATTTAAAATTTTATAAAAATCGGTCAAGCCGTTTCGGAGGAGTATGGTAACTAACATTGTGACACGAGAATTTTATATATAAGATTTTGGCTATTTCTTTACCTATGTATAACCCTTTGGAATACGCCGTAGAATTTATTAAAAATGAATCGGTTTGATAATAATGTTGTATTCCTAAATGCATAATACATCTGAGTAAACAACGCTTTAAATATAAATCAAAAAGTAAATAACTTAAATAATTCAAAACACAACAGAATTTTTAATTTAAACCACCTAAGCTTTGTAAACTCCTGAATAACTCGTACAAACGAACGGAAAACGCCAAATATTTTTAACTGGAATCCTTGAGACGGTTCTGATAGACAAACACATCAAAGGCATTCATTAATCAATCATGAATAGTTGCTAAACAATCTCATCTTAAACGGAATATTCACTTTGCGGCGATTACGCAAACTGTCGGTTATGAAATAAAGATGGTTGCTTACTAGGTATTTTTTTTTATATTATGAGACACAGATTATAAAAAATACAAAATAATCCCTATTAAATAGATATCTAGATTGAAGGGTTAATTTGATGTAACGATACTGCATCATTTTTCATTCTTATAAAAAAGATTTTTGTTTAATGTTAGGACAAATTAATATTGCGAGTAAATTAAAATCGGACAAGATTTTAATTTACTCGCGATATCAAAATCTTTTGACGAACACACACACAAAAAATCTCTCCATTATTGTTGGTTGGTTGGTTGTAATCTGAAAAACATGAAAAGTATTTTATTTATACAAATATTATAATGCAAAGTAAGTCTGTTTATTGATGTTTTGTTTTCATTTGATAAGTTGATAGCTTGAATTCTAAGACAAAGATTACTTTTAAACTTGACAACCGACATTTACGCGTGCGTAATTATACTAGCCCGGAACTGTCGCAATTTGAGGATTAGAAATTGATGAAAATAAATTAAAATAATTGTCAAAATAGTCAGCGAGGCAGACCCAGGCGGTAAATCGCGGCTCTTGAAAGAGACAAATGGAGGGAGAGTGGGGAGCCTTTGTCCAGCAGTGGGATATTTCAGGCTCCTAAAAATAATAATAAAATAATTGTTACATACTGCGGGTTAGTGCTCAGTGTGTGGCCATCTTAAATATAGCTACTCTATAATAGTTGAGCTGTTGAGTTAATCTGTCGTTAGTTGAACGATATTGTTGTGGTTTATGTAAGAATAGAGCTTCACAGTATTAACACGTCCATTATAATGTGTTAGGATCTATTGCAGTTCTGTTTTAGATTTAGTTGTGTAAGACTTGGGAGTTTGACTGTAAGGCTAGTCGATTAGAATAGGGGTCAACGTACCAAAAACTATAAATACAATTCTGATAAATTTTGTGCTCATGCATATTACACCAGTTTTAATGTGGTCTTTATGTAAAATTTAGTTTTTATATGGTAGATTCTTATTGATTCGTTAGTGTTACCTAGCAACAAATAAAAATACTTAGAATCTAAGAAAATTGAGAATTTAATCCATAAATAATAGTAGTATATTAAAAAAAAATATACCCATCAAAAAAATTATAATTAAAAAAATTTAAAAACACGCCTGCCACATCAAAAAAAAATTAAAACAAGTCAAATATTTGCAGTCGGGGTCGGTTACTTGGAACAATTCATTACAGGTCCCCCGACTGCAAATATTTGACTTGTTTTTAATTTTTTTTGACATGGCAGGCGTGTTTTTTAATTTTTTTAATTATAATTTTTTTATTTGAGACCTTTTAGTGAACAACAAAAAAAACATGACGCAACACAAAAAAAAATATTTTTCGGAACCCTTTGCAGGCGATTTCGACTCACACTTGACCATTTTTTATTGTCCACATAGCCTATGTCACTCGGGATAACTCAAAGCTTCTAATGATACCACAAACATTGAAATCGGTCAAGCCTTTTAGAAGTTATGGTGGAATAAAGAAACTCACAAACATACATACATACATACATACATACATACATGAACCCTGAAAACATAACACTCCTTTTTGGGCAGTCGTGTAAAAATAATATCGTTCGGAACCCTTTGCAGGCGATTTCGACTCACACTTGACCATTTTTTAATGTCCACATAGCCTATGTCACTCGGGATAACTCAAAGCTTCTAATGATACCACAAACATTGAAATCGGTCAAGCCTTTTAGAAGTTATGGTGGAATAAAGAAACTCACAAACATACATACATACATACATACATACATACATGAACCCTGAAAACATAACACTCCTTTTTGGGCAGTCGTGTAAAAAGGGTCATACCATCCATAATATACCTTCTAACTTATAACTTCCTCATTTTAAAATCGGTTAAAGGGTACAGTTACCACGGCAAAAACCTTTACTTCTTTCACTGTAAAGATAGTATAAAACCACCTGATGAGCTAAAGCCCTCGTTATTACCTACTACAGTACGTTAGAACGGTAACAGGAGACAAAGAAAACACGACAAATTGAACGCTAATATTGACTTTAGCAACTTAAAGAGAGAGCGTGATTTTGTTTGTAAATTACAAGCTGAGGCGTTAAAGATACATGACATATAAAGGTAAATATGACCAGATGACTGGCCTGTTGGTCTAGTGGTTAGTGACCCTGATTGTTATCCCGGAGGTCGTGGGTTCGATTCCCACCCAGGACAAATGGTTGTGTGATGAGCACGATCATTTGTTCTGTGTCTGGGTGTAATTTATATGTAATATGTAATCTATAATATGTATATATAAGGTGCTATAAAAACATCTGCCACGGCTTTAATGGGAGGTAGTATTGTGTTTATAGATTACAATAGTATAGATAAATTATTGATTATTTATCATATTTTTTTTCATACAAAAAAATAACGTATAAATTTGAATTGATTTATTAGTATAAAACCATCCCTTGTCCTAAGCTGTTGCCGCTCCGCACCGAATTCACGTAATTTGTGAACCACGTTACGCAGAATAGAGTCAATGTTAATTTAACAATTTTGTTTTCTAAAATTTAATTAACTGTTACGAAAGTTCTTCACTATTGTAATCTATAAACACAATTCTACCTCCCATTAAAGCCGTGGCAGATATTTTTATAGCACCTTATATTTATAAATATATAAGTATGTTTATCAGTTGTCTGGTTACCATAACACAAGCTCTGCTTAGCTTGGGATCAGATAACCGTGTGTCAGATGTCCCGGAATATTATATTATATTATAATATGTCGACGAGCAATGTTCCACTGCTGGGCTAACATATTCATCCGATAATACATAAAGACGAAATGAATCCATACACGTAATTATATCATTGTCATTTTAAATTAAATAGAAAGTCATGATGAATTTTCTTTTCTTATCGTACCGTATCTTAACTAAAACGTAAACCATTATTTCCAGTTACCCGCTCACGTTTAAACCTTGTACCATACAAAGGGTCTTGTTGGGCACTAGATAAGTACACTCAAGTCAAATGAAGGGTGAGAAAGGCATTTAATTGTACTTCGCCTTTAGGTAAGGTTGGGTAACTAGGTACAGTCAACAAAAAAAGGCCTTGAACATTATTATTTACAAGACACCTAAACATACACAATCGGATGCTAGCAGTTGAATAAGTTTTGATAACTTTGTTTTTCGGTATGAAAATATAATGGCTTCAGCCCACGTCGAGGGCAAGACGTGGGGATATGTCGGACTTGCACCGACCGATAACACCCCGGTCCCGTTCTCGCCTTTGCTGGAGCCGCGGGATGCCTAGCGAAGCATGCTCAGCGCAGCTCCGGTGGAGGTTTTGATTACCTATGTAGCATGGGATACTGTTTTGTGGAGGTCAGATAGGCAGTTGCTCCATGTATAATAATATATGGTATTCAGCTGAATCCAATAAGACTGGTTGCCGAACCCAACATAGCATGAGAAAAGGCTAGGCAGAAGAACACATTTTCAGTAGAGTTCTACTCTACTAGTATTTTAAATGTTACCAAGCATTTCTAGCAGTTTGTAAATGATTTTTTTTATCGAATTTTGTTGCTGACGGTATGTGCCTTATTTAACGTGTACTTCACGGTAATGAAGTTACTCTGAATGCCTTTATTAGGTTATTTCGTTGCCTGTACATATTGCATTATTGTGGGGCTCAGATTGACCGATAATATAGGTTGAGCTGCGCTCGGTAAGTGGATGGGTTCATTACACTTACTGAAAATCCTCTGTGCTTTAAAAAAATTGATGAATAAGCTGGCTGAATTGTTAGGTCCTTATAATTCTGACTTCCAGTTATATCAAGGAACACTGTTTTACCCAGAAAGTGGATTGTGAAAATGCTCATATAGGCAACAGCTCCACGTATAATACGGTAGGTGTAGCTGTATTTTGGTGAAATTGGAAGTCGCCTCCAATATAGTTTGGGAAAAGCCTTACCTGTATTGTTTCCTCTGGGTATAAATATTAACTAAATATATCAAAATCTTATCATTTTTCCTTCACATAAAATTGAGAATTTCAGAAAATCTTATTGTTAAGTTTACTATTAATTAAACAATTTAATAGTCTTTGTTTAGCCAGACAATATCGCCTGAAGCAAAACGGTATTGTAAACCTTTTTCTATCTAGTAATTTTCGCTTTCTTTTGTTGGTTATTTAATATTTTTCTTATCGTATATTTTACGCAACCTTGAGATTTCTTAATGTTGTAATGATTTACAAAATACAGAAATTTTATCATGACGTTGTTTTTGGGCTTGTGAAAACACAATGAAATTTTAATGATTTTAGGTTTTATTACTATCAGAATATTTTATATTATTACACGCTCATCAGAATTACAGACTGTTTTGATAGATGACTATTATTGAAAAACTATGTGTAAAAAAAAATTGTTTAAAATTTTAATTTAAATTAATTTTAAGTTTAAAAATATATTATAAATATCAACAACAGATCATAATGTAACACTTAAAAACTATAATCCAAATAAATAACATATATTCGCAACTGTTATTATTACAGATAAATATCGGGTAATATATCGGTCTACACTCCAACAATTTATTTGTTTATTTATTTATTTATTTATTTATTAAACACTTACCACTAACACACTTACCACTAACACTTACACAATCATTTGTTTCAAGCGCTCCGGATCAAAATACTAGTAAATTTAGTTTGGTAAATGTTATTTATTCGTAAGCTGGGGGATATTGAGGTAACTGTTTATTTTGGGACGTACTGCAATCTATTTTATTCTTTGTAATGTAACAGTTACAGTGTATTGAGTAGTTATTGTTGGAAAATGAGTAATGGGTGTTTTGAATATGGATTTTGTGATAGGTGTTTTATGTAGCTGAATGTTTTTGCCCAAGCTTGGAATAACAATTAAAATCATTTACTGTGTTTGAAATAGACTCAAATTATTTTAGTGCAGTTTGAAAAAATGGGTATTTACCCACTTAAAAAGTAGGTTTATTTTTTCTATGCAACCTCTAGTAGTTGTGGATTTGTTTAAAAAATAACATTTTTGATTGATAGACCTTTAGAGGCTTCCCGTAGAAACATTAAAATCAACATACTTTTATACATTTATGATTTTTCAACTACTAGACGGATAAAACCTAATGTTAAACTTATTTTAAGATAGTTTGCTACAAGTCTGTTTATAGTGTAAATATAAAACTAGGATCACACAGTCTAAATTCCACACCAAAACAAGTCTAGGTACTTACTCCTTCTATATTCCTATTTACTTAGAGTTAGTACGCAGTAGGTATACATTTCGTTCCATTCATCAGTCCTACCCGTCATCTCAGCACTCTATCCTTACTCACATCTCTGAAGGGTTTTCAGACAATAGACGCTGAAATTGGGTTAAGTATTCCGGGTAAAATAATGATACTACATTTTTAGTAATATCGTGTAAAGATAGGCTTGTGACACGGTATAGTGTGATTAGAGATAAGGTTTTGAGTTTCCTTTTTGAAATTGATATGTTTGACATTTATACTTTTGACGACCTCCGTGGTCGAGTGGCGTACGCACCGGTTTTCAAGGTGTCGCTAGCTCTGAGGTCCCGGGTTCGATTCCCTGACGGGTCAAAGTAGAAAACCACTTTTCTACATTGTCCCGGGTCTGGATGTTTGTGGTACCTTCGTTGTTTCTGAATTCCATAACACAAGTGCTTTAGCAACTTACTTTGGGTTCAGAGCAATGTATGTGATGTTGTCCGCATTTATTATTATCATTTTATACTTTTGAAATGTTTATGAAAATTATATTGAATGGTGACACGGTGTGTGATTAGAGTTTTGATAAGGTTTTGAGTTAGATTCCTATGTGAAATTGATGTTTATACTTTTGAAATATTTACGGAAATTATAGTGAAAGCTGTTTTTGTTTGTGGGACAAAATAATACATGTTTAATATTTCTTTATTACTAGCTGTGCCCCGTGTGTGTTTTAATTTTCTCTACATAAGAAAAAAAAAAGAATTAGAAAATTCGGATCAGCTGCTCTCGAGATTTGCGCTAAGCAACATATTCAGTGATTCCTTTTTTATATAATATATAAATTTGAAAGACATTACAAAAAAATATAGTCAAAGATACTTAAATCTAATACAAGAACAAACAAAGACTAAAATTAAATCTTATATAAATAAATAAAACTAACACGCGTCAAAAAACTCATCGTCATCCTTGTCAATGGCGGGAAACGTGCCCAGAAGGCTGGCAGCATTGCCACGTTGAAAGATTGATTGCATGAGTATGTGTGTGTGTATGTGTATATAAATTGATACATACCTTTATGATTGATTCGGTAAAGATATATTACAAAGCTTATAATAAAATAATTATATGTATGTATTAATAAACATACCGATTACCACGAACCAACACAAAAAATAAAACCCAAAGTTATTTTACCCCAACATTTCTTACGTAAAAAGGTGTTCTAAGAAAACATGCAAATTCTACCCGTAACGTCTGAAATGTTGCCATAAAACAAAACTATCGGTTATAACGTAACAAGAATTTATGAGTATGGCAATATCACTTTGATGTTATAAAAGGCTTCAGTCCAGAGGGAGTTTTAAGGAGTTATGTAAAAAATATAATATTAGTTTATCTACAGGGTGTTAAGAAAACCCTGTCCGATCCGTTAAGGTGTTGTTAGGTATCGATATCTGATTACATTAATGTAAAAAAAAAAATGGAAAAAATAAAAAAAAAACTAAAAAAATATTTTTTTCTCAAAAGTCGAGAGAGAGAGTTGGCGTCGTCACAGGTGCTGGCAAGTGGTCAGAACAAAAGGCCGCCAATAATACCGACGAAAATGGTGTTGTAATTTTTGTTTTAATCTCAAATTTAGGGAATTTTGCGGCAATAATGGTTATTTAAAAATTCATTGTTATTGTTATTATCATGAACATTCCAAATTTAATATTTTATTTGGGTATGTGAATGTGAGCTCTATATCACCCTTTCGGGGTGGACAGGGTTTTCTTAACACCCTGTATACATACATTTCCTTTGGGAACTCTAAGTAATATTCGGTTTATTTTAATGTAGAAGTATTTGTTCTTCAAATAATGTGGGTGGATTGTGGCTTTGTATGAATGTATTTTGTTTTTGCTTTAGAGATATTTTGGGATATAATGTTATTGTCATGGTTGGCGATTTCTTTTCGGATTTTTATGACTTTTTTATTGTTATTTCTGTTATAAGATGGATTTGTTGTGATGTGTTGAAAAATACTTAACAATAGGCTCTTTCTTTACAGTTGTGAAAGGACTTAGGATTATGATAAATGAAAAAAAACATTTGTTGAAAAACATTATCTAAAAATATTTGCTCAAATCCACTCCAAAGTTATACAATATACAAATCTAAATAAAACGTCAACATCTTTATTTTCTACTATATTGTATAAATAGAGTCTATAGATTATTTAGCTTATTGTAGAAACTTTCTTTTTTCTTACCTATTTAAATATAACTATTAGTATTTCATACCTTGTATAAACAAGACGATGGAAAGAGTGACAAATTCCTGTAAAATTATTATTTCGTATTACCTAATTATACAAAGGTCAATGGGCACCTTAGTATGGCAACTATACCCACGCTGTACAGAAACAAAATAAGGTGAGATAGACAGATTAATGTCTCTAGTTTACGATAGTATGGGTTGCATTACTGCGAGTATAGTCTAAAGTTACGCAAGAGAAGAGTGTCTGGAAGGATATGGGGAAGGCCTTTGCCCAGCATTGTGACATTGTTCTTTGACCAATAAAAATTAAACAAAATGTACATGAAATTAAAAGCGGGGTATAACTTAACAATTTAAATCTAGTTTGGTTTATGTACACAAGTTTTCACAAACCGGGTCAGATTACGCCTAATGACCTTTCGCTGTAAATTCCTATCACCTACCTTTTGTTTAAATTCTCTTTGTTTGGAAGATACGTAATAATAAGGCTGGTATCAAATAAACTGATTCCAATAGATGGATTTTCGGCAGAATTTCATAGAGAATTATCTTTGACGTAGAATATCTGTTATACGGGGAAACTAGATGTACTAATACGTTCAGTGAAATATCAGATATAAGTTGTCAATATCTTGTGACGTTATTTTACAGCAAGATCGCATCTGAAAGCTGAAATGAAAATGGAATAATAAGCAAATTTCATGCAATGTTGTGTTAAATAATTCACATCTAAGTTTTATGGAAATGAAATGGGTATTTTTAAATAAATTTGTATGTACTTTGTAGATAATGGTTGTACTTTTGATTGGCCTGTTGGTCTAGTGGTTAGTGACTCTGATTTGGCTACCATAGAACGGGCTCAGCCTAATTTGGGATCAGATGACCGTGTGTGAGTTGTCCCAGGATATTTAATAATGTTTGCAGATAGATAATTATATAGGTTATAAATTTGAAATTTATAAAAAGACATCACAATTAACTACGAAGATATTTGCTACCAGTTCTTACCAACATCATTTTCGTAGAATTTGATTTTTTTTTTAATTTTCATTGATAACAGTTACTCATGAGTTCTCTGCCTATTTTTTTTTAATAAGACAGGCCTACCGTATACAAATTATTCCTACTCTGTATCTTATGGTATTACACTGGTTGCAAACTACCGCAATTGGTAAAATTATTGTAGTTTTTTGTACAATAGACGAGCTACAATGTAGCCAGTACTAAAAGTGTACCCCTTAAAACCTTTACTGTGTAACATGATGTGTTAAAGTTACTGCTTAACCGTAACTATTTAAGGCAAATTAACATCAAAATCTCCATAATAATAATATATTAAATACTTATAAAATTAATATTGTTAACCCTACATTCAACTTCCCGAAATATTCATCAAATAAATTAATTTTCAAATTGAAATTAAATTTTATGTAAACAAGAAGTTTATAATTAAACGGAGTTTAAGCATTGCTTAGTCATTGTAAATGTTATTCATTTCGCCCGGTTATTGTGTAGATTGGATACGCTATTGATTGTAATAACTGCTTGTTTTCAGCTCAGCATTTCTCTTGTTTTGACTGTTTTATGCAAATCTGAATAGGGTTGGTCCATATTCCAAACATAATTAATTTAGTGTATGTAAATAAAAAAAATCAATCTTTATGTTAAAATATGATGTGATTGGCTTACATACTGTATTTGGGATTTAACCTCCGAAGGAATAAATATTATTTTTTTATTTTACTGTAATGTTTTTTTTTCGTATTTATCTACATCATTAATAATAATAATAATAATAATAATATTCATTTATTTGCCTTGAATGTAGGTAAGAAATAAGGTGTTTACAAATTATTTGAAGATCCATACATTCTGCCATAGAAACATTAGCATGCAAACATTGTTATTATAAACTATAAATTAAACTAACATTTGGTAATTAAGATAACACTTAATAGTAGAAATAAATAACATTAGAAAACTCTTACAAAAATCTTCATAACTATGTCAATATAAACTATATTTAATAAAAATTAACAATTATACAATGAATAGTTTTAAAGATGAATGGATGGCATTTATATATCTTTATCGGTTAGATATTCTGATATGGAATAGTAACATTTATCTATTAGTAGTTTAGTTAGGTATTTCTTAAACAATCTTAGTGGTTCATCTTTTATTTTATCAGGTATTTTATTAAAAATGAGAGGTGCCATGCCAATAACATTTTTCTGTAATAAAGCAGTTTTGTGTGCACCTGTATATAATAAGCGTTGGTATTGAGATCTTAAGGTTACTGTCCTACTACGAGTTTCGTTTAAAGTTGGGAATAGATGTTGGTTTGTTTTTACAAATAAAGACAGTTCTAAAATATAAATACATGGGAAAGTTAACAGATTATGTGATTTAAATATGGGTAGACAACTATCGGTGACTTTTATATTGAAAATTGCTCTTATGCAACGTTTTTGGGCTTTGAATATATTCTCCCTTTCGCTGCAGTTGCCCCAGAATATAACCCCAAATCGTAATATGGATACTACTAAACCATGGTAAGCAATTAAAGCTGTCTTGTTGTTGACTTTTTTCGAAAGATTGAATAGTACGTAGGCAGACGAGCTTAATTTCTGGCATACATGGTCGGCATGAGCCTTCCATGTCAATTTGCTATCTATGTGTATACCTAAGAATTTTGCATTATTTACAGTTCCTATACATTGACCCTCGAAATTAACATTTAGGTGTTTTGGGTATATTCTTTGATAGAAGTGCATGAGTTTCGTTTTAGTGATGTTAATGAGTAAATTGTTATTATTAAGCCAGGTGATTATTGTTTTAATAGTGTTATTGATGTCATTTTCATATATTTCTTTATTTAAACATTCAATAATTGCTGTGCTGTCATCTGCGAATAGTACCATGGGATGATGGACATGGCGTGGAAGATCGTTAATATAAATTAAAAATAGTAGAGGTCCTAAAACACTTCCCTGAGGAACACCATACTTAATTATTCTAGGAGGAGATAGATATTTAGTTTCAAATTTGGATTTTGTACATATTTTAGAAATTTCTGTGTATTGTTTACGATTGCACAGATAAGATTTTATTAAGTTAAGGACGTTACCTCGGATGCCATATCTTTTATTTATTTTATTCATCTCAAATTATTCGTCGTGTTTTATAATTATAAAAGTGTATAAATCTTATAAACTAACCGTTCCCCGCGGTTTCACTCGCTTTGCTTTTCTATTAGACAAGTAACGTGACGTTAAAGAACCTTACTCGAGAATAGAGCTATCTGGCTGGTTGGTATTTTTATAGATTGGCAAGTTCAAACATAAAAACTCTTAAGCTTCTTTATATAAGCATAAAAAAATCTTTTTTAAAAGTCAAGCAAAATATAAATATAAAAAGATCTGTTTACTAAAACTTTTATCTTTGGAACATCCTCAATTTTCATATTATAATATTTGTCTGTACGTGCCAACCCTAATCCCAACTCTGTCTATCCGTCATACTCTGACGTAAATCCATCCCTAGGGCTGAGCTAGTTAATTGTTCAGCTCAAATTGCTATGAGCCATATTATTATACCGGATTATTCTGGGCCTGGACATTCTGTGTTCAAGGCTGTGTCTTACCTAAATCTGATTAACGAAATACCTAGAACAGGTTATGTTTTAGGTACTTTCAGTATTTTAGGCGGGAATACTTGAGTAGTTACAATAGCATTATTCAAAGACATTGACACCTCATTTATATTGTCTACCTGTGATCCACAATAAAGAATATGATTGCTTGATTGATATATTCAGGTTTAAATATCACGTTAAAAGTCACCTTTAAGTTTCAATCCGTATCTGTCAATGCAAGACAAAAGAGAGATTTTTTTTCTCTTATTTAATACTCCGTTAGTATAATTTGGTCACTGAAAACATAAATTGAACATATCCGCAGCAACCAAAAACACAGTTTCAATATATTTTCGAGCACGAAACACTATTCACGATGTATTTATTTAACCATTGCTCAAAAATTCAGCTGACTACACTACACAGCCTTTGTCTTAAATTGGTCACACTACATCATTGAAACAGAAGCCAAACTACATTTTTAGAATATACTGAATATACATTCTGTATAAAAATAGCTAAAATAAAAAGCTGTGTCCATTTTCGTGGCTTCATGTGTAATTTATAATGGAGAGCCGGCAGTGTACATCATAAATCTCGGTCGTATAGTGATCACAGTTTGTATATCTTTAGAGCTCCGTATGAAATGTTTTGTAACGATTGTAATATTTTAGGAACACCCTTTATGTAACTTATAACCAATTAAAATGTACGTGACTTTCTAGACAAGTGGCACTTCTACAAGAGTTAACGCTGACAGAATCTCTAAAATGTATCGAAGTCAAGTTGAAGTCACGTGACTGATGGAAAAAAATGGGAGAGGCCTATTCCCAGCAGTGGACCGCAATACGCTGAGTCGATTTAATAATTAATCCATACTTATATTATTACTGCCAAAGTAACTTTGCCTGCTTTCACGGCTAAACCACTGAATCAATTTGGATGAAATCTCGTATAGGATCTACTCGGATCTTTAAAAAGGACATTAACTACTTTTTACCGCGATACCCACACCTATGCGGGTATACCCAGTGGCAACAGCTAGTTGTAAATAACGCTCATAAATACTTAAATGAAGGGGCGAGACCAAAACATTTTATTACAGTCGAAATGGAAATAGCAAAACCTTTTAGGGTCGTTATAAAAAATGTTTTTTGTTAGCTCAATCATTATAAAATATAGAAGCTTTTGTTTTGTGTACCAGACATCTTGATAGCAACTGAATTTAGTGAAAGCAATTATTTAATGGAAAAGTTATGAAAACATTAATATTTTTTCGCAAAATATTATAGTATAGTAAAAAATGCTTTTAAATAAATTAAACGAATAAAAAAATACATAGAAGTAATAGGAGTAACCCAATTAACAGTTAAAGGATCATTATTGCGCGCTCACTATGAGCTCAACATTGACGCCGTTGTGTAAGCGAGACGCCGCTATACGCGTATATAGCTCTATCTCACTTACACAGAATGCTTTACAACAATGCAACTCAAATGAACTCATTTGGCGACGAACGGAAATGGTTAACATTAATTTAATATTGACACACATGATATCATCAATGTATGCTAATTAGTGTCGCTCATTTACAGATTTAATTATATTGTACATTAAAAAGAATATTCTTAATAGAAAAAGAGTTAATTAATCCTTTATATTATATGAGAGATATGTAGCTATCAGTTTACCAGTCATTGAATAAAAAGGATGATTCTCAGAATATAAATGCGATACTTAGTCTGTCAGTCAGCTATTTCGCTTAAGGCGATACTCCTAAACACCTGAACCGATTTTGAAAAAACTTGGAATAGTGTTAGTTTGAACTCATAAAAATTAAATAGGCTACTTTCTTTGCAAACCTGGTCGTACATAACGAGAAAGGAATAATCTGGTTCATAGAAAAAAACAAAGACCCATACATTCATCTCGATGTGGCTAATACTCTATAGTAGTTAATACAAGTATTATTCTGCAAAAGGAACTACTCGATTTTAACATCCTTTCAAAATAAATACATAAATCGATTAATCTCAGCTGTTATAAAACGCATCGGTGAAAATGTGATACATTTTACCTCATAGAAACTTCTCGATTCGGTATATCGATTCACATCCGATTCGGACGTAACCATTGTATCGATACCGAGACCGGAGATAGGTATCGAGTATTAGATGTCTCGGTAAAGATTTATTTCGTTTTTGAATTGACGTTTTCGCGATACTAGGTTGAAGTAGGTAGTTTTGAGAACAGAGTTGTGTTTTGTGTTTCTTAAAAGTGATCGGTTAACTTTTTGGTTATTTTGGATTTATATATTTGGCTATTAACTAGATTTTATTTGACTACAATACTTATAGAGTAACAGTTTTTTTCAAAGTTTCAGATATTTGTGTTAATTCAAGGCATACTATGTGTCTTTTATTTAATAGAGAATGATTGAATTAACTGATTTTACCAATGTGGCTTTTTCAAGTTATATGTACTTTCTTAATTATTCTAAGACACTTCTGACGAACGGTGAAGGAAAACATCGTGAGGAAACCTGGATTCCAAAATTTGGGATCTGAAATCGCCAATCCGCAGAGAGCAAGCGTGGTGATCAATGCTCGTGCCTTTTCTATATGGGAAGAGGCCTGTGCCCAGCAGTGGGACGTTTATAGGCTGGATTATTAACTGATTTTACCTGAGAAACGAGAAAATTTTATGAAAATCTTTCACACTTACTTTAGACCCGAAAGAATGGTCTATATTTAATTATTTTAACTTCAATTGCAAAATACATAATGCGATCATTTTTAATCTATTTTTTTTTATCACCGTCATAAGTTAGTTTAGACATAATATTAAATCCAATCATTTTCCGTAACCCTTCCGTTACTAAACGCCAGTTATAATGGGCATAATTATCTAAACGACATTTAGAACTTGATATCACGAACGAGCTACCATTTGACACATACACATTTAGATAAACATATTCACAAACCATTTTGCTATATTGAAATATTGCTAAAACTTACTATAGTTATAAAGCTGTCTAAAAATATGGAACACAGAAATATACCTGGGTCTGTTGGTCTAGTGGTTAGTGACCCTGACTGCTATACCGGAGGTCGTGGGTTCGATTCCCACCCAGGACAAATGTTTGTGTGATGAACATGATCATTTCGACGCCCCCAAGGAATAAACCTGTATTATACTGTTACTGACTTTTTACTGTTATATCATTTTCGGCATCTATAGGTCGGGATTCACCTATACAATTTTTTTCATTTTTTTTCTGCGGTAATTTCTAATGATTTTCCTTATAACACTTTTATTCTTTGGAAATTTTTCATTTTTTATTTACTAGAAAAATAACGTAATACATTATTACAAATTAAGTTCTGTGGCTACATTTCGGTAAAGTAATAATACTGTTAAATATATCAGAAAAAAAATCTGGTTAATGCGATTACAGGTTTATTATCGTAAATATTGTGGTAGTAATTTTCGGTAATGCACTGTTACAGTTATCATCCCGGTAAAAATTCATACCTTACTATACGTATCGGCGGGAACTTGCTCGCACTCGGCGAGTCAAGGACGCGTTTCTACATGTAACGCACATTACGCACACTAATAGATGATCAAACGAACTTACCTGATGTTCGATCATTATTATACGAAGTGCCTCGTTCTCGATATAAGTTATTTACCATGCAGCTTTCTCGCGTCGCTTGGCAACTAAACTCTTTCAGATCCAAAACTAAACGAAGTATTAGTGTCACACTGTCTTTGTTCTCCTGTCAAACTTCATTCCTTTAGAGTCTCGTAGGTTATCTCAATGTTACCAAGAGTGGGATGGGTAGGGAACATATATCGAGAACGAGGCACTTCGTATAATAATGATCGAACATCAGGTAAGTTCGTTTGATCATCTATTATACACTCCATGCCTCGTTCTCGATATATGTTATTTACCATGCAGATGTTCAAGAGATGGTAAAGTTGAGATAAAACTTAAGATAAATAAGTAGGCATGTCCTATACATAAATACGTACTATGCACTTGTGCAGTCAACTCTTTCTAGTTAGATGCAATCATTTAAATAAACTAAACTTGAGTTGTTCTGTTTTGAATTATCCTGAACAAGTTCCTTAATCAACAATCGTAGTCACACAATGTTACAAAATAACCAGTATTATTTATAGAATAACAATCAATGTCTTAAGACACCTCATAGCAATCCTGAGAACAATAGTATTAAGTTTAAATTATTCTACATCTGCATGCAACAAAACCTGGCCAAACTCTAATAGAAAATTACAAATCTTGCTAATGCTATTTAATATATTTATCCAGCAGTCTGTGTAATTACATCTAGTAGTACAAAATCTTTTTGTCTTAACCATAGGTGCAGAAGCATGGCGTGTACTATATGCCCTGAAAAAAAATCATAAGTATCAATACCACCTACTGAAACAGTAGGTACTTTCTAATCCATCTTCTACTAGTGACTGAAGACAAAAAAAAACAATTTAACTATGTGTGAATTTAATTGTTCTTAATTAAAAAATGTGATATATGGTGTTTTCTTTCTTAACTTGTTTCAGTTGTTGCGCTGCATAGGTATATAAATTATTTAATTAAGTATTCTATCTATAAAATCTTTAGTTAATATTAGGCTGAGAAAATCTCAATTTATCCAAAAATGCTAAGTAAAGATTTGGCTGCGTACAGCCCATTGCCAGTTTTTTAAAGTTATCAGTAATGATAATATTGACGCAATCTTCACTCAACTTCACTTAACCCATATTCAGTCATCTATTTATTTTAATTAACATAAGTACACTATATTTTAATGAAAGAAGTTTGTGCCCGCTGTGCTGTGCTTAGTGCAAGCAAAAAACCATCCAATTCTTGGTGAGACTACCAAGACTTAACCATTTCCCTGTCCAAGTCTATAAAGACTCACGTCTTTAGTAAAAATATGATTTTGATGAGGCATATTTTGAATTAAATATTTCAAATTAATTCCAAACCAAACGACGCGGACGTTGGCGAAAACCTAAGCCGCTTTGATAGAAGATACTGTATTGGAACGTCCTTATCATCAACCTCTTCCTATAAGAATTAATAATATAATATAATATTCCGGGACATCTCACACACGGCTATCTGATCCGAAGCTAAGCAGAGCTTGTGTTATGGTAACCAGACAACTGATAAACTTACTTATATATTTCTAAATACATGCATATTATAGATAAATTACACCCAGACCAGAACAAATGATCGTGCTCATCACACAAACATTTATCCTGGGTGGGAATCGAACCCACGGCCTCCGCTATAGCAGTCAGGGTCACTAACCACTAGACCAACAGGCCCGTCCAAAGAAAGGCATTTTTCATTTAAATTCTTTGTGCAATAGTGGTGCGATTCCACGGTATTACCACACATTCTATGAGTCTTTGATTTTTTAGAAAATTGTAATGATCGAGGCTATAATAATGAGACCAATGATGATAATACTGATTAGTTATTAATGTCTTTACTTGGCTACTTTTTATATTTTGACTGATTGTAATTGTGATTTCTATGAGTACTTTGTTCCTAATAAATATTATAATTTTAATACATTTTATGAGTTTTCTTTAATTATTCTCTCGAAGATACCGATAGCAAAATTATTTTACATACTCAGCTTTTAATGATTACGAAAATATGACTACCAAAAATTTCCTATAAAATACGGGTTACATTACTTTACCTTCTTATGGTTATTTGTAATTTTACCATAATAAGTCGGTAACTGAAGATTACAATATCTCTCTGTAATGAAAAAACACGTTGAATAATCCAGTAAAGCACTATTATGCCTAAGATTTTTAAGAAAGTTACAATAATAATTCGGTAAGTAAACATTACTGGAATAATATTGATAAGTCAGGATCGTAAGATATCAGTACCCTAAAAATTGTTTGAAACCATTTTCGGTAATATGTATTTTGGTGAATAACTAATTCTGTGTATATCTAATAGTTACACTTAATACTTTAAACTGTTCGGGTAAAAATTAGCTTTTCCGCCATATAACAATGTTTTCATTATTCCCCTTTGTTAAAGAGATATACTCGAAAAACACTAAATCATTTTTCCTGTAAAATTTGATTTTTGCGATTACCGGTTTATTCCCCGGGGACGTCGATTTGTTCTGTGTCTGGGTGTAATTAATCTATCATAACACAAACTCTGCTTAGCTTGGGATCAGATAACCGTGTGTGATTTGTCCCGGGACATTAATATTATTATACCTATATTTAAAACTTAGCGATTCAATAGCAAATCACATACACTAAGAATACTCAAAATTGTAATACTCAAAACAATTTTTTGTCCCATATGTTTAGTAGTTCAAATCTCTCTCTCTCTGTATAATTTAATCCATGTATTAACCCCCGATTGCGTGTCTGTGAATCTGTGCCACTGTCTATGGTATCGTAGCTCCTAAACGAATACACCGATTGTGATGCGGTATTTGAAATCTGACGTGATCGAGATATTTCTAAGCTACAATAATAATTTATGAAAATACATCATGTATTTTAAAAGTAATAAACATTTGATACATTATTAATATAGATACGGAACTCCAAAATATTTCAGTCGGGCTTGACCACTCCTTTTTACCAGACCGTCATAAAGGCTTTACTCTGCTTTACAAAGGGATCCGAATCCCTTGCATAGCGGAAAGAACTTGTCAATATTAGTACCTCTGGTAATATGTTCTTTTTGCTATCTTATATACGCACATAAGTTCATTTAATGTATTACATTAGTTAAATCAAAGTTATAACATAAAGCTGTTGCATGATTTTACCTTATTCCAAGAAAGGACATAGCTGGGTTAAATTTTTTTCGCGTCAACGGGCTGACCCTCAAGAAAAAGCTAGTAATATACAGGTATACAGTATGTTACCGAAAGAGTATAGCTGTCCAAAAGAGGTGAATAGTAGGTCTACTATAGAGTCAGTTTACAAAACTTACTCTGTAATAGAAGTACTCATCACCCCTTTTTGGATGGATATACCTTTTTGGTAGCACCCTGTATATATTACAGAAAAATAACTAAACTTCGGCTTATCTGCAATTTTGAAACTATAACAAATAACAACAAGCCAGATATTTTAAATAAAGTATAATGAACTGCGTCAAAACGTAACGCAAAGAAACGCGTTTCAGTTATAAAAGTCTTCTGAAATATATTGCGTTCGCAATTTATATGCCAAACATGTAAACAGACACAAGATTTAGGAAAATCAACTTTAACACTACCACGTAAGGTTCCATTTGCACTACAACTTCATATATTTTACGACCTTTTTAACCGTACTAGTCAGTCCAAAATAAACTTTATTTACACTAGACTAAAGTTGATTATTGTTTAAGTAGAAATAACATCAATTGGCACAAGAATTTAAATAGACTATATTTTGGTTGCCTGTATACGGATTAACTATTACTCTATATAAAAGTTGTCTAATATATACCAAGGGTAATTTGTTAGTGGTATAAATTAACTTTCCATTCTGCATAATACCAAAGTAGCGATTTTTTAGGCAGCCTACCTACAATATTATCTACAGGTAAAAAATAACTTAGACCCTAAGGCCATACAAAATTAATGTAATAGATAGTAAGACCCTAATATTATATTTCGTAGAATTTCCATTTATTACAATATATCTAGGTAAGGCTTTGCCGGAACTTCTAACTAAATTTAGATTGCCAAAGTATAGAGATTTTAGTGAATTTACGATCTCAATTTCATCGGAGATACGAAGTCTGTCGAAAACTTATAAATTTTGAATTAAAGTTAAAACTTTAAGTTATTTATTATTCTTATGTTCTTTTTTAACATAGATATGGTAAAATTAAACTTGTTTATATATTTAAGGTTACCACATATAATACTAATCTATTTGTTTAATACACTACTGTTTAATTTTAATTTGAAAGGATTTAAAACAATGTAATAAACGGTTTAATGAAAAAAACCATTCCTTTACATAGTCTCGGGTGTGAATGTTTGTGGTACTTTCATTGTCTCTGATTCCATAACACAAGTGCTTTAGCTACTTACTTGGGGTTAAGAGCAATGTATGTGATGTTATACACATTCATTTACATTATTCATTGAAATAAGACGCTGTCAATCAAAAAACTCACCAGTTACATGCAAAAGACAGTTCTAGGTCAAACCCACAAAAACAACATATTTATAGTTTTCGTTTATTCAATTTTTTTCCCAACTCTTTTCCACATATCCTTATTTTCATAATGTTGACGTAGCGAAAATACGTCTTTTATGAAAAATGCTAGCAAACGTCCTTTTAAGTAGACCCCTCGGTTCTTCCCAAATATTCAGAGTCGAACAACGAAACAGGGTGTTACCGAAAGGATATATCTATCCAAAATAGGTGAATAGTACATCAGGTATAGAGTCAGTTTACAAAATTTCAGCGCTAAATGAGTTAATTTAATTATTTATATACAATTTTTCGTGTCAATTATTTGACACCAATAATCATAATAAACAATATGTCACCGCACTTCAAGGGTCAATATCTTAATTACGTCACTTGCCAAGTGCTAACGACACATTGATTCAGTGGTCGGGTTAGGATTTTTGGTGCCAAATAATTTATAATTGATGAGAAAAATTGGGTGTCAATTATTTTTACTAACTCACTTTCAGCTGTTTTTTTGTAAACTTACTCTATAAAAGGAGTACTCTTCTCCCCTTTTGGATATGTATACCCTTTCGGTAACACTCTGTAAATGTAAGAAATCTTAAGGGTCAAGTTACGCTGGTCGCGTGAAAAATCTTGGCCAAGTTCGCGTCCGTTTTTCCCTAATTCACTTATAATATCGTACATCGTTTTCAGTTCGTCTGACCATGAAATGATTTCCTGAAGTTTCGTAATAAGCTGAGTGAAAATACGTTTTTGTTCCGAAGTTTTTCACTTAATAAAGAAAACCAAAATAAGTTGATAAAGTCTGGAGCAAGAAAGTTTGCGGTGAATGTACGAGTATGTGTTAATGAATTTTAGGAATCTTGTATGTTGAGGCTTATGTTTGGGTACTCAAAGTATAAGTACAGTTTTAGAAGATTTTCTTACACTATTCTTAAATACTCGTATACTGCTCACTAGATGTATTTCTATTAGATATTTATGTAAATAATAGATTACATAATTATAAAGAAAGACGAATCGATTTTGATGATTTTTTGATGGGACCACCTCTGAGGTTTCCTACACGTTTTAATGGCGATATAACATAAAAAGCAACGCATTGAGAACCTCCTCCTTTTAGAGTTGGTTAAAAACTTTCCATAACTACATAAGGGGAAGAATCGTATTCCTTTGTAAGACACACTGTCAAAATTTAACAAAGATTAATTTGTTACAGCAAAGACGGCTTAACTCGCTTCCCAAAGAACAAAGGGATTTTGTATGTAAATTGGTGGTCACCAATCCAAGCCTAACCGGAAAAGCGTAGCTTAACGTCATTATTGATCGTCTTGAAGATTGTGTTCAAGTAAATTAAAACATTGTCTAAGCTTATTAAGATTTCCATTTATGTAATCCCCATTAATATTATAAATGCGGAAGTAACTCTCTGTTTGTGCTACACGCCTAAACCACGCAACCGAATTTGATGAGTTAGTTTGAACTCATTAAGGATATAGGTTACGATGACAGACGAATACACGCAGACGAAGCCATAGGCAAAATCTAGTGTATAATATAATCATATGGGATTAAAGTATATTATTACCTATAATAACCTAAATAGTTAGCTACCATCATTGTTGACTACCCAATCTCAACATATATGCTTATTAACTTTTGAAAAAAAAAACACAGCGAAACTGTAAATAATACAACCCTGAAATCTATATTATTCGCAAATCATTCGCCATATGACAAACGTAGGCTTACATGCATTCATTATCTAATAAAATGGTTCGCAATAAAATGCCAATAAAATATGAATAGGTTATAAAAATGGTTTACGGCCAACCGGCTCTTATTGACGGGTCGTGATAAGCCTAATATTTATTTATGAGAGTGATTGGGATATTAAGTAGAATCGATAAGAAGTCAATCATAATAATACTTACTGTTACTATGACATAAATATATCCTAATATTAAAAGAAAGGATAGGAGCAAGATGGTTCGATGACGTAGTTAAAGTTTCGGGTCGAGTCTGGATGAGACTGGCACGGGACCGTAGAGAATGAAACGAAAAAAGGGAAGCCTATGCCCAACAGTGAGATGATAAGGGCTGTGGATGATAAAATGATTAAAAGAAAGAAATGTTTCTTTGAACTGTTGAAGAAAGAACTGTGGCATTATTGCGTATCTTGCAAAAGCAAAGCAGCAATATTAACAACGAAAGTTGTACAATTATTGCTGTCACTGGTCGGTTTACTGCTAGGCACAGGCATCTTCTCATGTAGAGAAGGAATGAGCATTGATCACCACGCTTGCTTAGTGCGGGTTGGCGATTTCATTTCCACGCTTTGAATCCCAGTTTCCTCACAACGCTTTCCTTCACCAATATTCAATGATGACTTAGAATAATGAAAAAATGTTTATGAACCTAAATTTGAAAAAGACCCATTGGTACTTGCCTGTAATGCGTTCGAAACTGAAAGCTTCTGCGCATAAATATTTCATAATCATTGAACTTCTGGCAACCACAATATATTTCTTACCATCTCATACGTCATACTAAATACCAACCAAAGTAATTAGTTTTAGTACACATGAAAATCACAGCCTGTATTCAAAGTGTATAGGGGCACTAACAAAGGTTCTGAATTGTTGTAGAGTTAGACATTCCTTTGTAACATCCTACGTTTCAAATAATTAGGGACCTGTTATGTGTAATGCGTATTAGAGGGCTACCGAAATAATTGTTTGAAACAAATTTAATATTTCTAGTAAAAGTCATGAAAAGTAAAAGTACAAAGTAACAAAAAAATATAAAATACATGCATATTTTTATCATGTAAGCAAGCGTGGTGATCAATGCTCGTGCCTTCTCTATATGGAAAGAGGCCTGTGCCCAGCAGTGTGACGTTTATAGGGTGGTATTATATTAAATTATTATGCATCTTTTTCGCAAGACAACGGGCAGCCACGGCTTTTTTTTGTGCATATTCCGCAATTTGTTAACTAATGACTCGTGTTAAATAATGAGGATAAAAATATATTTCAGACTTTTCCAACTTCGACTTCGGTATTATTCGCTCAAACTTTTCAAAAAAACTTTTTATCTCCCAAAACTTTATGATAAGGGGATTTTTTACAAAGTTGAGAATTTCGGGATTCTAAATAATGGAATTTCCGTTCCATAACATAAGTTTTAACGATGCTATTAGAGATTTGAGTTGATCGACGAAAAACGGTTTTGATATGAATTAGAAATATGTGTAAAAAGATTGTTTTGCTGGTAAGCAGATACTAACTATAATAATGGCCAAAGATAAAGCCTTTAGTGTGACACTCGTTATTTATAAGTGAGTTCCCTTTAGGAAATCTTATAGGCTGGAAAAATACTCTGAAAATAAATACAGAGATAACGGAGACTTAATGTCAACAAAACATAGGAAACCTTATAGCGTGGAAAAATACTACGAAAATATATCTAGACATGTAATGGTAAAATACAGACCTCGATTTTTTGTAAAAGTCAAACGAGAAGGGAATCCCTATTTGTCAATATCCAGATAAATTTTTCTTTAACCATAAAAAAATAATACCTTTGAGAAACTATATACCAACTGCCGTACCTCTAAAAGCACGTTAAGCTGCTGATCCCAACTGTCATACTTTGATCTTTAACAGTCGTTAAGTCATTAAAATTCTGACAACCAGTCTTACTATGGGATATTGTGTTACCCAGTAACATGGGTTGTGAAGGCCAGATAGGCAGTCGCTCTATGTAATATACGGTATTCAGCTAAATCCGGTAAGATTGGGATCCGACCTCAACATAGCTTGGGCAAAGGCTAGGCACAAAAAACACAGAATACCATCTAGAAAAAGAAGACCTACATTTTGTAGACACATTAAATAGAAGCTCATTTTCCCACAACCTGATCCTAACAATACTTTATTTATGCAAATACTAGCAATATAGGTTAGATTTTACGTTTAAGAACTAGGTATGAATATTAATCGGTACTAAGTGGTCTATTGTAGATACTAGCGCTCGTTAGATCGGCGTTCGGATCTCCGGATTATAAGGCCATTGACACACTTTCTGTTCGATAGAGACTTAGGCTTTCATCCGTAGTCGATCGGCTTTCAGTGAGAACCTTATAGTCTTTTTGTATTTATTTAGGTTGCGTTTTACACCTTCGATAAGTGTCATAATGCCTATAATGGTAAACGTTGATCAAATCGCTCATGTATACGGAAGTGACAAGTATAATTACATTAAAATCGGTTAGATTGAGAAAGACAGTGTTTATAAAATCAGAATGGAGTGTGGATAAAATAAGATCCAATTTCTTAAAGTTTTTACCTAGAAAAGGAAATATGTACCCTTAGGCGTCGTCCTAATTGACAGCGATCGTACGATGACACGATGCGTACTCGTGCGATGAGTTCAAACATACAGATTTCATCAGAGTGTCCTATTTGAACCTCGCAAGTAATCGTGCGAGCACATGAAATGCTTTAAAATAACGATCGTACGATGCGTTTGATCGTGCGATCATGTAATCAAAGCAACAGTTCTCTTTTGAGTGTCCTAATAGTCAGCAAGGGCCAACACCAGTGACACACAGTAGGTTCATTATTTCGTACATCAAAATAAAGGTTGAAAAATTCACCGCGCAAATTCCTGGATCTATAAAGTATTTTATGTTGTCTACGTTTCCTTTTTTCAATGTCATTTGCAATTTTTAAAGCAATATTGCTCGACAGCAATAACTGTGCATCTTTATAAAGAGCCATCGTTAAAGTGGAGTAAGCGCGACACCAGCCATCGAGCGACGGCATCGCACGATAGACATCGCGCGATCTATTAGGACACCTGTTAGGTCATCGTACGACCACTTTGATCGTGAGATGAAAAACGCATCGCGCCATCGTACGATCGCTCCCAATTAGGACGACGCCTTAGCTGTCGAAATTGTAATGACTTAACTACTGTCAAAGATCATTATTGTAGTCAGGTCTGTTTATCGTGCTTTCTGAGTAACGGAGGAATTTCAGTATGTCAGATTATATATAATTTGGAGTATAATATCTTCAGTCTTCGTGTTCTGGTAAATTGACCATTACCTAACGCTCTGGGTGGTCGAGCAATCAATTTGTTAGTACCAATAATAATATAAAAAGTATACCAGGAACATATTTATCGCTCTTATAAATAACCAATATTTATACTAATAAAATAAAGAGTTTGTTTGTTTAAACGCGCTAATCTCTGCAAGTAAAAGGCGGATTTGAAAACCTATTTTTGTATAACAACCCAATTCTCGAGGAAGGTTATTTACCAAGGCTATAACATAGTATTACAGCCTTGGTGGTCGTGGTTCAATGGCATTTGTATGTACAAGGTTGCAGGTTCAAACCCGGGCAAGTACCAATGTGGCTTTTACAAAGTTATATTAATAATGTACTTTCTTCATTATTCTAAGACACTTCTAACAAACGGTGAAGGAAAAACAAGGAGAGTAAAACCGCAGATCACAGCTAGTTACCAATATTCATAATCATAAAACAACATTGAAATAGCTGGTTCTCTCAACAATTTATTGTAGACCTCCGATCCGATCATATGAATAAGTGATATATTAAAATCAATGGCTCAGATATAAGTGGTTATCGAATGTATTTTTATCTTTCAACCTCACTGGATTTGAGTATTGGATTTCGTATGTATTTGTATTGTAGGAAGTTAAATTGGGTGTTTTGTCAAGATAGGAAAAGGTTATTTTCGATACGATGAGATGGCTTTGTTAAAATTTGGAGCGCTGTTTTCGCTGTTGGGTGTAATTTTAACGATATAAGTTTTTAGCTTTCTGTAAAGTTTGCTTAGCAATAGTACAATAATAATTATAGGCTTTTATATACGATACATACTTAGTCAGTTTCATAATACGTAATCTCTTATACGTAGCGTGTATTATTGCGGTATTTTTTAGATTTGACAATTAGTTGAGCTGAAATTTTGTAAACTTACTCTATACCAGGAGTACTCTTCACCCCCTTTGGATAGATATACCCTTTCGGTAACACCCTGTAAAATTGATATTAGAAGGTACAAGAAAAAGATAATTATGATAGCCTAGATAAAACAAAACGTTCTTCATTCCAGAGATTAAAAAGCAAATAACATAAGATATCCAGTTTACTAAAGAAAAATAGAATACGTAGGCAGCGGTAACAAACAGTCTCGCGATCGTCTCCATTACGTGATTGCTAAACACACGCCCTGTATTTACCTTCGGATAAAGGAAGACACTTTAAAGAAAAGATACCTGCTTTATTTCATTTAGTTGTAAAAGAATAAAATTTTATTTTTTTGTACATTTTCTTTTTTCTTTTTATAAAACGAGTTGGTGAGATTAGGATTTGTAATATTTTTTTTATGCTTTAAAGGTTCAGTTAAAGCTATGATTTTTCATTTTCAAACAGTAATTTTAAGGCATTGGTACTGGTTGTTAAAAATTAAATCAACGATGGTGCTGAATTTCGTGGCCGAGTGGCTTATATCTTTCCACGGAGCAAAAACAACTTTCCCAGGATCGATCTTCGGACGAGTCCATGTAAATAAGCTACTTTTCTACATTCTCTCGGCTATAGGTGCTTGTGGTGCCTTCGTTGCCTTCGTCAAGTGCTTTAGGTACTTACTTATGGTTCAGAGCAATGTGTGTGATGTTGTCCCCAATTGGTATTTATTTATTTTGGTTAGAAATATTGATAATTTAGATTCAACTTATTTTACCTCATATAAGAGAGGCTAGAGAAAAGGAAAACCTATTCAACAGTTTTGCAATAAACTGTAATTTTTTACATACATTTATTATTCTAGTAAAATTTCAAACCGATATTTCAGCACGTTAAAACATTGCTACAATATTAAAAACACAACATCAAATATTATTTATCGCATATGGAGTGCTAATAACTATTTTAGTGACCACATGTAATAAAAGTTATTTCACTTCTGACGTCAAAAAGCACGTGATATTCAGATGAAAAAACCAGGAAAAACCCATTGAAGAATTTTCCGATATTCTCTTTATAATCTTCCTATTTTTCATACCCTAGCCGTGACGTAACCTAAATGAACTTTTTCTGTGAATAAAATTTAATTTAAAATTTAATCAACGATCGTAATAGGTGTTTAGTTTGGTTTTTTAAAAATAGAATTTGATAGAAAAGTTTTTGTGGTTTAAATTAAGTATGAAGTTAGGTAGGTAGAACTGCCTCGTTGGCCTAGTGGTTCTTAGCGCGACTGCTACGCTAGAGGGCTTGGGTTCGATTCCCAAGTCGACCATGGTGTTATTGGGTTTTTCTATGAAATTCTCAGTAGCAGGTCGGAGTTTGGATTTGTGCCCGGTTAGTGGCAATAGGCTCGCCCCCTATTACATGGGACCTGAACATACCGGCGAACTGTGGGTGTACATTGGTACACCTCTGCCTAACCCTTCGGGGATACAGGCGTGATGGTATGATGGTATGAAGTTAGGTAATAAAGTCTGGTTTTTGATAATTTGGTTATAGTTTATTTTTCTTTAGTTTTGTTTTAGTTTTTAGTAAGCTTACAAGGTGTAGATTAGTACGTTTATTAATAATGTCTTTGAATACTGTTATCGTCATAGAATTTTCGTTGTAGACAAAGTTAAATTTTCATCGTTTCCTAAGCCCTGGAAGAAATGTAAGATAAATTATGCTGAATAATATGATTGATGATTAATTATGTTCACACAAGCACTTATAATCTATTATAACCCGAACCTGAGGAAAAATAAAAGCAATTAAATAATAATATAATGCGGACAACATCATATACATTGCTCTGAACCCAAAGTAAGTTGCTAAAGCACTTGTGTTATGTCAGAAAAAACGAAGGTACCACAAACACCCAGACCCGGGACAATGTAGTAAAGTGGTTTTCTACATTGACCCGTCCGAGGATCGAACCCGGGACCTCAGAGCTGGCGACACCTTGAAAATCGGTGCGTACGCCACTCGACCACGGAGGTCGTCAAAAATGGTGGAAATACCAGTTATTTTCAATCAATTTTACATTCTTAAAGGCAAAACAAATATATAATACGGTTGCGCTACATAGCATTACCTAGTATAATTATATTTGTTTAGATTTATTTTACAGATACGTATTTAAAAAAAAAATATTAAAACATCTAACAACTTGACAGAAAGACCAATATATGTATAGACAGACAGATAGACAAACAATTACAGATCTCTTTTTTTTAAGGTCTGAGGTGTCGTAAAAATCACCTAGTATACCTATATATTCACCTGTATATTTATACAATTTATCTATTAGCTATGGACTTTTTATCACAATATATTCATCAGTAGTAACACATGTAGATATAATATATCTATCTCCAAAAAAATGTCCCTAATCTGTTGCTATTATATGAGGAAAATCCACATCCGCAGGCTCTCTATAAAAGGGAAAAATACAATAACTGGACGTACCATGACCTCTTAAAGCTTTACTGTTTGCGTTTGTGGAAGCGAGACGGCGCACTACACTGCGCATAGCGCTGTCCCGCTTACTCAACCGCAACAGTACTTTTTAAGAGCTCATGGTACGGCCACTGGACGTAATACTACAATTTAGTTATATGTCAGCTTCCCCGAAATAATTTCGTTTTGAGGTCACATTATTACAAAAACTGTGGGTAAGAGAATATAGATAGTTGTCTTCTTCCTTTATTATGAAGGAAACAATAAGCGTGTATTAGTATTAACCGACTTCGAGAGAAGGAAGTTGTTTTTGTAGTTGGGTGGTTTTCTATAGGAATGTCAGTTTGGTATCACTATAGGTTTACCAAAAGCAAAAATATTTAGCTTTTGATTCGATTTCTCAGTTTATTTTTCACCACCCACCAAATCAATAGATTTCAAAGACAATCAAAATATACATAAAAAAATTATTTTTGTTTCCTTTTATTTTAAAGTACCAAAGTTCTGAAAAACTGTATTTTTTTTATGTTTCATCACTTAAATATTTTTTTCTTACATTGAACTTACTTTTATGTCACCAAGACACTTTTAATTATTTTCCATAAGTTATTTATAGAACCAATTAAGTTTCTAGAAATAACTTGTAGCTAATTAGTTACAAGTCTTTAGTTCGAAGCGTTTCCGTGAAACCGATCAAAGCATCTTAATTGGAATATTGAAGACTATTCGAGCTCCTTACTTGTCATAATAGTTCGTAGAAATGGTAAACTACTTCATTATCCCTTATAAGAAATTGCAAAATAACAATTATCCGCACAAACAGACTGACAGAACTTTTAAAACTGTTTTTAGGCACGTGTAACGTTAAGGTAATATTTAGCTTAAAAAAATCCATAATTATGACATTACTTTACAAACAGACAGTTCAATTTTTTATACATTTATTGATTGAATACATTCAATCAGAATGGGGTGGATAGATGGATATTTATTTGTTACTCTTCCAAGCAAAACTAGTGACCGTATTTGAACTAAATTCAGCATTTAGATAGCTTACAATTTGGACTAACACATTGAATACTGTTATCCCTTTAAGTTCTGGAAATAGCGGCTATGTGCGTCAAATGGGCACACACAGTACAGCTGGTTATGTAGCAAACTAAAGGGTATTTAGCCTACTTTTCATCCATGCAGGCGCAGCCACGGGCATTAGCTAGTATTATATAGAAACAGCCAGTATGTGTGCTTTAGTAATCTTATTCCTAGCAAGCTTTGTACCCAGATTATCGTTACTAGTTCGTTCGATACCCGATTGTCATAAATTATATGCAGGAACATTCTTTGAAGATTTAACAAAGGCACTTAATTAAATGAATTGATGGATGAATGGAGGATTTAAAATTTAACTAGCTGTGCTTGCGACTTCGTTCGCGTGGATGACGAAACTTATCAATGAGTTTTAAACCGCAAAATTAAGCTTGTTTTTTATTGTTTATACTTTTCCGGGATAAAAACTACCCAGTGTGGTGCCCAGGATAATAAAGAATAACTATACCAAGTTTCATCGTAATCGAACCGGTAGTTTTTGCGTGATACCTGAACAAACAGACAGACAGACAGACAAAAATTTTTTTTTCACACTTTTCATTTCGATGTTGGTCTAGTAACAGCCCCCGCCATTTATTTTTTCGATATTTTCAATGTACAGAATTTTTACTTATACAGATTTATTATAAGTATAGAAGATGATATAACATTCTTTGTGGATTCTTGATACAGTTTTGATTAATGCTTAATACTTAAAAATCACAGACTAAGTCTATATAGATTAAAAGTATAATGTATTTTTCAATCAACTTTTTAAAGTTACATTTTAAAGTTACATTTTAATAAGACACTGGTTTCGTATTTTTAATAGCTGAATATTTAAAAATTACACAGTATTGATAAGAATTTCTCAACAGCTTCTTAAGTGGAACAAACTTTTATTCCAATCTATCAAAATTAGGTACTCACAATCATGATTTTAATTTTATTACAACCTTGATTCAAACCATGCGTCAGCTACTTAGCAGCCCAAGGTTCGCTTCCTGAGTCATGTCCAAACATTTTTCATATATTTAGGCATTGCACAAATATTTATAAGATCCAAAAATAATCATTAACATTAGAAAAATATACAAGAGATTACAGAAATACCGTGGAATCGTAAACCATTTTATTACTCTATGAAGTTTCTGTAAACGTTTTCGTAAATGTTTTAACGAGGTTCGGTTTGAAATACATGAATATTTCGTACTTGTACGGTTTACAGAAATAGAAAAAGAGTTTTGGTAAAAATCTGCGACTTTGTTTGCGTTTTTTCTTTTCCATAGTTTGTTTTATATTTTGCACGGAGCCTAAAACAAACGTGGCCTAACTAGCCCTAGCTATCTGCCATTAAACGTTCAAATTAATTCGGACTGTTAGTTACAAAGATTATCGCGTTTAAACAAACAATAAAGTCTTCCGTTATTATATTGGTATTTTCACACGAGAGCTTTTTAGCAGCAATTACTAAAATAATAATACGGCTGGTATTATTATTTTAGTAATTGTTTAAACTTCCCACTACTGCTACTGAGCAGGCATGATTACATCGCGATCACATTGGTCACCACGCTTGCTTATGTGCGGATTGGCGAGTAACTATTAAATATAATATTAATGAAACCCTATATACTTGCAAAATACTGCATGAACACACTCCTCTATTTTAAAGTCGGTTAGAAATCACGAGTCATCAATCACTAAACACGCACCAGAGGTGTAGATTGCAGATCATTAAGCGCCAGAGTTCATTACATTTTCCTCACAATTCGAGGAAATAAAAAACACGTAAAATTTGTTTGATCTACTTCAGTTCCTAGTATTAAAGTTCTAGTAAATCAAACTGTAAAATGTAGCATTTGTGTTTTAAGTACGTAAACATACGTAGGTGAAATTGAGACGGGCTCGCGAATATATTAGAGGGCTTTGTTGGATATTTTTGAAAATTATGTTGTTAGACTAAATTATGTTGTTGCTACCAATAAAATGCAGTTTCAGTTTTATGTTTATGATGGTGTGCGTACTTGTTTACTATTGAATATAATTTTATTACCTAGCAAAATACCTAAAATTTTAGTACTAATAAATAGCATTAAAATAGTTTGGAACAAACTATGTCGCCCAAAAATCTTCTACACTTAAAAAACGAAAAAAAATCGGAATATACAAAAACTATGTGCTTCAGCATCACCTGCTTAGAATTTTCCCAACTATGTTGGGTCGGCTTCCGTTATATTTATCGGATCCATAAAAAAATATGTGCTTATATAGTAATAATTAGGTAATATAAAAAATTACGAAAATTTTACAGTAGGTAATTTATGTTGTCCATAAATAATTAAAACGCCTAAACTCAACTGTCGTATGTTTTCAAATAACAAAATGGCGGATTCCCTCTGAAACTCGGTAAATAGAGAAACTGTAACCACTGAAACAAACTATCTCTCGTTATAGCAACTATAGTTGATGCGCCCTAAGATGATATGCGTGACAGGTAATAGTTAGCAATCGTAGTGAAGTTGCCTAACGAAAATTAATCGATTGTTTAAAAATATCGAATTAGCTCGTAAAGGAAATGAAATCGGATTGATCGATTTTAGATTTTAGATTTGTGAATTAAATTGGTGAGAAACGAGTAATTTTTAACTAGATAATGATAAAAACTATTATAAATAAAAGAATAAAAACTATTCAACTCGTTTATTTTATATTATAATTCGCTACAGTCGGAACTGGACGATTGCGAGCTCGTTTCCGAATCTGATTTGTCTCAGACGGTAATAATTAACTGCTGGCCGCGAATTCGCTCTAGGCTGATTGATACGATTGCGAGTTGCAATACGATCACAAGATGGCCGCTCCGATTCATCGATTTGATGTCGATTCAACAGTGTCAATCTCTATTGACAAAAGTTCCGTTCCATGCATCTGACATTTTTATGACATAATTTCATCTTTATTAAAATTAACAGTCATTAAAATATATTACAGTTAATACTATAAATAATATCAGTTGCGTTTACAATTACGGAAAATTAATTTGTTTGTCAATAGAAAATAATTTATTTCGTTTGCTTTCTTTTTTGTTTACTTGTAAGAAATTTGCGTCGCAAGGAATATGAGAACTGTCACGCATATCATCATAGGGCGCATCAACTATAGCAACTTTAATGGTGTACAATAAAGAATATTCTATCTATCTATCTAAAAATATAATGGCTTTCGTTGCTATGGTAACGAGTTTTTGAAGAAAAAAACTTTGATATATCAAACAGTTTTGTTTGAGAAAATATTATGGGACGCTTATAAAGGGTGTTTGAATTGATCAATGGAGCAAAATAAGGTAATTTGGGGTAATTTTTGTCAGTATTTCTTTTAATTCTTCTATATTGACAGTGACTACAGTTTGACAATATTAGTAATGATTGTTTTGCCAGATTGGTAAATTTTTTTATTTGTTCTATATTACCCTACTAACTGCTACCTGCCTCTGCCTTCCGCGTATATGTTAAGATATCAACTGCTTCCATGACAAATTTTATCAAAATTACTCCAGCCATTTTTGCGTGAAACAGTAACAAACATACATACATACATAAGTTCGCGTTTATAATATTAGAAGGGATATAATCATCAATGTAGCGTTATGTAGAGCAAGATAACTGAAAGTAGCTAGACATAGTTATAACATCTTTGTATCTTTGAAATTACTTATAAACTACGGAATTTTAACAGTCCATGAGCGCTTTAACTACAGTTTTATTTAACTACATGTTGACGTGTTTATGGCTTAAATAATTTCGTGTCTGTATTAGTTAACTGAAAGATAGCTGTGTTGGCCTTGAGGTTAACAGCCGACTTTATGCGCCCCAGTTTGCAGTTCAATCCAGGCACGCAGGTTTTATTATGTCTTTTACTAGATACATCTGTGTATTAAATGTCTGTAAGAAGCAACCGTTGAAATAAACATAAATTGGAATAGTATTTTTCCAAGCTATATTGGGGTCAGCTAAGGCACTGTCACAATTTATGCATAAATTAGTAGTTAATGATATGAAAAACATCTATATTAGATATATAAAAATGAATCCCTATTTCCCTTGGTCACGGCATCACGCGTGAACGGCAGGACCGATTTCGATAATTCTTCTTTTGTTGTGTTTGTTACTGACAGGCGAAGGTTCTTATAAAAAAAATGGAAAATTGCGCGGATATTTGAACATTTAAGAATACTTAATCACCATATTTAGTGATCCTGACTTTTGTTACGATAGTAATTTATTGGGTTCATCTCCGCCCTCAATAATATAAAGGCACCTGGAACGGGACCTAGGTATTCACGTGTGTGAAACCGCGGGGCACAGCTAGTATCTCAATAAAAAACTTATCCAAACCTCATTTAAGCTCACTGCTGTATTATGTATCTTGTAATAAAAGCAACAGCCAATTTAACACAATGAATGCTGTCAAACTACTAATTTACATTGCCTGTCGATAACGTCGTACAAAACAATATGACATGAACGATTGTACGAACTCGACCGCCGTGAACGGTCGTCACCTAGCTTTTGCGAGATACCTAACAAGGCCGCTTCTGAACACCCCATCAACATGAAAATAATTTATAATATTTAGTCAAACAGTAAATCAAATGTTGCTGAATACTTTTAGTCAACCAATCATATTAAAATAGGAATAAATAATTGATGCGGACAACATCACATACATTGCTCTGAACCCAAAGTAAGTTGCTAAAGCACTTGTGTTATGGAATTCAGAAACAACGAAGGTACCAGAAACACCCAGACCCGGGACAATGTAGAAAAGTGGTTTTCTACATTGACCCGTCCGGGGATCGAACCCGGGACCTCAGAGCTGGCGACACCTTGAAAACCGTGCGTACGCCACTCGACCACGGAGGTCGTCAATAGTTGTCATTAATTGCATAATTAATGATGTATAATCGACGGAAAATTAATAAATTCACCAGTTTTGTTATGGTTATAAAATTATGCGTAAATATCATTAGTCTAAATTACCATATGCCAAAATATTTTATGGTTATTTTTTTATGCAAATGACAGGTAAACCTATTCATTTATGTACCTATGAAATCTGAACAAAAAACTAAAAATAACAATTTAAATAAATGTTTACCACTCTGTTATAAAGCTTAAATTTCCGCTCAGAAAAACAGAATTACATTTTCATTAAACAATTTAAAACTTATTACGAATTGCCTGAGGGAGTTTCATAACATATTAATTCTCTTGATTCCTCGAAACTGTCATTAATGGAAAACGATTCGACGAAAATCGTAAATCAATGTTTTGAATATTTAATTTCCGTTGTATTTGCTGTTGTTGCCCATTTCTTAGTATACTTTAAATGTTTGCCTAATAAACAACGTAAATTTCCATCATCATCATCATCCACAGCCCTTGAACACCAGAGAGGCCTATGCCCAGCAATGGGAGGACCACTGCTGGGCATAGGCCTCTCTGTTCTTGTACCATTTTCTACGGTCCTGTGCCAGACTCGACCCGAGACTTTAACTATGTCGTTAATTACGCAACCATACTAAATTATAAACGCGAAGTCTCTGTCTGTCTGCTACGATTTCACTGCTAAACCGATGAACCGATTTTGATGAAACTTAGTACAGAGTGAGCTATAATTTTAAGAAATAATATAGGCTACTTATGCTACGTTAACCGTCACCTAGGCAAAGACGCGCACAAGTTAGAACGATCGTTCATTTGAACAGATGGCGAATTCAAAAATTATATATGTATATAAAATATTATAGCCTCCGTCATCGCCTTTTAAAGATGGCGTGAGAATACAAAATTCTAAGAAAAATACGTTGAAAACCACAATTTTATTCCCTTGAATCTTAAATATCATTCTGGCTCCGTATTCCCCAAGATATAGCCTAGTTAATAGGTATTTGTGGGCTCTAAAATTACATTTCATGTGGTCGTTTGTCGTTCAAGCTATTTTCAACCAACCTGCTTTAAGATTAGAGTTTGGTTTCCCTTGTCTTGTTGTAATGACATAATGTTGCATGAAAAACGGTCGGTAGAGAACTTCAATTGATGTGTTTTCAAGCTTTTTTGCTTTGAACAGATAGCTGGGAATTAGAGTCACTTTTAGATTTTTACATGTGTATTTTTATGCTAATTTGGTAAAACTGAAGATGAATATTTGTTGTTGCTAATCCCTAACCAACCGGAGTTCAATTATTCTTTTATATTATACTAGCTGTACCCGGCATGCGTTGCAATGCAATTTTTTCTACCTAGCACCTGCCTACTGCGTACCTTCTACCACTTAGGGGTATGAAAAATAGATAGTAGCCGATTCTCAGACCTACTGAATATGCATATAGAATTTCATAAAAATCGGTCAAGCCGTTTCGGAGGAGTATGGTAACTAACATTGTGACACGAGAATTTTATATATAAGATATATATTATATTTCAGTTCGATGCTTCGAAGAATATTAAAGAATTTCAAAATTTCAGCCTTAGATGCAAAAAAAGTATGTAAAATTGCGGGGCACAGCTCACAGCTAGTATAGAAGAAATATTTTTTTAAATTAATTATTCACCGATTTTCTGATAAAATACTACATAATATAAAACTACCTGTTTGTAAATTGATTTGTTAGGCTAAGGCCGCACTACGGTAAACCGTCGTGGATTTTAACCGTCTGATTTTGTGAGTAAAGGAAACTAATGGAATCTGCCGCTCTGGCGGTTTTTTTCTGCGACTGATTTTTAACCGTTTTGTTTGCGTCTCGGGCGGTTTTTCGTTTTCACGGATTATCGCTTGCAGAAATAAACCGGAGTGCGGCCTTAGCCTTAGAACTATTTCTTTTCTCATAAAATCTAAGTATAAGCTTAGCAGGTCTATAAATATATTTCCAAGTTAAAACGCGGTTCTAACTTGACAGAACGTGGTTCTAATTTGACATTTATGTCAAAAAAGTTAGATAAGACTTTATGACAAGGGTAAAAAGACGGAGAGAGTGTAAGAAGTTTTAATCATATATTTTAATCGTTTTGCTCATTAATAACCAATCAATCAAGTAACACAAGGCTGAGGTTAAGTTTTAAAAGTTCCGATGTAGAATAATTAATCTTGATTATTATACAATTACTTGCTCACATATCTAGATATGTATGGGTTTAAGTACTTTTATGGCAAGTTATAACATGGTTAATTTGATAATATTGATTACTAGCTAGATTTAGCAGTTTATTCGTGAAAGTGTAACAGCCAAACAGATAGAAAAACAGAGTTACGTTACTTTCGCATTCGAAATAGTAGTTATACTTAATTACTTATATTGAAACAGCTTTCACTCTATTAAAAAAAATCAAAAACTAGTATAAAAATAACACTTAAAAAAAACACTTTAAAAAATATATTATAAAAATAACATCCTAAACCAAATACTGAACTTACTTAACAATTTTGTATCCACAGTATCATAACATCAACTCATCCCTCTAATTCTTATAAAACTCAATTTTCTCACTTTAATACAACGCCAAAAAAGAAACACCTTTTGTATCAGGGGTCAATAAAACTGTCTAAGAGACGGATCATCTAAGATCGCCATGACCTCCCGTGACCTCGGATTACGACGAATCCTTAACACTTTATATAGATAGCTGTTTGTCAATGTTCTAGCTGGGAAAGTGTATTAAGTTTTGTTTCGTGAAAATGTTGTTTTTTTGCAAGCTTTTGTTTAATTTACAATGTGTATTGTGAACTAAATGTTTTATGTCTTGAACTTTTTTCGCTGAACAATAGCTAATTAGAGCTGAGTACCTATTATTAGATAAATTTAAAAAAAAAAAAAATCCTTTATTGTCAGGCGACTAAGGCCCATAGATATATACCTTATAAACTAACATACATATTTTATAAATAAAAACTAAAAAACTAATGCACACGAAGTGTCGGCATCGTGTTTCGCAGCGTGGTGTCGCGTATCCTTCCTCTGAATTTTCGATAGACGACACCCTTCGTCCAAAACTCTTCCTTGAGGAAGGTCTCGATGTGGTGAGTTGGAACTCGCACCATGAACGACTTGAAGTTTGTGTTGTGGCGCGACTCCAACCTCTCCACGATAAACAACTAATCGTCAAAAGCCGTCACCATCGTAAATGTACTACAGTATCAAATGTACTGTAGTACATACATATATGAAAATATGACAATTTTGCCTGATTACCATTTAACGACCTATCTTTTCAATCTGTTAAGTATCACTGACCATCTAATCTACTCTATCACTCAATAAACAGTAAAGACGATATCTGTATCTAATGGCAACGATCAGTGCTATCTCTTACAAAATGAAACGCATTCATCAATGTTCGTTCCTTCTGTGTGATAAATGAGCTTTCCGCTGCATTGGGTCAATTACAAATAGGTTTTTTACTAGCTTTGTACCGCGGCTTCTCTTAAGTAAATGTATTGTTGTATCCTCAGTTTCCGTATTTTCTATTATGCTAATAGTCATTAGGCCCAGTAACATTATGCGAATAAAATTTATGCCAATATAATTATGCCAACATAAACTGTATGCTAAAAAAATATATAGCAAAGTATTATTATGGCAAAACAAATTATGCCAATTCGTTATGCCAAAGTATATTAGGACAAAGAATATTATGCAAAAAGAACGACGGTCCTATTGGTCTAGTGGTTAGTGACCCTGACTGCTATACCGGAGGTCGTGGGTTCGATTCCCACCCAGGACAAATCTTTGTGTGATGAGCTCGATCATTTGTTCTGTGTCTGGGTGTAATTTATCTATATATGTATGGATTTAGAAATATATAAGTATGTTTATCAGTTGTCTGGTGACCATAACACAAGCTTTGCTTAGCTTGGGATCAGATAACCGTGTGTGAGATGTCCCGAAAATATTATTATTATTAGAAGGGATCTCAAATGAATACTGTGCTGTAATAGTGATAAAAACTCCTTTGATAACATTTTTTAGTCACCATTAATATTCTTAAAACTAAAATGTCTAATTCATTTATATACTATTCAAAATTACAGACTTTTTAGATATAAGACAGAATTGTCTCCGTTCTATAGATATAAAATAAAAACTAAAAAATAGAAAGCTTATTAGCAATGTATGTGATGTTGTCCGCATTTTTTTTTTTTTTTTTTTTATACATTTATTTAAGTACCTTTTAATATTCACATACAAACGTATAATATTGTATGGGTGTAATCAATTGTTGGTGAGGCAAATAAATAAAATAAATAAGATAAATAAAATAAATAAAATAAATAAAATAAATAAAATAAATAAAATAAATAAAATAAATAAAATAAATAAAATAAATAAAATAAATAAAATAAATAAAATAAATAAAATAAATAAAATAAATAAAATGAATAAAATAAATAAAATAAATAAATGAAATAAATGGCTTTGGTTTATACATCGATTTATCATATAATTTAGTTAATTTTGGTTGTTTGTTACCTGACGTGCATTCTAACAAGACCAGTGTTTCCGTCGCAAAAAACACACAAAACTAATAAACCTCACAAGTCACAATACATTAATCTCAGATCAAATCACTATCATTAAAACTAAACTCATCGTTTAAACTAACCTACCCCATTTAACCAAAACAGTCCGAAAACCAGTCTACACGCAGTAGTACTCATTAACGAAATAATTAACGAACCCTGTCCTAATTAAGACATTTTCCGAATGTAGACTAAGCTGGTTACATCAGATTTCTAGTTACAGGGCTAAATACTAAGTATAAACTGTTTGAACTATTTCTAACAGTGTAATAATGTCTTGAACGAAATTCTCTCAACAGAAATTAGGCATGACCTTAGACCAGCGGCATTTCTACAAGCTTAAACGTGAATGAATCGCTCTCTGATTTTTATTCAGATTATTTTTCTTAGTTTCCTAGTATCATCTGCGACCAGTCAGTATGATACCTACATGGTATCATATACAAAAGTAAAATATGTATAATAGTTCAACAATAAAATATATATTTTCCCTTTTTGCATGTTTAGGTATACATACCTAACAAAAATAATAACTTTACTTCAAGTTTCAAACCCATAACATTGTTTTTCTGAAATCTAGGTAATTTACATGACACTACTATAGAATATATTACTATTACTTAAGTACCAGTAATGTATAATGTATATCAAATCTTTGTAATGTCTCTTTAATATTAAAAACCTTACTATAAATAATACCTACGACGATGATTGTCCTTGCAGTGCCTTGCACCGTCCGAAAATGTACCCAAAATATCGATTTAAATTCTCTGCAGTATTTGCTAACCTAGATGTTCCTTGTAAAGATTCGTTTTACAGACCTAGTTGCTTGTTTGAGTCTAACTAGGCAGCCTAACGAGTTGCGAACCCGATAGTATGCCTGAGGCAACAGTCACAAGAACGAAATTTTCAGTTACCGAAATACCAAATTGTGAATTTGTGATGTTTGGATGTTTGTTACTCCTTAATGTAAGAACTGATAAACGGACTTTGATGAAAGATTACAATATTATAGCTAACATTTTGGAATAATATATTTCATAATATTTATTAACATATTTACGCATATGAAGTCGCGGGTGCTTTCATGAAGAAGGAAGGAAGTTTGGATACTATTTGCGATTTTCCGGGTTGTTATAAAATATAATGAGAATCTTTTTGCCTTTGCCTTTTTGAGCTTGTAAGCGATATAGGTATGTACTAATGAATTCTAAGTTATTATTGTAAATCGTATTTGATCATGGAACGTGAATATATTTATTAGAAATATTTAAACTATCCAGTGTTCGTATTTTCGTAATCCGAAGACAGAGTTACATTCAAATCAAAATACCTTCCAAAAATTATTTCCTTTTTTAAAGATCTCTATGTATTTTATGCATCCTTATCATAATAACTTCATAATTCAGTGTTACTAGATGCTCGGCTAAGATTGATGGATCACGTTATGATGGATAGCCACTTAATTTGATGGATGCCAACTGTCCAAATAAATGATATTCTGATGAACGAAAGTTTAGAAAATTTTAACAGGGGTCATTTTGATCGATAGTCTTTTATCATATCAGTTTTGTTTACTGAAAGTTTGTTATGTATATGCGTCCCCTTTTGATATGACTGTCAGTGAGCTGTTTCTTATTTTTAATCTTCTTATATTAACTTATTATATTAACTTTTAATCGCAAAAATTTGAAATTTCCGGAGTTGTAATTTTGTTGCTGTTATATAACAACAAATAATAATAAATTATGTTTAACTGTCTCCTCTACTGAAAACTTTTATTATATTTCCAATTTTCTATGTCTCAGAGACAAAACATAGCGTACGTACTTATTTTATTTAATTTTATCACAAAACCTATGTTCACCAAATAAATTTGTTTTTTTTTTAGTTTTTCTCTAGTTTAAGGGCATAAATCTTGTATGATACGGACCCCTTAATACACGAGTCCGACTCGTACTTGACCCGTTTTTTAATTTAGACAAAGCCTTGTCCTTATAATTTGAAACTCGGCCAAGATTTCAACGAAATTAAGTTTTTTCGGTACCCAAATATCTTAGACATATTTTTTGGACGTTGAATTTTTCCTTACTTTTGTTTTTTTAATTAATTTCGTTAAATCACTGAATGGAAGGTCGACTTTTAATCTAAAAATTAGTTTCCTTTCTTCAGTAATTAGCATGATTTTGTTACTGTGTTTTATTTAACGTTTTTCAATAAAGACTAACAAATTAAATATTATATTTTTACTACCTAAAGATTATTTTATGAAATTGTGTTCAGGTATTTAGGTACTTTCCTTGCACAGAGAATCGGCATAGCCATTCAACGTGGCAATGCTGGCCAGCCTTCTGGGCACGTTTCCCGCCATTGACAAGGATGAAGATGAGTTTTTTGACGCGTATTAGTTTATAAAAATTTAAGTACTTAATGATATTGTTATTTCTGAACTGTTGTCAAATATACTCACAAGTGTTACTAGATTTGAAGAAATACTCATATATTTGATAGCGAGGACAACCAACAGGCACTCCTTTTCAGAAAACGTGGTAACACATAATTACATTGGACATATACACAATTTTGTAAATATCATAGTAGGTAGGTATATAACATACGCCGGTTCATAGCTACTAATAGTCAGGCATATTATGTACCTTATAATTATTATTAAGAGCTTATGGCCTCCTTTATTCATGGAAAGAAAATCATTGCTTATTTTTAATCTTTTCCTTTGACACTAAAACGACATTGCCTTCATGTAAAGAGAAAAAAATAACAGTACCCTTAAATATACACTCAACAAAACAATTTAAAAATCACAAAGCATAAAAAAACGACATCCAACTCACCTTATAAACAGCTAAGCAGATTGTCCTGAAACAAGAAAAGTTCTCATTAGTTCCTTAGTTCGCAAAGCATTCGCTAGATGGCTCTCACACACAATGTTTTATTGTAGCAACACAATGGCACGTCATTATAGGAAAGCATACAGTTACATGAGACAAACACTTGAAATAAGGATACATTTTTTAGTGTTGTAACCTAGTTTTTTTTTAAACCTACTAACGTTTTGATGTGTCTGTGTATTTATCAAGGTGTATCTGTGTGTCAGTCTGTGGCAACGAAGCGCCTAAACAAGTTGACTGATTTTGATGCGTTTTTTTACTCTGATTAGATTAGGATGGTTTTTAACCGACATCAAAAAGGTTTTTTTTCATGTGTGTTACGTGATGTATTCGCCAATTGTGGATCAATTTCAATCGATAGTGTATTCCTCAGAGGCGGTCTCATATAAATCTCATCAAATCGACTCAATAGCTTTGTTTTTTATTGAAGTCATTTAATTTTTCATTTATGTGCAATTTTAGCTTTTTTTTTAAGATATTTAGTAGGTATTTAGCCTATGTTATTTATGTACATTTGAATCCGGTTTTTGAACCGGATAGGTTTCCTAGTCATCCATACAAACTTATACAAAACGCAGCGTGCAAACTTAAACTCAAACTGTACGCATACAAAGCTCTGAGATACATAAACCCGTTATTGTAAACAGAACTACGAAACTTGCTGTTCCTGTACCAGGAGATCATAAAACAGGACAGATATCGTTGTGGGAGCGAGACGACGCTACACAGTGTATAGCGCCGTCTCGCAACCACAACGGCAACAGTCTTCCTGCCAAAGCTCATAGTAAGCGCGCTGTTCAGAATACAAATATTTACTTACTGAGCATAAACTTTGAGATTTGCTTGACAGCGTCGAGACTAAGAAATGCTTCGCTCAACATTCATACTACTATTAATATACACTACACTAGTATATAGAACTGTCTCGTTGGCCTAGTGGTGCTAAGCGTGACTGCTACGTTATTGGGTTTTTCTATGAAATTCTCAGTAGCAGGTCGGAGTTTGGATTTGTGCCCAGTTAGTGGCAATAGGCTCGCCCCCTTTTACATGGGGGGGGGTACTACACCTAAACATACCGGCGAACTGTGGGTGTACATTGGTACACCTCTGCCTAACCCTTCGGGGATACAGGCGTGATGGTATGTTTTTAGTATATAGAATCAGTGTATAATATAATATGATTTATATCCATATTGAGACTAATTATATACAAGTGAAAGTAGCTCAGTCTGTCTGACAAACATTTCATACAACTTATACAAAATACCACGTTTAATCAAACAATAAAATTTCATTAAAAATAGTTTCATTCGATACACAATGTAATCAATTTGAATCGCAGACAAAAACAAAACACGAACGCCGATCACAAATAAAACTAAGTACAGTCAAATAAAAAAGTCGAACATCTAAAATCCTGAACAGATTGCACGACTAACGCAATTTGCTTCACTTACTCGAAACTTTTTTACGCGACTGTCCAAACAAATTACCATACAATTTAAAGGATTAAATGTCGGTCTCGCTAACTTGCAGCGCTGTAGTGCTTAATCGCGTTAGACACTTGAATGTTGCAACCAATAAACTAGCGCTGGAAGCCGCTTTATTTAGTTAGTAAAGCCACAGTGTAGGTAACAGGTAGTGAGATTAGGGAGCCAGTGAGATAATTTGATTACGGGTAAACGAAGAGGTTTACGATAAATAAAGGAAAACAGTTGATTGTGGATCGGGGTTCAATTAATACTGAAAGAAGCGTAGGTGGTGATTATTACACACTAATGCTTATTGACGGACGGACGATAAATTCTTATATTTAACTAGCACAATAATTTGTTACTAGCTGTTGCCCGCAGCTCGAGTGGGTGTCGGATTTCGCGGTATCGCAAAAAGTAGCATACATCCTTACTCAAGCTTTAGACTATCTCCGTAACAAAAACCACTTAAATCGGATCAGCAGTTTAGGCGTGATTGCGTAACACACAAAGTTATTCTCGCATTTTTAATATTAGTAAGGATTATATTTTATCAAAGACTCGACATTAATAGATGCTTTATTTTTAGGTTTAAATACTTACTTTACTATACATATAATAATTTACTCGTATTAAGTTACAGATGTAGAAAGATAAAACTAACTTATTTTTTCCTAAGAAAAAATTTGAAAATAAACTTTACGTGGCACAACTAAATTTTGTTATTCGCTTCTCAAAGTTGAACGAAACATCTCAACAACATGATTTTTTAAGTAAAAGTCTAAAAACTTTTACTTACACTAACAACGAGAATACAAACTACGAACAGAGCCGTAGGCAAAACTAGTTTATTATAATACTGGCTATTTGTAGCAACTCTGCTTATAAAGTTCTCAGTTATGGCAAAAGAAACAAAACCAGTATTATGTCTAAGTCGTTCATGTACTAATTGTACGTTCTAGTTAAATTTATTTTTTTATTTTTATTAAAAGGACATTAAATATACAAAAGTTAGATAATGTGATATTTATTCTTTTAGATTGCAAATATTAGAATCTGTAATTGCCAACCCAATATGAGTAAGCGTGGTGATCAATACTTGTTACTTCTTTATAAGGGAAGAGGCTTGTGCCCAGCAGTGGGCCATTTACAGGTATTATAGAATTAAAAAGATTATTATTACTAAGAACAATTCACTCAATTGTTTTTGACATCAAAGCTAAAATTGTAATTAACTTACGGATTCTTTTAGGCTGTGGGCTAAAACAATGATGTAAATGAAATTGTCACTTTTTTAGTTGACTCGCAGACCCGAGGGCAATCGAAAAAAGTAATTTGATCGTATTCATAAAATTCGATTTCAAAAATGTTGTTTTTAATTTTGGTCGGTTGTGTTTTTTGGGCTTTGAATAACAACGCTGTTGGCGTTATGTTAGGAATGGAATTATTTTTTTGATGGTCCGACACTGAATAAAGAAAATATAGTAAGATATTTCGTTTTTTTGGATATAGTTATTTAAAAAACAAAATTTATACTGTCTTATCAACTTATATGCAACAAAAGTAATGCTTAAGTAAAAGGTTTGCGCTTCAACTAATATATTAGGTATAGGTATATTTCTTATGACTTTTTTAGGTATTAGAAAGTCTAAAATAGACTTTATTTGCACTTTGAATAGGAATTCCATTTGTCAAAATACGTCATAGCTTATCTATAAGAAGACACACATAGCAATCACGAAAAACATAAATGTGACACTTTTCTTGTGTAGCTACCCATTACGTTATGTTTTACCGGCAATTGTCCAATGACAAGTGTCTTTACATTCTAAACTTAGAATTTTGAATTCATACCTATTCAGTTTCCCAAAGTTTTATTTATATACATGCTTAATACAAATCACTTATTATTATTATCAACAGGCTAAACGGTCCCACTGCTGGGCTAATACCTCCACACTTCTTCCACTTGTCTTTCTAAAGCCGCGACTGACTAGTTCGATAAAAATTAACCTATCACTTGCGCCGACAAAAAACTCATCTTAAATATTTGTAGGTCACAGACTACTCCTCAAATCAAACCTTACTACCAGCGCAAAAAAACCAAACCCAAGCTAAACAATCACTAAGCCACTCTCACTTAAACAAACTTCTGTGAAATCAATTTGTTGGTAACTTAATCATTTCTCTCTTAGGCATCAGTTTGTGACAAAACTTGATACATTAGTTACCTTGCTTTAGCCGTGTCGCTTATTGAATTAGAACTTAGTTTTGGATACCGTGTTACATACAGTAACTTATACATAATTTAATTGACGGGCCTGTTGGTCTAGTGGTTAGTGACCCTGACTGCTATACCGGAGGTCGTGGGTTCGATTCCCGCCCAGGACAAACGTTGTGTGATGAGCATGATCATTTGTTCTGGTGTCTGGGTGTAATTTATCTATAATATGTATGTATTTAGAAATATATAAGTAAGTTTATCAGTTGTCTGGTTACCATAACACAAGCTCTGCTTAGCTTGGGATCAGATAACCGTGTGTGAGTTGTCCTCTGATTAGTCTTCCTCTGATTGGTACGATTTAATTGTAGCATGGAAACAGCTGTCGCTTCAAACATTGAATTACTGTTACTTAACATACCTATTACGTCTTATTTACTCGCGAGATAAAATGACATACACTGTGTAAGTCGCAGGTATTTTTTTTGTGGAAGAAAACACTGAACCGTATAACTTGGATAAAACGTTGGGCACGAAAAATCTCATAATATATTATAAATATATTAATCAGAACTAATAATGTGTAATATTTAATCAAAATACGTTTTATTGGTTTCTTAGGTTTACGCGAATGTTAGACATTGAAATAAAACTACTTATTACGGATTTTGTCCCGGTTTATTTTGATTTTAGGTCCCGACTTTTCGACATCTTTGCAGGTATCATGGTCACGGGCAGACTGATTTGTTTCAAAATACGTTTAGCTGTTTTCGCAATGAGGACACAAATATGACAACACACAAAATACAAATTATTTTATAATATAATATGATAAACGCCATTTACACGTATTACAATGTATGAAACCATTAGTTACATGCATAGGTATAAAATAAAATAATGCACAAACTTCATCAAAATTTCAACAACTCGCAAACTTCAGCACTCTTAATAGATGCATTTACCTTGCACTTCATAGGTGACTTTAAATACACGACTTTTAAAGTCCACAGTCTTACTACGACTTTAAAAGTCGAGCGAGTCACGTGCGCGTGTCATTGCATGTTATTCCTAAGTGCAGTGTTGGATATGCATGTTTAAGTTTAACTTTATTCCTAACTTGTAAAGCACTTTGAATATGCCAGAAAATTTGTGGAAAACTTCAATAATAAGAGAATGGAAGACGTGTGGAAATAAATTATTATAATAAAACGTACATCTTTGCTTTGAGTTTTAAGTTTAAGCAAGATTTTTAATGTGTTTTATATGACACATAAAATCATAACATATAACAAAGTTCTAGTAAAATTAAAAAAAAAAAACAAATAAAAGTTTGGTCTTTGCCAAAAGCATTAAACAAATGATTTGACAATTTTAAACTCGATTCCAGGTAACTTTGTTCCAAGGAATGCGTTTGCAGGCAAAATTGCCCCTGAATAGCTGAAATCCTTCCTTGATCTGACTGTGTATTGTCTATTTTATGTCCTATATAATATGTTAAATGTTACCAAACGAGCTAAAGATTTTTGGTGTCAAGTAAATTGATCCGAAAAATGGGTTTCAATTAGACACTTAACATTCAATACTTAAATCTAATACAAGAACAAACAAAGACTAAAATTAAATCTTATATAAATAAATAAAACTAACACGCGTCAAAATACTCATCGTCATCCTTGTCAATGGCGGGAAACGTGCCCAGAAGGCTGGCAGCATTGCCACGTTGAATGGCTATGCCGATTCTCTGTGCAAGGAACAAACCAGCTATCTGATCACGAGTAGAGTCTACCAAACCACCAAGTTTTGACAGTTCTTTAAAAAGATTTCGTGCACTCGGACCCCATGACCCGAGCGTTTCAACCCCAAACAGCTCGAAAATATAATTACCCATTAGGTTATTATACTTTCGCCGTTTAAGGGTCTCCGCTGCTCCAGCAGCAGCGCCAGAAGAGGCCGCCGAACTTAGAACGTGGGATGGCGCAAGGGTGTCGACGCACGTTGCGTCCCTCACCAAAGGCCGACCCAATTTCCAAGGCAACAATGACATACCGTCAGGTCTCTTACCATCGCTGCGCACCAAACCATTGGGTTCCAAAACAGCTGGTACACCGGCAATGACAAGACACTTAACTAAGTCATTTTGAGCTGAAATTTTGTAAACTGACACCATACCAGGAGTACTCTTTACCCCTTTTGGATAGATATACCCTTTCGAAAACACTCTGTATGTAGGTTTTTATATGTATCTACTATATCTTGGATCCTATAAAGTTGGCTATATCTTGTACACGTGTAATCATGTAAGAACAAGCTCGATCGAACAATTACTTCGCTTGAACAATAACGTGAAGTAGTGATGTCGTATTGCAACGATACGATTTGTAAGCGATGGAAACAGGTTCTCATTCTATAGTGAAGATGTAAAAAGAAAGATATATTTTCCTTCTTTTAATGCACTTGTTTTAAACAAAAAAGTTCGATTTAAAACAGCCCTGATAGGATAAATGATAAAATCAGTGAAGTTGTCCAAAAATAGTTGTTTCTACAGAATAGGAATGCTGCTGCATATAACGTTGATGTAGAATCTTGACTTATTTAAATCTACCAGTGCCCCACGTTTTTTAATTGCCTTACATTTAAAACCAGTCAATGGTTAATCTAGATATGCGTAGTTATAGGCAGTCTAGAAGGTGATTAAAATAATATGAAACTACAAGCAATGACGGGCCTGTTGGTCTAGTGGTTAGTGACCCTGACTGCTATACCGGAGGTCGTGGGTTCGATTCCCACCCAGGGCAAATGTTTGTGTGATGAGCACGATCATTTGTTCTGGTTGTCTGGGTGTATTTTATCTATAATATGTATGTATTTAGAAATATATAAGTATGTTTATCAGTTGTCTGGTTACCATAACACAAGCTCTGCTTAGCTTGGGATCAGATAACCGTGTGTGAGTTGTCCCGGAATATTATTATTATTATTATTATTTCTTCCAAGGCAAATGTGCATGTTGCCCTATAAACTGCCTCTAGAATTGAGATATCAAATCCAACTAGATTTATTCAAATCCGACCCGTAGTTTCAGATATTAGCGCGTTAAAAAAACCTCTTTCGATTATAACAGTAAAACATAATACACTACAATTTTTTGTCTCTAGTAAGTCAACTTTCAATTGATTGGTTATTGATATCAGCCGTTAATAAGCCAAAGAACCAAGTTACGGTTATTTAGGTCAACCCTAATGACTGTCACATTGTCACAAGAATTGAAGCAATGTGACCTCATTTCATTTGACATTTTGATCGGACATATTTTTCTCGTTTTTACTAATAACATGAAAATTGTACGTCTACTGAATTTTTATTAAAATAAGTAAACGACAGGATTGACCTGGTGGCCGCGCTAGAGATAGGGTTGTCACTAAAAATATTTATATGCAGGAAAATATTTAGAAACTAGACTAAAAGAAAAACATCGAGATACAATTTTAAACTATTATATATAATCACACGAATTCTTTTGCTTATAATAATTAATAAAGTAAAATTAATTAAAGTTAAAAAAATATATTTTGGTGAATAAACTAAATAAACGGTAACTAAAATTAAACAATATTTAGATTTAATTCCCTGAACGAAAATATTTATTATAATAATAAAGCTATGTTATTCAACATTCTAATCGAGGTTTTTTCTACCACAAAAATACAAAACATCATTACCTCAGTCAAAAAATATTATTTCGACTAAAAAAAGGACAATCGCCAACCCTACGGCAGCAGAAGTAAATTGGCTGTCCCTGGGGCAATAGATTGCTTTAATTTTACTTAGTGTGGTATAAATCGCTATGACGATGTAGGGTTACACTGACTTGAAGAAAAATGTTTGTTATCTAACACAGAATTTTCGTGTTCACCTAGAAGAAAGTAATGCATGTCGGACATTTCATTAGAATAAAAAAACCAAGAATTTTAAAAATTATTTTGGAAAATATTAAAACAATTACATATTAAATTACACGACACATTAACCTAATTTGGGATATTTTATGGGTAAATAGACCTAACAGATTGATGTTTTGTCAAATATGCTTCAATTAAAATAGGATAAGTTCTGATAAAAAATATTTAATATAATTAGTTAAAATGAAACTTACATAAGGACTTTGAATATAAATTAAATAAAAGAAGCTTTTTGCCTATTCCTAAAAGAAAAAAATCGATTTTTTTTTAATCTAGAAACGTTATGTTATTTACTCGGAATGAATGAGTGCACAGTTACAAAATGTCATATCTACGCGGAAGACTGGCAAAAATACACAGTCACTCTTTCAAACCAACCTTTAATTTTATACAATGTCCAAGGTATACCTATGCAAGATATTCTGTCGAGACGGCAAAGATCGGTGCTAATGAACTAAAATGTCTTCAAAATAATCAGTACACATCAAGTAGGAATTGATGTGTACTGATTATTTTGAAGTTCACTACATTTAGCGCCGTATCTTACTCACTTCCAACTTTTAATCAACCGTTCACTTCGCGCCGCCATTGAACGACTGAATGAATGAATGATGGCGGAGTTTGACGTTCACTCGGTAGCATTATTACGTATCTTGCAATAGCAAAGCGAGTATAATCAACAGCAAACTTTATATCATTGCTGTTAAATTGCTAATTTGTATAACATGCTCGCGATGACGTCATACATAAGTAATTTGACAGCAATAATTGTGCAAATTTTGTTGAAGCTTTGCTTTTAAGTACGTAATACCACCGCGGAAAGATCTGCCGTTGATCGCGAGAACAATTCAAGGCACACAATGAAGCGTTCGATATTTGATTAGTGAACGATATTGAATGAAGAATGAGTTGCCTTCGAGATTTTAATGTAGCGTGAAGGAATTTTTAAATTCGTAAATGGAATATGGAATTTTTAAATGGATTTATGGCAGTTAAAAAACGGTATTAAATTTTATAGGTCGATTAAATGGTCTATTCAATTTGAAATCTGATAAATTTCAATATTTTTGTATAAATTCTAAGTAAATAATTTCCAAGTACTTTTACGTGATTCGTAGCTTGGTCCTTTTTGATGATGAGTGAACGATGAACGATTGTGAATTAACGTTTACGTTCAATCAGCGTAGCGTAAATTGAAAAAATGAAATTCGTTAATATATTTAGTCCTGTTCCTACATGTTTTGTGGTCGTGACAACTCATAATAAAGACCATTTCCACTATCACACCAAAATTTGGTCAACTCGACCATACACAGTTAACCCTTCCCAACCGACGTGATAGGTACTAGTTCTATTACTATGTAACTGGTCGCTCAGACCGCAAGCCCGGTCTCGCGCTCGTGCAGTTTCGGAGTTATGAACTACATCAGTTTAGTGGTCAGTGCCTGTACTATGAGGTATTATAGCTGGACGCTTGCCGTTGTGGAAGCGAGACGGCGCTCTACAATGCGTAGCGGCGTCTCGCTTGCACAACGGTAACAGTCCTGCTTTTAGAGCTGAAGTTAGGCGATGTACTGCATAATTATATGCACCGTGTGTGAGTTAAGATGGTTATATTATACGTTTGTTCCAAAATATGGCTATATATATATATATATAAGGCCCTTGCGTCTATTACAGACGATTTATGAAGCATTGTCTGTGAGACAGCGCTTTTCGTGGCTAGATGCATGCAATTGCACAGTCATTTAGTAGACTTGTTACATTCGAGTTGTCATCCATGCTCAATGCAGCTGCCAAAGTATCCACGTCCTTGGCTTTCCCTGTTCCTAAAGGTAGATAGGTAGAAAATGAATTTAGTATGAAGTATTAATAATGATATGATTGAAGTGGGAGGTATTTTACCAACGAGGTAACTGCCTCGTTGGCCTAGTGGCGCTAAGCGCGACTGCTACGCTAGAGGTCTTGGGTTCGATTCCCAAGTCGACCAAGATGTTATTGGGTTTTTCTATGAAATTCTCAGTAGCAGGTCGGAGTTTGGATTTGTGCCCGGTTAGTGGCAATAGGCTCGCCCCCTATTACATGGGACCTAAACATACCGGCGAACTGTGGGTGTACATTGGTACACTTCTGCCTAACCCTTCGGGGATACAGGCGTGATGGTATGTTATGTTAGGTTTAAGTCCAAAAACATTTCGAATAAAAAGAGAATTTTTTTTTTAAGTCAAGTCTTTTTCCCAATAATTCGACAACCACACCATAACTATCACGATATTGAACTTGGCGCCCATTTTGACATTAACGATTTTAGTGGGAGCATACCTACAACAAAGAACCTACCAGTCAGTTCAATGGCGCACATTGTATTGTCAACCTTTCTAGCATTCATGTTGACAGGCTAATCTTTATACTTCGGCATCAGATATTCCCTTTTGGGAATTAGCTGACGAGCAACAACGAACTCAATGTCTTTTCTTTCTTAATGTGCTAGATAATTTTGTACCTGAAAATGTATGATTAAAGCAAATTAGATCAGCTAAAATAATCGACTGCAATAAAAGTTAACGATCATTGCAAATCACCTTGTCTAGACGCTTATATCAAACGTAAAAAGAGATCATTTGTTTTTTTAAGTAGATTATGTTTAATAGTGTAATTTTAAATACCTAGAAACCACTTTCTTGACATACCTTAAGGTTTTTATAAATAAATTCTGATTATTTGGTAAAAAATAGAAATAATATTAATTGGTATTTAATAAAAAAACCAGTCAAAAAATTAACTTTCACAAATTAATTTCAATTAAAATAGATCCTTAAATTGTACAGAAATTAAAAATCACTTTTCTGCATTAGAAGGTTAAATGGAGGTCAATGTAATTAACCCTTATCATTTTGCGATTAAAAGTGTCATTTTGTCACTTCACGCACTTTTGGTACCAACCCTCGTAAGGGTCCAAGGTACCCAATTATATAAAAGGTTAGAGTCGCAAAATTTTGTTGAGCCTTGTTAATCATTTTCAATTTATTTTTAATGTAATTCTGTGAGTCGAATTAGAAATTTTGACGATTTGGTTGACGAGTCCTGTATTAAGTTTAAAGCTGGTATTTTTTTGAGGCCTTTGCTCTGCTCTGGATTAAGGGCGGGTTTTAAATATAAGCCAGAGCGAGATATGTTCAATAAATATATTATTATTGAACATTGTTTCATGTCTAAATACTTTCTACGACATATGCTCTTTTCTTCTCTATATGAGAAGACACCTGTAGGAATGTTATATTATATATTCAGTATTCATATTAAACTACAAAAGGTTTTCATGTTGTGTATTTTTTATAGGTAAATATAGTATTTTTTTTTTCACGCTTTATTAAATAATCTTCTAGTCTTTTTCCAAGCTATGCTGAGATCAGCTTCCAATTTTATCTAATAAAGTTAGTAACTTTTTTACATAGACCAACGGCCTCTCTACCCACATTTACAAGGAAAATACACAAACAATACTTTAATTAATAACGAATGGTTTTGTTTATAAAACAAAGGAGTTTCTTAGTTATTCTAACAATGAGGTGTAACTATAGAGGTTGAACCCTTACTATGTAACCGAGTAATGTGGAAACTTCAGCCATTATCATATACATTACCAACCCTTAATGCTGTCTTTGGTTCATTAAGAAGGTAGAATAGTGTTAGGATAAAAATGGCCGACTTTGCTTTACGAGTATAAAGTGACAAAAAGAGATTTTGGTGATTTCAGGTTTTCTCAACTCAGAGTGAATAACAGTCGTTTAGATTAGGTAGCTTTTTTTCTTCTGTTCCTTATACTTTATCAGACCCACAAAAAGGGGACTCCGGGACTAATGGCTTAATTTTTTTTTTTTTTGTAGAGTTCTTTGCAGCTACCCTGAGCACAGGCTTTGACTGCTTCTCCGGACTTTTGGCGAGGACCTCAAGGCCTCCAGCCAGAGCAATAGAAAAAAACTAACTACGTCAGCCACGTCACTAAGGGCACTCCCAGCGGGGTTTGGACTTCGACAATGGCTTAACGTGCTTTGTGATCTCGATATGTTTACAAATAGTCACCAATCCACGAGATAACCGTAGCGAGTACGGCTTAACTTATTATCGGTAAAACCGTACGGCTTATACTTAGTTACGAGCCCCTCGTCTACTTACACACTATAAATAATATTTTGTGGGACGATTTATTTATTTATGACGATGACTTCAAATATATTTTAAACATAACATCTCGTATATTTAACACAATTACCCCATAATATAATGTAACTAGAAATCATCATCTTATTTAGACACGATATTTAGACGGGCCTGTTGGTCTAGTGGTTAGTGACCCTGCTATACCGGAGGTCGTGGGTTCGATTCCCGCCCAGGACAAATGTTGTGTGATGAGCATGATCATTTGTTCTGGTGTCTGGGTGTAATTTATCTATAATATGTATGTATTTAGAAATACATAAGTATGTTTATCAGTTGTCTGGTTACCATAACACAAGCTCTGCTTAGCTTGGGATCAGATAACCGTGTGTGAGTTGTCCCAGGATATTATTATTATTGTTATTATACAACAAACAAATACAGATCCAAGGCGCATTCCTTGGTTTATTCAAAACGCAATTTTCGTATGTTAATACAAGCAACGTTAATCTTCTGTAAAGCCATTTATGTCACCTTAAACCCGGTACACGAAATACCCGGGTACAACCTGCTAAGTATCCGGGTATATAAATACCTGCTAAGTACCCGAGTAAGGCATGAAATTCGAATCGCGGATTTGCGATTTCAGAGCGACACGAAAAATTCCGTGAAATGGGTGTTATGTACTTATGTAGTAAGAATGTAGAGAAAAGGAAGGAGCTTACTTTGGCTTATCTTAAGCTTCGTTTAGACTTATGTGATAAATGTAAAAAAGAGTTCATAAAAATAATAGGGATGATGACTAATTTTTATTTTTATGTCCATCTTTTAGATAAGAAAAAAATATTAGACACGTATTTTTTGTTTAGTCCCGTAAACAAAGAATTACGAAGATACAGCGAGTACAATTCTCGCATGACGTCACGTTTGAGTACAAATTGTACCTAGCCGTGACGTCACAAGCCCCCACTCCTGAACTTTACAGCGGTTTATCTTCGTATTTTGTAATTTATTTGAGAAAAGAAAAAATATGTGTCTATTATATTTTGATTATCTAAATGGCGGACTAAATAAATTTTGACTTTTCATACCTAGTCATCTACCCTATTGTAGGATAGTCCAAAATACGCAGTTTCGTTTAGAAATTCCTGGTCTATTTTTCTAATTGTTTTGATTTAAAACCAACCCACTAAATCAGTTTTGATGAAGTTTATTTATGGGACTCCAACTACCTCCGAGGTACTTTTATTAAAAAATATTATCATTAGTATGAAAGCGATTCTCAACTGCCCTGAATACAGCGTAACAAACATCCAAAAAATATCCACCATAGTCAAATTGAGAACCTTTTTGAAAATGGCATTTTTTTATAATATAATTTTGCTGTTCAAAATGGTAACCATAGAAACAAGAAATAGTACCGGTAATACATAGGACGCTAACAATACAATACTCTCTACATAATATCAGTTGAGAAAGCAACTACATTTAACATAAAACGGAACTAATATCACCTCTTACAAAGTGTAAGTAACCGCTTCTCTTTGAGGTTTACTCGTTACTAAATAGTTAATAAAGCTGTAAAGTGCCGACCTAACTTGGCACGTCTGGAAAGAGCTGCAATATATCACCGTCCCTGTCTCACACACCGCACTTGTGTATTGCATCTTGCGCAAACTATCTGCCATCTCTTTTTAGAAGCGCCAAGTTATATAGTCTGTAGTGTGCTGAATGCGGTGTAAATGTTACGGAATTCTAACAAATGAATGTTTGGTGCGAATTCGTAAAGGATATAGTTGAGTTGAGTTTAACGGAAAACGTTTATTGCCATTTTGAAATAGTAAGATTTTGTTCAATATTTGTGTCATAAATGTCTGTATGAACGAATGTATAATGAAATGAATCCATATTGTTACACTAGACTTTTTTTATTATAATATCTTCTAAGTTTAAAGGTAAAAGACTGTTCAAGATTTAATTTCACAACTGTGAACTGAAAATCAATATCAAGTGATCTTTTAATATTCGATTCTATATTAGATTCTAATATTCGACGTATTAGATTAAATTTAGCAAAATTGATATCTCAAATATTAGAATCTTTAAGAAATACCCAATTAATAGGTACATATTTTATCATTGAAAACATAAACTAAATTCAATCAGAAAATGAAACCCAAATGTAATCAAACCTAACTTACATGGGATTCTATCAAAATAGTCACAAAAAGTCAAATTCAACATAATTATCTTGGACGGTGGACCCATGTTCGATAATAAGTGGCCTTTCAATTTGAAGGGCACAAAAACCGGACCGGGCCGTATGACATGTCTATCCGAGTTCCCATCAGGCCGTCCGTTTTTATTCCCGATCGAAAATGATATATGACTGTGGATTTTTGTAGGACCCTATCAAATTTGGATCAGGATTTGATACTTTTCGTTTATTAGACGATTTAAGAGGACTGTTTCTAGGATCTGATAGAAGTTTCTCGAAAGGATTGGTGTCACTGATAGTTTCTAGATTTGAGCGTTTGAAGAAGGAGTAGGCTCAATTTATTTTTTTAGGTCGTTTATATAATTTGTTATACTGATCGATTGGTTTGTTTGTATAATTGTATTTTTGAGGAACAAGAATATAATATATGTTCTAAAAGATATTAACCTGATTGTTTTATTTTATGCTCAAAATAGTTAACTACGAAAATATTTGATTATAATGTGATGATATTTGAATTTTGACCTAATCCTTAATAGCATATCACAATAAAAAGCTCCTTAAAAAAAAAGCTTCTGTTGTTTTAGAGTTAATCAACAACGAACATACAAAATCAACGACTAGAGTTTCTAATGACAATAAAACTCTTGAAATCACCGGCAATAAAATACTCTAAAGGAAATTGCACAGAGATTAAATCGGCATTTAATAGATATTAGCTACCCACAGATAAAAACCTTTTTCTTCAGAAAATAACCTCTAAACATTTTCAGTCAACTAATGTTACTCCAGATCCAAATCTGTTTGCTCATTACCAGAAAATTGAGCAATAAACTTGTATAAAAACTCAATAAAGCCCGTATTATGTATCAACAATATTTCAGGATTATCAGGACGACCTCCGTGGTCGAGTGGCGTACGCACCGATTTCAAGGTGTCGCTAGCTCTGAGGTCCCGGGTTCGATCCCCGGACGGGTCAATGTAGAAAATCACTTTTCTACATTGTCTCGGGTCTGGGTGTTTGTGATACCTTCGTTGTATCTGAATTCCATAACACAAGAGCTTCGGCTACTTACTTTGGGTTCAGAACAATCAATGTATGTGATGTTGTAAAAAAAAAAAATTGTAGCTAACACCTACATTCTTGGTAAAGCTATGAATAGAATTAAAGAGCACATTTAACTACATCGGGATGACAAGCATTTTCGTTAGATTTTTTTTTCAATTCACATTTCTTTTTGAATTTCAATTAAATCTTCTTAGGTGACTGAAAAGAAAATGTTTCTATAAAATAATATAAGCGGACAACTAGTTAGACACATAACATCTTAGATTTTTGTAAAATAACGTAACTAATGTAAAACGTAACGTAAATAATGACTAACTTTAAATAAAAAGAAACGTCATGAAGCGAAAGAAATGAAAAGAAATTCAGTGAATTCGAAATAGGAATACAAAATCAGCAACTCAAAAATTGAGTTAATGGAATGGTCTGGTTTCAATACTAATAAGAAAAAGCCATATAAATAAAAAAGAAAAAAACATTCTTCTATCGAATATGAAAGAAAAAACACATTAAAATATTTAATTCAGCTTTCTTTTAAGAAATAAGAAGAATTATAAACTAAATAAAACTAAGAACTAAAACAAGGCATCAAAAAATTCATCCACATCGCTGTCGACTGGGAGTGTGCCCAAAAGGCTGGCAGCATTGCCACGTTGTATGGCAATGCTTATTTGCTGACCTAGGTAGAAGCAAGTAAGTCAAATAATATCAATATTTACTTAAAAAGAAACTGCAATCGATTGAAACGGCAAAACAATTTATTCTCAATCTCAATTAACATTTGAAATTTATTGAGAGCCCCTTAAGACCTGGCTACGCTTGCTGTAAGTGCTTTTAAATTGAATTAGAATTTAGAATTATTAATTATTGTATAACGATTGTAAATAACACTTGTTGAAGTTCCAATCTCTTTTGTTGGTTTATAATTTGACGGTTATTAACCCACAGCGCGAAAAATAAGTTGCTATAATTTTGACGTGTCTGTCTGAGGCATCGAAGCTCCTAAACGAATGGACCGCTTATGACGCTGTTCATTTAACCGAAATCGTGGTAAGATTTGGCTATTATTAAAGCTTAATCACTTCTGTGTATTAAGTTACGTATAAATACATAGAATAATCTTTAAGATTTAAAACTAAGTAATAGTAATGTGAACTTTCTAAGCGATCAGTGTCGAACGCGAAATTATTTTTATAAATAAATAATAAATAATAATAAATGCGGACAACATCACATAGGTACATTGCTCTGAACCCAAAGTAAGTAGCTATAAAGCACTTGTGTTATGGAATTCAGAAACAACGAAGGTACCACAAACACCCAGACCCGAGACAATGTTGAAAAGTGAGTTTCTGCATGGACCCGTCCGGGGATCGAACCCGAGACCTCAGAGCTAGCGACACCGTGAAAACCGGTGCGTACGCCACTCGACCACGGAGGTCGTCAAAGCAAATGCAAAGCATATATGTATCTTTTAAGCTTATCTAAGGTTACCGATGACTGATTTGCAAGCCCGAGTTTTATATTTGTTTAGGATATCTCCATAATTATTCATTTGCATGAAGAGAGGCGAATAATAATAAAACTAGATTTATATCAATAGTTTACTCCTTAAATACGTTGTCGTGTTCAAAATAGTCGAACTGGCCAGATCTTTAGCCTTATTAAATGTAATGAGGAGAGATGAAAGGCATGTGAATAAAAGAGTGATGAATTTGGATGTGGATGGCTGGAGAGGAAGAGGAAGGCCGAAAATTCTGACAGCTAGTAAAGTAGAATGAAAGGAAAAATCATGGTGCGCCGACGTCCCCAATTAATTTGGGAAAAGGGCAGGAAGTAGAAGAAGATATTAATACGTATATCTTCTTATATATAAAATTCTCGTGTCACAATGTTAGTTACCATACTCCTCCGAAACGGCTTGACCGATTTTAATGAAATTTTATATGCATATTCAGTAGGTCTGAGAATCGGCTACTATCTATTTTTCATACCCCTAAGTGGTAGTAGGTAGGTAGTAGGCAGGTGTTAGGTAGAAAAAATTGCATTGCAACGCATGCCGGGTACAGCTAGTTAGTATATTATATAATTATTATATCCTTATTTTATAAATAACTTTAGCTCTGTACGATTATCTAAATTGATTCTCCAAAATATTGATATAAAATATATTACGTTTTATTCCTATTTACAAATATCTTGAGAAACCATTTCTTTTGTCTCTCACTTTATAAACATAATGAGATGTCTCGTTATATTAGAGTCACATAAAGAACTAATAGCAACGTATCTTGTTAACAAAATGGCTGCCTGTCACTATCTATTGTATATTTGATGCTATTTCACCAAATATTTGTGATATAAAGATAATATTTTTCGAATTCCTTTTGTTTAAGTTGTGTTTTGCTTACAGACTTCCAGAAGGAGGATGTTCTATGAGTTGTTTGACGACCTCCGTGGTCGAGTGGCGTACGCACCGGTTTCAAGGTGTCGCTAGCTCTGAGGTCCCGGGTTCGATCCCCGGACGGGTCAATGTAGAAAATCACTTTTCTACATTGTCTCGGGTCTGGGTGTTTGTGGTACCTTCGTTGTATCTGAATTTCATAACACAAGTGCTTTAGCAACTTACTTTGGGTTCAGAACAATGTATGTGATGTTATCCGCATTTTTTTTTTTTTTTTTTTTATTTATGTTCACTTTTTCTGAGCTTTACACTAATTATCTGCAGTTTAATCATAATATATTATATATAATTTTTATTCTAATACATTTTTCTTCGATACCTATTTTGTCTAAATATTGCATAGGTAAACGTTATGTACAGACTAGGTATTTATAACCTAGATGTAACTTTAGACAATAAACTAAAAAAAAGGAGTTTCCGTTGCTAAATATAAAATGACTTTTATAGTACAGTATGCAAAACGCAATACAATTTCATATCAAAAAAACTTAAATATGACAAAAAAAACGTTACTTAATTTATTTACATAGGCTGTCAAATTCACAATATCCTCCAAAATACAAAACAATCTGCTATACAATCCACAATCTGAATACTGCACCATGGGATCAAGGTAACAAAATATTTGTTTAAAGCTCACCTCTATAACCCAATTAGCTGTTCGCATCACTGGTTATAGAGGTGAGCCGAGGCCGGGCTTAGATTCCCGCAAATGAGGCCTTTGGTCCGTAAACTGAGACTAAATTAATTTTAGTTGTAGATTAGTTAATTTTTGAATTTAAAGGTTAAACAGTTTCAACGTTTTGTGAACCTTGGGACCGTTTTGTATTGATATTAGTATTTGGAATAGTCGAATTGAAATGCCGTGTGAAGGTAATATAATGTTGTTGAAACTATTATTGTACCAATGACAGCTATTCAGACATATTAATATCTCCGTTTTACAATAGAAGTATTCAAATAGGTGCCGTATTTTAATATAATAATTGTAATCCAGCCTATAAACGTCCCACTGCTGGGCACAGGCCTCTTCCCATATAGAGAAGGCACGAGCATTGATCACCACGCTTGCTCTCTGCGGATTGGCGATTTCAGATCCCGAATTTCGGATTGTTTTCCTTCACCGTAAGTATCAATTAATAAGTATAAAATAATTGAATGGCAGAATAAGGTTGGAAACTGACAAGCTTTCCCAAATTTCATCACATTTACCCGAAAGTATTATACATAACATAACATAAACATAACATACCATCACGCCTGTATCCCCGAAGGGTTAGGCAGAGGTGTACCAATGTACACCCACAGTTCGCCGGTATGTTTAGGTCCCATGTAATAGGGGGCGAGCCTATTGCCACTAACCGGGCACAAATCCAAACTCCGACCTGCTACTGAGAATTTCATAGAAAAACCCAATAACATCTTGGTCGACTTGGGAATCGAACCCAAGACCTCTAGCGCAGCAGTCGCGCTTAGAACCACTAGGCCAACGAGGCAGTATTATACATACCTATGTTAAATAAACCATAATCATTATAAGCGTCTTTAGGGAGCCCTTTATCAAATGTAATTTACATAACGGAGAATGGAAGACAAATGGGTATACGGGTCACCTTGTAAATTATCACCGCTGTTACTGCAAAAACATCTCTGAGGTACCAAAAAACCATGGAAGTTTTCATCGTAAAAAAAGGTTTGTATATACATCTAGTTACTTAGAAAATTAAGGTTTTACTTTCAGGACACTGAGACTGACAATCTTTAAACGGGCGAATAGATTTTTTTTTTTAATTTTAGGAAAGTTGTCTAAGTCCCTTTCAAACAAAAATATCAAATTATGTTTAGTGAGGGCTTTATATGTTGTAAAATTCATGTTTTATACATTATTATAGGTTGTTTATTAAAATGTCGACCCAAATAAAATTTCGTTTTATGGATAAAAACTATTAAAATCTAATTATAAAAAAGATATTGAACTATTTGTTTGAACAGTCAATACATCATGTCAAGCCCAAAAACTGAACAAGGATTAAAAATACCAAGAGCTACCCTAATTAACAGGAGCTTACATTTTTGTTTCGCAGAATGACACGGAAACCTTATTACGTTTGTCTATCATCTGCTTCGTTTCTCACAGAATAAGGACCAAGGCCTCGTGTTCGAAAAGGAATGGAAGCATTAAATTTAATTTGCTAGAATTAAGGCCAATTCGTGGTATTTATGTTTGCACTTTGAGGCTCCATATTTTTCGTTTGTGATATTTTTTGGGAATTTTGGAGTAGGTTAAGTGTTTGTAAGAAAAAGAGCTCCTTTGTTTAACTGTCACAGTAGTTAAATCGCAAAAATTTGACTGATATATGATCATTTAAGTAGATCAGTAATCAAACTCCTAAATAAATATTACTCAGTAATCTAGCTAGGAGAAAGGCGATTCACCCAATAATTCGTTGTACCTACATCATGTTATTGTTAATGCATTCTTTATAATCTTTAATGTATGTACTACAAACCTTTATGTACCTTAAAAATATATAATATATGTTTAAGGTATTAGCAAGAAAACATATTTTAGTGGACTTTTTAAACTTCATGAATCTATTAAACAAAAGAAAAGATTAAACTTCTAGTTGATCTCTAACTCATGTCTCAAACAGACATAGTATAGACAGACATGTGCTTTATATTAAATAAAACATCTTAAATCCCTTGCAGAAATCGGATTACCAGAACACCATTAATGATTTCGATCGAATTTCCTTCCATACCGTCACAAACACTTTATTAACATGCTACATAAGCAGAAATCATTCAAAAACTCAAGGAAACATTTCCTGAAATCAGTTCCCTAATGAGCGCTTTCATCTATCACAATCATCCAAAAATTTCAATTTTATTATCTCGATTTATACCTTCCGTTTTCCGCGACTCGACTTGCAAATTTTGGGCCTTAATTTAAGGATCAGATCACGTAGAGTCATTGTTACACTAAATAAATTGAGTCGTGGATAAGGGATGTTCGGCGATATTACCTTTTCACCCCTCCAAAGTTGGGTACTGTTGGGCCCAAAAATATTGTGGACCAAAAAGTTTGAAGTGAATCGTACCTTTAGGTACCTTTTAGTTTTGGTTTATTGGTATAGTTGTCTGATTATAATTGTTTTGATTCTTTGATGTATTGCGGAGGTTATTTATTTTCTGAAACATTTTTTTCGTTTTTAATAGGCAATTTTGTCACTTGAATTTTTTTTTGAAATAGCACTGGAAAGTTGCATTATGAAAACAAATATTAAAGAACCCTCTAAATATAGAACAAGCAGTTAACGTCAATAAAAAATCACATTACCTCATTTTACCTCAATTACAAAAAGAAGTATCTGCATGTTAACCACACATCTATATTTATATACCTACTTCTTTTTTTAACAGCCAGTCTTGGAGTATTCTAATAAACATAGTGAAAATTTATCAGCGAACATAATTCTCAGTTGAAGAACGAAATATTTTGTGAAGAATTTGTGCTCATGGCTTACTTTAGAAAAATAAAATACTTCATTGAATTTAAAAAAAATCTTTAAACAGACATTCGTTTGATCTCAAATCTAAAAATGTAGTAATGTTTTCTTCAAAAAGGTTCTATATTAAAGTCCTGCTTTCATCACGTTTTTCTCAAGGATAAGATAGAATCGTAATACATAAATGTCAAAGGATGTCATGCTAGAGGCACAGTAATACGTCACTACCACACCTGATACAAAGAAAACTCGTGAAGTGTAACTCAGAGTCACAGACAAGGGGTTCCATATCATACAAGATAGTTAAATAAACCATTATGTAGGTACTTTTCAACCGATTTCAAAAAGTGGTGGTTATCAATTTAGATATTTATATTTTAGTTTATCATTTGTTGTTATAGCAGCTTTAGAAATACATATTCGACAATTTATTACAGTTGATGAGATATATTAATAGTCCGTTGACAGTAATAATAAAATTTGGAATTTCAAAAATTTGTTCTTTTCTTATTTAAGCATTTCGCAAATTAGTTATTTTCAGATTAAAATTTATTCATTTAAAGACTAAACGGACGACGTATATTTGAGACTTAGTAAAAGGTCCTCTTATGCACCTTTCGGCTACGGAACCCTAAAAAACCAAGTTAATCCTACAGGCTTTCACCGCGCGTGACTCTGTGCTCCAAAAACTTTGGGTCCAAAAATGTGTTTGTCCCCAATCTCGTTTTTATGGCACGTGCGAAGTTTAGGATGTAAAGGGATAAAAGTGCGAATGAAATAAGTGCTTACATAGGTACGCTGTAAAAATATTGCTGAGAATGACAATTTTTGAGATATTCACTCGGTACGGAATTCAGTTTTCCGGGAACTTGGGATGGCAATGACATGCGATGGGTTTGGGTTAAGGTTTGGTTGTAAAATATCACTGTGTTATAGTATACATAAAAATTTAGCTATATAATAGAATAGGTGCTTTAGTCCGAAGTTCTTTTATTAAAATTATATGGTTTTATTGTAAATGTGACACAAACCACTAAAAGACTTCAAAAAAAAAGAATTCATAAGTATTATTTATTTTTAGATTATATATTTTAAAGCATTAGTAGATAAGTTTTTTCTAAAATGATCTTTTACTTACATGTAAATTTATTCATATCTAACCAATTAAAACTCAGCAACTAAGTATGTTTTAAACAATACTTAAAAGTCGAATAAAACAACTTTAGTTATTAGTAAAAGAGATAAAAAACAATAATTTTGAAAATAAAATTAAAATCTTTTTTTATCTAAAATTTTTGCACAAAAGGTCCCAAAAGTCGTATCTCATTTTACAAAACGTTTTAACTTTCCTTAACAGCAGAACTTAGTTGCATACTGGCTATTAAAAATTTTCTTTTCTTGAATATTTTCCATGCAATATTTTCTTCATTTTTCCTCAAACATTGACGTAAAAGAATTTTAAAACTGCAATAAAAAGCAGACATCGTGAAATTTCAAATTGAAATCATAAAAATTCGGATATAAAACGCTTTTGTTTTAAAAAGAATGATTTACTGCAGGGTATGTCATAACCTGACTGGATAGTATGGTCATAAACCTATATTGAAATGACTACATTGTTGTTTTGATTTAATTCACTAGTTTTTTAGATATCGTCTAACTAGCCTGTCTTACTAACTACACAAGTTCGCTATAACACAGCACTGAATATCGCACGCTAATTCATTTGCAAAGCCTTCACACTTTTGCTTAGACTTGGTATGTTGGATTGAAAAGGACTAGTTTATCTGTTCTGGTTTTGCCGTCTTACTTTTAACACACTACCCGTGGTCCAAGACAGGCTGAATATCGCTTGGTTTAATGTGCGCTTAAGCTATAAAAAGTATGTACTACACGCGAAGTATAGTAAAGTATATACGAAATTAAGCTATTTATAGGCCATTATAACATTGTAAAATTAAAATCAACAAGTTGGTAACTCGTCGCTAACTAGGTCCGATAATTAAATAATCATAGTCTTTAACAGCCTTTAGTATGCGCGCTGAATACTAAATATAAATAATTTTGCAGTCGATTATGAATTAAGCTTAAAATATTTACAATAATATGAAAACTAAGCCTACACTAGAAATAAGAAAAATTATAATAAAAGAAGGCATTTAAAAATTCATCCACATCGCTATCGACTGGGACTGTGCCCAAAAGGCTGGCAGCATTGCCACGTTGTATGGCAATGCTTATTCGCTGACCTAGGTAGAAGACAGCCTTTGTGTCACGCGAAGTGTCAACAAGGCGTTTAGATAAGTCTTTAAAAAATCTGTGTGCACTCGAACCCCTCGGACCAAGGGTCTTTTTTTGCAGTCAATTCTATATGAACCAATCAATGAAGCTATGTCACTTTCGACAGACACTCTTCATAAGACAGTTAAAACTAAAATTTGATACTATGGAAATCAATTAAAATTACACAAATATAATAATAATAATATTCCGGGACAACTCACACATAAATATAATCCGGAAAAGGTTTTAAGTCCGTTAATCATTTAGATTTTCACGCGGAGAACATGTCTGACTACGTGTCGGAATGAAAGTTTGTGCAAAAAACTTATGAGCGTCAAAATATTGCAGTAGGTAGGTATATACTTAATAGCTCAAAGGACAGTCTATTCATAAAATCAAAGCTTCAATTTAGGCGACTGGAAACTCGCAAATATTTCTTCTCAATAAGTATTGAGAAGAAATATTTGCGAGTAACTAAGTAGTTATTGACATAATTTCTTGGAAGATATCGACCTTTTCAAATTGATGTACAATGGAGTGTATATTGCTGGAAAGAAATTCTTGGTAACATGTATTTTAGTCACAGGTATATCTAAATATTATAGGTATATTTGCTGTACCCCGAAATTTGACCTGTCTTGCCTTTCCCCTAAGGCAAATTACCTGCATATAATGTGGCCGGTCAGCCAAAAGTGAAATCTTTTAAAATGAGTTCTGGAGTTATTGAGCCTATTCATTACAAACAAAAATAAATATATAATAAATGTGGAATCGCATACATTGCTCAAAACCCAAAGTAAATAGTTAAAGCAACGAAGGTACCACAAACAGCCAGACCCGAGTCAATGTAGAAAATTGGTTTTCTACATTGACCCGTCCGGGGATCGAACGTGGGACCTCACTGGTGTTCTCTACATTGACACGAGTGTTCCTAACCCAAAAATCAACAATTAATTCATTATGAAAGTAACATTAATTGAACAATTAAATAGTATTAATACGAAACCTTAACCTACACAGTTATCAGTAAACTAACATTTAAACAGCGATGTTCATTGTCAATCACGTACGACCTTGTCCCGGCACTGACCGACGGATTGAATTAAATAGGACTCAATCAACAAACAGACGCACATAAACTCTATGTATATATATAGTTACAGTTCGGAGTATATATAAAGTTACAGTTCGAATATTGTATTGTGCAATGAAGGGGAAATTATATTATTGACTATATAAGATTTGGAAATAGGTTCGATTTAATTATAGTTTACCGTTAAAAAACATGTTTTTTTTAAGTAAACTGGAAAGCTGTGGAAAATTTGTGTATTTAATTTATTTATGACGTCCTGTTCAAAAACAGTACTCAAGGTGGACTAATCACACATAATGTCACAAGGAATTTTCCGGCAAAAGTTTTTGTCAAAAGAAAATAAACTTTGGAAAAGCTAGAACGCAAATAGAAAAAAAAACTACAAACGACAGTGTAGTAAATCACACTGTTCAGATCACATACATTTTGGATTTCTATGATATGGTGTGTTCATTTTTTTTTATAACTATACCCTTCTCGAGGTAGGTAATAAATACAATGACAACTCAAAATAAACCTAAATTACTCAAACCTTAAAGGTGAAGTTTCAGTGTTGACAGGAAGTCTTTACAGGAACTTCACCGTGTACAAAATTCTTAAAAAACGGTCCTTTCAGTCGCAAAAGCCTATGGCAGGCGATAAGACCAAAAAACAAATGACGACGTTGACAAACGAGGTGATCACACACGTTCGTCACTGGCTTAAGTTCTACTCGAGTTGAGTGGGCGATATTGTCTGCTTTCGAAATAATGTCATTGTGTTCTTTGAGTCATTATTTTTTCTACATTATAGTACATATTACAAAAATACTGGGGCTTTGCTTTTTGATTAATTTACAATAACACACATACTTAATTATATAAATATACACATATAAAAAACACCAGATACTATTAACTAAATAAAGCATTAAAAATATCATCCACATCGCTGACAACTGGAAACGTATTTCTACATGTTGGTCCATATTTTAGAATGTGTTATATATAAGGTTATCTCAAAAGGTGTACAGGTGTGTTTTTGCATAGCACAGAAGTAAGTCTATTATTTCTTGCCCTTGTTTTATATAAAAATGTTAGGCCTGAAGGGCAAAAAACTTAATGAGTGTAAGTAAGTAATTACATTATGTTTAACCCGCTACTTTTTGTAAAAGAATGACTCGTTTTACCTACCGTGTCATTCACACTAAAAATATTAGCTTTACAAAGATTATCCAAACTAATATTAGTCTACAAGATAATACCAATTACATTATCGTCTAAAAATAACTGTTTGCTGAAAACAAGTCGTAACGGTCACTGCCCTCGGATTGATCAAAACAAATTTCGAACTCGAATCCATTACAAATGAAATTCAGAAACTTCAATCCATCGATAGCGCTCGAATTCACTCGAAAGAGCTCTTCTAAAAAACTTGTCGTGACCTAATTTTGTCTTTAGACAACTAAACCAGTGTTAACGAAGTTTGGGTAAAAGGACCAAAGTGAATTAAGACAATGCGAGTCATGGTTTAGTGTTTATAAAGACTGGTATTACAAAATTTATTTTTAAATTATATGTTCTTAATTTGTCTTACTAAATAAAGATATTTTTTTGGAGATATAATTAAGACAGTTGTCAATCAGTAACAAGCATAGATTGCCAAGCGTCATTTAATATAGTGTTGTACTAAATTTCGAATCTAAGTATCATAATTAATTATACTGTTAAAGAATTTCGAACAAAAATCATAATTTAATCTGTGTTTTACAGCATGTCACTAGTAGATGTATTCAAAATCCATTTATCAACACATTAACTGAATGGAAACATATACCACACAAGTGAATCACAGAAATACAGTATACTGTTGAAACTACAGCAACCGCAGATTTTATTAACCACGTCTTTTGTGACACGGAAAATTTAATTACCGTCCGATCGTTTATTTAGGACAATATTGATTATAACAAGCCATTTCCAGGTTCACGAAGTATCAATAAAAACACATTATAAACAATACATATTAAAGAATCTGTCAAACTTATATTAATTACCTATCAAGCTTTTTTAAATAATTAAAGCTGAACTTAGAGCAGTTTACGGTGGATGTTATGCACCTATACATACATTATATATGTAATTGTTATTTGATATAAGCACTTATTAATAAAAAGCATTTTTAACTTTCCTTTTTTTACATGGGATCCTTCCCTTTAATTTATATTAGAATAGTAAAATATATTTAGATTTAATCTTCCCTAACAAATTGAATATGTAACTGTAAAGGTAAATAAACATTAAGATTCATATTATACAGTCAGTCGAGTCAAATTGCCCTACATTTCTACTAGGAAACGCTAAATAATCCTTTCGTAAGTTTCTCAGTATTCATTACACCAAATAAATCCCAAATCCTACGAATATGGAACATGACAAGATATACCACTAAATATTTGAGGGATCACAAACACGACGTATGTTTTGTTGCAAAAGCAATTAAAATAATTGGGTCCTTGTGTACGCAAACCTCTTTGCATAAACAGTTATGTAAATTGGGTTATAGCTGATAGGACATGGATCAAAGGATTCCTTCTGGTCCTCACATACAATATATCTTGGTGAGTACTTGCTATACATACATTGGGGTACCTTAACTGTCGTTAAAGCAAATCCGGGGGATTTGGATGCCTCTGATATTCAAAGCCCGACTTTTACTAAAGCGTTACCTCACCGATATCTGCCTCTAGACAAGTGACATTCCTACAAGCGTTAACGCTGATCGAATCGCTCAAACGTATGGAAGTGACAAGTATAAGTCAAGTGACCTTAGAATATAAATAAGTAAACTATAGAGTGCACTTTTCATATTTTGACGACCTACGTGGTCGAGTGGCGTACGCAACGGTTTCAAGGTGTCGCTAGCTCTAGTACCCGGGTCCGATCCCCGGACGGGTCAATATAAAAACTTTTCTACATTGCCTCGGGTTTGGGTGTTTGTGGTACTTTCGTTGTTTGTGAATTCCATAACACAAGTGCATATTAAGCAACTTACTTTGGTTTCAGAGCAATGTATGTAATGTTTTCCGAATTTATTTATTATTTATCGTAGTATTTACAGTGAGCACGGTTATAAAACAAGTTATATCTTCACGGAAACATCAAATTAGTGACGTCACTGAACGAATGAGTACTCACAGCATAAATCTGCACTCTATACTTCGCTATTTAAGTCTAATACATTTCCATACATGGTAATGTCATTTAAGCGATTTCTATGTAAGCTTTTGGAAATGTCTCTTGTTTACAAAGGCTGGTCTCCTGAATCGGTATAACTACGTCACAGGCTTGTGCAAATGGATTTAGTTAATCCATTCCCACTGTTCTGCTGCACTCTGATAAATACAACTGGCATCTGGTGAGACATGTCTAAAGGACTACAGATGATAATCTCACATTCTCTTGTAGAGTTATAGTTGCTTCAAACATTTTTATTTTTCATCTAATGATGTCGTTTAAGAACCTTTATTACGGATAGTAAAAAAATAATAATGCGATAATTATTCTAAAATCTCACACCACTTGTTCGAAGCCAGTTGTTCCATAAAATTTAATCAACCTTTTTAAATTTACAAAACCATAGCCTATAATTTCTTCTTATAATATATTTTAAGAACCCATGTTAGTTGTTTGCGTGACTTACATACAACTATAACTCGCAACTAGCCATAAATATTTAATTAACCTTATTATTTATTCCTTCTACATCAATAGTGCAAAACAAACAATTACATGGCTATTAATAAATTAGATATTTGTTTACGTATACAATGTTTACAATTAAATGTAAAGTAATAATTTATTTAATTAAAAATAAACGTAACTAAATAAAGAACTGTCAAAACGTTTGGTAGACTCTACTCGTGATCAGAGGGCTGGTTTGTTCCTTGCACAGAGAATCGGCATAGCCATTCAACGTGGCAATGCTGCCAGCCTTCTGGGCACGTTTCCCGCTATTGACAAGGATGACGATGAATTTTTTGACGCGTGTTAGTTTTATTTATTTATACTTATAAGATCTAATTTTAGTATAGTTCTAAGTGTTTGTTGTAATTAGTTAATGTAAAGTTACATTTTTCTTGCTATGTTTTATAACCGTCTTCAAAAGGAAAAGGTTGAACACGTATAAACAATTTTTTAGGCTTAAAGTTTCAACCAGTTAACACGAGCGAAACAACGACAAATTTATGATAATAGTTCAATCCATTCAAAGTTCTAAACAGATTTTCATAAATAATAGCTAAGAACGATCTCGATCACGTCAGTTTTAAATAAAAACCGCATCACAATCGGGTCATTCGTTTACGAGCTACAATGCCACAAACACCACGTCAAACATACGAAAAACTCCTTTTTTACGTGAGTTTAAAATGTAACTGAAACAGTATTAGAAATTTAAAACACTGTAAATCCGTAGAAACGGTTTGCTGCAAGGAAATAAAACCGCATTAGATTGTCGCTACTCAGACCGGATAAAATTACGGCGCTCTGTGGCAGAGAGACATGCAACCGTTTGGTTCCAGTGATCTATTATGTAGGAAGATATCTGTTTTTGGGTTATAAAAGGGGATTCTGTTTTAGTATTGACACGGTTTGTCGTAAAGGGGAAGGCAGACTAAACAATTATGCATGAGAATACTTTTATGTCACATGTAAGGAATTTTAACAATAAATGAGTATTGACTAATATAAATTATGTATGTTATTAACTTCATTTCAAAATGTGATTTCCTAAAATATTAAAATTTAAGGAAAACACATTAGAAAACTAGGCAAAAGAATTATGTTTTGGTTCGAATTTTCGTTTACGTAAGCAAGATAGTATATACTGATATAAAGTTTATTTTTAATCATAACATTATTTTAGGTCTAATTATAAAAAAAGGGATTTCTTAAGAAATAAATGAGCGGCACCTTTATACATCACTTATAAGCATATAAAATTTTATACTATTGTGTGTGTCCATAAATTCTTAAGTAAATAATTATATAAAGTACTGGCTGACCCGGCAGACTTCGCACTGCTTCAATCGATAAATAAAAGCCTAATCTTTTGTTATCGTTTTTTTTATTTAATCTCGAGCATTTTCATATTTATTTACCTTTTAAACCTTTTCTGGACTTCCGCAAATAATTCAATACCAAAATTAGCTAAATCGGTCCAGCCGTTCTCGAGTTTTAGCGAGACTAACGAACAGCAATTCATTTATCTATATATATATAAATGAATCGCTAAATGTGTTGGTAAGCGCATAACTCAATAACGCCTGGACCAATTTGGCCAATTCTTTTTTTGTTGTGTTTGTTATTGTCAGGAGAAGGTTCTTATTAAAGAAAACAGTTTGCAAAATTGCGCTGAAAATTAGGAAATTGAAGAATACTCAACCACCAAATTAAGTAATCCTGACTTTTGTTACGATAGTGATTTGTTGGATTCATCTACGACCCTAATAATACAAAGGCACCGGGAACTGGACCTAGGTATTCACGCGGGTGAAACCGCGGGGCACAGCTAGTATGTTATATAGATTACACCACTTCATTTTACTTACAAATATTTTACCGCCAAAGTCAATTACCAGTATGAGAGTCAAATATTTCAAAGAGCTTTCTTCTAGCCAATGAAGCATTTAATAGCCTGAAGACCAGTAGATCAATGGACCGGTTAATAGCCTTTTGTAAATCAAAGAGTCTTCGCTGAAGGATAACGTCTTGAAGGAACCTCGACTTAATTGAGAAACTCGTAAATCAGAGCTTGTCTTTTTCAACCGACGTCGAAGAAGAGGATGTCTTTAAAAGTGCTGTTTTTGTAGGGAGGTTTTCTCGGTGTTTATTGGAAATAGAATAAGGATAAGGTAAGTGGCTTTGTTCGTGTGGATATCAGTTATCGCAGTAAAAGTTTCGTATATGGTTTCTAGGCGTCTATACCAAATTTTGGTTTAACTTTAAGATTTTTAACAGACAGACGGAGTTATTTCAACATAAAGTAAATACAAATAAAGGATTTAAACCAGTCAGCTGTTGAAATTGAACCTATATATAATTTATAACTATTTACCAAAAAAAGCAACTTACACTGCTTCAAAATTTTCCAAATTACAAATTGCCTATTTAATTTTGAAGACTTCCTTTACCTCCAAACCATTACATCACCTTTTCTGTAAAGTTAATGAGATTGTATATCAATCATTGTGCAATATGTAGTCCTTGATAACAATACATTTTTCCAAATATAAAATTCTACACGCAATCCCAAAGCGACAAACCCATCTATTTCCCCTACGTATCGTTGTCATACATCATCCTTCTCGCTCTATCATAGTTTTGTCTCATAAATCTCACTTAATAGAAAGCCAGGACCCGTTTCATATATTTTCTTCGATCCATTTGAAACTTTATACGAATCGAACGTATACGAGTCGTGTCAGATGAACAAAAGCATTGTAGCGATCACGGGAAGCCAATTGGACTGGTAGAAAAAGTAAGATTGCTTTCATATGTTAGTTAATGTACACAGTAATATTAGTTAAAGGGAATTAGGGTGAAACATTCAAACACAATTTTTTGGGCTTGATGTTTCGCCCAGGTTACACCGGCTGTGGTCACAAGCAGACTGTTTGACTACTTATAAATGTTTCGCGCTAATTTCCGTTAAATATACGTTACTGTACAATTTAAATAACTAATCATTCTTTTATGTACTTGTATATAAATGTACACCTCTTTGCTAAAAAAGCGAGCACAAATTATGTTTAGAATAAATTCATCAGGAATAATAATTGTTGGAGTTATAATGTGAACAAAACATTGTCGGAAACAAATGTGTGTGGCATCTGTAATCAAGGTTTATTTAAATAAGCTGCTAATTACATGGGTGTTATTCATGTAATCTCAGAAGGACGCACGTGTAATAATTTTCATTTACATCTCATGATACGTAAATTCTCTTACTCTTGTGACGTAAATTCTTCGTTTTATTGTAATTTTATTTAAGCAAGTGTTTAATGTTAGGGTCCGTCCAGATCTGACGAACGAGCAGTACTCGAACAGCTCGCGAGCATGCCGCGAACGCACTATTGTCAATAACGCCGTCCGTAAAAAGTGTGCGCGGCGCTCGCTAGCAGTGCGCGAGCTGTTCGTGTAATGCTCGTTCGGTGCGCGTTCGTCAGATTTGGACGCACCCTTAGGGAGGACATTTATTGTGTTAAACGTATTTTATCCGCAAAGGTTAGAAAATTAAGGTAATTTACCGCCACGTTTCGAAGACGAAATTAAGATTATGGTTAAAGGAGACTATGACAGGATAAATAATGATGACTTTTATTCTTAAAATTTAATCTTCTATAGACAAAGTGAATAACCACAACTTGAACAAATTATTCTTGAAATAATCTGCCAAGAAAAATGGTTTTTAAAAATCAATTATTTTAGAACCGTTTATCTTGTATTTATTTCCTTGTATAATGGAAATAATGCAAAAACAATTCAAAGGTAAAGGTTGAAAGTGACTTCTAAAGATTAAATACAACATTCAGCTACATTTGTCTCTGGCAGGGACACTAAACCTTTTTGTACTGAAGTCGTGAACTGGATTTTAATTAATCATTTTCAACGACTTACAAAATACAACGAGGAATAAGTTTCACAACGTTTAAGTAAATAACTAATTGGAAAATTAGTTTTAAATTGCATTTGATAGTTAATTTACTAAATATTCATTAATTTACAAATTAACTAATTGTTTTTTGTTTTTTATATCAGCTTTTTTCCGGTGGGAAATCAAGGGTATTTAAATAAGTGGTTCAAAATTGACCGATACCCAGCGGTGTAATAAGATTATAACTAGACAAATACATAATCCATACTTTACCGACTTAAAAAGGGCAATTATTTTTTATATCGGTTAAAACCATCACATACTTTCATATTTTTTTTGTAGTTTATGTTAGTTGGTATGAACAAGATATACAAAGCTTATGGTGTACTTAGATAAGACCTAAATACATGCTTAGGTATATAAAGTAACTGTCGGTCTTTGTCTGTTACACCTTCACGCCTAAACCACACCATTTGTTATAATAAAATTTCGAATAGAGTTAGCTTGAACTCTATGTCAGAATTTAATAAAAAAATTAAAACACATTATAAATACTGCTATATTATATACCAAGATGTTAGGTACTGATTTAATATTATTAAAATGTGTCTTTAAAACTACTTTCTGTTTGCACGTTTTATAATGTTTGTTTTTAGTTTTGCATGCCTTATGGTAGGATATGGTTAATGCACATTTGTTAATTTATACTTATGAGATCCCTAGTACCCATATTCGCAAACAAATAAATAAATTTGAAATTTGAATATATGAAACTTTTTGCCAAGATAAACTATATCCTCGTTGTAAGTAAAAAAAAAGTTGTTTTTTGTATCGGAATGATTGAAGTCTTACGAAAAAATATGAAAATTTATATCTTATATTTATATTAGGCATTGTTTGTGTTTTGAAAAGTAAATAAAAACACCAAAGCTAGATATAATAGATGATGTTTTGTAATGTACTTGTTTTTCGATTCTCGAGAACAAAATAAAATACCCTTAGGAGATACAAATTCTTATTAGTGATGAGGGTTCTGACAGTTGTTAGTTCCATAAAGAACAGGAGACTAGATAAATTGACACTTACATAAAAACAAAATAAACCTTGTACTATGAGCTTTTAAAGTAGCACTCTTGATATGTGGAAGCGAGACGACAATGCGCAGTGTAGTGCGCCGTCTCGCTTCCACAATGGAAACAGTCTTGCTTTAAGAATTCTTAGCAGAAAAAAAAGGATATTGATGACTACATATTATCTATGGGTTTACCTGAGTGCATTTCCAACCGACTTCAAAAAGAGGTTTTTAATTCGTTTGTATGATTTTTTGTATGAACGTTACGTGATATTAACGTTAATTGTAGGCAGATTTCAAAAGTATTTTATATCGATCTTGTACATACATTAGAGGAGGTCCCATGTAAATTTTATCAAAATCGATCCAGCAGATTTTTATTCAAGCCGGTTTTTTTATAAGTCACTTTGTTCAGTATTAAGTATATTGCATTTAAACTTATTATTACCTTTAACTACTGGTTCCTTGCAGTCAAAGATGAGGATGAATCTGAAACAAAAGCAAACACATCAATGTTTAAGCCTTCAGTTACGCATAGCGCGCCTAATAACCAAAAGACCTACATTATATGCTAATTTTAGTAACAGAAATTACACATACGCGTCCATTACCGGAATGAGCGTTGTAAAATGATTAGTTCCATATAAAATATTAATGTGCCGCGCAATGGATAGCTCTATATAATTTTCCACCGTCACTCAAATGGCATGACAGTTATCTACCAAATCCGCGTGGTGAAAACAAAAGCTGTGAAATTCGTGACGTTGTCACACACTTCGTAGTAATATGTTTTTTGTAACAAAAGGTTATAGGTACTTAGTATACTATTTTTATTGTTCTGTGTTTTTAGTCAGATTCCTTTTATCTTACTAGCTGCCCATCCCATATTCGCACGGGTGCACGGGTGCTGGGAGATTTTTCAAAACATTTTCGGACGTTTATTTCTTTATAAAAAACCTTGACTTTAAAATGAGGACACAAAAATGAGAATTATCCGATTTGTTGCATTCATTCGAAAGTTACGGCCATATGGTTACCAGGGGAAACCTGGATACATTTTTGTATAGATAGATAGTTTTATTTACTAATATTATGTTACAATATATATTATTATGTCAAGAAATAGGCGAATTTATTAGAGTTAAAAAAAAGGAACCAAAAGCACACTATTTCCAATTTAATCATTCCAGGAAATTTTCTTCGTAGGTACTTCTGGGTATCAATTTAAATCTAATAATTTGACCTAAAATAGCTCTTATTTCAATTAATTGAAGATATAACGCAATTAGGCCGAGATTCCAAAACTTTTTAATTGTATGATCAGTAAACCTATTAAGAATTCAGGTGAGAACTCTTGAAACCATTTTACGTGCCTGTCCGCCCATCTCTTATTAAGTTAATTAATTATTAGGTTTGGTTCAAAGGACCACTTCAATTATTTGGAGGCTTTTTTGTGTTACCAGTAAATGCTTAATACTAAATACTCAATTCTTTATTGCATTCCACAATGTAAGCTTAGGTGGTAAACAATTTTTGGTAACAATCGTACCTGATAGTAAGTGAATACTACTCATAAATAGATGTCTTTGATAAAGTTAGAAATTTTCGAGATGCATAAACTTTTAATTGGGCAATTAGTGAGAGGGTTGTGAGGATTCTTCCCTGCGGCATTCTTTCTATTTGGCAGAGGTCTTAAGGTCATATTAGTACTACTGCAGTATTCTTGTAATATAGGTATTGAAGATTTCTTAAAAGTAAAAAGAGTTACACATATGAAAGTGGATGGATATAAAGGTAGAGGAAGATAAACAGACAAAAATCATCGAGCTGTTATTGGTAACAGCTCGATGATTTTTGTCAAAGATGATATGAGAAAGAAAGGAGTAAATGTTGGACGACAAATAGACGGGATGACTGAAAAAAAGCTTACATTCTGCTGTCTTCAAGGAACAGGGCAAGCAGAAGAAGTATAGAAGTATGTTTCCAATAGCATAATTATCGATACAAATTATACGGGTCCTTTAAATTCACCGAAGAACCAAAAACTCTTCTCCATTCATCATTTTTTCAATTTAACTTTCTCCTATGACAAGTAATATGCTACCGTAATTTAAGACCGTGTAAGCTTCTACACGGCTTACGAAATGAAGGGAATTTCTAACGAAATTGACGTCGACTTCTACTAAATTAAAGCCTTAAGTCGTTCCCGTTTACTTCGGCTTGGAAATGTCAGTGTATGAAGACTTACATACTAATATATTATTGTTGTAAGTGGTTGGAACAAAGGTTAAGTTTAGGTAAGCGTTGAAAATTTTAATGTAGGTATTATGAGTGCACTTACCTAGATGCAATATTTTATAATTATTTAGATAAGTTCGTGTCAAGAATTGAAAGAGTTTGGTGTCGAGGAGTTTTTTGAGAGGCTTTTTTTGACAGTTGATAGTACCTATGTAGTTTATAATAATAATAGTATTCCTGAAATAATGTTTTTTAGCAACTGTGTGTAACGTACGTAACGTGTTTCAAGCAAACGAGTGAATATTTTACAAGTAACAAACGCTGTCTTAGCATGGTGTGGTGTGTTTATTTATTTGACACAATTTGTCCGACTCCACTCCTTCAATCCTCTCATATAAGAAGTGTTATAAAAAAATAAAGATACTATTATTATCAGTCAAGAAACACTTTCTTAACCACTTTCAAACATGATCTTACAAAAAACCACAAAAACCAGACACCAACCTTGCCTTACCGGATCAAACAAAAGCCTAAAAGCCTTACAAAAAAGCTCCAAATAAAAAAAGAATCCACAAAATAACCTTTAACCCTTCAAACCATTACACCAAAATCAACAACCATAAAAAATCAACAGACCTTGTCAATGTATTATGACTGGTTCAAACGATGCGAAAAATATCCTTAAGCTGCAATACATTGCCGTTTTTGATCTATCATTTATGTCACCATAGCCGCTCAGCCCAGTAATGTAAAGCAACTCGCACGATAAAAACACGCATCAGGCCTTAATTTTGGTGACTATAGTATCTGTCATCAGAATATGTGCCATCCAAGTTGTAAATATCAATTTCCTGTGCCTATGACGTAGATTGTCGGTATCCCATATTACTTTCCGGATTTCCCATAGTTGGGGGTAATGGATGATTTATAGCTTTTTTCATGGAAGGGGTAAATATTAGGCCTATGTAGGTAAATCTACGGTGAACGGGTTAAATTTTTTCGGGACCAAACCTAGCTGCGTCAAATTTAGTGAATTAGGGCGTTTTAAGCTTTGATTTTTTATTTAAATCGCTGTATATTTTAACGATTTGCAATTATAATTTTCAAAATCAAAATCAAAATATTTTTATTTCAAGTAGTCCTGTTTAAGCTTTTTTAAAACGTTAAATTACTGACACTAGTTGCAATTCAAACTTCTATGTCTGAACGTGTTTTTTTTTTATCAGCGATGGTCCTTATAGACTGTAGTAGTTAGACTGTAGTATTTAATAATAATTTCAAAATTACACGCATGGTAGAATCATATATATATTATTATATGAAAAATAAAATGGCAGACAGAACAGACAAATAGGCAACCAAGTGTACCATAAGGGTTCGTTGTTTTCTTTTCGAGATACGGAACCCTAAAAAAACGCAATTGCTTTATACAAAACCCATTTCTTTAAATGGGCTTTTTATATCCTTACACATGCAGAATTTACCCTCGAAGATGAATTTACAACCTTTAAAATATAAGAGGGTTTAATAAAACCTTCTTTATAAACTAAATCATAGCAAACCATTCCTACTTAAATATAAAGGCTCAATTCTTCACGAACAATTTACTTTTTTCTTCAACCAGCTAAACTTCATTATTGTGTTGCTAGGGTTGTCACGACGCATGCTCATTGAGTAGGACTTACAGTTAATTTACACCAGAGGACAAAATGGAGCAACATGTACCTAAAAAACTACGTGGAATGTCCCAAGACTTGCACTCTATCTCGATCCAGCAAAGTGTCACGCGTTGCGTAAAATATTTTTTTTTAATTATGTTCTTTCATAAAACAACAGTTAAGTTGTCGATAGCACTAGATAATTTCTAATCCCTTTGTTATGGGTATCTAAATTAGCAATTCTTGAAGCGTATTAATGAGTAAAACGGACTTTGAAATCGAAAATGTTGTGTTCATTTTGTCTATTGATTTGCTCAAACACAATATACTTAGTACCTACTTACTGCACAGCTACGGCACATCAAATATAGTACAAATTTATAATTTTCACTAAAAACACTTCACAATTCCATACAAAATTTACAGGTAACATATCTACGGCATCATTATGATAACCACAGACATTAAAATTCATACAAACTATTATTTCCATATATTACGGCATCCATTTTGTATGAAGTGGCAACCCTAGGGTGCAGTTTAGCGGTGTTTGCGGGAGCGTGTAGCCCTCGAGAGATTTGACGCACAATTTCACACGCTCACAGTTGCATATGTAGCTGAACGGTCGCGTTCGTATGTGGCTCTACTTTTATGGTTTTTATATTTTGTTACCATGTATATTATAATACCGTTTTTTTTTAAATATATGTTCATTGTAAGCTGTTAAGTTGGAGGCTAAACAAAATTAATTTTAGTTTGTTTGTTTAATTCTTCTGCTCAGTCGTTTCTCAAGCTATGTTGGTCGGCTGCCAGTCATACCAGATACAGCTGAATATAGATACAGCCATATTAGAGCAACTGACTATCTGTGCTCTACATCTCATTTCACTAGGTTTAAGTTTCAGTAAGTTTGTAAAAAAAGGCTGTTGGAATTGTAATGACTTAACGACCAGCAACGAATTATATGTTATAAAAAAATACTTCGTTTTAAATACATAAAGGTAGCTCAAGGTAGTTTAGAAATGTAATTCATAAGATATAATATATAAAACATCTATCCCCTATTACCACTCTTTTATATCATCATCATCTTTCCAATTTTTTCTTATTTTTCTATAATTAAATCAGGAGGCGTAAAATTATACGATGCCCTAATAACAATTTGTCGAGATTTATTGAAAAAGCCACCATAATTAACAAAACAATTCATTCCGGCTTAAAGGACCGCGTTTGATACAAAGACAAATGTCTGAAAAGACAAATTACTGCGCATTTTCTTATGGAAAAATAATCAAAGAACCAAATTTTTAATGAACGCGGAACTTCAAAATTTTTGTTTTTTTTCTATTCTTTACATAATTTTGAGTGAAAATTATTCTTGCATAAGTATGATTAAATCATTAATTAATACAAATATATGTAAATCTTAAGTAATTATTTGATTAACTGAAACACAATTTCATTTTGTATTTATTCATTCTACACGAAACACTAACAAATATCTCCCCACTTCAGGTTTTTTCTGAATGTGATACTATAACTAGTTTAACTTTATTAAATGTGATCTGAAAACATGAATTTCAGGCTTTAAAACTTTTAATAACTAGAATATGATAATTTAAGAAAACAACGACAAATCTTAAATTCTTCATAACTTCTAAAATCCTAAAACGATCATCATAAATTAGGGATAACAACCATTTCTAACGTCGTTTTTCCAACAAAAAAAAAACGCATTATAATCAATTCACTCGTTTCGGAGTTACGATGCCTCAGACACACATACACACTTCAAACTTGTAACATCCTTAATTTTCTGCGTCGGATTTAAAAAACGATTAAAAAAACACCATAAAATGACACTGTAATAAAAACACTTGCGTTCAGACACTTTCCAACTCAATTGTTTTATTTCCCATTAATCATTATACCGCCATAGCAACTCACTTAATTTAGCTGAAAGAAGAGGTCTATCATGGTGTCATAATATCCAAAATAATAAAAAGTTTGTACGCTACGCAAAGGCGTAAACCGTTTTGTTACTCAGTCTTTTTTTATTATTTTATGGCGTTTTTGCCATTGTCCTTGTTACTGTTTGGTAGAGAAAGTTTAATATTTTCTAGATTTATTTATGTACCTACTTCGGTTTAATTAGTTAATGAACCGATTTAGACAGGCATACTTACAATTACTTACTCATAATGTTTTAATCGTTATTCTTTGGTTAAATATCGATAATAATAATGAATTTGCTTAATATTACTATAAAAAACCTATGTGCCATAAAAAAGCATATTTCTAAATCCTATAGTTATAACTAGAAAAATATCTAATAAGTATGTAATATTAATATTAACATTAGATATGTTTCAATATTTATCCGCACCACCTATTTGTGAATAAAAGATAAAATAATAACGAAAGTAACTTATTAAAACCCAATTAATGTCTTTTTGTGCTTAATTGAGCGAATAAAAGATGGAACGGTCTCATTAAGTTTTTATTTCAGAAGCTTAATTTGTTTTAACATTGAAATAAAACTACTTTTTACGGATTTTGTCGCGGTTTAATTCTAGAGTTGTTTTCTACAGTTTGTAAATAAAAGTAAACACTTATACCATATGCACCGCACATTTTAGGGTCTTTATTACTACAAGAGTATAATATAGTCTTCCGTCTATCAGAATCTGCCAATTTCCACCAATCACGAGCCATAACTTGTAACTCTAATTGGATAAAATTAACAGGTTTCAATCGCGAAAACACCCGTTAATTAAATATAAGCGCAAGACTTTGAAGCATTAAAACGACAGACATCTAACAATCTGAGAAAAGCATCTTGATACCAAAGTACCAATTTAAGTTAAAAGAATTGGTAAGCCGTTGCCGTACCCGAGTGGATATTTACTCAAATCTTACAAAGTATGCCAAGATTTGGATTACAATGCCTTCAGAAGTGCTATTTCCGAATTATGTATATTTTATTTATTCTAAATGTTGAGGGTTCTTTCATTCTTTTACCGCTTTTCTTTGGTATAATGTGAAAACATTTATATCAAAGCTTGTGTGTGTAGTCTGTAGGCATAGGTTAAATATTACATCGTGAGAATATTAAAATATTTTGGATACACGGATACTACTTAATACAAGTAAAAGTATTTTATGTAGCAGAATAGAAAAACATATCTTGCACATCATTCAGTATGGTAAGTATAATAATTTTGAAGTCGCAATTAGAACTGATTAAGTTCGAATTAAGTTTTAAAAGAAGATGATTGTATTAATGTCAGTCGATAACATGAAAACTTTCGAAAACTACTCAACCGATTTTAATGAAACTCGCATTCTTATCCAATTTAAAAGATACTAGATCGAATGAAAAGATGTTTTTATAAAGCATCGTCTTATTGCCAAGGAATAGGTACGTTGATAATTATTGCATAATCTACGTCATGACGTAACACAAGTATATTAACATGATTACGTTTCAATATACATATCTATTTCGTCCCCCCAAGTATACTAAATTATTTCCGTCTTTTCACTGTAGCTTATATACCAAAAAAATATACCTACAAGTGTTAGATTGAAAAATGCGATTATTGCTCACACTTCAAGAAAGATTGACACTCGTTTTACCCGCTTCAGGAATAATAGGCAATTTCATGTGCGTACAAAGTTTTTGTATAATGTACTCAAATATACGGAAAGCCATTTTATACAACCATTTGCTGTAAAAGGCCTCGAAAGGTGCCAACAGACAGTCGGTAACACAACACTAGTAAACATTTTAACTAAGTATTAACCGACTTTGTAAAAAGGGAGTAATAATTTATAAGTCTGTGTATATATTATATTAACACTGAAATGAATTAACAAAATATGTCAATCAAAGGGGCATTCAAACAAATGCACTATAGTAATATAATTCACGGGAATAAGCGCGTACATGCATAAATACCTTTTTTGGGCTTGACGTTTCGACCGGGTTACACCGGCCGTGGTCGCAAGCAGACTGTCTTCTTGCGACCACGTTTTTCTATAAACATGCAGCGCGATAGTTTGAAAGTTAACAAATGCACTAGTTTATAGGTGTTTTAGGTATGTTTGTTTACACATAATATATCTCCGAAAGTACTTATTATATATTGACAATTCGTATTTATTAGCTTCCGTTTCCTTTAAGTTATGAAACAATGAAAGCTTCTTAAAAATCAGCTGAGTAGTTTTTAAGATAAAGACTGTTGAGGAAAACATGTTTTTTTTTATAAATTTGCATTGTTTTTCTTAGTAAACTATTGAAGTTGATTTATTGATGTGAAACATCTATAGCCGCACGTAAAGCCGGCTTTTGACTACGGGATGTAATGTAATATATATTACATCACGAGATATAATTCAATATCGCTCACCATGCTATTTAAGCAACCTCTTTACACTAAGCTGTAATATATATTATATCCCAAACTATAAATATTTTTTCGAACGACTGGGCGATAAAGAGGAGCTGTATATTTTACCTCACGTCCCCGGACACCGCACCTCCCCCTGCCTCGCCCTCACTTTGAACGGAACGGTGCAGACTGTAGACCTCGTGTTTTGAATTTTTTTTATTATATTTTTTTCTTGTTAACAATGATAAATGTAAATCGAATACAGCATTGTCGTCGTCTGATGAACTATAGAAGGAATCAAGCAAAACAATCTCCATATTATCCATTTTATAATTCAACCGTTTTGATAAAGAACGTGATGACACAGTGGTGATCGAAACTGAACTGTTCCAATATATATATCTTTCAGTGTGAACAGCAACTGCGGGATGAAATATATATTCCAGGATGTAATATATATTACATCCCGCAGTCAAAAGCCGGCTTGAAACCGGTTTCTGGCGTGGCGACGCATGCCGTGGCGCAAATGCGCGAGAAAAAATCGTATTATGACATATTTAGTTTCTATCGCAATCTGTTCTTTTCTGCATATTACTTTTACAAAATAATGTCGATGTTTCACATCTGCCAGGCGTCCCGTGACGGCTCACATTTTTATTTTATTAAGGCTTTACCACTGTCATGTGACTGACTATACTTAACATTTAAGATATGGAAAAGAAAAAATATTATAGGTACCTTTTAGGGTACATCTTTGTTCTTTTATATCTTTTTAATGTTGTTTTTATTTCTCTTGTAAATATCTAGAACACATTTAATGATCTTTTGTTTGAATTACTTTTGTTTTGGTTGTAGAAAAACAAAAGAAATGCGGACATCAGAGTAAATTGAACCTTAAGCTTAAAGTGTTAAAGTTTAAAAAGCCTTGTGGAGTTTATGTTATTGTTGTTTTTTTTAAGATTGTTATGGGGCATAGGAATAAGATTGATATTACTTGATTGCAAAATGTTTTTATTTGACAAAGAAAAAAGAATTTAATGTGTTTCTAAGTGGAATAATAATTAATGTTTTTCTTCTTAAGCAAAATGACTCAATCCTAGAGGCTTTTAATTCATCAGAGATAGAAACAAATGATCTAATTTAACAAGACTTAATGTAGGTGTTACTTCATTATAACGCTATACTAATAGGAACAGTACATATTACGATTCGTGAAAATCTGTTTTTTTTTTTCAACTTTAGCGTAGACTACAAAGCATTTTCAATATTTAATAAACATCTTAAATAATCCGACTTGAACATTCAATTTTACTTTAAAAAAATACGTTCATCTATTAAGTTGTAAAATTTTACGATATTTTTTATCTCGCTTAAGCTAACCTCTCGTATTTTAACTTTAAAACAGCATAGTCATCTGGACTTTAACTAAAACATCATAGGATAATAATATATCGATGCACGTCCACAAAATTTCGATAATCTAAAAAAATAAGTCCTGTAAAAATTTTCTCCCTTATTTCTGAACGAAAATCGTAGCTAAAGCAGCCATCTTTAAAAAGTTTAAATCTTTTTGGAACTCCACCAAAAAGGTTTGTGTTTAGAATATGGAAATTCCTTTTTATGTTTGATTGCTTTTCTGGATTGTCGGCTTTCGAAATTGGAATTTATGTTGACGCCCTTTGATTATATAATGTCTAGATGGAGCGTCGCCCTACAATCATAAAAAAAAAACGAGACCATAATTTTAAGTGTGTGTTACCAGCTATTACAAATTCTCCCATAAATCACATTAAATAAAGACTAATTTATAATAATAAAAAATATTTTAGTTTTATGTACTTATGTGGTATTATTCAGTTTAAGTGTATTTTTATTAAGTAGTTACTTTTTTAAATAATTTAAAAAAAAATAGATTTGTGTGTTTGAATGGAGTATTAAATCAACTAAGTTAGTACAATATTTTGAGCAGTTAGGATTTTGAAATTTGAAATGTAAGATCACATCTCGTTAATTAGGAATGAGTTTTAATTACAGGCGATCGTTCGAAGTACATCAACGAAATTTTATAAACGTAATGATAAACCAAAAAATTTACCCTTAAAATGGGAGAATAAGAAACAGAAACTGGCAACACTGATAAAATATGGCGTAATTTGGTAATCATAAAAAAAAACTAAAATAAATATGAAGTTTCTTGGTGTCTTGTCTACGTGATAGGTGATGTGTTTGGTATTTTTTAGCCTTCCTTTATAATTCCGGCACACTTTAAAAGCACATACTGTCATTTTATCGCTGTTATGTGGTTATTCCTTAGAGCGCGTAAAACGTAGTGACACGAAAGCGGCACGATCTGTACTGGTTGGCGGGAATTGCGGGAAAATACTTAACAACCAAATTTGGTTGTAATTTTTTGACGGGTCTGCGCGCACTTGACAGTCCATCTAGACATTATATAATCAAAGGTTGACGCCATATTGAAAACTTTTCGTTTCTGTGCGGCCAGTACTAAATAGAATCGTATGAAGGCAATCGTGGTGAGAAATAGTTTACGTATAATATAGGTAAAGCTACTAAGTAAGACTTAATTAAAATAAAAAAGGCTAAGAACCAACATTTAAGTAGTACCGTAGTGGTTTTTTAAAAGTCCTCAACACATACTGTGTTGTAACTATAAAGTCCGGTGAAGTAGTCAAAGCGTGCGCTCAGACGAACTGCGTAGATGTATTTAAAAAATAAAAACCTTAGTACCTTTTGACGGCCTGTTGGTCTAGTGGTTAGTGACCCTGACTGCTATACCGGAGGTCTTGGGTTCGATTCCCAGCCAGGACAAATATTTGTGTGATGAGCACGATCATTTGTTCTGTGTCTGGGTGTAATTTATCTATAATATGTATGTATTTAGAAATATATAAGTATGTTTATCAGTTGTCTGGTTACCATAACACAAGCTCTGCTTAGCTTGGGATCAGATAACCGTGTGTGAGTTGTCCCAGGATATTATTATTATTAGTGTTTTGCTGAGTAGGTACACAAATAGAGGCCCATTCCTGACAGATCTTGGTCAACAGGAAGATATAACTCTAATGTGGCGAAGAATTGTCTACAAATATATTAGTATTACTTATTTGTCCTACAAATGAATACTATAATTATTTATTATGAACTATAAATAAATAATACATAAATGCGGACAACATCACATACATTGTTCTGAACACAAAGTAAGTTGCTAAAGCACTTGTGTTATGGAATTCAGATACAACGAAGGTACCACGAACACCCAGATCCGAGACAATGTAGAAATGTGATTTTCTACATTGACCCGTCCGGGGATCGAACCCGGGACCTCAGAGCTAGCGACACCTTGAAAAAGGTGCGTACGCCACTCGACCACGGAGGTCGTCAACTATATTATTATCATGCCAGGTTGCAATGTTGGTTGTTTTTATTTCCCCTTACTAATCAAGACCCACTGACATGTGCCAGGAAGACATTCTCTCAGCGGCTGAATTATACGTTTCCAATATTATTGCTTTAGCGTGGCTGAGTACTGATCCACAAAAATCTAGCTACTATGCCATTGATCGATACGCTAAGAAGAAGAAGAAGTTAGGGTATGGTTAAAATAAATATATCCATAAATTCTAAATTATGAAAGTTTTATTTCTCACGCTAGCCTCAAGAAACCCCAAAGCGACTTAAATATTTAGGTCCAATTTAATTTGGGAGTAAGACTTTATTTTCAACTTGGGGCCTAAAAGGCCAGTGTCTCATATAATTTTCATGCGTGAATCTGATTACATAACTTTCAAGGAAAGTGACTATCATAATATTATTTACTCTGTGGTATACTTAAATCTAATACAAGAACAAACAAAGACTAAAATAAAATCTTATATAAATAAATAAAACTAACACGCGTCAAAAAACTCATCGTCATCCTTGTCAATGGCGGGAAACGTGCCCAGAAGGCTGGCAGCATTGCCACGTTGAATGATGATTCTCTGTGCAAGGAACAAACCAGCTCTCTGATAACGAGTAGAGTCTACCAAACGTTTTGACAGTTCTTTAAAAAGATTTCGTGCACTCGGACTCCATGACCCGAGCTTTTCAACCCCAAACGGCTCGAAAATAAAATTACTGTGTGGTATAAAATTATGGCATTTTCTCATAGAGTATGTATTAATTAAAGTCAACTATTGAGCATAGGCGTCTTAAATTACGAAGAAAATTAATAAATAAAGCCCCACAAGTTAACGATTGTTGGTTTTAAATGAATCGTAGAGAAAATAGTTTAAAAATATTCTAGAATAATCATATTAAAGCTACAAAGGCACATCTGGCAACCGGAAAATAATCTCTAATAGAAGAAAGTTAAATCTGTTCATGAATTAGATATCAAGAATCAACATTACAGGAATTCGGATTCTGAATTTCAGATCCTATACAGGGTGCTTTGGAAATTCGTGGTTATATTTAAATTATGCTACTGCCCATAGAAATTAACATCTTTCTCGTAGGTAATATGTAGGTATGTTAAGAAATAAAAACTGGATCTCCCGTACTAATTTTGATCAGCTAATGATAACTTTGTAACTTAAGCCAATTTCAGAATTAACTATGACTCCCTTGAGGAAAGTTGTTAGTTTCTCTGGGCAGAAGCGATATTCCAAATATTCACATTTCTGTAGCACCCTGTATACAACTCTACACGTATCTTAACACCACAATAAGCCACTAAATCAAGCAACACCAACAAACAGTGTATTCAAAGCTAGAGACTGCATAAATTATTTTCCCAAACATAAACAACGTAATTTACGGCTTCTCACCAACACATTAAGGTCCAAATTCCAATGTGACCATCAAAATAGGTTGGCTGAAATCTATTCTGAATCACCGTGACGTAAGTCTTAGTTAACTGTTTACAAAACAGACGTTTGTTTAGAATTAATTTGATGGAGCTACTGTTAAAATACTGCAGAAAAGACATGGCGGTGGAAAATAGTTTTTATGTAATGTGTTAAGAATACAGTGTGATTTTTCAGTCTGTATAGTTTTCGTGTATATGCATGCATTCGACATCGGGTATTTGCTTATAATCTCAGAAAGAGACTTGTAGTAACCATTATAAAAGGTTAAGCCACGCTTGCCTTGGTTGGTCCGTGGATTTGTGACCATTTGAGACCCCTACATTCCTCGGAAAGCACGTTAAGCCGTTGGTCCCGGCTGTTATACTTTTTTTTTAAATAAGCAAATAGTTTAATCACAAATTACTATAGCTACAGCCAACTGTTAGTATTTTTTTCTAGATTTCATTAAATTTATATGAAAAGCCAAAAAGTCTTGCCTTAATAAGGCAGCTGTAGGAAACAAAATAATTATAGTTTATAGAAAATATTTGTATTATAAATGTTAAGAAACAAACTAACAAATGTCAAAGAAATAATGTACTGCAAAGTGAAACGTATCGTTTGTGCAGCGAATCGTGAGTTACACTCGTATCTAGTATCTCTCAATTTTCCTTGAGATGGCAGTTACAATGATAAATAATTTTGATATAAAATAAGAAATATCTTCACTTCACTTTTGTTCTTACATGCAGTATTGAAAGTCTGTCAATCTTTATATCATCTTAACTTTAATATGATTCACATATTTTTTGTTATCTGCAACCTTAGGGTGACTTGTAGAGAATGCATATTACTCTAAGACACTTCTGAAAAATGGTGAGGAAAAAAATATCGTGTGGAAACCTGGCTTCCAAAATTTGGGATCTGAAATCTCCAATCCGCAAATGAGCAAGCGTGGTGATCGATGCTCGTGCCTTCTCTATATGGGAAGAGGCCAGCAGTGGGACGTATATAGGCTATTATTATTATTCCCACTCTTCTCAAAATATTATTATGTTGTAAAAATGGAAAGCTAGACAAGTAAATGTTTTGTAAAAATAAATTAAAAAAATTGTGTATTTAATAAATGTGAAAGTCAAATAAAAGCAAATCGATCAAATGTGACAGAGGTTCGAATTATGATTTTTCTATAAGTTTTTTTTTCTAATCAATCATAATTCCTTTTTTGCTTGTTCATTATATTAAATGTTTATTATTTTTCACCAATAAAAGAAAAAGATGTGTCACTGGTGGTGGTAATGTAACCTATTGTTTATGCTTATATTTAAATTAAACTATTTACGTCAAACTGATTTTCCTTCTAGTAGCTAATGTTTCTTCCAATAATAATAGTAGAATCTTGTCTTTTCGCAAAGTTTGATAGAAATCGGATAAACGGTTTTGGAGGCCGTATAAGGATAGATAAGGTACTAATTTAGTAGGTAAACCAAAGATATATGTAAAATTATATTTAAAGGTAAACTTCATCTGTTCGATCATTTTTTTTCTTTGTTTTATATATTATATTCTTGCAATGCAGGTACATTTCCTGTAAAACATTACATTTTTCTACAACATATTACCTGCACAACAATATTACTTATAACTTATTGGCTTCTACCGTTAACAGCAAAACTGCGCTGTCCACAGTTAAAAATATAGGTTATAAAACAACGAGTATAGTGTACACTGTGATAGTGCTTCTAGATTTATGGGCGCCTGGTAGAGTAGGTACAGAGATTTCCTTTTATATATCCCAGTTCCATTTTGCTGAATAAGGTACTTTGGTGGCTGTATTAGTTAGTATACTTAAATTAATATACACAAGGTATACATAATATAGGTTTATGGTGAATAGTTAGGTAAGTAATTAAGTTTATTAACCCCAATGCCAAAAATACCGGTTTTATACAATTGACGTGTCTGCGTGTCTGTTTGTGGTATTGTAGCTCGTAAACGAGTGAACCGATTATGATGCGGTTTTATTTGCGTGTCCGAGATAGTTTAGTTCTTAATAACAATAGTTTATGAAGATCTGATCAGCATTTTGAAAGTTGCTAGCAATTTTTTAAAATCATTTTGATGTTTAATAAACTTTCCATTATTACGGATACGAATTGGTCATTTTGCACAGGATTTCTGCTAACAGAAAGACCAAACAAGACAACCAACTGTACCCCAATTAAATCTTAACAAACGAAATTAGATTATTCTATAATAATATGTACACAAACAGATTTCAGTGAACTCTCTTTGTCTGATCTATAGGTAGTAATTTCGAAATCTATGTAAATCTTTCAGTTATAAATACTCTGCAATATAATTTATCGTTAGAATTGTAGTTACGAGCAGAAATAACTATAAACAACAGTACACAAACATCAATTGTGTTTGTTCTAAGAATATTTGAATATTGTTTTCTGCTGGATATTTGTAGAATTTCAAATAATATTGAATAACAAGCGAATCACCCTGGCTTTGCATGGGACCAACGTATTATAATATGCATGTATTATAACGTACTTTATAAACTCATGAATACTCCTTTGTCTTGAATAACTCTGTCTATAACTGCAAACTGCATTAAAACCCGTTGAGTAGTTGAAGAGATTTAAGCGTACAAACAGCGAGAGCGACTTTTTTATACTATGTAAAGTTGGGTTATATTGTTCAAGTTGGAATTTTCTGAAGGACACTAACTGCATTTTAAAGAAAAGAAAATTTATAACATTAACTTCAGAAAACTTTTATTTGGACATTTCAGTTATCGAGAGATGAAACAATTTCATCTCTGTGAACTTGTGTGTCCTTTAATCTAAATTAATGACTATTATGTGTGTGGTTGATTGTGGTTGAGCGGCCCCACGAGGAGCTCGTGGCTAAGTGTAAGCCGATGGTTTGACCGATAATACAGGTTAAGCCGCGCTCGCCGCGGTTGGTCCGTGGATGGGTGACCATTTATAACATACCGAGACCCCTCCGTGTTTCGGAAAGCACGTTAAACAGTAGGTCCCGGCTGTCATACATAGATCTTTGGCAGTCGTTAAGTCAATTCTGACAACCAGTCTTACTATGGGATACTGTGTTTCCCAGTAAAATGGGTTGTGGAGGTCAGATAAGCAGTCGCTCCATGTAAAACACGGTATTCAGCTGAATCCGGTAAGACTGGTAGCCGACCCCAACATAGTTGGGAAAAGGCTCGGGAGATGATTATGTGTGTGGTTGATTATTACTTTGTCCCCATAAAAAGCCCACTTAGATAACTTGTAATGTTCACGAAAGGACTCACATCAAACGAACCCAGATTAAAAAGGACTTACGTAACCTGTGACTAAAATTGTAAAATTAATTAAAACATTACACTTTTAATCCAACATTTTCGTTTGAGCGCGGCTTAAAACAACTTTAAAAACTTCATACTCGTTTGAAATAACCAGCTTTATTTCAGACATATTTGCAAGCTTTGACGAAACTGTTTGAAGTACTTATACCGAAACTAGAAGTACCTTAATTTAAGCCTTAAAAAAGGTCTGAAATTACTAAAAAGACTTAAGGTAGGCTTCAATTTAAGAGGTGGAATTAAAAGCTAGGATAAATCTGGTTTTCTGATGTAAACAAATTAATTTACAAGTTTCAGTACATTTTTTCGGAATACTTCCGTGAACACTAAACTGAAAATACCTGAAAATATTCCAAAATTTCTCCGTAGGTGAATTCTGTATCTGTTTTTGCCATACCACTGCATTTATTTATTTATGTTCGCTATTTTAATTATAATTATGTTGTTTTGTAGTTTATGGTTTCTTATTTTTTAGTACCTATGTAACGAATTAGGCTTTCATTTTGAGTTTTTATACAATATTCCATCCAATGTGTGCGTGAAACAAAAGTCACTGAGACTACCCTTTGATGACGTTTATTTTATGCAATATTTAATTTCAACTTGTGAGCAGTATTGCTTCTCTTTTAATATAGGAATGTTTCCTTTGAGTGGAATTTGCTATCTTTAGTATTCAGGGTACATTTCTCTAGGTGGCATCAAAAAATTCCACCCTGTTTAGATATAATAATAATAATTAAGGCATTTATTGGTTCAAAAATCATTACAAAGTAATTAAACCCACCAAACTGTGTGTCAGTTTGTCGGCGGGAAAATATATAATCTTAATATATATAAATCTCGTGTCACAATGTTTGTCCTCAATGGACTCCTAAACCACTTAACTGATTATAATAAAATTCGCACACCATGTGCAGTTTGATCCAACTTGAGAGATAGGATAGTTTAAATCTCAAATTATAGTCGCAATTTTAATTTATTGCTAATTATTTGTCTGTTATTATATACAAAGGCACCGGGAACGGGACCTAGGTATTCACGCGGGTGAAACCGCGGGACACAGCTAGTATTATATATAAACTCTGCAGTGTCAATTTGAATTTAAGTACCTTAAACAGTGACCATTGAAGGTACAAAAATAATATCCGTACTCTATCTGTAGGAAGCAATAAGCATTTATTCCTCATTTAATTACAACATTAAGTTTACATAAAACTCAAAAGCTTACGAAAATAGGACTTTATGACATAGATAGCTTTGATGGGCTCTTTACATTTTATTAGATAATTAAAAATGAAATACTGCTGGTTTTCACGTTGGCAACCGGGGTTGCCAAATCAGGGGTGTGTAGTAATGTGTTCTGACGTATTCTGATAACAGACACATACACCTTAAAATGTCATTGACCTATGTGACGTATATGTATGTAGATACATGTATAAAACAAATGACTGCAGGGATAGTCGAGTGGTATGACGTGAGTTCGATCCCCGTAAGGGCCAGCATTTGTGTGATCCACAAATTCTTGTTCCAAATCTGAGTGTTTTTTGGGAATAAACGAATTTAGGTTGGTAGTTAAAATAGATGACTTAATTTAACTAGTACAACAAACTGCTCGCTTTATCTACTACTAGCTGACCCGTGCCCACTTCGTTGGGCATAATGTTCAAAAATATATATCTTTTATAGTTAAGGCAGCGTTCGTAAGAAACGTTTTCATTCGAATGTTTTTTCGCCGATTCACTTTGCATTCTCTTTACAAAACGGACTACCACGTAAAAACCTTTTAATTTTTCGGTTTTTTATATAGCCTATGACACTCAGCGATAATGTGGCTTTCTGTTAGTGAAAGAATTTTTAAAATCGGTGCAGTAGATTCCGAGATTACCCCTGACAATTTAACCAACACACAAACTTTACCTCTTTATAATATTAGTATAGATTTATTTAATTTTAGACTGGCTCGCGGTCTGGCAAATATTATCCCTGCAGAGCTATAATACCTGGCAAAATTTCAAATCTCTAAATTGGTTTTTAGTCTATTTTTTGTTTCATATTAAGCGGAGTATAATGATGTCACTATATTGCACTTATATAAAGTTAAGCTAGTCTACAAAAATAGCAGTTCAGTATAATAAAACTTTCTTGGTACCTTTCTGACAAGGAGTCTCAGCCGTGCAACAAGCCTTTAACAATATTTCTAAGAAATCGTATGAGCAATGAAACGTGTATTTTCCTCTTGTCCCTGAAACTGTCATCTCCACACTCGCTTTTTATTGCAACTTTATCATTATTTCATAAGAAGAGACACAATAAGGCCATCCGTACACGAACTGCTCGAGTTAGTCAGTGATCAACGTAAGCGGACTGCGCGAGCTGTGGACCGCTCCCGAGCGTCAGATGCGCATCCCGCCTTTTTAAAAACAGTTATAGTCCGGCCGCTGAGAGAATGCGTTCCTAACACATGTCAGTTGGTTTTGATTTGTATGGGAAAATAAAAAGAACCGTGTAAATTATTCATTTTAGCTTCGCAAAGTGACTAGTAAATTCCTCGCCACATTAAAGTTATATCTTTCTGTTGACCTCCAACTGTCAGAAGCGCATCCTTTCAGCGGCCGGACTATAAAGGATAAGCAGACGTATTGCTTCAAGCAGTCCGTGTGTGAGGCCTTTCTAAAGCGCTTATAAAGGACCAATGAAATTTAGTTTTAGATTTGCAAAGTTAGACGGTTGAGTTACAATCTCGCTAAACTAGATTGACTAAATTTAATATGGGATGTGACCCGACCGCAAACAAAATGGCCCCTAAAAGTTTAAAATTAAAAGCCTTTGGTCTTTTGTCCCAAGTTTTGACTGGAGTTTGTACCGCGGGGAAACGTTTGTTTGTCGAGATAAAAAAGGTGATGTATGAAATTTTATGTTTTTCCAAGTTCATGTTCGCATTGTTTCGAAGTTGTTTTTTTTTTGGTACTTATTTCTGAAATATTTGTCATTCGTTTATTTTATTAATTGTGTTGTTTTGAATTGTTGTCGTACTGATGTTACTTCTAACATTATACCAAATAAATATAAAAAGTTCTATTACATGACTACTATTACAATATTGTATGACGACAGTTATGACCCAAGCGTTTACTAAAATATACTTTTAAGTATACACCTAATTGATTAGACATAAATATAAAAGAACTTCCTCTTCCGCCAGATATGAACCGACCCCTAGGGTGCTGTCCTTTTTGTATTGTTGACGTTTAATAAAGTGCTACTTTGTAGCCTAAGTTAAATGATTTTGAATTTTGATTTTTTCTTTTTAATAATAAAACCCTCTGTTACATACTCACATCATCTATCATCAGAATATTTTTTTTTTAAATCGTTATACATAAGCCATAGATGTCGCGTGATAAACATACAAAAACACACACAATCATAAAGAGATCCTCCCCTTTTGAAGTCGGTTATAAATGCACTAAGCCACTCACTGTCAAAAAGACGTCACTTGGAACAGATTCAAATACTATTTAGGACAATTAAATGTCACGTTTATTAATTAATGTATTCTCGACGTCACAAAGACAGTCAAGCCATATAACGTGTATGAATTTAACATGAACTGCCTTCAAACGTTCGTTTAGAGTGGCATTATATTGAATAAAGCACTCTTGTCTGTCTGACTGACACTTAGTTAATTTATGTGCTTACCACTTTAAGTTACATAAGACACGTTAACAGTTATATGCAAGACATTAGCTCGGTATTGTAATTAGTAAACATATCGATTGAAACTTATTCATTAAACTAATTATAAGTTTGTCGGAATGAAAATATATTTCGGGCACCATTTTATTCTCGTCGGAATATCGTGGTGGCCTAGCGGTTCAATGAAAGGATTTGTGTGCACGAGGTTGCAGGTTCGAACCCGGGCAAGTACCAAATTCTTAATTACTCTAAGACACTTCTGACAAACGGTGAAGGAAAACATCGTGAAGATACCTGGATTTCAAAATTTGGGATCTGAAATCGCCAACCCCAGAGAGCAAGCGTGGTGATCAATGCTCGTGCCTTCTCTATATGGGAAGAGGCCTGTGCCCAGCAGTGGGACGTTTATAAGCTGGATTATTATTATTATTATATTTTATTCTGTCAATTTATAAATGTTGACTGAGAACCGGCTCCTTATACAATCGATTAACAAAATGATAATCGTAATATAATTCTACGGGTATTAGCTCGAGACACGACGTGTGAATACCTTTTTGGGCTGGAAGTTTCGACCAGGTTACAAGCAGACTATATTATTATTAACATGCAACGATTTTCAGTTTAAAAGTTAAAATGATAATAGTTCTTGAATATTTAATATAATAATATAATGTAATATTCCAGGACAACTCACACACGGTTATCTGATCCCAAGCTAAGCAGAGCTTGTGTTATGGTAACGAGACTACTGATAAACATACTTATATATTTTTAAATACATACATATTATAGATAAATTACACCCAGACACAGAACAAATGATCGTGCTCACCACACAACCATTTGTCCTGGGTGGGAATCGAACCCACGACCTCCGGTATATCAGTCAGGGTCACTAACCACTAGACCAACAGGCCATCGAATTTATTTTAGTACAATATTACATTTTTTACGACATTGTTTGATAACTTAGTATTCATTTGTTTTGGTACTAGATGTCCACGCAACCACGTTCCCGCATTTGTTAAGTACCACTAAAGGTCCTGAACAAATAGACACATATCTCCACAACCAAGTGAGAAACTAACTAAATATTGAAACTCAATCAATTCTAACTAACACAGAATCAACTACAGGACAATTAACTTACTGTTTATGTAACATAATTAGTTTAGTCCACAAAGTTTTGTCACATGTCGTGATTTGTTTCCGGATCGAAGGACCACTCTGAAATATTGATGATAAGCACTTAGGATAACAATCCTACAATATTTTATGTATGTGAAAGTTTGTGACGATAGATAGATGGTTGTTTCGCTTTTATACCGTAAACTATTCAACGGATTGTGAAGAAATTTGGCACAATGATTAATAATCTGAACTTACATGAATACCATATCTTATGTAGCCTGTTACCGTAATATATGTGTAAAAATGTATAATAAAGAATCAATAGGATATTGCTTTTTAAGATTTACACGAATGTTAGACCTAAAACCTAAATATACCGCGATAGAATCTGTTCAAAAGTTAAGTTAAGTAATATAATACTTTTGTCGAGATATTAAAGTGGAAATAGGAAAAAAATAATAAAAAAAAACGCGGTATGTCAATAGTTGTAGGATACTTTAATATCAATATAATAACGTGAAAACAGTTGTGTGTCTATACGAGTACATATTATTATCTCGTATCGTATATAACACAATAATGGTTCGAATACACAAAACATGGATCCTTGAGGTCGCATCCCTTTGCACAAAAGACCAAAAATGTCAGTCTCTTATAACAATCTAACTATTAAACATACCTGACCCAAAGCTTTGCCACTCAAAACTTTAAGGACTTTATAATTTGTTAAAAACCTTGGAAATCTTTTTTTGGTGGGTGAGTTTGTAAAAACTTTTGATTTATTTTCTTAATTAAGAATGCAAAAACGTCTGTGCATTGTTCCGTGTGTAACGTTTTCACTGCTTAACGATCTAACCTATTATAATGATACTGGGAATGAAGTACGAGTAAGCTTGAAACTTAAGTAAAAATATAGGTTAGTTCTTGTTGTGATAACTGTTTTCTAAGTACTAGTAGCGGTGACTAAAAACGAGTGTTCACTAATATTTTATACTATCTTTAGTTAGTGCTCGCTCATTGGTGTGTCAATAAGTGTATTTTCTGTCTTTCTTTCTCTTCAAGAATGAGATTTTATTTATAATCAGACGGATACTGTATTTTAACATCTTGTAGCTTCTTTGTCTAAGATAGATACTGGAATATGGGTTGTAGTCTTGTTGAATCAGCAATAATTATGCATTGTTATGGCTTATTAGCCAAGAGTCTCGATCAATCTCAAGGGGTTCTCGTTAATGAGCGCGGTCAAGAACCAGAGGAATTTGCTAATGACCTAGTTTCTGGTATCGGCTGAAAATGGTTGTGTTAATGACACTTTAAAACAACTTAAAAAATAAATGAAAAATTACACAACTTCTATTATTAAAATACATAGCTTCATTTTTTTTCAATAACTTTTTCTAACACATTTTTAGGACACACCCGACTAGGTTCCAAATAGATTACTTATTAAAATCTATTGCCTATATTAATAACACAAATATTCTTTTTGACAAAAATGATTACCTACAAAAGCCGAATAAATAATGAAAAAAATTTATCTGCCAAAAAAAAAGTAACGATTGCAAATATTAATTTGCAAAAATTACAAAATACTCCATACAACAAGTATGTAAAACATACACGAAAATGAACAACCTCACTCAGTTATTAATAATGACAGCTACGTTGTTTAGTAAACCATTGTTCAGCTGTCAAAGTCAGTTTAACTAATTACTGGGAGATATTATGGAGAACTATCAATCTGAAATCAACGGGACGTGAAATTGTCAGAACAGCGAAGATTTTGAGGTCCTGATTTATTAATTGATGAGTTATTTGTATTATATAATAGTGTTGTATTAGTAATTAGGTTAACTTTTACACGTATTTTTTATGTTATATTTTTTATTGATGAACTGCCTCGTTGGCCTAGTGGCGCTAAGCGCGACTGCTACGCTAGAGATCTTGGGTTCGATTATTGATGGTAATAAGTCGACCAAGGTGTTATTGGGTTTTTCTATGAAATTCTCAATAGCAGGTCGGAGTTTGGATTTGTGCCCGGTTAGTGGCAATAGGCTCGCCCCTTATTACATGGGACCTAAACATACCGGCGAACTGTGGGTGTTCATTGGTACACCTCCGCCTAACCCTTCGGTGATACAGGCGTGATGGTATGTTTTGTTATGTTACGTTATTTTCTATGGCTAGCTGTGCATCACGGTTTTATGTTCTGCTATTCGGGATGGAGACAAATCGAACAAATCAAAGATATTGAAAATTGGGTCACCCGTTCTTTAGTTATACTCGTACATGGAAAACTAGATATTATAGATAAGGTTAAATTGTCTATATAAAAATAAAATCTGTTGAAGTTAATTGTCAGCTATCTTTAGCTTTCAATTTTATGTTTTTAGATTCAAAGGTATCTACCTAAATAGGGAAAATAAGGCGTAACATTGGTAAGTTTTTACTGTAAAATGTAAACATTATTTCTGGAAGCATGGAAAAACTTTTAGTCATATATTTAGGGTCCCTAAATATTTGGAAAAATGATAGCAATCAGAAATCTATTTAGAATAAATTCCATTCATTCCACACATTCCAACTTATAAACCAAAACCCTTCCTTCAATATTTTCGATCCTCAAAACATAATATACCAACAAAATACACGGAACTGCGCTCCACAATAAATTCCAAATATGAAGGCGAAATTCGTAAATTTGTCGGGTCTTGCCACGAGCATACCGTTTGTATAGAAAGGGCAGTCTACACGAGCGTTATGGAATGCCTTGTCCAAAGCTGCCCTTTGCAATTCGCTATAAAAGACGTAGACGATACGGGTATCTTTTTAACGTATAAATACAAATGTAAAAAGATAGAAATTTAAGAGTTGATTACACATAAATGTTAACAGGAACCTCTGAAATATATCCTACACATGTCACAGGACAAGAAAAAAAAAAAGACTATCTCCAATTGCTGGATTCTATCTATCTTAGCCTGTGTTGTCCTACTGCAGGGCAAAGGCCTCTCTCTCCCTCTTCCACGTACTTCTGTCTTGAGCTAGGATGGTCCAGTCCTTTCGGTAGGAGTCTAGTTGGTCTCTCCACCTTATTGCCGGATATATCGCGTAACATACATGCAGTTGAATTGAAAACCTCCTCTTTTTGAAATCAGTTATAAACATTTGATTGAAACTATTTAACAAATACTTGGTGAAAATCAAACACACAACTCCGACGTTGAATTGTCTTTATTACCTATATTTAGGTTATAAGGTCGAATGTCGTTACAAATGTTTATACAGAGTAAGGTAATTAGCTACCTAGCTCAGCCTACAATTACCTTAGTCTCTAGAGGAAATCCCGAGGCATCAAATCTATAAAGTCAATACCAATTAGGAGATGGTTGCTAATTGATTTCGTCATTACTGTTAACAGATTGTTTGATCATGTGTATTGGTAAAGGGACTATACTGATTTTGAAACAAAATTAATTTGATTTCACTCTTTTACACAAATATCAGAAATAAAGCGTTAACACTTTTTTATTAATTCCTGATTAGCATTAATTTTATGTAAATACCTGTAGAAGATCAGAAACAAAAAGTTTGTTGTCTGTATTGACGTACTCAGTCATGCTTTCAAGAAACATAATGAATACGAATTTAACAATATCAAAAAAGGGCAAAAGTATTTTTTCATATACGTATAAAGGAAACGGCATTGATGACCATTCTTTACGATAGGGAATTTTAGATTCCATTTTGGAAATATAAAATCTTCTATCCACATATAGGTACTCGTACATGTTATGAAACAAAGGCGTTTGTTTGTTTGAACGAGGTAAACCCGAAAACTATCACTAACAGAATTTCATATGATTTTCACCAATGGATAGTAATTCATGAGGAAGGATTGTGTACATATTATATTTACTATTTTTTGGACCCGTGCGAAGAAAAGACGGATTGCTAGTATATAATAGAATTATTGTACCTCAAACACCGAATGAACACCAGTACCGATTCTTTTTCTTTCATGACTTGGTAACAAACATTTCTCGTTTCTCAATAAAAAGGATTTATATCTGATTTATTGTCCGTAACAATAGCGAGCCATTGATAGAAGCTATAAACTACGGATTCCTTTATAAGCCTTTGTTTATTTATCTTTGTACAGGTAATACTAGAATCGGTACTCAAAACTGTAATAATTTACAAATTAGAACATGAATAAAGCCCTGACAAATTTTAGTGCTGCTGATAATTTCAAAATTCTAAACAGATCTTTTACAAATTATATCTAAAAGACATCTCGAACACGATCAATTTTAAAATAAAAAAACCGCATCATAATCTGTCCATTAGTTAAGGAGCTGAGATGCCACAGATAGACTGACACATAGACACACAGATAGGCACGTCAAACTTATAACACCCAGTCTAGCGTCAGGGGTTAAAAATATAAGGCTATAACCGGCTTAACTCACGGATAAAAATTCTGGTTCGAAACCGATTCCCGGGTAAAGCTATTCCAGTCTAACACATAGTTCAATGACCTTACTGCTATAGATTTCAGATTTATTTTTCCGTTGCCGTTTGTTTACTAACCTCATTTAAAGTTTTATACAAAAAATCTTAACGCTTTTCCAAAGTTCGACCGACAGTTTTTGACGGATGGGTTTATTATTTAATTTGCGGCTTCGGTTATTAAAAAAAAAATTAGGTTCGATTTTTCGTTTAAACAGCGATATCATGTATATTTTTCTAAAGAGCGGATGTAATACAAAAATGCATTATCAAACAGAGACTGTTTTTTTTTTTATAATAGTATGTGTTTATATTAATTAGGTAAATAACTAAGCGATTGCGTCATTTCTACGTATTAACCTAATGTCATATTTTTATATGACACAATATCTAAAAGTTACAAAATGAAACCTCAAAAGTCAAAACAGTAAGGAACATTTTCGCGATTCGTAGTTACCTTAAACTTAATGGCCCACACTATTCTACTAGCCTACTTAAACCTTAATAGCACCTTAACTACTTAACAAGTAGTATTATTGTCTCAGTCACAGCTGTGTAACCTTAAGGTACTAGAGTCCGACCAAAACAGGAGTTTCTACCGAAAACAGAATCCAAATCTTCGGTATCTATCACAGTTTCGACCGAAACCAAAAAGTTTTTGACATGTGAAGAATGTATTCTTTACTGAAATTAAGCTTATTCTATACAGACTATTACAGACAATTGACAAGTGTTAAATAAAAAAATACCAACAACTACGGTATGTAAACAACTAATTGGGAGTCACATGAGTCAAAAACACCCGAACGCTGTGTTTCGGTGCGGCCAAAAGTTCGTCCGATTTTTTGCCGAAACCAAAGCTGATGTCAACACTAGATTTTGCTTAGCCGAAACCGAACTCTCGGGCGGTCACTATAAGGTACATTAGAGGTCACAAACTGCCTTAGTTTGGACAACATGTTTGAACATCTTTGGAAACGGAAATTGCTAGTACCTGGACCTTTTACAAGGATAAGTGTTATGTGGAGCTAGTTAACAATTATTGTTATTTGGTGCTTTTACAAGAGTAGGTAGGAGATTTCAGAAATAGTGTAGATTTAAATGAGCTTATATTGTTATAGTTAAATACTTTTTCAGTCTGCTTGCGACCACGGCCAGTGTAACCTGGTCGAAATGTCAAGCCCAAAATTCATGTCTTGAGCTAATTACCGTTGAATTATATTACTGTAGTTAAATAGTACTTATTGTCACAATACACATGTTTTTAATGATGATCTGATTATAGGGAACTCATATTCATAGTAACATAAAGAAAACTAAATAACTGCAACATTTGGAATTTTCTTAAGGGATGCCAAGTAAATTACGACACAAAAAATATTTACGGTTAGCTATAATCTATATACTTATAATAAATCTGTAGAAGTGAAAATTCTGTACATTGAAAATATCAAAAAAATAAATGTTACTAGACCAACACCGAACCCTAAAGTGTGAAAAAAAAATTTTTTGTCTGTCTGTCTGTTTGTTCAGGTATCACGCAAAAACTACCGGTTCGATTACGATGAAACTTGGTATAATTATTCTTTATTATCCTGGGCACCACACTGGGTAGTTTTTATCCCGGAAAAGTATAAACAATAAAAAACTAACTTAATTTTGCGGTTAAAACTCATTCATAAGTTTCGTCATCCACGCGAACGAAGTCGCAGGCACAGCTAGTAATAAATAATATCACCTAACATACCTTTACATGAATACACAAATAAACTGAAACAGTTGAATAACGTTCGTAATTACTCAAACATCTATTTTGAGGACATTATTATTAAAATTTCTATTTGAGCTAAACCAGCGTTTCATGAAATATGATAATGTTTCGCCAAAGCGTATTCAAAATATGCAAATATTTACAATAGCTACTGCTTTGAATTTGACGCATGCAGGTTCCAGGTATTTGATAATTACCAGTTTATTAGTTAGTTAATAAACATAACTAAGGTTTGAAGGTGAAACATGATTTCAATTTTATGTAAATGATTTGTATCGCCCGCAGCCGTTTTTGGGCACACACCGGTGTTTAACAGTATCTCATTTGTTTGGTAATTAATCTATTACAATTTGTGAAAAAAATACCGTATTTAATGTCTGATGGAAGCTTTTATGGTATTTAATTAAAATAAATCCGCGGACTTTACACACTCATACATACACACAAAACATAGGTAGGTACTCAAACATAGAGTAAACAATCGCAAATTTCACAAACGTACCATGCGGGCATCGAACCCGCATCACGTCGCGTAACTGGCTTTGAAGAAACTAAAAGACTAGACTTAGTCAGGCGACTACCAACTCAGTGTATCTTAGGTGTAGAACACCCAGAACTGGTTCTCAGCTTTCTGAAAACCTGGTTTATAAAAAAAATGGCGTTTCCATGTCATTGTACGGAGACAGATATAAAAAAAACCCGTCTTTATACCTACATACACGTATGGACGATGAAACATTTTACTGTATTGTGTCAATACCCGATTGCCAGAACCCAATCGTTTTACGACGGACAAAACAAAATTATGTGGAAATAAGGAAAAGGCGTGTTTTTATTCTCCAAACTGTAGGTATAATAAAATGGCGGATTAAAGAAGTAATATATTCTTCTTCTTTTATTGTATTGAAGTCAGCCTGAATAGTTTAGAAGTCTTTTACATAGTTTGATTAGGTGCCTATTGGACCCCTATAGACTATTTACTGGGTAAAACAGTACCTTTAGCAAGACTGGTTCCAGTTCAAGTTTTTATGACAAAAATGACAGGCAGAATCTTCGAGTAAAGCAAGCTTTAAAAGATGTGTTAAGCTCGCGGCGGTGTTACTCGCGGTTTGTCGTGTGCGACATATGGGCGAGCAAAACTGTTGGTAACAACGCGCCGCACTAAAATTTCAAACGTGACGAGTTCTGAACCGAATCGTCATAAAAAAAACCACGGTCTTGAGGTGAATTCCACGAAACGGTAAAGCTCGCTTGTCGATCACACCCTTTAGGGCTATGAACGGTTTCAGTATGCTAAATGGTCACACATCCACGTAAAAACTTGTATTAATTTTATATTTTATGCAACCCACGATAATTCTCATTAGATTTACGTCAATACTATACCAAAATAAGAGAGCATCCATTTCAGCCAGCATAATATGGCGGAAAATAAATAGGTAAAACATATTATATTAAAAACCCGCAATATCAGTATCCAGTTTAATCCGTTTCCGATGCCCGCACCATGAACTCTAAATGCAATACTGTTGCCCTTGTGGAAGCGAGACGGCGCACTACACTGCACATTATGCCGTCTCGCTTCCACACTGGCAAGAGTCCTGTGGTAAGAGTTTTGTGGTAAGTGTCGTAGATATATTTACCGCATTCATTACAAGTGCGTGCCAGCTAATAACGACCTATCGTGTTGGAGTCCGCAATCGGAATAAACTAAAAATACGTATAAAAAATCTGATGCTAATCTACCCTTCAAAGTAGTAAAACCTAATACGGGTCATTATAAGTACCGGTTTGAAATATACGAGATTTCTTTTATACTTAATTGATGTTTACGTAAATTACAAGATCTGATAAAATTGTATTATGTAATTCTAATTTTTACCGTTTTTTCGATTTTGTACGAGTTGGGTATTTAAAGAAATTTGAGTACCTAATTATCAGGAATAAAAAGTACCCTGAGTCTTAATCCAGATTATAATATGTAATGGCTCCTACACACAGTGCCGGCGGCAGTGCCGCCGGGCGAGCCACCGGCCAAGCCGCCGTGCGCCCGGCGGCATACAAAGGAGCCGCCGGCATTTGTTTGTGTGACGACGCGCGACGGCTTGGCCGGCGGCGGCTCGCCCGGCGGCACTGCCGCCGGCACTGTGTGTAGGAGCCATAAGAATACTTAATTTCATCGATTTCCGTTATATTTTTACGTAAAGAGGACACACGCACACACACATACAGACGAAAATAGGAGAGACTTATTCACAAAATACCATGAGCCTATGACTAATGGTTCTCTCTCTGTCTTTGTGCCATACTCAGAATCGTTAATGATTAGTTAGTATTATTTCAGGAACCATTGAGTACGGCAGTTTGTACAAACTTTATGTCTGTTTGTCAAAACTAAAAAAAAACTTATTGGCTCAATATGTTTCTCAAGATCTTGAATGCATGTTCAAAACTTATTTCAAAGTGTCACAGTGTAAACACGCACTTATTGGCACTTACCGTCAAGGAGCCCAATTAGTAACACAAAATAAATAACCTAATCAATTAGCTTTCACAACACAATTTCTAACGTGCGATGTAATAATCAGAAAATTCATACTAAACTTACACAGAAGCTTGAAGACTAATTGAAAAACTTGCATGATCGTGTCAAGATAAAAATCTGAGATCTTGTAAGATTGCTTCGAAGTTAATAGTTTCTTATAAATAGAAATTAAAATGATTTTCTGTTTTTGTTAATTGCTTGTTAAAACATGCAGATATGTATGCTTATACCACATCATTTTAATTTATAACATTTAAATAAGATTAATATTTAATTTATCCATTTCTTTATTTACTTATTGTTTTGTTCTTTTTGTTATTTAGTTACTGTCCTAATATTTTACAGTGTTTTAAAGTTACTTTATATAGTTTACCTTCGGTAAAAGTTATTGTTTAGTGACAATTTAGTGAAAATTGTTAGTGCCAGTGGCCGGTGACAACGTAATTACAATTTTGACTGAATCGACGGTACCTTTGTCGCTGGTCCGTAAAAAATAAATTAGGTTTTGGTCTGCGCAAAAAAGGTGCTGATAAAACAATTTTTCATTTCTGTTTAGATTTTCGTCTCATCTCGTAGTTAGGTAAGTTGCCAAATCTTTAATATACGGACTTAAAATCTAAATACAAACCGCGATAAAATCCGTAAAAGTAGTTTTATTTCAATGTCTAACATTTGCGTAAACACCACTTTTTAACCGACTTCAAAAAGGAGGAGGTTCTTAATTCGATTTTTTTATTTGAATTTCAGTGTCACTGTCAAATCTTTTCCAAATGGGACCACCATTTGGAAAAGATTAGACAGTGGGATCCATAAAAAATAAATAGGTATAACACTTATTATGAAGTCGGTTTTTTTGTAAGAATTATCATATATTTGATTTGTATAGATAAAAAAATAGGAAACGGAGACAAGCTAGACGCGGTTAAAACCGCAGGGCACAGCTTGTTATCTATATATTGTTACTTTGTAGAAATAGAAAGGAATTTAAAAAAAAAACCATTAACTTTGACATTTACTGGCCTGTAGGTCTAGTCACTAGTTGTTTGTGACCCTGACTGCTATACTGGAGGTTGTGGGTTCGATTCCCACCCAGAAGAAATGTTTGAGTGATGAGCACGATCATTTCTTCTGTGTCTGGGTGTAATTTATCTATAACATATGTATTTAGAAATATATAAGTATGTTTATCCGTTGTTTGGTAACCATAGTACAAGATTTTAGTTTGGGAACAGATGACCGTGTGTGAGTTATTATTATTTTATGAAATAATTAGAATATTTAGTTGGCTATCGATGTGTAAGAAACTTTTACATAGGTACATAAATGCTTAACTCTTGTACTATAAATAAGCTTAGTTCGGGAGCTTAACACGGAAAAGTTTTAGTATCTTGTTTCAAAAGGAAACTGTAGTTTACTTAATGTTCTACTAATGGTAGTGTTGTGCTGTCGTTAAACTTACTAATATGTGCTAAAAAATAGTAAAACGGACGGTAAAGGTCATTCTTGTTAGTAAAGATACTTTTTTTTGTATAGAATTTAGTCTTAAAAAGTATTTACGCAGACTAATATAAAAAAAAAATGCCGCTGACGTCTCAATTAGCTAGTTTTGAAGGGTTATTCGTCAACTCGACACAAAACACTGGACACACAAAACATAAAAGTGATTTAATTTAAGTAACAAATATGGACACACGTAAAAACTTGGCGTGTCCAGATGACAAAATAATAAGTTATACTAAATTTTGAGTTTCACCAACTAGACACACGTGTGTCCAGTGTCTTGTGTCGAGTTGACGAATAACCCGTTTTGAAATGATGTCGATGATTAAATCTAGCTAGCTAATTATTGTTACATATTTTATTATGAAAAAAGGTTGTTATTACTCTAGTACATACGTGCCAACACTTATGAATTTATATTTAAAATAATGAATTTTATTTTGCAAATTATTGTTAATTTAAGTATCTTCCAATTGGTTACCTGAAAAAGTTGCTATAAGACTTTTAGACGACTCCTCTGAATGTTTTACCTGAAAAAAAAAAAAAAAACATTTTTTAAACAATATTGACATTATAATTAAAAAATTATTAATTTATTTATATTCATTATTTTAACTTCAAATTAATAGACATATTGCAATGCTGCTCATCAAATACACACAACACAATTGCATCATTTAATATCATTAACTATCATCGCCACTCAGATTTACAAGCCAATCGTTTAGCGCTATTAATTTTCATACTAATTAAGTCTCTAAGTTTGCTATCTGCAAATGGAGTGGGTCATAAATCATATGTTTGCTAAATCGTTTTACTAATTACTTACTGATTAGAATTTCACTAATCGATTTATTTAAAAAAAGGTAGTTTATCTCTTTGTGAAGGTTAAACTGATAAATTATTTAAGTATTTAATCAATGGATAAGAGGGTTATTTTAAAAAGATAATGGAATTTATTACAATATTATGATAAAACCCAAAATGCTATTTTCACATATTACTATTATTTCTTCCCAGGGCGTCTGCAGGATAAAGGCCTCCCTTTCCTTCTTTCAATTCCAATTCGAGAAATTTTCTCGTGCTTTGAGCGAAATTCATTTCATTAACTCCTAAGTACCGGACATACCTATATGTACATCCTTTGCAGAGTTTAATAAAATATAAGAAAGGCAAAAAATATCAGTACCTAAGACACAATAGCCTTAAATCTATAAACCTATCTTTAACCAGACTATCACGTACAAAACTCCAAAAGTTTACCCAACACGCTAAAATAATCCTACGCAACCAAAACTTGTGAAAATGGCGTACTAAATGAGTCGTTAGCAACAAAGTCGGCACGTTACGGTCAAAGCTCACTTATATCACAGTATAATTAATATTATAGAAGGACCATACCCCAAAAGTTAGATAGAAATATCGACTTTATATGCACCGTAATAAAGTGTAATTCAGCTTGCATAGTATGACTAACGTGATGTTTACCTGATCAAAATCGGTTCACCCAGTGGAAAGTTTAGTTGTAACAAACAGAAAAAAATGCAGTCAAATTGAGTACCTCCTCCTTTTTTGAAGTCGGTTAAAAATATGCCATGGGTGCCATGCGGGGGTTATGCGAATATCAAGCACCATCTGTATAGAACAAGAGACATTAAACCTTCACAGTACTAAATAAATCAAACCGGCCAACACCTACAATATCCGCAATGAACAGGAAAATAACACATTTAGTATACGCTGAGTAAAATGACGTGGCTGATAGATTGTGTCTGTCATTGAAGAATTAATTAATTAAGACCAGTCTGTGTTAGACAGGAATTGATCTATAATATCACATTGTTGGGAATTTTCCTAACATGAGAATATGAGTGTGGCTGGATAATGGATTGAAAAAAAGACTAGTCTAAAAGTAATTAACGAGTGTAGAGCCATATTTTGTTGGAGTTTTATGAAAGGGCTATCACTCTGAATCTGATACGCTTTGAGTGATCATTTAGGTCTGAATATTGGCTTTATATTTAGCTACAGTAGAAATATGGTGTCAACGAGACCTCTAATATAGTGTAGCTTATATAAAAGCCTTCCTTTCTGTTTATTTATTTAATTAATTTATGTACACACATAAAGTAGTTGGTCTATGAACACACAATATGCACAAAGGTACCTTATGTTTAATTCTTAAGTAATTTCACGACACTATTTACTAACTCAATAAAAAACATTGAAATAAAACTTCTTTTACGGATTTTTTTACGACGCAGTTTATATTTAGCTTAATTTCAATGTCTAACATTCGCGTAAACCTCAGAAATCGATATCGAAAGAAAAGTTCAAAATTTGGTAGTCCGCATTTTATTTTGAGGTCACAAGTAAATAAGTAAAAAAAGTACCAGCAAATCAAAAACACATTTACTAGGCCACTGTCCATAACTTCCCCGAAAAAGCACATTAATCGACCATCACACGTGTCGGATGTCACCGCGTAACCTAAATATACTCGGAGATTTACGTCAAACTCTAACGAAGATTTAGGTCGGCGATAACAGTAGGTAAAAGGCTTTGATAATAATCGTGGTCGGGTGTACTAGCAGTACATAAAACTGCCTTAAGTATGACATAAGACAGTAGATATTAGATAGGTATGGATCACATAAGGCAGTTTGTATTACATAGGGGTAGGTATCACATAAGGCAGTAGGTATGTATTACACTGCTGTATGTCTATTCTGTAAATAATTTCGGTATCGAGCTTCACCTGAGTGACAATAAAGCTCACTTCAAAAGTGAACCCAATTGGCATTGATTTAGAATTCAAATTCAAGAATACGTATTTGACATCTCACCGCGGATTCCGCTGTCGAGACATGAAAATAATGTTACAGAATAGCACTACTGGTTTGTATCATATGAGGCATGTATGAAGCTTTATACACTATGCTCACAATTGTTTAATAATGTTTTTTTTTCTATTTATCAGCATGATTAAAGTCTTCATTCCAGGTCCTAAACAGTCACATTTTCCGAATAAATAATAACCACTGTTAATACATAAAAAATGTAACATTAGTTTAAACAATTTATCTATTTCTTTTTAAAAACAATGACATTCACAAAAATATTTCTAAAATATTGTAACCGCAACTGCACTTGACCGCTAGCTGGCTTAACATAAGCATATAAAACAACACAACTTTTGTTAATATAAACTCAAACTTGACCGGACTTAATGCAACCTTTTTATTGAGGAACTTCAACAAAACTTATGTAATTTCACGTAGCACGGCTTTATCTTAACTTAGATAATCTTTGATCGGGGTTAAGTTAGCGAATAGTTGTGATCCTTCTTCTTGGTAACATTTATGTAATTTAAGTGTATAGAGTTGTAGGTAATATAGGTTCTATTCTAGTGTTTGAACCATAACCCAAAAAAAGGGCTGTTATAAGTGTAACGTTTCTGTGTGTGCCATCTTCCCTCCTAAATGAATGGACCGATAATGATGCAGTCTTTACACATACATTTAGTTTGGATTACATCAGGTATTAGTGTTGTAAGCATGCGGTTAAGTTTTAAAAGTATTTAATTTTATATGAATAAACAATTTACATTTGTAAATATACAACAGCAATATTACGCTCGAACATTTTACAATAGCTTGATAATAATGAAGCAAGAACGGTTGTTACAAACCTATTTTCCGAATAAAAGACGCCATTTTAATATCTCGGCTTTCTTGAACAACAATGCATCCTAATTTCTAGTTACAACGAACCAGTGTTGATACCTTAGCTTTTGTTAATAGCTAGTGGCTATTTCTTGGTGAAATATCTTATATTTGTTCTGTGAAGATCCAGAATATTATAGTTGAGAAATGGTTTAAAAATATTTAAAGCTAGTCAAATACTTAGGTGACGCATCGTAACGTTTAGCGAAAGATTAATAAAATATTTGTCACTGGTAGTGCGGTGACACGCTTTTTATGATTTTTGGTGTCGAATTTGATGCGAAAATTGGATATCAATTATTTAATTAACTCATTTTAAGCTGAAATTTTGTAAATAGTCTCTAAACCAGATGTACTATTCATCACTTTTGTATAGATATAACCTTTCGGTAACATCCTGTATGTACTATTAACCTGAACATTATGATTTTTGGTGTCGAATTTGACGCAAAAATAAACTTATTTTGAGCTGAAATTTTTAACTGACTCTATACCAGATGAACTATCCACCCCTTTTGGATGTATACTACCTTTCGGTAACACCTTGTAAATATAACCTTCACGGCCTTACCTCAAAATAATTTACAAGAACATCCAACTTCAAAAGTGAGTCAAGAATATACCATACAGTTACATCATGTTATGTAACAACCCGCCTTAGGCGTACTTGGAACCAACGTGAGCTTAACAATATCTTACGCGTCACTGCACTTGACGTGTAGTGGAAAAGCACAAAATCAACTGCTCATACATTTCTAGGGCTAAATGAAGTATGTAGGTATATGTTAGAACAAGCCAGTTTGAGAATTGTTTATGAAGACAACTATAAAGTTTTTTTTTATTCTAGTGACCCGCCCCGACTTCGCACTTGTAGACAAAATATTATTTAATTATACAAAAAAAAAATCTTTCCCTTGAATAACATTATAACACGCGGTGGGGACCTTCGCTTTATAATTTAATTGATAGATTATGGGTAATAGTGTATCACATGACACTCATAATGCTACAGTAAAATCCAGACTGCCTACCACACCATTGTATATTAATGCCCCACTGCTGTTCAATGACCGCTTCCCATGTAAAAAAGAAACAAGCATTGATCACCACGCTTGCTCTCTTACGGGTTCGCTATTTCCAATTCCATTTTAGAATCAAAGTTTCCTCACCATAATTTATTTTACCGAATTCTGAGATTCGCAATCTCAGAATTATTAAAAGAATGCATCAAAATTTAAAAAAGTTTCATTCACTCTTAGGTTCGAACCTGTACCTACCTACTTGCACACAAATCCGGAACTTTAACCGCTAAGCTATTACGAGACCATTTATAAGCCACAAACGGTATCACACTGCCCACCCATCAGATTATATGTAACAATAGAGGTCTCGACCTTATAGGTTATACTTATAACAAAAGCCTGACCGGCTCGGCTTAGGGTACATAAGGCGATTTGTAAAGATACGGGGTCGAAAACAGATATATGTATATTCTATATTATGAATTCCACATTTTGTATTGTGGTAATAATAATAAAAATCTAGCCCATAAACGTCCCACTGCTGGGCACAGGCCTCTTCCCATATAGAGAAGGCACGATCATTGATCACCACGCTTGCTCCCTCGCTTGCTCCCTGCTCCCTGGATGGTGATTTCAGATCCCAAATTTTGGAATCCAGGTTTATTCACGATGTTTTCCTTCAACGTTGTCAGAAGTGTCTTAGAATAATAAAGAAAGTACATAATTATAACTGCGTATTGCGGTTAAAAAAATATTAAAGTAGGTAGTTGTGTTTTATTATTTTAAAGGTAGTTTTGTATATTAATATCTATATAAATTGAAAATTAATGAATACATTTGTAGCGTATCATGTTAATACTATTAAATTGATTTTAATTAAGCTTCACAAAAAGCTTAAATTACAATTGAAATAATATTTTCATCAATACTGATATTTATTAGTAAATTATTAAGTAGTAAGAGTATTTAGTTAAGTTTGTTTACAGGTAGGTATTACAAAACGAAGAGTTTTTTACTGAAATATTTGGACCGGAAAAATAGAAATTGAAAATTAAATAAAGGCAATAAAAATTCGCCAATAGCATTTTTTTAATTAACATACGGTTTTAGGATCGGGCTCCACCTCAGCGGGGATGAGAAGATATGATTTTTAGCTCGGATGTTGAATACACGAAGCTGTGCTACAGAGAGTAGCGAAGAGATGTATACATAATGAAATTATATTGATTAAAAAACTCTGAACGTAAACGTGGAAAGAGGAAACGGAGGCTTTTGCCCTTCAGTGGGACAGTTCTGGCTTTAAATAAATACTAAATAATGTGCACATCTCCGCCCCGCTCATCTCATTTCCACTTTGGTAAAGTCCAGCCCTTATTAGCGCTAAGCATTGTAGTGCACCACATTTTGACGTAAGCTGGCAGCACATAGCGCAATTACTGGATCGTGTGCAGCTGGCTACTAACAGCGGTACAGAGGCAGGCCAAGCCAAGTTCACTGTAAAATGTTTACAAAAGCTCTGGTTTGATATGTGAACCAATACTTGAGAAACAAATGGTGTTTACGATTTTAACACAAGTAATAAAGTAACTATTTCCTGGTACTTCTGTGTGGAAGAGTAAAAAGTTTTTGATTTGTGATATGTAATATGTATACAGTGTATAGTAGGTACAGGTTTGATCGATATTTAAGTTAAATTATTCTATTACTAGCGACCCGCCCCGGCTTTGCACGGGTGCATTGCTGATACTAAATATACTACATAATCATAAAGTGTTGTAGGGCGAAGCGCGGCCTTCCACGCACTATTTGGTATAGGCACGCGCTGCCCGGCCCCCCGGCCGGTAGGTACCGCCGCAACCGCTATGTCCCTGCATTTTAAATCCGTAATATCTTCGAAAATATTTATTTAAATTACATGCTGTAAAGGGCCATATTGATCTTTATTAAATGCACAATGTATTTAAGGTACTTAATTGGATAAGGATTAATGCTGTATTGCTTAAATTCGCTTTTTCGTTAATAAGTAATAAATAAAGGATAAAAATGGTTATTGTGGGTTATCCTTAAGAGATAGACATATACCATCGCGGACTTTTTTGTAGACCTTTTGATGGTGTACAATACTGTAGTACATTACTTTGATCTATCTCGTAGGGTTCAGCCAGCGTTTGCAATGTAAGCGCAAAAAAGTGTGTTTATTTACGACCTTACATAAAAAACTCTAAGATTATCAGTGTTTCTCTACTATATTATGCATGTATTATACATATAAACCTTCCTCTTGAATCACTCTATCTATTAAAAAAAAACGCATCAAAATCCGTTGCCTAGTTTTAAAGATCTAAGCATACATAGGGACAGACAGTGGGAAGCGACTTTGTTTTATACTATGTAGTGATTTAAGGTACTTAATTGGATAAGGATTAATGCTGTATTGCTTAAATTCGCTTTTTCGTTAATAAGTAATAAATAAAGGATAAAAATGGTTATTGTGGGTTATCCTTAAGAGATAGACATATACCATCGCGGACTTTTTTGTAGACCTTTTGATGGTGTACAATACTGTAGTACATTACTTTGATCTATCTCGTAGGGTTCAGCCAGCGTTTGCAATGTAAGCGCAAAAAAGTGTGTTTATTTACGACCTTACATAAAAAACTCTAAGATTATCAGTGTTTCTCTACTATATTATGCATGTATTATACATATAAACCTTCCTCTTGAATCACTCTATCTATTAAAAAAAAACGCATCAAAATCCGTTGCCTAGTTTTAAAGATCTAAGCATACATAGGGACAGACAGTGGGAAGCGACTTTGTTTTATACTATGTAGTGATGTTATTAACAAGTAACTTTTTGCAGCTTGTTGTATTAAATATTGTAATTATTTTAGTAATGTCTGGAAGTAGGTCTAACAATTTGAGGCAGACCATGTTAAAATAACATCTACTGGAAATATTTTCATCTCAGTCCCTGCTAACATTGTGTATCCGAAAAGTCACTATTAATTATATATCCTAATACACCCCAACCAAACTAGACACTAGTCCTTCTGCACTCTTTTGTAAGGTGACCCCTTGACGCCCGTGAATCCGGCCAACGCGACCCAATTAGACATGCACCCAGACATTTTAGCGGTTTTACTGAAGAACTTTTGTGTTCATTTTGTACGAGGAGGTTGTATATTTATATTATCATTCATAGTTAGTTTTACTTATTATAAATACAAATTTCTATAGGATATGTTATTACGTTAAACTAGAAAGTACCTAGATAGAAAAATGTGTGTACCTAATTTCAATTTGGTTTGACTTTGCCTACCGTAAAATTAATTCAAGTACACTTAAAACTTTCAAATCACGTAAGTCTCATCACTATTTGGAAATCTCGAAATGAGGCTGCAAAATGCCAACCCCTGTTACACTTTGAAAGCTCGAGGATTCAGAACATAAATACATGCTAGTAGTTGGATGACCGAGCTTGGACCCAAGCCACGCTGCCGATCCGATTTGGTGGGCTTGGTGTACGTAAAGTTTCCAGTCTAGGCTTACCAGCATTTTTGTCTTCGGTCCACAGCACTGAAAAATTAACCAGGCAAATCTTAGGGTCTTCTCTGGTTGATTTTCAGGTTCTGTGCATGACTGAGGCAGTAAATAGTTGGGAATTGTCCTGCCCGGGCACAGATCTACCCGAGCAACGTTCTTCTCAGAGGCAGTGGGACGAGCCGCTTTGCAGTTTGATACGGAAAGAATTAATTAATACGTCAATCAACACTGCAGAGCGCGCGCGTCTCCTGGCTGTGGGAGAATGGGAATCGGGCCTCTGGTTACAGGCACTTCCGTCAACCACTCTTGGTACGATTTTGGATGACAATACTTTCCGGCTCGCCATCAGTTTACGTTTAGGTATACCTTGTGTCGCATGTCATCGGTGTCAATGCGGTGAAACAGTCGATTGCCTCGGTCACCATGGCCTGTCCTGCAGCAGGAGCGCAGGACGTATATCCCGTCACGCAAATATTAATGACATTATTCGTCGTGCTCTTGTCATTGCCGGTGTACCAGCTGTTTTGGAACCCAATGGTTTGGTGCGCAGCGATGGTAAGAGACCTGACGGTATGTCATTGTTGCCTTGGAAATTGGGTCGGCCTTTGGTGTGGGACGCAACGTGCGTCGACACCCTTGCGCCATCCCACGTTCTAAGTTCGGCGGCCTCTCCTGGAGCTGCTGCTGGAGCAGCGGAGACCCTTAAACGGCGAAAGTATAATAACCTAATGGGTAATTATATTTTCGAGCCGTTTGGGGTTGAAACGCTCGGGTCATGGGGTCCGAGTGCACGAAATCTTTTTAAAGAACTGTCAAAACGTTTGGTAGACTCTACTCGTGATCAGAGAGCTGGTTTGTTCCTTGCACAGAGAATCGGCATAGCCATTCAACGTGGCAATGCTGCCAGCCTTCTGGGCACGTTTCCCGCCATTGACAGGGATGACGATGAGTATTTTGACGCGTGTTAGTTTTATTTATCTATATAAGATTTAATTTTAGTCTTTGTTTGTTCTTGTATTAGATTTAAGTACATATTGAATTGTAAATAAAATTAAGCTTTAATACTGCTAGTAGTTGAAAATAAAAACAATGTAATCATAAAAATAAAGTCAATTGTTGTTTCGTTATACGTATACCTACTATGTGCTATAATGCTAGATATTTATGCTACATATTTTTATTTTAAGATTCTTTAAAACAAAACATTTCTTGCATTTTCAGGTATTTACATCAATTACCGGCAGATATCAGGAGCACATATTCATTCAATTTATTTATATCTAAACTCAAACAGCATATCATAAACAAAATAAAACTATTAAATGAACGAAATACCCCATTCTTCCACATAATCAATGTCGACATCGTATTTACCCATATTAGGCGAACAAAACTGGACTTTACCTTACCTTAGTTATGTATTTATTCGATAAGTGAGCAATGTATGTTCTTTAAGAATAAATAAAGTGTCTTTAAACCCAACTACAATATTGATGAAAATGTAAAAGCAGCTTCGCCTAGGGATCTCTTAATATCCCACTTTAAAATGCCTTGAGCAAAAATTTATTATTTAAAGTTGCTGGACGTTTCATGAAACATTTCCAATGTTCTGACATGGTGTTAAATATTTACATGACTTCATACACGTATATACAAAATATTATTATTGGTTTTGGACTCTTGTGTATTCTAAAAACTGGCCAAGTGCGAGTCGTAAAGGGTTCCGTACCACCGTCGTATGAGAGCCCCCCTTAAATATTTATTTTATGTGGTTTTTAGTATTTGTTGTTATAGCGGCAAAGGAAATACATTATTTGTGAAAATTTCAGCTTTCTAGCTATCACGGTTTATGAGATACAGCCTGGAGACAGACAGACAGACAGACAGCGGAGTCTTAGTAATAGGGTCCCGTTTTACCCTTTGGGTACGGAACCCTAAAAATGAATCTGTGAATAGTGGGTACAAAAGACTAATCAGACACTGAATTTGAACTAGATTTTTCAGAAAAAAGATGCCAGTGCTGTTTTGTATGCCCATATTTTATTTAAAAATTCAATAACAGCTTATCGTACCAGCCTAGGTTTGTCCCAAAGTTAGAAAAAGCCTATTTCCTATTGCACACCACCTGTTCACTAACTTAACTTTTGTTTTTGGCAGATAAAATAATGTTTTCATAACTGTTATTCCACAATGACAAGTTTCCTTGGACACTTTTGTTTTAGAGTTAATTAACACATACTTAAATGTGAGGTGTCAATAGCGCTAAATTGTATTATGACATTTTTGTTCTAGAAATAACTGATTGATTGAAATTTAATACGAAATGGAATCTGTGCTTAAAAAAAAAGAGGTTTTTTTCCTTATAAATAAATAAATAATAAATAAATGCGGACAACATCACATACATTGCTCTGAACCCAAAGTAAGTAGCTAAAGAACTTGTGTTATGGAATTCAGAAACAACGAAGGTACCACAAACATCCAGACCCGAGACAATGTAGAAAAGTTGATTTCTACATTGACCCGACCGGGGATCGAACTCGGGACCTCAGAGCTAGCGACACCTTGAAACCGGTGCGTACGCCACGGAGGTCGACCACGGAGGTCGTCAATACTCTTTAAGTTTTCATTCAGTAGTGGTGCCCTGCGGTTTTGCCCGCGTAAGGGGCTAGTCCCAATGTTTTTATAGTTATTCTGCTATTCGGGGCGGAGAAGAATCAAACATATCAAAGATCATAAAAATCCATCCGGATAAACCGATTTTCATTGTTTTTTGATTTATAAACGATGTAACTAATTGACTTTCTTTCATATAGAATGATGAGAGAGAAGATATAAATTCAAAAGTCAAAATTACTCTCTTTAGAGCCTTCTGCACCACCTTTTACACGTGCAGCTTGTGGGCCAGATATTCGCAAAAATCGTACAGCGCCCTCCGTGTTCAATATAATAATGCGTTTCGGGTGCTGCCCCGTTTCTGTAGCGCATCACGGATGTTTGCAGATGCACAAGTAAACTGTTTTTACACGACTGCCCAAAAAGGAGTGTTATGTTTTCAGGGTTCATGTATGTATGTATGTAGGTATGTATGTATGTATGTATGTTTGTGAGTTTCTTTATTCCACCATAACTTCTAAAAGGCTTGACCGATTTTAATGTTTGTGGTATCATTAGAAGCTTTGAGTTATCCCGAGTGACATAGGCTATGTGGACATTAAAAAATGGTCAAGTGTGAGTCGAAATCGCCTGCAAAGTGTTCCGAACGAAATTTTTTTTTGTGTTGTGTCATGCTTTTTTGTTGTTTACTAAAAGGTATTAAATAAAAAAAATATAATTAAAAATTAAAAAACACGCCTGCCATGTAAAAAAAAAAAACAAGTCAAATATTTGCAGTCGGGGGACCTGTAATAAATTGTTCCAAGTAACCGACCCTGTTTTTTACATGGCAGGCGTGTCTTTTAATTTTCAATTATATTTTTTTTATTACACAACTATGCGTAAAAGGTGTGCATCACTGGTGTGCAGGATGCGGGGTAGCTCCAATAGCATTCAAAAGATGATTGCAAGTCGGCTAGATTGCACATCCGTGAATCGCTGTAGTGTTATTTCTCACGGAATGACACAGCAGTGAGTCACAGTGCAACTTAAATAATGTATATTTATATTGTAATTTTTTTGCTAACATAGTTTAAGTCATACTAACAAAACATTGTTGAGTCCTAGTTACTTATAATAATAATAAATAAATAAATAGTATACATAGACATAGAAGAGAAGAAGAAAGATCATTAATACATACAAAAAATAAAATGAAGTAAACTATTCATTTGCTCTTCATTTGTTTTTCCTCGTTCGATTTACTGCTAATCCACTTTTTTCCATTTCCCTATAGACATGCTAAGACGCTTTCTTTTTCCGGTTTCAGTGATACAAATTACTTTTTAATCGGTATGATAAATTGATATAACTTCTGATAGTTTTAGAATAAAGACTGATGTATAAATAATGTATTGTTAGGAAATGTCTGTTTTTTTTTTGTATTCAACTAGTAAGAAGAAAAAATGAAATTTTAATTGAAATTCTTTTGAGAACAGAGCGGTACAACTTAATATTAAATATTAGTCGCCTAGAAAATATATTGTATAATAAACTTTATTGTATTTTCTATTATAAAAACAGTACTTTCTGTTTGGATATTTTTTTAATTTATTTAATCGTTTAAATAACAGTCATATTAAATTAATTAAATACTACATGAGCTAAGAAATGTCATTATAAATTATTATAATGTTATTAATTTATAATTTTAATTTAATAACAGTGATGCCTATCAAGAAATAGAAGCAAAACTTATTAAACCCTCGCCCACTCAATTTCCTGATAATAAATCTTAATCAATATCTCCAAACTATTTAGTATAAGTGGTTTAATATGCAAACTTCTGAACCCAATTTCCAAGAGTTTGGGTCAATAACTTCAAAGAGTCAAAAGCAGTTCACAAACTTATCTCTATGATAAGCCTCAAAACAAGAAGACAAGTTTTGACAAGGTTTACGAATGCTAGTGTTGTTTATTGGTTTGTCGATGTTTTATATCGATACAAAGAAATTTAACATAGAGCCGTCAGTTTTCTATTAGGCGAGCGCTTGTCCCTTTATTATAAAACTAGCTGTACCCGCGACGATGTTCGCGTTCATATCAGTCATCTGTGCGAATAAATATAAATTAGACTGTGGTATAGAGGGTCACCATCACGAACTACCTAGACACCGGCTTCAGAATGTTCTTTTTATATATTTAAAAATTTACAAAACACATGAACACTTCAATATTATCTTGTTTCGCTAGATGAATGTTTCTAAGTAGTCTGCTATACGCAAAATGTATCAGATGTGGAACCTAGAGTTTTGTCACAAATATTGCTTGACACGTGCCAAAAAAAACAATTTACCGCTTTTTTTCTTTTGCAATAGTATTTCGTTGGTACAGCAGTCCCTAGTAAGACTACCGAGATCGGGGTTTTGGTTCGAAACCCCGAAATTCGAAATACTGAACTACGCAGTAAAATTGAAAGTAGATATCAATATTATTTACGCTCCGCTCTTCTCATCTCTGCTTTGGTGAAGTCCGGTTTTAAGACTAAGGTAGTGTTCTCATCTTAGTTAATAGCTACCAGATGTCAGTGCGGTGCCTAAGCCTAGAGTATATGTGGAAATAAGTTAAGGAACTTAGCAGCTAGGAACTATGTGGTCTGGTAATGGTGGCTGCTAATGAAAGGCAAAAGAGTGTGCGAGTGTGTTGTTTTTAAAGGGATGAACGAATGAGATAAACAGGCTCCATTTTAATAAGGTATTCACCTGAGACCCGTGAAACTGAAAGAAAACGTTGACAATAGAGAGGCGCAGGATCAGAACTACCAAAACTGTGGTTAAAATTATTTATGACTGGAAACTAAGTAATAGACCAAGGACAACCGAATTCTACCCTGATCAAAGCCTTGGACTGGGGCTGTATCCTTTACAATAAAGTCGCTTTATGCTGCCCAGACGAAATGACGGCAGGTGGACTAAGACGGTGACAGAATGGTGGCCAAGGCATGGCAAAAGAAGCGTCGGTCGTCCGGGAGCAAGATGGGTCGATGACATAGTTAAAGTCTCGGGTCGAGTCTGAATGAGGCTGGCACAGGACCGTAGAAAATGGCACGAAAAAGGGGAGAACTATGCCCAACAGTGGGAGGAAAAGTTCTGTGGATGATGATGATACTGCCCAGCATAAGGTGCTGAGCTCAAATGATGCAATATTAATTTTAAAATGTAGAGAATGCGATAGAAAGTTTATTTTATTTTAGTTTTTGGGCCAAACTTCCAGTAAATAGGTACACAAACTAAATGAAATTTGTAAACGAAAAAATAGAAGATTTATCTGGATCAACGCATTAAAACCCGTGTAGCAAGCTACCTTAAAATGAATATTAAAGAGTAAGTACTTACTAAAAAATTATATCATAATAGATCATTGGGTTTTGAGTTAAAACAATAAAAATTTACAAATACAAAAAAAAACCTTGTCCATGGAATTCTATAGATGACCAACAGAAAACATTACACATTACTTTGATGAAATAATTTAAAAAAGTTACTCCTGAATTGAAAAATAAGATTCCTCATAGATCACAACTATAAAATGATCTATGAGGAATCTTATTTTTCAATTCAGAAGTAAATGTCGGTGCCATAGATTTATATCTATGGTCAGGGCATTTACGCCAGACGTTCTTTACAGCATATGACATGCTTGATCTGCAATGAGCAACACACTTAAAATTTAAAATACAAACATAATAATTTTAAGCTTATGCATCGGTCTAGTAAAAAATGCACGACATAAAGTTGTTGCTCATTGCGAAAGAAACAACAAAATGATACAAAGATTTAAACTAATAAAAGTTAACCTAATAGAACACAAAAAGTGTTAGCTCGACTGAGACTTGAACTTGAGTAACAAAACATTCAAACGTATGTAACAAAAAGGACTCAAGAACAAAAATACAATCATTAACAACTGGATTTGAACCTGCAGCATGGACATCCGTTTCCAATCCTACAACCACCAAGCTGTTTACTACGACAGCTAGTTTTCCAAAAAGTATACTTCAATCACAATGAAGAATGGTCGCTATGGCTACCGTAGCCTGCCATAGTTACCTCTTGTTTATATGTCAATAATGCCAATTTACGTGTGCAGATGAGAAAATGAATTTGGAAATTTAAAGCTCCACCCCGTATTACCTAGTTATAGTAGCGTGTTTAAAAATAGGTAACAACCGTCTACAATTTACCAAAAACATTCTCTCAATTTTTTACTGCTATCAATTCAGTAGTTCATAATTGATACTGTAACATGAAATCTGACCCCCGGCAAAAGAATGTTGTAATTTACTGTTTTATTAGATGTATAGAAGAAAATGCGCAACTCCATCTATGAATTTTAAAAACAACTATTAACCTCTATTAACCTCGCCAACATGATCAAATTTAAATTATTTATATCCAAAAAGGGCTTACACATATAGTACTAATAGAATTATCTATTCTCCGTTAGAGCATTTTCTTTGTACTAAAAGATGTATTATATTATATTTTCATACCTTTTTACTATTTATTTACATTTTTCCGTTGAAATTTCAGTACTGAATTGATGCCGACGCTTGACCAATAGATGGCGCTGTATGTCCGGAATAAATTTTATTTTTTATTTTATTTTTTGTAATAAAAACTATCCTATGTCCTTTCTCAAGTTCCAAACTATGTCTGTACCAAATTTCACACAAATCGGTTCAGTAGTTTAGGCGTGAAGCAAAGACAGACAGACAGACAGACAGAGTTACTTTCGCATTTATAATATTAGTTTGGATTTGGATAAAACGATTTAGCTATTTATTTACCTATCGAAACTAGCATTAAAACTATGATCTGGAAATTGGTTCTAATATCATCAAATAATCTAATTAAATTGAAATAATTGTTGCTGCCATGAAAAAAAAATTTACAAGCTTTTGAAAATATAATCTAAAAACATATTTAGGTATGTCTTATTCCGTATGTTTAATTTTGTATAGGAAACATCAACTGAATTATTATTATTTCTCATTGTTCCACATATTCAATGCATGTCATCGACACAAATCTAAGTATGGTACATCCCTATTCCACAAAGATTCCAAATAGTTGGGTTGATCGAAGGAGGATGATTCGAGTAAATTCAAAATCGTTTATACAAAAAAGGTTGCATAAAACTGTCTAGTTTTATGCTGAAAGTCCCAGTCATTTGAAAGAAAAAACTTACCAAAATAGTAAATGTTAGTAATTACTTTATTTCGATTGTAATATAACTCCTCATTTTTGATAGTGGTACATAGCTTCTATTGTGCGAGGCTTAGATAAAAATAAATGATTAAAATCAAGACTTTCAGAAAGTAACAATCTCGTAAAAAATACATTCACAGTTCACACTAATGTTATATATTTTATTAAAGAACATTATTTTCCAAAGTTATACATTTAAACTGCAATAAATACGGTTTTCCTTATCACATCATTGACTGGCCTGTTGGTCTAGTGGTTAGTGACCCTGACTGCTATACCGGAGGTCGTGGATTCGATTCCCACCCAGGACAAATGTTTGTGTGATGAGCACGATCATTTGTTCTGGTTGTCTGGGTGTAATTTATCTATAATATGTATGTATTTAGAAATATATAAGTATGTTTATCAGTTGTCTGGTTACCATAACACAAGCTCTGCTTAGCTTGGGATCAGATAACCGTGTGTGAGTTGTCCCGGAATATTATTATTATTATTATGAATATTACATCTGTGTCGATTAATATTTTTATTTTTTTAATATATGACAAAAAATGTTTTTCACCATTCATTTCGTGTCCTCTGTATTAAGTGTAACTGTATGTACATAAAATAAAACCTTGTACCTACTAAGACAGAGATTGACAAAAAAATTACAAAAAATAAATCCACTCAACACACCTACATACATTTTAATCTATATTTAGAAACAAGGGCGCGTTAATGGCAAGGCTTTCCCATAAGAGGCTTAACGTCAGGCTTTGAAACCTTCCCAAAAGTTCAGTAAGTCGGACACCGATATCATTAAAATCTTATGAAGAACGAAAAAATAACCGCGAAAAAGTTAGCTTTCGTCAGTCGAGATTTTTTTAAACTACATTAGTAGCAAACATACAGACTATTCTAAAAAAACCTTTAAGACCTACCGTAGGTACTAATACTCTATAAATTAGCCGATGATAATTTTGTATGGAAAGGTCATTTCTTTTTTATCTTATTTTGTCTTGAAAATAGTTTTTCATTTCTATGGGCAGAAGCAGTATTTCAAATATGGCCACGCAGTTCCCAAACGCTTTGTATAAGCTCAGACCTTTTGCCTAAGAATGATAAAAGTACCTTAACACAAACCGCAGATATTAAGAATAAATATAATTGTTACAGTTAAATAAATAATGATGATGATGATGATGTCCTCCTAGACGTTTCCGTCGACGGCGACACCCTGGCATATACTGGCAGCTTGGGATCGATCATGTGCTCGTATATGACTAGCGAAACCAAACTTAGCCTTGAACACGCGGTCACAAGTAGCGCAGTAAAGTTGTCCTTGCGCATTGTAGGTGTAATTGTAGGAGGGCTTGGGTCGGGATTTTCGGAGCTGGCGTTTGGCGTCTAGGTTTTCAAGACGCCGCTGTTCAAAGTCTAGTATGCTCTGATGAACAGCTCTTCGCCACTCTGGTCTTTGAGTAGATAGCTGTTCCCAAGAGGTTAGTGACAAGCCCACTGATTTAAGATTGCGCTTCAGTACGTCCCTGTATCGTAAATACTGCCCTCCAGACTGGCGTTTACCTGTACTAATCTCAGAGTAAAATAAGGTTTTGGGTAATCTGGAGGACTCCATACGAACAAGGTGACCGCACCAGCGCAATTGTCCCTTCATTAGGTAGCTCTCTATACCCGATATGTTTGATCGACGGAGAACCTCAGTGTTGGAAACCCGATCTTGCCAGCGTATGCGAAGAATAGCTCGGAGACATTTAAGATGGAAGACATCGAGGCGTTTAATGTCACCTTTGTATAGACACCAGGTCTCCGAGGCATACAAAAGCAAAGGTAGTATAATAGCTTTGTATACAGCTAGCTTAGTGACTAAATTGAGATCATGGGATTTCCATACACGTTGGTTAAGTCCACCAAATGCTGCTGCAGCCTTAGCGATCCTTGCAGATATCTCAGACTCGAGACGATTGTCGCTTCGTACGAGACTACCAAGGTACCGAAAGGTTCCTACCTCCTCTAAAGGATTTCCGCTCAGGTAAACAGGCGTGTCGTCTGCAGATGTTTTCCTTGCAGGCTGTTTCAGTATCTGGGTCTTCGATGCGCTGATTACCAAGCCGAATTTGCAACACGATTCGTCTAGATAGTCGAGACATTCCTGGAGATCGGAAAGACTGCCAGCCATGAGGCAGACATCATCGGCATATTGTATCTCCGCAACAGAAACAGTTGAGACCCGACGTTTTGCTCGGAAGCGCGAGAGGTCGAAAACGCTTTTATCCATGCGGACATTGAGGGTGATCTTATTCCCACACTTAGCTATGGCATCACTCATTACCGCAGAGAAGTAGATGGCAAAGAGTGTCGGTGCCATGACACAGCCTTGTTTGACGCCGCTAGTGACCGGGAATTGTTCCGTGAAATTGTCCTCATGGCGTACGCGAGCAAACATGCCCTCGTGGAACTGGCGTACCAAGTTAACGAATTTTGGTGGACATCCACGATTTTCAAGAACAACCCACAGAGCGGATCTAGGGACCCGGTCAAAAGCTTTTTCTAGGTCCACAAAACACAAATAGAGGTCACGATGCTGTTCAAGGAATTTTTCTTGAAGCTGTTTCAGTACAAATATGGCGTCAACTGTGCCTCTATTTGGTCGGAAACCACACTGGCTTTCTGGTAGGAAGCTCTCAGCAAGCTTGACTAGACGGCTATTGATAACATGGGCCAGTATCTTGCCAGCCGTAGAAAGTAGGGCGATACCTCTGTAGGAACTACAGTCAGATAGGTCACCTTTACCCTTATAGAGTTTGCTAATAAAAGCATCCTTCCAATCCTGTGGAACTATTTCTGCGTCCCATATTTGCAACACAAGTTCAAACAGTCCGGTCTTAATATAATTCCCTCCGTATTTAAAAACCTCCGAAGGAAGACTGTCATAACCTGGAGATTTGCCATTCTTCAAGCGGTTTAGAGCCCTGTGAAATTCCTCATAGGTTGGTGGAGTCTCGAGATCAGACGAAACTGGCAAACCGTCAAGAGCACCGATGTAATCCAGATCCGCTCCTTGGCTTCCAGGGTTGAGCACTTCATTGAAGTGCTGCGCCCAACGTAGAAGAACTTCTGAGGGATCAGTCAGCTTGGTGGTCTTATCACGCGAATACACTGGTGCTGTCTTCTTACAACGGGGGCCATATATTGTTCTGAGGCTTTCGAAAAAATTTGCAGTTTGATTGGTATCTGCCAACAGTTGTAAGTCTTGAGCCTTGGACAACCACCAGTCATTCTTCAATTCACGCACTTTTCTCTTCAGAGCTTGATGAAGTGCATTTCGCTGTTGATTACTGTGGGCACTTCTAAGAGAACATCGGTATTCCTCAACAAGTTTGCGTAATTCTGTGTCAGAATCATCGAACCAGTCTTGATTTTTCTTTTGTACCCCACCAATAACCTGTTGGGCGACTTTGTGTAAGTTATCCGCGAAGCAGCGCCATTTATCGTCGATAGTTAGGTTGTCCACAGAGTCAGATGCAGCCTTCTCAAATGTTTCATCAAGTTCTTTTCTGATGTCCCCATCCAGAACTAGTTTTGAAAACGCCAGCCTAGCTGGTATTTTATGTTCTGCCCTACGCGGAGGCTTGATGTTGAGCCTCATATTGCATCTGATAAGGCGATGATCCGTCCAGCCCTGAGCACCTCGCATAGCTCTGGTAATAAGTACATCCTTCAGGTCATGCCTTCGGACAATGATGTAGTCGAGGAGGTGCCAATGTCGTGAACGAGGATGCATCCAGGAGGTTTTATATTTGTCAGGCATCCGAAAGAACGTATTGGTTATGCTAAGTTCTAGTTCAGCACACAGGGTAAGTAGCGCATGGCCATTCGAGTTGCATTTTCCGATGCCATGCCGCCCAAGTACGTTTTTCCAGGCAATGTACTCTGTGCCAACACGCGCATTAAAGTCTCCGAGCAGAATAATCTTGTCAGATTTAGGGATGCCGAGGAGAACCTCTCGAAGATGGTCATAAAACTTCCGTTTATCCTCATCAGAGCAAGTCATGGTGGGTGCGTAAACGCTCACTAGATGAATGAACTTCTTTGCTGATGTATGAAGTCGAAGAGTGATAAGTCTGTCACTTAAGCCTTTGGGTTTTTCTATCAAGGAACGGGCGATATTGTTCCTGATCGCGAACCCAACGCCACTAGAGGCGCGTTCCGATGAAGGCTTTCCTGACCAAAAATAAGTGTATCCACCTAGATCCTCGCAGAGTTCTCCATTGTCAGCTAGATGAGTTTCGCTAATTGCGGCAATAACGATGTTATATCGGGAGAGTTCACGAGCTATTAGCGCTGTCTTGCGCTCAGGACATTGGTTGTTATCATTGTCCAGAAGTGTTCTCACATTCCAAGCTGCTATATTGATTTTCTTATTGTTAATTAGTGATTTCTTTCGACCGCATAGATTGGTGACCAGACGGTCGCGGTTAACCATCTGGGTAAAAGTGAGATGGGCTTTGTTTAGGCCACCTTTTCTAGGCCTCTCCCCGGATTGAGGAAAGCAGTGCTGTCCCTAAATAGGGCTGCTTTGTCTTTGAACGAGCTGCCGAGTCAGTCCTCCCATCTCATCTGAGTCCCGAAACGACCATCACCGTCCAAACGCCTACGTGCAGAGAGCCAGCTAAAGACCGAGCTCACCCGCTCAATCCCCACCACCAGTCTCCATCGCCGCAGGGCTTGTGAAATCAGAGTCCAAGGATATTGCCAGGGGTCAACAGCGCGGGAATATATTTTAGTGGGTAAATATGTGCGCAGATACATACCCACTCTCTCGTCTCTCAAATCTTGTGTCCAGTGGATCGGATGACCGATACGACTAGACAGAAAGGGGAGATGCAGTGAATGGCCGTATGCCACTAAGTATCCAGACACACGCCCTACAAGCATATTTTTTTTATTTTATTTATTAAACAAGATATAAATTTGACATGGTTGATCACACAAACATACCACACAAACCATCGTGGGTTTAACAGTGGTATGTCAGACACAAACATCTCGGTACATAATTATACATATAGGTTTAGTTAGCCTAATAAATGTTTTTTTACAACAGTTTTACACATAATTTTACAATTTTCTGCATTTATAGCGTTGCATATTTCAGTCGGTAAACCATTCAGTATAGTAGGCAGCATGCATTGCCACGTTCGTGCTCCATAAACATTGTTGTAATGAGGTACCTTGTATGTTGGCAAATATGAGAGATAACGTAACGACTTTGTTCTTATATTTTTTTCCACATTTACAAAATTATGACAATCCTCGCTAAGTACACAAATACTGACCTTGTCGAAAACATTTACAATTTGACAGTATTTGAATAGTCCAGATTCATCGTCATGAAACTGTAATCTTATTTTTTTGGGTACGATTGTTTTTAAGATGCTTAATTGTAACTTGTAAATGCTTTCAACATAAGTTTTATACGTGCGGCCATAGCTACTTAGGCTGTAGCTAATCACGGAGTCAGCCAGTGCTAGATACATGGTCCTAAGAGTTCTATATGGTAGTTTATATTTAAGTATATATAGCTTTGATAAAACAGATCTAAGTTTATTGCATACGTGATCAATGTGCGGCCTCCAGTGAAATTTACTATCTATAATCAGACCTAGGTACATGTGCTGTGACACCAACTCTAGTGTTTGACAACAACATCGGTTACCCGTTTGGTGTAGACACATATGCTCATGGGCAACAATAGATGGCACACAGGGCGATGTCAGGTAGGATGAATGTATATGCATTAGTTTAGTTTTTTTTGCATTAATGACAAGACCAACATCGTGGGCCCATTTGCACAAAAGGTCGAAATTACACTGCATTGCCCTCTGTGCCTCGCATAAGTTTTTATGTGTAGTAATTAGACATGTGTCGTCAGCAAATTGGTATACAGAGCCCTCTGTGAATATGTTACACATGTCGTTCACATACAGTAAGTATTCGGTCGGGCCCAAAATCGAACCTTGCGCTGTGCCTTTGTCGGTTGGTACCATGTTACTCAGCGAGCCTGCAATACTTACCGATGTGCAACGATTCTTGTGGTAATTTTTAAACCATTCTAAAAGTGGGCCCCGTATACCACTTTGCCCCAATTTATTAAATAGCGTATTATAATTTAGACTATCAAAAGCTTTGCTAAAGTCAATAAAGACAAAAAGTACATGTTCACGATTGTCCAGGCACCTATTGACCTCATTACTAAACCTTGACAATAACTGCGAGGTATTTCTATTCTTTTGAAATCCGTATTGTTTGTCATTAATCACATTATTATTTGTCAGGTATTTGCTCATTTCTTGTCCGAGATACCTCTCAATTATCTTATATCACATATGCCTTGCTGTAGCGCCACGGCAGCCGAGTGATTTGTCGTACTGACAGAACCCGCCTGTCGAACCGCTACAGACTTTATAAGAAGAAAATCTAAGTGGAGGATCTACCACTTTTGTGAATGGCCGCATGCCGCTAAAGGATCCAGACATGCGCCCTGCAGGCATATCACAGACCTTGCTACAACGCCACGATTGCCGGGTGAGTTGCCATACTGGCGGGCCCGCCTCTCGAGCCGCTGCAGACTTAAAGCACTATGTGGAGGATCAGCCACATAAAACTAAACTACAATATGTAGTTATAGTTCCCCTTCACTGGGTTTAGCCCGTGGGTCGACACGGTTTACCAGGGCGTGGCCACTGCGTGCTTAACAAGTTTCTTGGAGCCACCAGTAAAGAGATTCATGAAGTATTAGCAGTATGTTGGACTAACATCTACAATAGATCGACCGTTAGACAGGTGGAAAAAAAGAGGACCGCTACTACTAAATACACCACTCACGCCCCAAATAATCTTTAAATAATAAATAAGTAAATGCGGACAATATCACATACATTGCTCTGAACCCAAAATAAGTAGCTGAAGCACTTGTGTTATGGAATTCAGAAACAACGAAGGTACCACAAACACCTAGACCCGAGACAATGAAGAACAGTTGGTTTCTACATTGACCCGTCCGGGGATCGAACCCGGGACCTCAGAGTTAGCGACACCTTAAAACCGGTGCGTACGCCACTCGACCAAGGAGGTCGTCAAAAGTCGTCAAAGTTTTAACATTCCTGGATAAGGAAATATAGCCTTTATTTATTCATACTTAGAATATAAATTAAAAAGTAACTCTTACTGCCTATTACGCTTTCATCGGGTCGATAAAACTTGGTATAGAAGTAAGTTTGGATCCAAGAAGAAGGCTACTTTATAATTACAACCGCCATCCACGCGAGCGGAGCCACGGGCTAAAGCTAGTCTACAATACGTATTTTTATCTAAGTAACACAGTCTTTGTCGGAAAATCAAACACAAGTTAATTAGTGTTTTCTTACCATTAACCTACTTTGCAGAGGGTGATGCGGTGTTTGAACATCATGATTAGTTTGTGGGCACTAATTATAAACATGATTTAATGTTCGGTTACTGGTTAGTAATGTTATTTGATTTGAATTTATTGTGGGTATGGTACAGAAACACAGTCACTCTAGTTCGCTTCTATTTCGTAGACAAGTGTTACGACCAAAATATAGAAATCAATTTGGAAATTATTGTTTAACATTCTAGTTTGATTATAAATTTCCTATAATATAGTATATAGTACCTATAATTTATATATATATATATTTTCCTATAATATAGTATATTTGCAACTCAACAATGCCGGATTGCACAATATATGTCATTATAAAAAATAAGTGTCTTAGAAAAAGATTTAAATAAAAAATAATTATTAAATTATAGCAAGATTAGGAAAACATATAACATTGGTTTATCGGTATATGATTTATAAAGACTAAATTCAAAAATAACTTATTTAAAAATCCGAATTCCGGTGTTTCATAAAATTGAAAACCAATTATGTATTTTATTACGATTTATATCATTCAAAATTTTCCAAATCGTAAAAAATAACATCGAATTCCATACATCCATCTAAACAAAATTATACCAAACTATTTTCCTACACTGTAAAGAAAATTATAGTAGTTATTTCTGTGTCATGACATTAGCATATAACCTATTGGTTTAACCTAAATGGAAATGCAACCAAAACCACGCTGAATAAATGTTGTGTTGTGCAAAAGAGAAAGGGCTATCTCTCTGTATAGCTCGGTCCTTTTCTGTCATCACTGACAAGTTTCTAAAAAGTAGTTGTTACATTATGTTACTAAAGGTTAAAACATGTAGTACCTGAATAAAGACAGCTTTAAAATGAATTTAAAATTGATAATCATTCGGATGTCTCTAAAAACGGTATACTAGACTGGCCTATTGGTCTAGTGGTGAGAAACCTTGACTGCTGAACCCGAAGTCGTGGTTTCAATTCCCACGAAATTTATCTATAGTAGTTATGTATTTAGAAATTTATAAGTATATTTTTCAGTTGTCAGGCTACCATAGCACAGTCTCATCCTCGATCAGATGACCGTTTGTGAGGATCCTAGGATATTATCATCATATTCCAAAAGCTAAAACAAAGCTCACAGTTATAATAATAGTTAAATGCAACTTAACAACGGATAGAGCGATCGGTTAGCGAAAACTTTTATGAAACTTGTCGACTTGAGTTAATTAACAAGTAATACTAACTTAAAACAACCGCAAACTTGTCGTAACTTTGTTCTCTGTTTAAATTTAAACTAACTTTGTAATATCTTGATTTGGCTTCCAAAAGTGATTATTATGTAATTACATTTCTTGTCATCACAATGTATTAAAGATATTATATTAAATTCTATTCGATTTATAATTATTATTACTGAGAGAGGCTATTCCTAATACGGAGACTCAGAGAGAGTGGTTCTCGGTAAGGTAAAGTTTTGAGGGACGTATGCCGCCGAAGCTTAGATTGCAACATTTTACAAAAATGAATGAAAATGAAAAATGAAATGAAAAATAGTTTATTCACAGAAATCCATATTCAATAACATAAATATTACCTCTGCCAAACTGCAAAGCAGTTTGTTGGCAGATGTAGCTCCTTTTGTCTAGCACAAAACATACACATTCACAGTAAAGACTTTCTAAATATCCTCAAATTTGAGGGTTTGACAAAATACATTAAATAGGTACTTATATATTTTATTTTTGTATGACGATTTTGTAATGCAGCTGTTTATATCGATAGGAAGGTTATTTAAAATTGTTGGTACTAAAAACTTTCTACATCTTCGACCATAATAGTTATTACAAGTGGGTACAACAAACCTTTTCATATTATTTATCCTCTGAGGTCTCGTACGTACAATTTTATTTTTAAATATATCACTATTATACTGTTCTAAAGCTATTGCTAACACCACCCTCTCTGGCAGTATTTTACATTCTAAAAATAAATTTTCATACTCACTAATTTTACAACGCTTTTTTGTATTTTTATCTACTAATAGTTTCATGAATCTAATTTGTAATTTAATTTTATTTTAAATTTAATTTTTACGGAAAGAATTAATTAATACGTCAATCAACACTGCAGAGCGCGCGCGTCTCCTGGCTGTGGGAGAATGGGAATCGGGCCTCTGGTTACAGGCACTTCCGTCAACAACTCTTGGTACGATTTTGGATGACAATACTTTCCGGCTCGCCATCAGTTTACGTTTAGGTATACCTTGTGTCGCATGTCATCGGTGTCAATGCGGTGAAACAGTCGATTGCCTCGGTCACCATGGCCTGTCCTGCAGCAGGAGCGCAGGACGTATATCCCGTCACGCAAATATTAATGACATTATTCGTCGTGCTCTTGTCATTGCCGGTGTACCAGCTGTTTTGGAACCCAACTGTTTGGTGCGCAGCGATGGTAAGAGACCTGACGGTATGTCATTGTTGCCTTGGAAATTGGGTCGGCCTTTGGTGTGGGACGCAACGTGCGTCGACACCCTTGCGCCATCCCACGTTCTAAGTTCGGCGGCCTCTCCTGGAGCTGCTGCTGGAGCAGCGGAGACCCTTAAACGGCGAAAGTATAATAACCTAATGGGTAATTATATTTTCGAGCCGTTTGGGGTTGAAACGCTCGGGTCATGGGGTCCGAGTGCACGAAATCTTTTTAAAGAACTGTCAAAACGTTTGGTAGACTCTACTCGTGATCAGAGAGCTGGTTTGTTCCTTGCACAGAGAATCGGCATAGCCATTCAACGTGGCAATGCTGCCAGCCTTCTGGGCACGTTTCCCGCCATTGACAGGGATGACGATGAGTATTTTGACGCGTGTTAGTTTTATTTATCTATATAAGATTTAATTTTAGTCTTTGTATGTTCTTGTATTAGATTTAAGTACATATTGAATTGTAAATAAAATCTGTATATATCATTTGTAATTGTTTTATTTTATCTAAGTATGTCTTAAACGTATTACCATAGCACGCCAGCCCATAAGACAGCAGTGAGTCCACCAGCGCATAATAAACCATGAACAATGTTGCCCTATCTAGCACAAAACTAAGGTGGTGGAACTTCACAAGCACATACCTGAGTTTGTCACATAATTGTATAATGTGTTACCATTTTTTTTAAAAGACAAATGTGATGTCGTATTATTTGCTGACGACACTTCTTTAATTTTTAAAGTAAATAGAAATAGAGACGAATTTAACGATGTAAATAGTTCACTCGCTCAGGTTACACGTTGGTTTTCAGCTAATAATTTAGTTTTAAACGCGAAAAAGACTAAATGTGTAAAGTTTGCGATGCCGAATGTTAAAAATCTTGGTCCAAATGTTATTATGAATGATGAGGTATTAGAAACTGTAGACTCAACGGTTTTTCTAGGCATTACAATTGATTCCAAACTAAAATGGTCGGCGCATATAGCATGTCTTGCAAGTAAGCTTAGCTCTGCAGCTTACGCCGTTAGAAAGGTTAGGCAGATCACTGATGTAGACACAGCTCGTCTTGTTTATTTTAGCTACTTCCATAGCATTATGTCCTATGGCATACTGTTGTGGGGTAAGGCAGCTGATATAGAAACAATTTTCATTTTACAAAAACGTGCGGTTAGATCAATATACCAGCTAGGTTCTAGAATTTCACTCAGGGAGCGATTTAAGGAAATAGGTATTTTAACTGCAGCGTCGCAATTTGTTCTTGCGAATATATTATTTATTAGGCAAAATATTCACTTGTACACGAAGAATAGTGATGTCCATACCATTAATACGCGTAATAGACATAAGTTATGTTCGGCATCACATCGGCTACACAGGGTGCACAACTCATTTGTGGGACTTGGTATTCGTATGTATAATAAACTGCCTCTCAGTTTGCTCGAGTTGCCCTACAACTCATTTAAATCGAAAATTAAAATTAAACTCTGTGAAAAGGCCTATTATAATATTAACGATTATTTAAATGATAAATATAGTTGGTCGCCGTGAACAGATAGAAACACGACGGTTCTGTGTGGAATGATGTCTTATTGTACTACCGTATTTATTTAAATTTATAGGCATACACTCTGTATGTAACAATGTGTTACCTATTTTGTTTTGTTTTTAATACAATTATACGCATGTATAATGACATATATGTATATATAGATATATACTTATTTCTTTTTTAATTCTGTACATTGTTTTGAATGTATAATTGTATTGATTATGAAATTTAATAATGTACCAATTATAATGCCTCTTTGTTAAGGGACTGTGCAATGAACCAGTGTTTAGGGTTTCTTTTTTGTTTTATTATCCATTTAATTATTATTATTATCATTTTTATTAAGTCGGCAGCAGTTTCGTCATGCTCCCTTAGTTGTCACTGCCTGTGGTGGCGTCGGGGGTCGGGTCACCTCTTTCCCTCTAATATGGCGAGGGGGGTGATGGCTGATCTTTGCGTCATACTCGTGAACGGGTGCCGCTTGTGGTGACTGGTCGTTCTGCTGACCATGGTTTCACTAGAAAATACTTTTAATTCTGTTCATAACCCTCTAAAACTCTTGTTCATCTGGCACGGTCTCTAATTATTTTTTGTAATTATAAAGACAGCGTGCTGTTGTGGAGTTTGTTGCGCCGTTTCTTCTCCACAGCCAGAGCACTTAGGAAGCGGTGAAGGGTGGGCGAATTGGGATCGGTTCATTTCTGGCGGAGGCGCGTCGCGTGTTGTCGGTTGTGTGGCGCCGGGGCGGGCGGATGCGTGGTGGGGCATTTGACCTTTCTCACTGAATTGACGATGCGTTTATGCGTCAGGTGTGAGGGGTTGGGTGTCTCATTGCGTGTTTGTCTGTTCTGGCGCTGCGCGGCCGGTGATGCGCGGTGCGTCTTCCGCCGGAAATGAACCGATCCTTAGGGTGCTGTCGTTTTTGTATTTTTTTTGTGTTGACGTTGATAAGCGCTACTTTGTAGCCTAAGTCAAATAAAGAATTTTGAATTTGAATTTGAATTTGTGTTTTCCATGAGAAGCTGTTATCTATGACTAAACTGTACTTGTATTCCTCCACCACCTCAATATTGGCACACTCACACATCGGCAATCCGTCACTGTGCAGACATTCATAGCTATGCCCCACTATGCGCGGCGGACGTTCGGTTTTTTTACTGTAAGGTGATCGTATATGCATACATTTAGTTTTGTTTATATTAATTATGATGCCATTGTCATGAGCCCATTTGATAATATTAGTTAAATCCTCCTGGATAGTGCTTTCAATTGAATTTAAATCTTTGTCAGCAGTGAATGATTATAACTATTGTTATCTTAAACCTAATATAAATAATACAGTTTATTGTTATTTCTAAAAAGGGAAGGTCTTTTTGAATCTTAATTTGAACCGAAACTCGGACCGAATGGTTTTGAGGACCAACGCCATATTTATTCAAGTTAAAAAAAAAACATTAGGTTAATATAAACATTATATTCGTAACAAAACAAGGAAATGAAAACATTATGTACGGAACCATCTGATCCAACTCAGGGCTACCAGTAAGTCTTGAAATTGTATAATTTCAAGTATTAGCCAATGTTTTTGAAGCCCGCGGGAGATTTTAAAGGACAAAATAATTGATAAAAAAATAATTGCAGGAAAGCACAAATAATTATAATCTATCTACATAGGTGGTCAATTTATTTTAAATTTATGTCTTCTTGTTCTCTTGGTATTCAAACTTACTCCATACCACGTTTCATTAAAATCTTATCAGCGGTTTAGCCAAAGTGCATTTAAATACTCTAAGTGTGTAAGAACATTTATAATCTGATGTAAACTCTGTCCTACTTAAGATTAAACAGCCCTAGTCGATCCATTTGACCCGAACTCGCCCGAAATACTATTTCAGCTTGTTATTAAATAAGCGAAACGACGACCATCTCAACAATGAATAATCTCCGAAAATCTATCCCGATCTCATTTCTTATAAGGAAAAAATGTAAATTATAACAAAGTGGAAAGGAAATACATTGTGGTATTTCTTGACGAAAATAACATTCGTGAAACCTTCAATTTAATATTGCTTATTTGTTCAATGGTTGGCCCAAAAGATGGGAGTAATGAAATTTATCGACCAGTCACGTGTTACTGCCGCTTGATGGCTTTTTGTTTTTTCGACCGCTCGAAGCAGTTGATCTACTTCAAGCAGGCCGTGTGCACGCGACCTTGCGGTACAGGAAATGATCGTAATCGTGAAAATAATTGGCTAAAATTGACTGAAATTATTGACGACTAGAAGTAGATAGCAGTTTGTTAGCTTCTTTTCTTTATTTAAATACTTCCTAGTTTGTAGTTTATAACAATCCGTTTAATTACACAAAGGAAATTAAAATAAAGTAACATTACAGTTAATGAAAAGTAGAAACCTATTTATCTCTTATCCACCTGTAAGAAAAGATTGCGTGTCTTAATAGATCTAGATTGACTCCAATATTATAAAAGGACATCAAAATTCAGTTTACATTTCGACATTGTCAAACTTGAAAAAAAAAGTGAAAGAAAGTGCTAGGGGCAGAAATGCTATATGACGAATAAGTAATGTCTACGAAAATACATTATTTATTCGTCTTTCAAAAATTGAAGTCTGAATTCGCCAATCCGCAATGAGCAAGCGTGGTGATCAATGCTCGTGTCGTCTTTCTATGCGAAGAGGCCTGTGCTCAGCAGTGGGACGTATATAGGCAGGTTTATTAATATTTATTATTCATTCGTCTTCCGAAATATCGTCAGCCGTATTTAACAGATTCTCGATACTGTTGAAATTATCTTCAATCCCTAGGGATATTTTCTTGTTCCGTTATTCTATTGACATTTTCATCGTAAGGTCTCTGACTGATTGTGATAAATGAGCAAGGATATCGCCCCTTTTTAATCAGTTAATTGATTCGTTGAATTGAATTTACTTTTTGTTTTATGATTTTTTTTTTTAATATATTTTTGTCATATTTTGAACATTTTAGATACAAAGAAGGTTAGATTTTTTTTTATTAATAAATTAAATGATGAAGGAGTTTTGTGTAATATAATAGTATATTGTATTCCCCATATTACCTATTTATGTTTAAGGTTTTTGACTAAGTAGGTTCTAGTTCTAGTAAGTAAGTTCTAGGAGGGTTTTAAAGGGTAATAAAAAACACTAACGGAAATAGTACAAAGCTAGAGAAACTAGCTTAGATAATGTACCTACAATCTACATGATAATTAATTTTGCTTCCTGTATACTAAGTAAAACAAGTTAAACAGCTGACTCTATTAGTAGTCCAAGTTCCCCTAAAAAGTATATAATGTATGGGGACCTAAACCAACAACCCGTATACTGTAAACATACATTGTTTGTTACTATCCAGGAAGTTACGGGAACTAAGCGAATCATCTACCGAGCCTTTTTCCCAAACTATGTTGGGGTCGGCTTCCAGTCTTACCAGATTCAGCTGAATACCGTATTTGACATGAAGCGACTGCCTATCTGACAACACCCACAACCCATTTTACTGAGTAATCCAGTATGCCATAGCAGGACTGGTTGTCAGAATTAACTTAACGACTGCCAAAGATCAACGTATGACAGTCAGGACCTACGGCTTAACTTGCTTTCCGAGGCACAGAGGGTTTCGGTATGTTATAAATGAACACCTATCCACGGACCAACCGCGGCGACTGCGGCTTAACCTGTATTACCGGTTACACCGTACGGCTTGCACTAAGCCACGAGCCCCCCAGGAACTAAGAGAATATTAGGTAATTATTCGGCATGTCTTTCCCGAGGACGAATATAAGATTTATTTGCCGAATTGATGCCGGATACTTGTATTCTGATAAACAACATGTTTAATGAGTATGTGATTTCTATGAATTATTATTATTTAGGAAAATACTAGGAATATAATGATTCTTGCTTGATGTAATTGGCAGATAGTTTAATTAAAGATGAAAAGCGTAGTATTTTCTCTACAGTGAGTTGTTGTAAGCTAAATGTAATAATATTAAATAGTAATAATAATATTCCGGGACAACTTACACACGGTTAACTGATCCCAAGCTAAACAGAGTTTGTGTTATGGTAACCAGACAACTGATAAACATACTTATATATTTCTAAATACACACATAATTATAGATAAATTACACCCAGACACGGAACAAATGATCGTGCTCATCACACAAAGATTTGTCCTGGGTGGGAATCGAACCCACGACCTCCGGTATAGCAGTCAGGGTCACTAACCACTAGACTAGACCAACAGGCCCGTCAAAAATTCACAATGCGAACGTAGGTATAGCTAGATTTTGTGGGGAAAAAGGAAAGGGCCTATAAATTATTAACCGACAGTAGCCGGACACAACACACTAGCTTAGAATTGAGAACTTCCCTTCGTTTGAATTCGGTTAATATTTTTAATAGTTATTATTAATATGCATCATGTAAAATGGTTCTAGAAAATAAATTCTATTTAGTTTATTTCAATTTTGACGAAACACAACCATGTAAAACTCGTATGGATGTCGCCTGCAAACAGCGGCGAATCAGAAAAGTTAAACCGAGCTGAAACGTTTTCCCAGAAACTTTCATAATACAATGGACTCGTTTTAAAGTTGTTTCGTCAAAATTATATTTGTTATCCTGAAATCTGTAGGATTTTTCAGCTTATATCGTATTTCGATGTAGATATTCAGAGACATCAAAAACTGTATTCCAAAAGAAATATTTAAAAAAAGAAGAAACGATTACATTTATTTGACAAAGAACAAAAAACAACACAAAAAATATTTATAATTGAACAATTTATGCACACTACAAATATTTTAATAATATAATAATAATATTCCGGGACAACTTACACACGGTTATCTGATCCCAAGCTAAGCAGAGCTTGTGTTATGGTAACCAGACAACTGATAAACATACTTATATATTTCTAAATACATACATATTATAGATAATTTACACCCAGACACAGAACAAATGATCGTGCTCATCACACAAAGATTTGTCCTGGGTGGGAATCGAACCCACGACCTCCGGTATAGCAGTCAGGGTCACTAACCACTAGACCAACAAGCCCGTCAGTAAAAAATGTAATGGTTAGTACGCGTTAAACATTTATTTAACTACGTGTTATCAAATAACTTAATCAAATGTTACCAATTATTTGTATTCAGAAAATAACGAATAAAAAGTACAAAAATAACGCTATTATATCGAACAATTAAACTACACACACGCTAAAAAGGCAATTAGCACTTAATTCCTTACAAAATAGGGTTTGTTTTCCCTTGAAAGGGTCTTAATTAACGTTGACTTTTTCGGTATAGAACCTCCTTCAAAAGACGTATTAACAGGATCACGTAACAGGTGCTTTCAGGATCTGAAGAGATGTTTGGAACTAAGTTATTTAGATAGGACAGAAGAACAAAAGCTTTTTAGAAATGTATTTGTGTTGTCAAGTGTCTGGCTTAAGTATAGCTGAAGTTGGTAAAAGTAATTGTGATAAGGAACTGTTTTATTTCACTGTTGTTTTTAGTAATTTTATTTTTTCTAGTAATGTTGCTTTGTCAACTTTATTTTTCTATTTTATTTTATATTACTACTGTGTTTTTTATATACTGTTATATTTCTTGTACCTTTCACATGTACGTCTACGTTTTAAAAATACTTATCGCAAATGGCTCACAATGTTTGGTCTTTTCATGAAGTCTAGGGCCTCTTTGTAACTTTCAAATAGATATATCATTTAAATTGACCTAACTTTGCGCCATTTATATGCGGGTGATAAAAGTCAAATTGAATAATAAAAAGTCGCATTTGTTTACCTGGATGATATAGTTCCAAGGTGAACAAATTACACAAATTTTGTCAACTTATTTCACCTGGTTAACATAAAAAACCACTTTATTCACCTAGGTGATATTGAAGTTAAATATACCTTTTAACAACAACTTTTTTTATATATCCTCTTTAGCGTAAGGATCATAGCAAGTGGAAAGAAGTGGTCTCTGCCTACCCCTACAAGGGAAAGAGCCGTGTTTATAATATGTATGTATGTATACCTCTTTTGTGTCCCGCGGCTGGGTAAAGGTCTCCCCCATCTGACTCCAGAATTTTCTGTCCTGAGCCACTTGACACCAATTTCTTATAAAGTACAACGTAAATATTACTAGCTTTTTCTTTTATTTTTGTTGACAACACTCAATCTAACGGGCGGTCAACGCCTTATAACTAAACGATCTTTTAACCTTTATCTGCTAATAACAACATCCCAAAAGAGAGTTATCGCCAAAAGTGTTTTATTAACTAAACCACTTCCACATGTAGAAGATAAGCCGTTATCAACAGGTATACTCGCGGACAAAACGCTTTTGTTTTACATTCTGTGGTAAACGGTAAATGAGTTTTTCTTGCAGAGAGATCGGATTAGGGTTTTAAACGAGATTGTGTAAAGTATGTTCTCGAAGTTGCTTTCTATATATTCTTCTACTATGTTAAACTGAAGTTTTTTGTGTGTGTATAGTAATCATGAGTTAAGTAAGTTTGTTTGTACGCGGTAATCTCTTGAAGTAATAGCCGGATGGAAACAAAGGTTATGTTTTTTCATAGCTTAATCCTTGTGCAAGATCGTAGGCTATTTTAAAGCATGCTATGACCCTTAGAAGACAATGATAAGCTGGTGATACTATGAGCAGTAGCAGTTTCATTAAAATTGTAGTTAGTGATAAATTTTGATTATAACCAACGATCGACGAAGTTTTTATATACAAACATCAGGACACAATACTATAATCATATCAACCATTTCTCTTTTTTAATTTATCTACAACTTTATCAATATTTTTTGATGCAAAAATAATTAACCACTAAAAAGACTGTTATCACAAGTACATACATAATACCATCCATCGCTCTGTTTACATGACATCCTTATCAGATAGGAGTCTGCTTTAATTAACATGTGTTGTTCACACCTTAATATTGTTCACATTACCCCCTGACAGCTGATGAATGCAGGAAAATCCCAAAATGTGACGAAGCGAAGTACTTGACGAAATAACGGAAAATCGTGAAAAGTTCATAAGTTGTTGGTGACGAAAAATTTCGTAACTAATTCTTACTGTGTGTTAGTATGAGTCATTCTATGTCGTAAATAGTTTTGCTGAACCTAATATTTTTTATAAACAATCATTTTATTTCAAAATATGGGCAATTTAAAAACCGTTCTTTGTAAAATTTGAAGTTATTTTGACGAACGAACTACTGAATTGATTTGGATGATATGTGTATGGGACCACCTCGGAGGTGATTTTTCAAACTAGGTTCACATTTGTCGGCGTTATCGCGACATATACAAAACAAAATACACACGAATTGAGAACCTTGTCATTTGGCAATCGGTTACAGAGAACGAAACTATAGTGAACGAAACTGTTAGTAGGCTTATATCTACCTATGCGTGATGACGTACAAGCCTTATGAAACACACTTCAGCTTTCATTACAGTTGAACGTTATAGCCATTTTATATGCCATAATCCCTCTTATAAAAGTACTTTTAGATAGGAAGATACCCTACTGGATAAACCTCGATATAAGGAAAATGTGAAGCGCGAGTCGGACTCGCTCAAAAAGGGTTTGGTACCATCGTACGTGAATATTTTTTTTTTTACTGGCAGTCATAGTAATAATGAAACACACCTTATATGTAGATTTTAACCGTAGGTACTAATTAAATGAAAAATATCCATATAGTAATAGTATCTATCCATATAGTAATAGTATATAACCTCTTTACAATAGGCCTCGTTGGCCTAGTGGTGCTAAGCGCGACTGCTACGCTAGAGGTCTTGGGTTCGATTCCCAAGTCGACCAAGGTGTTATTGGGTTTTTCTATGAAATTCTCAGTAGCAGGTCGGAGTTTGGATTTGTGCCCGGTTAGTGGCAATAGGCTCGCCCCCTATTACATGGGACCTAAACATACCGGCGAACTGTGGGTGTACAATTGGTACACCTCTGCCTAACCCTTCGGGGATACAGGCGTGATGGTATGTTGTAGTAATAGTATCCACACGAAAATAGAGCAAAAGTACCTACCTCTGTCTGTCTGTTACACTTTTAGGGCTAGAATTCTAAACAGATTTTGATAAAACTTGCTATGGTGTAAGCTTGGATCCCAAGAAAGGATATAAGCTACTTTTCAGCTTTATATCCGACATCCACGCGGGCGACGCCGGAAGTAAAAGCTAGTAGAATAAGATGTACCTTCTCAACCGAAATAAGTAGTGGAAATGACAGACGGATAGACGGACAGGGGAGGCTTAATAGGGTCCCTTACACGGAACCCTAATAAGCCACTTATCCAACAAAATCCTCACTAGATTTCTGTTTCTGAATCAAATTGATTGATTAAGTTGACCTAATTCTGACGAAAAAAGATTGGAGAGTAATACAATTAATCATGTTTAGTTGGGTTGAGAAACTGTTAGTTACCTGTTACTTGTTGAATGTTCAGTTGAAAGACTAAATAATGGATTAACGAGGCATAAAAGATGGACATTTTCAGGAAAATATAAGAGACAATAATCTTAGTTTTCTCTCGCAGCTTCTAAAACTGGCCTATATTCTTTCTAGGAGTTTAATGGCCTATACAGACAGGGACGGCATGGGAAAGGATTCATTTTTATATAATTTACCAACGGACAATCAAACGTATTGTTATAGAAATATGACATAAATTGGTGTGCTTTAAAAAAAAATCCCTTGCCATGCTGTCGCAGTCTGCGTAGGCCATAAGATATACCCTTAAAACATTTAAAAAAAATTGTTAAGTGGTTTAGAAGTGAAACCGTAACAGACACACGGATAGAGTTGCTTTCCAGCTTATAATATTAAATAGATAGACACTACTGCATTTAATTAAAAACAAACTATAATTATGAGGATGTTAAATTATTTAAATATCTTATATAGATAAATAAAACTAACACGCGTCAAAATACTCATCGTCATCCTTGTCAATGGCGGGAAAGGTGCCTAGAAGGCTGGCAGCATTGCCACGTTGAATGGCTGTGCCGATTCTCTGTGCAAGGAACAAACCAGCTCTCTGATCACGAGTAGAGTCTACCAAACGTTTTGACAGTTCTTTAAAAAGATTTCGTGCACTCGGACCCCATGACCCGAGCGTTTCAACCCCAAACGGCTCGAAAATATAATTACCCATTAGGTTATTATACTTTCGCCGTTTAAGGGTCTCCGCTGCTCCAGCAGCAGCGCCAGGAGAGGCCGCCGAACTTAGAACGTGGGATGGCGCAAGGGTGTCGACGCACGTTGCGTCCCACACCAAAGGCCGACCCAATTTCCAAGGCAACAATGACATACCGTCAGGTCTCTTACCATCGCTGCGCACCAAACCATTGGGTTCCAAAACAGCTGGTACACCGGCAATGACAAGAGCACGACGGATAATGTCATTAATATTTGCGTGACGGGATATACGTCCTGCGCTCCTGCTGCAGGACAAGCCATGGTGACCGAGGCAATCGACTGTTTCACCGCATTGACACCGATGACATGCGACACAAGGTATACCTAAACGTAAACTGATGGCGAGCCGGAAAGTATTGTCATCCAAAATCGTACCAAGAGTGGTTGACGGAAGTGCCTGTAACCAGAGGCCCGATTCCCATTCTCCCACAGCCAGGAGACGCGCGCGCTCTGCAGTGTTGATTGACGTATTAATTAATTCTTTCCGTATCAAACTGCAAAGCGGCTCGTCCCACTGCCTCTGAGAAGAACGTTGCTCGGGTAGATCTGTGCCCGGGCAGGACAATTCCCAACTATTTACTGCCTCAGTCATGCACAGAATCTGAAAATCAACCAGAGAAGACCCTAAGATTTGCCTGGTTAATTTTTCAGTGCTGTGGACCGAAGACAAAAATGCTGGTAAGCCTAGACTGGAAACTTTACGTACACCAAGCCCACCAAATCGGATCGGCAGCGTGGCTTGGGTCCAAGCTCGGTCATCCAACGTTACGTTAAAAATGGACGTTAACGTGGACCGAATAATTTTATCGACTTTTTCCAAAAGCGGCAAATGTTTCTACAATCGTGAAGAACGAAGAAAATATGTAAATTTTGGACCAAAACAACAAAAACGAATTAAAGTAATAGCAGAATGTAAAGAGATTTTGAAAAGTCTGTTCGAAATTGATTGAAAATTTTCAATTTTATCATCTATAAAATTTTCATATGATTCTTCTAAAATTGGGGACCCTAGAAGGCGAAGAGAGGAGTTATTGACTATGTTAATTTCAGGGGCTATTGTTTGGATTTTTTGTAAAGCTAATTTTTTATCTAAATGTGTATCTGGAATATATATTTCACACTTACTTGTGTTTAAATCAAGACCAATTTTTTGTAAATTTGTTTTAAGGGATATATAATCATCTGCTACAGTGTTGACATCGCCTCCTAGAGTTCCGTCATCCAGATACCAAATATTAAATTTTGATTTCAATTCCTTAATAATGGGATGGATGGCTAAACTGAATATGACCGGCCCGAGAGGATCTCCTTGTTGGCAACCTACAGCCGAATTTAAAACATTGTCTTTATAGACTAATTTTGAAGGGTTTCGGTAGCATTGCCAAAGGAAACTGTAAATTTTGGGGGTTTCACTTTTGACTTCTGCCAACAAGGTGTCTCTGTTCACTGAGTTGAACGCATTTCTTATGTCAACTTTTAGAATAACCTCACTTTTCCTGTGGGCCAAATATGTGGACAGTGCGTGTACGGCAGCTTCACAGCCCCCTTTTGAGCCAAAGCCTAACTGAAGGGGCTGGAATTTATCAGACAAAACGTTGCTGTACAACTTACAACAAATTTTGGCTGCCGTACGTCTGTAGGTGGTGCCAACAGCAATGGGGCGAATACCACCATCCTTTTTGCTAAGGGCACACAGATAGACTATGTACTAGACAATTAGGTTCCTAATCAAGTAATGAAAGATACAAAAAAAAATACTGAAATGGTGTTATTTTCTACTCATTTTTACATCAAGAATGGAAAACTGAATACATTTATAGACATCTAAAAATAGAAAAATGGTTGTCTAGAAAACAAAAAACTCCTCCACTCTTCATTGACATCTTAATAAGATACATGACATCTCCAAAAGGTCAACGACCGAATGAAACAAAGCTAAAAAATATCAAATGGAACAAAATGGAAAGTTTCATGATCAGAATGACAATATATTAAGTTTATGAATACGGAGAAATCTAGTTAGGTTTCTTATTGAACAGATGTTAAAGTACCTAAATTATTTTTTTCATTTACTGAATTATGTTACAACATATATGTTTTTGGTTAAAAACTTTTTTCGAATTTAATTTATCGATTAACAATCAATTATTAATTACAAAATTAGATAAAAAAAACTTATCATTGAAACTAAATTGTATATTTAAACACAGCTTAAAATATTAATCGTTTAAAAAGGGATTTTGTAGCACTGAAATTTAACCTATAATTACCAATTTTACTTTAGTTGTATTCTGTAAATAAACCTGTTTACTTATCCGAATATTCGATTGCTGAAAATCTTGTTAGAAATTCAATTTCTAAATTACGAAGTCTTTCCGTAGCCAACGATTCACATGTAAATCGCATTTGCTGATTACGTCACTCTTCAGTAGCTTATGTCAATGCAAAACTGAGTTCAGAGATTCCTGTAATCTTGCATTAGTATAATTGATTGCAAATGAATGTAAAAAAAACTGACTTTGATAAAAAACATGACTACTGGATCGATTTTGATGAAATAATATGGGATCTCTGAATCTCTGGACCTCTGAGGTATACACTAACGATGAAAAAAATATATTCTATATGACGTAGATATCGCATGAAAACCTACATACAAAAAAAAAAAAACATACATACATATATTACGTGATTCGAATTCATCTACTATAAATTATATGGTATGGATGACTAGATTGGAGGGCCGAATCAAGCTTTAGAAGGCGAATAACAAAGACATTTTTTTAAGGTTAATATGTATTTCCAAACCCATTACTTCGGGACGAACTCGACTCCTTCGCGTGGTACTATTTCCAGGTAGTTATAGACAGGGATAAGCGGAAAGAATGTAATAATGGAAAGAAAGGTAATAATAATAATAATCGGTCGAGTGGCGTACGCACCGGTTTCAAGGTGTCGCTAGCTCTGAGGTTCCGGGTTCGATCCCCGGACGGGTCAATGTAGAAACCAACTTTTCTACATTGCCTCGGGTCTGGGTGTTTGTGGTACCTTCGTTGTTTCTGAATTCCATAACACAAGTGCTTTAGCTACTTACTTTGGGTTCAGAGCAATGTATGTGATGTTGTCCGCATTTATCAATAATGTTTTTCCCAATTACTGTAAAAACTTAACGGTAAACGATCACATGGCTTATGATTATGATTCAACGGGGTCTTATACACTAGACTTAATTAAAGCCCTAACCTTCAAAAGCAACAAAATCGTGTCACATAAACGTGTACAAGCTTAACCGTTTACAGAACTATTTCTATTCAATTAACTTGACCTATAAACGTATAATATTTATCAACGGTAATTGACAGTGAGGTCGCCTCAACAAGCCCTCGAGTTCGCGTCTATTTGCCCATAAAAGACCTCATAAAGTGCATGCAATATGTACATGCGTTAAATGACGTCATACGATAAGGGCTTGGTCAGATAGACGCGATGTGAGCGGTAATAAAAGTGCGAGTAGTTATTGCCATCATAAGTAAGAGCATTGATCAATAACATTTATGAGAGATACCTATTGTAACGTTGAGATCTAGTTTTGTTGTATTCTACAATTTTAATAGCGTAACGTATAAAATAGCGTAACGTGTAGTAGATGGCTCAGCGGTTTAATTAACGGACTTGTGCGCACAAGGTGGCAGGTTGGAACCCATTACAGGCAATCACCACCTTTTTCGAACGTGTGTTATTATGTTTCTAATTACTTTCTTAATTATTTTAAGACACCATTGAAAATCAGTAAGGGAAATAATTGTAACAAAAACTTTATTCCATTTTTTTTTTATTTTTTCTGCCTATTACATTTCATAAGATACAATCCGCTGACAGACGGACGAATACCGGAGGCTTAGTATTAGGGTTCCGTTGTCATCCTTTGGTACGGAACTCTAAGACCGACAAAAGAAACCCTATCGAATTTCAGTGCGATATTCGACACGAGCAAAGTTTTCACTTCGTCGCACCAATGTGATTCAGCCTTCTTTCCTTGAGTTATAGCTTAAAGTGCTCGTATCCAAGTTTTCTTTATAACTTCTGTATATGGTAGATTTTATTAAGTTGTTCAGTTTCGATTTCGATTAACCCAATTGATTCATATCAAGTTATTCCAGTTAATTGGTTCAACCTTCTCTGATATAAAATGAAGTTTGATGTTTTATTATTCTGTGTATATAAGGTTGAGAAATCGAGATACAAAAAGTTTTGCAAAAAACCTTTATTTAATTTGCTTTAGTTTTTCGCATCCTAAAGCACACAAACAGACTAAAACCGATTACAAATAAAAGCATAAAAAAATCAATTTCAATTTAAACACATGAATATGGAATCACCTCTGCGGTATGACAAAAACATTTTAAAATATAAATAAATAAATGCGGACAACATCACATACATTGCTCGGAACCCAAAGTAGCTAAAGCACTTGTTATGGAATTCAGGAACAACGAAGGTGCCACAAACACCCAGACCCGAGGCAATGTAGAAACGCTAGTTTTTACATGACCCGTCCGGGGATCGAACCCGGGACCTCAGAGCTTTAAACCGGTGCGTACGCCACTCGAACACAGAGGTCGTCAACATCGATCCGCAATCCAATAATTAATAAAAAGAACACAAGCGTCGCATTGCAAAACCTTCTTTTGAAGTCGATTAAATGGACACAGTACACTCCGTTATCACAAAGCTTATTTTAAAACAATAGACAATTCTATAGTCCTTAGGGACGAACAAAATAATTACCCTGAAAATAAAAAGGATTGCTCTTCGAACCGTCAACGACTATCATTGTTACTTTTATCTTTATAAATCTTTTTATTCACTTTTTCAGATAATCAAAATTGGCAACGAGCTGGTTTATCTTTTTAAACCCATTGTACTTTTTATTTCATAATTATCAGAGAGTTGGTTAACTTTTTATAAGTTAATTAATTATGTAGACTTGCCCTGTTTTTATACTGAAACTAGAAAGTTTTATTTGAAAAGTATTTGAAAAGGAAATAGATGGCTGTTTGTAGAATACTTTGAATTAATTTATCTCGTGAAATATTGAAGTAGGTTGCATTTAATAACCATCCCTCCTCTTTAAACCTTCTTTGCTTCATGAAAACCTTTTAACTAGTCATAATTTTTGACGGGCCTGTTGGTCTAGTGGTAAGTGACCCTGACTGCTATACCGGAGGTCGTGGGTTCGATTCCCACCCAGGACAAATGTTTGTGTGATGAGCACGATCATTTGTTCTGGTTGTCTGGGTGTAATTTATCTATAATATGTATGTATTTAGAAATATATAAGTATGTTTATCAGTTGTCTGGTTACCATAACACAAGCTCCGCTTAGCTTGGGATCAGATAACCGTGTGTGAGTTGTCCCGGAATATTATATTATTATTATTATTAATTATTGATGAAATTATTGCAAGAATATGGAGTATTTAATATAGCGAGTCCTTAGAAACCTACTTATACTCAACATGGAGAAGTTCAGTTGGTCAATTATGTTTAGACCGCAATTATAAAAATACATCTTTTTTATGAAGTAATTTTAATGCGAACGGCTGAAAATTAAATGTGTTTTTTCCACACATTTGTGTATATAATTCGATATAGTTATCATAACCACGTACCAGGAAAGTCAATGAGTATAAAAATTACGCCTTGCAGTGTCAAAATTATATTCAAAAAGTAAACAAATTAAACAAAAGACCATCACATTTCGTTCTAGGAAACAAAGAAAAAAAAATCAAAATAGTTTCGAGAAACTTCATTAATTTGAGTAAAAACTATCGATTCTCAATAAAACGGAATGAACGAACTTTATAGGGGATGAGAGTTTTAAAACTTTTTGCTTTCATCTGCGCTTTTCTCCCTTAAAACGATATTTGATAGTACATTACAGGTCGTCGACGAAACTTGTTTAGTTACGTTCGCTGGTGCATTTCTCCTTGGATTACGTAACGTTAAAACTCACGTTCGCTTTATAGACTTGGTATGTCACTTAAAAATATACTCTACAGATGTAATTTTTTAACGCTTTACTGTGAAAATAGTTTTGGAATGGATATTTGAAATCTGTATGTTTGTAATACTATTCTTTAGTACCTAAGTCGAAGAAATAAATGTGTAGATTAGGTACTCGAAAAACTAGATTAGGTACTGATAGATTCTAAATGAGTTTTTATTATTAAATAAATTTTTTTAGGACACTAAGAAAATTGATCAAAAAACTGTAACGATAGCACTCATGTGTATACATCAGAAAAGCTCGACTAGTTTCGAGCCTAAACAAAGCCATGACACATTAGAGCTCGAAAAAAGTCAGGCATAATATATGCAAGAACAATCTTTATAATCTTTTTAACATTTATTAAGTCTCACAAACGCTATTCACATCATACAAAAAAAAGTGTCAGTTAATGATCATAATTTTTCAAAGATCATATTTTTCGCTTCATTTCTCCTTTGGAAACCCGCCTTGAAAGTTAATATTGCAACCAATTACTTATTTAATGTCAATACGTCTTCAGCAATAAAACCATAGCAAACAATGAATTGAATTAAGTATGTCGTAAAACTGTATTTCAGTACATATAGCATATATAGGGCTATCTCCCCCACTCTCGCATATGTAAGCAATAAAAAAGAGACAGCACTAGTTCTTTACAGGTATGTTATTCAATGCTATTATTTTAGTTATAAATATATATACTTAGATGGAAGGTGACGCTAAGTCTGAGGTCCCGGGTTCAATACCCGGACGGGTCACTGTAGAAAATCACTTTTCTACGTCCCGTCTGGGTGTTTCTGGTACCTTTGTTGTCTCTGAATATCATAACATAAGTGCTATAGCAACTTACTTTGGGTTCAGAGCAATTTATGTGATGTTGTCCATATTTATTTATATTATGTCTATTTGTGGCACTAAAAGTTTTTAAAATGCAATGTTTTGGCCTTAAGAGGGCACTTTGCCAAAATTCAGGCATTCCGGCAACAATATGCAAATTGAGGTCAAAGTACGCAAAAGGCGTGAGAAATATGCCGAAGTAGGTCATTTGCGGCTTTCTTGCTTTTCAGTTTATAGTCCTTTGAAATACAGGAAGTGTGAAATACAACGACTAAAACTCAAAATCAAGTAACCATGAAATGAGTACGTAAAAAAACAAGATATTTGTGAGGTTAAAAAAATGTTAGTAAGTACTTTATGTTTAATAGAAAACTCACGTACATACATACATACAACTAAATACAATACACCATTTTTTAGCAGTCGGCATTCAAGTAATAAGGCAGCGTTAATCAATAACATATCTTGCAACTGATATACAGTTGTACAGGGCCTCGATTTAGCTTTTTTGTGAATAATTATGATATACACAATACAATCTCATTAAGGCGAGTGTAGTCGTGAAACGATCATTTTTGAAAGCCTAAGGCTCTTAAATTAGCCTACTGACTATTCCAGAATTAATATATGTCAAAGATTGATATACACTTCTCATCAAAAAAATCGAAACACCTCGCAGTTTATGATTTGATAAGGATTATCAGAAAAATGTGTATATTTAGGAATAAATGTAAAATGTCATTTAATAGTGAGTAGTATGAGGTTTTTAAATCCTAATGTTAATGTTCTAAATTCAAATTAAGTCTTCATAGGTTTCGTATTTTGTATAATGAGTAATTTTTACCCTGTATGGAATATGAAGGAAATGGGTAAAACAACACGCGTAAATGAAAAAAAAATGTAAGAAACGTTTATTTAATAACTTGTATTCCCTCCGCGAGCTCTTATTACTGCTTCCATACGGTTCTTCATCGATCGGATGAGAGTCACGATCACATGTTGTGGTATATTATCCCATTCCTCTTGGATTGCATTTTGCAGCTGGCTAAGTGTTTCTGGGGCTGGATCTCTTGCTCGAATTCGTCTCTTTAATTCATCCCATAGATGTTCAATGGGATTCATGTCCGGGCTTCTTGCTGGCCATACCATAATGGAGATACCGACTTCGGTAAGATAATCTCGTACGACGCTCGCGGTGTGAGCTCTAGCATTGTCGTGCATGAATATGAAGTCGTTGCCAATAAAATGTGCATAGGGCATCACATGAGGTTCAAGACACTGTTCGATGTAGGTACCGATGAGAGTTTAGTGCAGGCAGCCGTGGCCCAGACACAAAGGCAAGTTCTGTCTTACCGTCGGCGCTGATTCCTCCCCAAACCGTTCACGAACCGCCACCATAGCTGACCTTTTCTTCAATGCAGCATTGTGCAAAACGTTCTCCATCTCTTCTGTAGACCTTGTTCCTTCCGTCGTTACCATACAGCATAATTTTACACTCATCAGAAAACAGTACTTTGCTCCACTGAAGGTATGACCAAGTTAGGTGCTCGCGTGCAAAGTTAAGGCGCGCTCTTCGATGGTCTGCAGTTAATTTCGGCCCATTCGCTGGCTTATGCTGTGCCAATCCGCGTTCCTTCAACCTTCTTCTTATTGTAGAGTCACTTACAGCTACTCTTCGTACAACGCGAAGCTGCTGCTGCAGTTGAAAAGCGTTAAGGCGTCGATTTCGTAAAGAAGTTGTTACAATAAATCGATCATCTCGCTCAGAAGTGACCCGATTCCTGCCAGATCCTGAACGGCGCGTGAACGAACCAGTCTCCCGATAGCGTTTGTAGACTCTATGAACAGATGATAAGCTTAGATGCAATCTTGCAGCCACAACACGCTGACTAAGTCCAGAATCCAGCAATGCCACCATTTGGGCGGCTTCTGCGGGCGAAGTATCCATATGTTTTAGAAAAAAAAGTTTTTTCAGACGTCCCAAAGTCACAGTAAATGAAATAAGAAACAAAAAGTTTAAAGACAAGCGCTAATTTTTAGTTTTTAAACGAGAAACGTACTCCAACCCTAAATACACATTTGTCTCAAAACAGTGATTAATTTCATTTATAGGATAAACAAATGAAATTCTAATTTCGAATTTTGATTTTTTTCTTCTTACTGTAATGACCAAACTGCCAGCTACCTACACAATAATGTTTTTTTTTTTTGGAATTAATTCTCTTTTGTAAAAAATTAGGACAAAAACAATAAAAACGAAAGTGTTTAGATTTTTTTGATGAGAAGTGTATTACCTTCAATTATAACAAGCGAAAAAATTGTAGTCTAACAAATACTATATAAAAAAAAACATTGAAATGAAGCCGTTATAAATTTGAAAAACGCTACTGCTTCTAAACTACAAGTGCGATTTTCACGATTTTTTCATAAAGATATTGCTAACTAGTTTATCTCAAAATATAACAAGTATCATTCTGATATAATACATAGTTTTGCTCTAAAGTTTTTAATACCCGAGCGGGGCGTGCGCGGACGCCGGGACCAGTCTGCCGCTGGCATTCAGACGGGGAGGGTGTGCGCTGCGCTGTCGCCGCAATGCCCTTCGTTACGCAAAATTATGTGATAGCTGTCGTGTTTAGTGACCCTGACTGCTACACCAGAGATCGTGAGTTCGATTCCCACCCAGGACAAATATTTGTGTGATGAGCATGATCATTTAATTTTGTTCTGTGTCTGGGTGTAATTTATATATAATATGTATGTACATAATTATTTAGAAATATACAAGTATGCTTATCAGTTGTCTGGATACCATAGTACAAGCACTGCTTAGTTTGGGATAGATGATCGGGTGTGAGTTGTCCCAGGATATTAGCAACTATTTAAAAATGTCATGAAATATTTACTCGATAAGTTCAACGACCTCACTCGAGCCGCCGCCGGCTAGTACCTATTGTGAACTTGTGTGCGTGCGCGCACCGCCACATTTATCTGTGTTTATTTATTGTTACCTATCTAGGTTGCTAAACTGAGTTGCAGTGTTGTAATATCCACACGACCGATCTTTCGTGGTGGACGGAAAAAAATACCTATTATGACAAAATATGTTCTTTTTTATATTTCGAAACTATCATCGATTCCGAACCGATAAATTTAGACCGTTTTATAAACTAACCCTGCAAAAAAAAAATAAAGGGTACATATTTTAGTATCAAAAATTAAAATACCTACGGGTAAAATTTCAATGTTTGTTAAATATCGTATGACCATAATTATGACCGAAAATTACAATATTAATTTCCGAGGTTTACGAAAGTAAACGAGCAACATCAATCGTCAAGACAGTACCACCTCATTTTGCCTGTGACCATGATACCTGGGGCCCGAGTCTGCTATTTACACTCCGTGTCAGTGTGCTCATAGTTACATCGTCCGGCGGCGCTCGGGCCCTCTCGGGTGCACTCGGGCCGGTTCGGGCGCGCTCGGGCGGCCCGAACGCGTCTCTGCATTCGCACGACCACGACCACGACCACGGCCCGAGTGCACCCGAGAGGGCCCGAGCGTCGCCGGACGATGCAACTATGAGCACACTGACACGGAGTGTAAATAGCAGACTCGGGCCCCTGCAAAGGTGTAACGTCCGTAAAACCTCAATACAAACGATAAAATCCGTAAAAGTAGTTCAACGAAAATTATAATTCTTACAAAAAAACGACTTCATAATGAGTCTTATACCTATTTATTTCTTATAGATCCCAAAACAAGACCAAATTGAAATGGGAACACGGGAAGCACCAGCTTTCGAATAAAAAAAATCGGATCAGTTATGAGGTAACAAACATAAAAATAATACAATCGAATTGAGTAGGTACTTCCTTCTTTTTTACAGTCGGTTAAAATAACGTAAGTTTATAATGTCAAATTTTAAATAACCTACGACCAATATATCTAAAATCTAATTATCTACAATAATAACATCGAAATACCTAAATATCGAAAGTACAGAGTATCGAATGTCCTAACTATCGATATGGATATAGTAAATTTTATATCACAAAAGCGGGTGAGCCTTTTGTAGTTGTAATGTGTATAGACACGCGCTCTGTGTGTGCGTAACTGCAGGCAGGGTTAGCAAGCTTGTCGTTAATTTAATACGACCTGGTAAAATAAAATATAAACTTATTAATGTTGCAATATTTACAAAATGTTTATTTTTATATTTATTTTGTACATAATATAATGTTAATAATTATACCTATTCAACTTATTTTAATAAGTATTTCAAGTCGAATCTAAACCATTTTAATTCTTAGCCAACTTAATTTTTTTTTTTAATCTTTGTTACCACAGTACTTTCGACTGGGTCAACCGATTGATGATTCCTTCTTTATTTGAAAGCTGGTGCTTTCCGTGTAGTCCCATTTCGACCCAGTTTTGACAGTGGGGTCCATAAGAAAACCATATAAGACTTATTTTAAAGTCGGTTCTTTTTTGTAATCGGTTATATTGTCATTCGATATTAATGTTTTCGATGTTTTGAACATTTACATTTTAAACGTAGGTATTTTAATTTTCTATAATCAATATGTACCCAAATAAACATCAATCATTATTTACCTGAAGTATAATATATAAATAACATAATAAAGTAAGTACCATGTATAAATATTTGCATGACATGATGTAATATCTGTAAGTAGTGACCCTACTTGCACTAGCTATTGCGCGCCAAAACCGGCGCGGCAGGGCTTCAACGCGCGCGCTTCGTTTGCGTTGGCAACGGGCGCTCGCGCGACTCGATGTTTTGTGCGGTGCGGTACGGGTAGCGCGGGGCGAGGACGCCTCAACGCCCAAGGTCTTTGGCGACTCCACGCGCCTTAACTCTCGAAGAGAATGATCGTAATGACAGTTAGCAGAACACCAACTATCGTAAAAATGACCAAATGAAGCAGGTCATTCAGTCAATTCAAGCAACTCTTAAACACTGGAATGAGGCCCCTGTACATAATTTAAGTAAAGATGCATCCTGCAATGTAATTGAGTATGTGTAAGAGAAAAATATTTAATGAATGCTCCGACAACGGTAAAATGTGAGATATTATTTACTTCTGTATATGAAAAATATAGCATTATTGGCAGGCATTACTTTGTTGTACAGCGATTCTATGGTGAATATCAAAAAACTGTTGAACTTTAAAAAACTACAACGATGTATCACTCAACCTTAGTGTTCTGGTCAAATTGCCTAATTTGAAACAATTACGACCAATAAAAACTTTTTATTTAACACAAAAATTAAACCGCCGAAAAAACTGAAAAGCAAAAAATTATATTTGCAGTATATGCATATGGGACCAACTTTGGAGTATACCCTTTCCAATATAATAAGAATTATCAAAATCGGACTACTCTGTAAAAAGTTATGCGTGGTCAAACATAAAAAAAAAATATACGCGTCGAATTGAGAACCTCCTTCGTTTTTTTCGTCAGTTAAAAAGGCTTAATGTTAAGGCCTTATTGGTTTCTAACTTGAACCACCTCAAAACTTGCTCCATACCCATACAGAACATCAACATTCCGACACAATAGCGAAGTAATTAACTGATACCACAGGGGTGATAACATATTGTTAGGTGATAATTACCTTCTGTACTCGATAATTAGTCATTGTGATGAGGAGCACCTTGTATAAGCATCTTTGTATAAACCATATCGAGATTGATAAGCCTTGTTGCATTGGTTTTGTAATGATCGTGCTCTATATTTTTAACCGACTTCAGAAGAGGGGGAGGTACTCAATTCGATATCTTTTTTATGTTTGTTACCACAGAACTTTCGACTGGGTGAACCAATTTTGATGATTCTTTTTTTTTATTGGCAAGTTGGTGCTTCCCCTGTGGTCCGGTTCCCAGTTTTGACAGTGGTATCCATAAGAAAACCATATAAGACTTATTTTGAAGTCGGTTGTTTTTATTGGTTTCTTAGGTTTAATAATAATAATAATATATACTTTATTAATTCAGACCATGGTGTCCATTTTGTTAGTAACAATGTTCTTATAGACTAGTGTTAGTAATGCTTAAAACTATCAACACAAAAACATCATCTTGACATGCTCAATCACTGCAGCGCCATTCCATGACAAATGGCGCCGCAGTGATTGACGTAAGTACAGTCTAACCGACTAGCGATCATGCTAAGGATGCTGTTGGCGCTGCCACGTACTCTATGCACCAGGGATGCGCATCTTTTACGCATCGTAGAATAAAAGCAGTCGACGCGATATTCAGCAAACATTCCCGATGCACTACAGAATCGTGGCAACCCCATCAGCACCCTGAAAGCATTATTAAATTGGACTCGGAGGGCACTGTAAGACTTTTGAGTATAGTCAGCCCACAGGCTGCACGTGTAGAATGAGGTACAATAAGACCTGAAAAGTGTAACCTTGACTTCTGTCGAACAACGTGCAAACCTGCGAGCTATCATGTTCGCTCTCACTGCCAGCGCCCTCCGTTCCCTTTCTATGTCATCATTGTCCTTGCGATTGTTAGACATTGAAATAAAACTACTTTTTACAGATTTTGTCGCGGCTTATTTTAGATTCCCGACGAAACATCGGGGCCTTTTATTTAAATTTTTTGACTTTAGTTTAATGTCGGCTGTTTTTGTTAGAGTTATGTGTCACCTTTTTTGAATGGATTATTTTTGGAATCCTATGTTGGATCAAGCCCACAGCGCGCACAGTGGTAATTGTCGTGGTGACCTATAACGCTCGGCTAATCGTGCAATTAAGCCACAATTAGGTATTTTCTGTAGGTATAAAGTTGATCCTACAATTGTTCATTTATTTATTTGGCTGTTATATACGTTATATAAATGAAAGGTAGGTATACAAAACTATCAGCCAATTAAAAGTCTTTGTTTCCAAATTAAACTGTTCCACCATTAAATACTTTGACATTATTTTACCATTAATTTACAACACATAATTACTGCAACTACTGTTAGGTTAAGTAGTACCATCGAAAAAACAAATACTTTTATAATTACTATCTAAAAATATTATTAGTATTTAACAAAATTAAAGTTCTCTGAATAAAAATCTTTTCTAAAATCCTTGCTTTAAAGTTAACTAACTGACTCTAACTGAAATTCCTGAAAATTCAACGTTTTCTCAAAATCCGCCGCTAATTAGTGTTGGGACAACGTTAAGCGAAAATTCGGTCAAATATGGCGACATTCCTTTGGTAATTAAGTCGAGTAAATAACGTTTCAATAAATAGGACTGCTTAGATAACTGTATTTATGTGTCGAAACATATATTTTAATAATTATGTAGGTATTTTTGTGTAAATTACTTCATTTACAATAATATTGTAAAACTTTACAATATAGGTAATACACATATATTTACTACAAGAAAACAAGAAATTAACAACCAAATATGATTTTACTTAATATATCAGAACATGTATCATCTCTTGTATTATTATTGTACCTAAGTAGACACATAAATTTTAAATTAATTACTCTATACAATATGAATTTGATTATCATCCATTTAGGAAATTGCTTTTCAATAAATATTTTATTAATCTGTCACAAACGACTAAGAGTAGCCGTCAAAACCTTCATATAGCGTTTTGACGGCTACTCTTAGTCTTTCTTTTATATAAAAGGTAATTAAAGCACGATAGCCTGACATGTGATGGCTAGATAATCTTTACCAGGTACCTGATAAAACTAAATATATGAAAAAATATATTTCTAAGAAATTAAGAATACTTTTCATAGAAAATGTTCTGGTAAATCGTAATTAATTTTGTTTCTTGATCGTAGTCTTTAAATAATTTTCTGTTTCAATAATAATACCGAATGTACAATAAAATAAAACACTTCACAAAAAAAATTACGATGTTAAAAGTCAGTAATCCCACCAAAAAATATTCAGGTATATTACCTTAACTAACTAGCTATGAGTATTGTATCTTCCCTTGCATTATTATCAATGACATTTTCATCTAAACAAGCTACTATAGCAATAGCAGCTTATTACAATAATCTTCCGTTTTATGTTTAATGCCTACTTACAAGAAGCACCCTGTTTTACATTTCCCTTTTCGTATTTCCAAACAAACGCCAATCCAAAGTGTCTAATTGAATTACAATTAGGAGATGTTTAACCTTCTACAATTGTTTATGTTGCGGGAAGAAACAAATGAATTTTGCTATTTTGATTTGTAATTATGTTAATTATTACTCTTATTTATTTACAATTCAATACTTAAATCGAATACAAGAACAAACACTTACAACTACACTAAAATTAAATCTTATATAAATAAATAAAACTAACACGCGTCAAAAAACTCATCGTCATCCTTGTCAATGGCGGGAAACGTGCCCAGAAGGCTGGCAGCATTGCCACGTTGAATGGCTATGCCGATTCTCTGTGCAAGGAACAAACCAGCTCTCTGATCACGAGTAGAGTCTACCAAACGTTTTGACCGTTCTTTAAAAAGATTTAACTGCCTCGTTGGCCTAGTGCTGCTAAGCGCGACAGCTACGCTAGAGGTCTTGGGTTCGATTTCCAAGTCGACCATGGTCTTATTGGGTTTTTCTATGAAATTCTCAGTAGCAGGTCGGTGTTTGGATTTGTGCCCGGTTAGTGGCAATAGGCTCGCCCCCTATTACATGGGACCTAAACATACCGGCGAACTGTGGGTGTACATTGGTACACCTCTGCCTAACCCTTCGGGGATATAGGCGTGATGGTATGTTATGTTATGTTATGTTTTAAAAAGATTTCGTGCACTATGTTAATTATTAGACATCGAAATATTATATTTTAACTCATAAACGTGTGGACCGTGTTTTAACCCACTCAAAGATAGTGATATTCTGTCTTTTTACTACTTTCTTCTCATAAAGGAGATACAATAAAAGTAAAACTTATTTTTTAAGAACCTCTTCCTTTCTGGAAATACGTAAAAAATATAAATAACTGCCACTCTTTACGTGAACCATATAAGGCGCTAGAATAATTATTTCACGTTTCAAAAATGTCTGAAAAAGGTTTCAGTACGAGGTAAGAGTTTAATTTACTTTAAGATTTTCTCCCGATAAATCGCTGCTCGCTTTTTCGCCAGTAATTATGATAAGCTCTTAGGGCTAGTACAACAATACTAATTAATCAATCTTTCTAATAATCAAATTCTTTAATAAACTACGTGTCTAAAAATCGCACTCCAATAATATTATTTTATCTTTGAAGCCAGAACTTGTAGTATACTTTGAACAAAAATCGAATCTTTACAAGAACATTCAACGATCGCACGCCATCGATCAATGTATCACAGCCAAGACGTTTAGAAACGAGAACTAAAATCATGAAGGCAACTTAAATCCGAATAATAAAAATAATCGTACATAGTATTTCACTTGTATTTAGAAATTAACTCATTGAAACTGATAATTAAAAATATTTATCAAACATACTAGTGGACCTGGCAAAAGTCGTACTGGCCGGAAAAGAACCGCAGGGTTCCGAGTCCAATTGTAAAACACTTGCAATATTAAAAAAAAACTGGCCAAGTGTGAGTCGAATTCGCGCACGAAGGGTTCAATACCACCGTCGTATGAGAGCCCCCCTTAAATATTCATTTATGTGGTTTTTAGTATTTGTCGTTATAGCGGCAACGGAAATACATCATTTGTGAAAATTTCAGCTTTCTAGCTATCACGGTTTATGAGATACAGCCTGGAGACAGACAGACGGACAGACAGACAGCGGAGTCTTAGTAATAGGGTCCCGTTTTACCCTTTGGGTACCTACGGAACCCTAAAAAGAACATTCAAATCGGTTCAGCAGTTAAGGAGGAGTTATGTTACAAACACACGTACTTAATAATTGTATACATTAAGATAATATTACAAATAGATCAAAATACATAGCTTTATTCATAGAGAATTGAAGCCCAAAACAGTTTATATTTTTTTTGTTTTTATTTCACTCAACAAGCATTAATAACTAACTTTAACACTCTCACATGAAGTATGCATAGGACAATGGGGATTTTAAACAAAGGGAGCAGTCATCCTATAATATATATAATTAGTATATACATATATAAGCACAATATAAATAATTATGTCTAATAAAATGTTATAATATATTATATTATATGTTAAATGTTAAACAAATGTTCAAATTGTTTAAAATTGATCTTACAGTCAAACAGTTTGTACTGTTTTGTGGGACACTGTTAGCTCATAAGAATACCATGTACCTTTGTAACTAAATAAATAATAATAAAAAATCCCTCTTACTCCCTTACGCGAATTTCTGCGCCTGCCAACTTTAGGAGTCAGAATCCCCGTAGGGACCAAAAATATTTCGTAACATACCGAAACTCTTCGCAAATTTTCACCAAATATTTATCCTTACTGAAATAATAATAACTTCAATGTTTTTTTGTGGTAAAAGGCAGTTCTTGCACTAGGGAATAATCTCTTGGTAAATGAAGTACTTAACAAATAAAATAATGTGTATGATTGCACTGGTGTAATAATAATGACATTTTATTAATGTTCAGAAATCTTCTTATTTCTTGTGTAGGCTTAGTTTTTTATTTTTGTAAATATTTTAAGTTTAATTTCATCAATAAATATATAGTAGGTACTATAAGCTAAAATGTCCAGAAAGCATTAAATCTTATAATATGCGTATTTTTCTAATTCATTTTTCTTCTACAGATATTTTTTAAGCAAAAAGATCAACTGGCGGATAATGCCCGACGGCTTTAGCCTAGCCTTTTAAACCATTTTTTGTTTGTGGTCAAACAAACAATTGTGATTGTACCACAGAAATAGACTTCACATATTCTCTTGGGAACCGAATGAAAATGCAATTTAAATTGCTGAAGGTTTTTTCATAAATGATATAATTTTTTTGCTTATTTAAACGGCAGTTCGCTTAAAATAAGTATAGGTAAGACATGTAATTTAAAGTTATGTTGAACTTAAAACTCGTTTAAGTCCGTAACCAAAGGGTGCCAATAGTTACCTATGATTAAAGTTCAGCTGCCCGTATATTCGTCAGTCTGTCAGAGATGCAGCAGAAAGATTAGATAGAGAGTTGATATTAACAATGGATATCAATTGACACTAAAACAATTAATATTTTTTACGAATTTTAAATAATTGCAATAGAAAATTAAAAAAAAACGCAGTTTAGGATCCCTTTGTGTCAAAGTTCGACTCGCACTTGGCGGCTACATAATATAAGAAAGCTTAAAAACACGCATATCATGCCTCGTCATCCAAACTCAATGTGTACGCAAAAATTCAAATTAGCTAGTAACCAGGAAGTAGGTAACTTCTAAGACTTTAACTACATAGTTATAGGTGAAACTAATAAATGAATAAAAGAACTATGTTAAGCATGTATGGCTATCGAAGCATTTAATACTAATTACCTAGCTAGGTACTAACAAAAAATAAATAACTTTAAATTCCATTAAAGATGTTTCAATTCAGCAAATGTTTATAGCTCCATCTAAGAACTACTATTAAAATAATCTTCGTATTATGCTCTTGAATTTGCTTGCAAAAGACCATTATAGTCAAGTGCCACTCATTTAGTTTTTAAGATAGATTTAATTTAATATCTTAAGGTAATTTTTGCTACTACACTTTGTAATATCAGTCCTAACACAAACGTGTGGGTAGCAGTTTTTGTAAAATAAAGTAATAAGAATAAAACTTTATTGTTAAACCATAGTCCACGGGGATACATTACACGAAATTATTACAGAAAATAAAATCAATTAAAATCAAAATCAAAACCGAAAAATCTAAATATCACATAAAAATTAAAACAAAACGAAAATAAAATAATAAAATCACACTTATAACTAACACATGTCATACATAACACGTACGTTTTTATATCATTTAATATTATACTGGAATGACGCTCTATGAGTCTTCAATTCGTCATTCAGTGGTTCATTATAGGGCTGTCCATTCTGCTCGCTACAATCGCTACAAGACTGTTACAAATGTTATTTTTTTTGACTTGTTGGTCTAGTGGTTAGTGACCCTGACTGCTATACCGGAGGTCGTGGGTTCGATTCCCACGCAGCACAAATGTTTGTGTGATGAGCACGATCATATTTTGTTCTGTGTCTGGGTGTAATTTATCTATAATATGTATATATTTAGAAATATATAAGTATGTTTATCAGTTGTCTGGTTACCATAACACAAGCTCTGCTTAGATTGGGATCAGATAACCGTGTGTGGGTTGTCCCGGAATATTATTATTGTTATTAAATGTTAATTGTAAATTAATTAAAAACCTTAATATTGATACCGTATTGCCTCGTAAAAATTGTGGAGGTCAAATAGGCAGTCGCTCCATGTAAAATACGGTATTCAACTGTAAGACTGGAAGCCGACCCCAACATAGAGAAGGCTTCCATGATAACATGAGATGTTGAAAGTAACGCCATGATTTGGATTTAAAACTTCATATTAACTACCTATGCTGTGATGATTTTATCGCACTAGTAGTATTATGTGTATTTAGTGGTTATCCGGACGTAATATAAATAATAAGCTCAGGAAAAGAATGACCCTTTTGTTAAAAGTTTAAGACCACAAAGTCTTCACGTGATTTACAGAATTACCTATGAAAAAAGATCACTTTATTACATGTTCGGAATTACAATGACTGGGTTATGATTATAATAGGGTAGATAACTGGGTGTTAAAAGTCAAAATCAATTTAGTCCGCCATTTTGATAATCAAAATGTAATAGACGCGTATTTTTTCTTTAATCAAATCAATTACAAAATACGAAGATAAACCGCTTTAAAGTTCAGGAGTGGGCTTGTGACGTTACGGTTTGGTACAATTTGTACTTAGATGTGACGTCACGCAAGATTTGTTTTTTTTGTTCACGAGACAAACGAAAAAATAATTGTCTAATATTTTAATAGTATCGAAAAGATGGACAAAAAAATAAAAATTATTCATCATCCCTATTATATTATATTTATATAATTTTAGAGGTTGAGTAATAGATTTTGGCACGGACGAAGCTTTCGGTCCAAATCTATCGACAAAATATAATTCAGTCCACAGCCGCTGGCTAAAACACAAGTAAAGTTATACATCGGCAAGTTACTGTCGATCTTATGCTAAAAGTTCGCTGGGTTTCCGATTTCTGGGTCAACGGGGGCTCAGTTACTATCAAGCTGTACGATCATGGGGTAGGCAGACCTTAAGGTAAATAAAACTTAGATTGTGTTTAAATGTATTGTTTAGCTTTCTTCATTTTAAGCTTTTAAGTTTTGTTAAACTTGTTTTTAAGATTGGTGGAGGATTGTAATTCGAGACCGCAGAAATCTTAGGAGAAAATTATTAATTTGACTTCCGATACAAAAAGGTGTCAGATTATAAATTAAACGATAAAGATTAATTTTTTGAAAAGGTTTTTACTCGTGCTTTTGCATGTTAGCTGAAAAAAGAAACCTTTTCTGAAAACCTTATTGTTTTAATAACATTTTTAATTAGCGTACCTATCATTTTATTAAGATAAATATTTACTAAACTTTTCCCTACGCTTACATATTCGTCTGTTAATAGTTGTAAAGTTAATAAACGTCATAAATTGTGTCCAAGTACACAAACGTCAATCATTTTGAAGCCGTTAAGTCTCATGCTTTCTCTTTCACTTTATAGTGTAAAGTAGAGACAGATATACAATTAAAATCGTCAGTTAATTTGCGTTTTAATACTAGAGCAAAGCTCCTTTTTAACCGACTTCAAAAAAGGAGGAGTACTCAATTCGACTGTATTTTTTTGTTACCACAGAGCTTTAAATTTTGCTTTAACTGCCTCGTTGGCCTAGTGGTGCTAAGCGCGACTGCTACGCTAGAGGTCTTGGGTTCGATTCCTAAGTCGAGGAAGGTGTTATTGAGTTTTTCTATGAAATTCTCAGTAGCAGGTCGGAGTTTGGATTTGTGCCCGGCTAGTGGCAATAGGCTCGCCCCCTATTACATGGGACCTAAACATACCGGCGAACTGTGGGTGTACATTGGTACACCTCTGCCTAACCCTTCGGGGATACAAGCGTGATGGTATGTTATGTTTGTGAAACGATTTTGATGATTCTTTTTTTATTTGAAAGCTGGTTTTTTTGGTCTAGTTTTGACAGTGGGATCCATAAGAAATAAATATAAGACTTATTTTGAAGTCGTTTTTTTTTGTTAGAATTATTCATTACTTATCACATAGTTTTTATCCACATGGATACAGAAAATCCCATCGTACCCTTTTACATCGAATTATATTCTTAAACAAATACTAGAGAGGAACTCATCTGAGAGGGACTCATCAATAAGGTAGTCTTGCTAAATTACTTAATATTTAGCTAAATAAAGATTTATTTAACAGAAAACTATACCTTTTGTCAGCTCAAACTTAATATAAACCAGACATAAATATTGATCTCCTGAATAGAAAAGAAAATCTAGAAAATATGAGACCGACTTATTTCCATATTTCTTCGACCCAATTCCTGCGAACCGTTGTTTGTCACCCATTGGAAGTGACTTCAAATCCAAGTCTTAGAAATTGGTTTTCCATGTTTTTTTTTTTTATGAGAATAGTTTTTCAGTCTTACCCTTTTAACGCTACTTGATTTAGTTTGTGTATTTTTTAAGGTTTTTCTTAAAATAAGGGTTTTTTTTATTTTAATAAATATTTTAACGTGATTCAAATAAAAATATCGTTGACACACCTAAAGTGAGTTTATTTGTGGATGTATGGTGTGTATAAATTTCTGAAGATTATTTTTTGTAAAATAAAAAAATAATTCCTATGTTTATTTTTGTTGAAACCTGTTAATGTTTACTTTTATATAATACGGATTTTACATATACATACCTAAGCGTATCATACAGTATTGTTCATTATGATGTCTATAAAGTATAATAAAAATAAACAAAATGACACATACCTACATAGATTGAAAATTACCTGATATTTTGTTGGTCTTTTTTCTTTTAATCTTTTTGCCTATTTTTCAGCCTAGTTTAATATCAGATATTGTGTAAATACCCAGGCATACGTTCAAGGCATTACGACAGGCGTGATTGATCAGCGGTAAATATTAACTTTTCTTAGATATTCGGTACCTATGCATTTGATATGGGATACACAGAAAAAAAAAAAAATAGAAAAATAAAATTTACTTTTTCGTCGGTTATCAGAATACCAAAAGAAAAATTGTTATCCTAAAAATATTTAAAGCTAAAAATAACATTAATACAAATATAAAACCAAATAAACGATGAAAATATAAAATCAACTAGATGTACTGAAAGTGACGTTTATGTTTTAAATGTTTTATTATTCTATGACTTACCTCCTTTTCGAATCCAAACAAAGCAGCGACCACTCGGAAACCACAAATACGAAATAAAAAAAAAACAATAAATTTCAAAAACAGAACGTTAAAAACAATATGAATGGCAACACACGCGATTAACCCTCCAACCGTTCAAGTAAAGTTATCCGGAAAACAAACAATTGTTATCCCAAAAAATACAAAATAAATACGTAATTAGTAAAGAACACTGAGATATTTAACAAAACACTATAGATGTCTATTATCACGATTTTTTTACATAATTTCAGGAGTCGTAATTCGCGAAAATACGGTCGAGACACACAACCGCTCGATGCGACGTGCGGGGAGCGACTGGCTCAGAGCTGAAGCGAGCCTAGCCTCAAACTGTTGATTTCCCGCCCCCCACGCCCTTCCCCCTCGGTGATCTTCTCGGAAAAATGTCATTGCACATCGGGACAAAATTGATGCCCCACATAGCCTTGCTTTCTTTATTTTTGATATGTTTGTTCAGCAATCTATATGTATTACGTATATTGCGTGAAAATTTTCCACGTACAAGAGAAATTTCGTGAAGCGGAATTTCTACACACAAGGGATTTTAGACGAGGCGTAGACATTAATAGAACTATGTGTCTTAGATTACATAGTGAAGTACGCGGTATGTACCTACATAACAATTCTTGAGAAATCAGCTAGGTTTGATATTTACCTATGATGATTTAGGTACCTGATTAGGTACCTTAAGAAATTATATGATGCATTTAGTTATTCAAAAAGCAAAACAAATAATTATATTGTAATAGTCCATTCTTTTAATTTTTAACGTAAAAATCTGAAGTGTCCAACGTCAAAAATATTCTCACATATTTGACATTTCAAGACTTGTTTATAGAATAACATGGCAGCACATATACAAAGCATTTACATAAATCAGATGAGTCAAAATACAGCCTTGTTTTGTTTAATTAAGCCTTAGGTGTTCTTGTCTTGTTGTTCTAGCCGTATAGCGCTCACATTCTAACATATTTCGGTGTTTTCGTGTCATTAACGGGCCTGTTGGTCTAGTGGTTAGTGACCCTGACTGCTATACCGGAGGTCGTGGGTTCGATTCCCACCCAGGACAAATGTTTGTGTGATGAGCACGATCATTTGTTCTGGTTGTCTGGGTGTAATTTATCTAGTATAATATGTATGTATTTAGAAATATATAAGTATGTTTATCAGTTGTCTGGTTACCATAACACAAGCTCTGCTTAGCTTGGGATCAGATAACCGTGTGTGAGTTGTCCCGGAATATTATTATTATTATTAAAGGGTAAACAATATAGATTTTGCCAAGCCTTTGCCGAGTTAATTTAAGCACTTAGCAACTACAAAACAGGTATGTTTTATGTTTAAATTGAAATATAATATTCCGGGACATCTCACGCACGGTTATCTGATCCCAAGCTGAGCAGAGCTTGTGTTATGGTAACCAGAGTCAAAATTTATTTAGTCCGCCATTTAGATAATCAAAATATAATATACACGTATTTTTTTTAAACCGTTTTTAATTTCAGGAGTTCAGCTTGTGACGTCACGGGTAGGTACAATTTTTGCTTAGGCGTGACGTCACGCAAGAATTTATTGTACTCACTGTATCTTCACAATTTTTTGCTTACGGGACAAAAGAAAAACTACGTGTCTAATATTTTTTTAGTATATAAAAGATGAACATAAAAATAAAAATAGTCATCATTCCTATTACTATGGAATCTGGAGCAGCGCCATCTATTGAGCAGTAGTGTGAACTAGTTTAAGTATTAGCTACTTTTACACCTTAGTTACTTTAACCTTTTGTGTTGCTGTTTAATTTATTCTTTACCAGGTAATTATATTACTGTACATACATTTAAAAAACAGATTTTTATTTATTATTATTTTTTTTAATTTCAACCGACTTTAAAAGGAAGAGGTTCTCAATTCGTCTGGGCCTCGATTCCGTTATTTTAAATGCATGTCAGTGGTCGGTCAGTGTACTTGTCATTGTGCCTAATTTTCGTATTCAGATAAGCCTACAATAAAATCTTATTGAACTCTCGAAGAGAATGATCGTAATGACCAATTCATGATCGTAATGACAGTTAGCAGAATGCCAATTATCGCAAAAATGACCAAATGAAGCAGTTCATTCGGTCAAATCAAGCAACTTTTAAATAGCTGAATCGAGGCCCTGAATGTTTTTTTTTTTCTTGTATGTTTTTCACGGCAATAGTGTATATAGTCACCGCTATGGTCGATTATAATAATTATAATAATAATAGTATTCCGGGACAACTCACACACGGTTATCTGATCCCAAGCTAAGGAGAGGTTGTATTATGGTAACCAGGCAACTGATAAACATACTTATATATTTCTAAATACATACATATAATAGATAAATTACACCCAGACAACCAGAACAAATGATCGTGCTCATCACACAAACATTTGTCCTGGGTGGGAATCGAACCCACGACCTCCGGTATAGCAGTCAGGGTCACTAACCACTAAACCAACAGGCCCGTCAAAAATTATCTCAAAGGTCCCATATAAACATTGAATTTGTTATATTTTCATTTGGGTGTAATAATTTTGTTTGCTGTTTCTTAAAGATTTCTAAACAAAACTTTACAGTTAGTCTGCTGGATCAATAAAGTCGCTATAACGTGTTTTTATTATATTCCCGTGGGTAGTTACAATTAATCTAGACAGTTTTAACGACTCTCAAACACCCACAATATCTTACGGCTAGTAAACTAGGTTTAAAATCAATACTTTATTCTAGATAGCATCTTAAGTAAGTCCTAGATTTCAAAGAGTGCTATTTCTAAATATTTTTTCTAGTTTTCGATCCGTTTACAAATGAAAGCGTGTGGTCTTTGCGTAATTTCATGACAATACACGGGCAATATTTGACAATGAAAATTACATATTGTGTTAAAAAAAAAACATGATATGATAAAATTAAATGGTGGGTGACTTTCTACGTACCGTAACGTACTAGGTATGTTAAACAAAAGATCGATAAGTCCTTATTGAACTTTGTCATGTTTGTATTGAAAATGCTTGAAAGGATTTATTGCATAATTTTTAGCCATTAAAGAAAACAAGGTTCTTAGCTGGGCAATATCTTGGGTTTTGTTTATTTTTGATGTATGTTCCACGATTACTCGAAAAAGCCTGGACCGATTTGGAAGAATATTTCTTGTTTGAAAGATCATAATCATGTGGCCATGGGATTATTACTTGCTTTTATGTCAGTTGGTCGAATTAACTATTTGTAGCATGTCGAATCAATTTAACAAAGCCTTACTCTCACTAACACCTAAAGTTTCATCATTTCCATAGTGTCGCAAAACAAATGAAAATAATAAAGCTCGTGTTTTTACATAAAACAACAAAATAATAGTTCCATTAAATCCTAGAGATATGTAGTGCAAATCGCAAATCTGTACGTTTTACATCAACCATGTATGTTACCAAAACCAATTTAAATTGAGAATAGGGCTATTCAAACGCAAATGCTGCACTGCCTGGCGTGTAATTCCGCGGGAAAATGTACCACAGATTATAAATAAGGTTAGCATAGACTGTAGAGGTTGCTCGAATGAGGTTTATTACGCACGCGATTTGAATGTTTGTGAATAAGCTGAGGTTGTATTTTATAGTAGTGTGATAACTAATTAACATAAGAATATAAATGTAGATGAAATTAGTTAACATTAAAAAAGCAGTGTTTATGATAATTAGTTTAAATACTTCATTAGATACTGTGCCTAGAATTTATACCACACTTAATGTAAAGCGCCTATGTTATTTGTTTTTTCGTTTGTCAAAACGCGCTAATCTCTAGAACTACCCGTCCTATTTTAGCGGGACTTTTACTGGCCACTTTTATTAAAATAATTGTTCGTATGACGGTCCGAGCGAAACATGAACTATTTGTGAAATTGTATGGATTAGACATATAATATATAAAAACTAAGTATAATACTAAAATTCATGCCCATTGCTGTTGACTCAACATTTTGAGTCAACAGCAATGGGGATTAAAATCATTGTATGGCCATGCTTATCATATGCCAAGAATCACCTTAGTCTAAATCGATCGTAAGGGAGTGTTACGATTGAGATATCGATAGAACATGACATCACTAGCTGTAGTGATGTAATTTTCGTCCAATATCGTTTACGACACAATTCCACACCCCTGGTGCCTATATTTATGGCATCATAAAGGAGTTGATACTGTTTTTAAGCCACATGAGTTTGTTTTACGCGAGTACCGATGTCGTATTCATTTATATTTTGTTTTCATATTAATAAATAGCTTTAAATAAATGTGGATGCAAAGAGCTTTCTTTGGTAATATTTACTTAGTTCCTGTAGCTGGATTGAAAGACACATAAAAAATTCAAATTGAATCTTTTAAGAATCGAAAGCTTACATAAAAACCGGCCAAGTGCGAGTAGGACTCGCACATTAAGGGTTCCGTACCACCAGCTTTAAAATTGCACAAAACATGATACGATGCTTCTTATTCGAAACGCTTGACATTTATAAAATATCAATTTGTTTAACTGAGTGCAATGTCTTTATAAATTATAAGGCAATTCGTTTGCGCTTGCAAAAAGTTAAAATTTAAAATAAAAAGGCTCTTAAATCTGCCTACATTTTAAACCGCATAAAACTCCAATCAATCATTTTAAAGCACAATTGCCATATTAATGATTAGTTAGCATGCAAACAGCTTCCCTAAGGTTAAGCAATTAATTCTCCGTTCTTACCAGTCTCGTTTCATGTCACCTGTCTGCTAGAATAACGTTGACGACAGCACTATTAAACTATAATGGGAAAGTTTTAAGGCCACTAAAATGGGTATTTTTCAGAATCATAATATGCTTTTGTCTAACCTTTCGGTTGCTTCGTTTAATCAGGTTTGTAGCCTTCGACTACCTACAGGACCGTGAGGTCCTGTTTAAAAGTAAGGACGGCAATGTCAAGCATCGTCGAGTGGCCACTGGGGTTCCACAGGGGTCAGTCCTTGGGCCACTCCTGTGGAATATAGGGTACAACTGGGTTCTTCGGGGCGCCCTCCTCCCGGGCATGGGTATCTACTGCTATGCAGACGATACCCTTGTCACTGCCCGGGGGAAGACATATGGGGAAGCGGCGCGCCTGGCTTCTGTCGGCGGTACGTTGGTTGCCAGCAGAATGGCTCGCCTGGGTCTAGGGGTGGCCCTGGAAAAGACCGAGGCCCTGTATTTTCCTGGCCCTCGTCAGCGTAAGCCCCCGGACGCGCACATTGTGGTGGCTGGCGTCAGGGTGAATGTTAAGGCCCAGATGAAATACTTGGGCCTAATCCTGGACGCTAAGTGGGATTTCGGCCCCCACTTTCGTGATCTTGCGACAAGGCTTCTCAAAGCGGCTAACGCTTTCTCGTGGCTCCTTCCTAACTTGGGGGGACCACGGGTCAGCTGCCGCCGCCTCTATGCCGGGGTCTTGCGCTCCATGGCGCTCTACGGAGCCCCAATATGGGCAGACGCCCTCCACAGAAGAGAGAACGTGTCCCTCCTGCGTAGGCCCCAACGGGCAATTGCGCAACGCATTGCGAGGGCCTACTGTACGGTGGGTCATGCAGCTGCATGCACTCTCGCCGGCACTCCCCCTTGGGAGCTAGAGGCAAGGGTCCTGGCCGCCGTATATCACCAGACGGCAGCCCGGAAAGCGCTCGGGGAGCGCTTGGCCCCAGAAGAACGCGGCGCCGTGCGGCGTGAGGCCTACGACGAAATGGTCCTCCATTGGCGGTCAGACCTCGTCAACGCCCGCTTCGGACGTCGCGTTACTGAAGTTGTTGGTCCAGTCCTTGAGACATGGCTGGAGCGTCGCCACGGGTTCTTGACCTTCCGTCTAGTGCAGGTGCTGTCCGGGCACGGGTGCTTCGGATCGTACCTGTACCGAATCGGGCGGGAGGAATCCTCTGCATGCCACCATTGTGGCGCGGTGGAAGACACAGCGCAGCACACCCTTGAGGTCTGCACTGCCTTCGAGGCGGAGCGCCGTGCCCTGCGTGGGGTTGTTGGCCCGGACCTTTCGTTCGCGGGTGTGGTTAATGCCATGCTCGCGGACGATCGCGTCTGGCGGGCAGTGTCTCATTTCTGCGAGATCGTCATTTCGCAGAAAGAGACCTCGGAGCGCGAGCGGGAGGCTGACCCTTCCGCTCCATTGCTCCGCCGACGGCGGGCGGGTAGGGCGCGGACGAGAACCTCCGTAGCCAGATCTGCCCAGAGGGGGACGCAGAGGGCGGGGATGGGGGTCCCTCAGCCTTCATTGCACGCGTCTCCTTCCTTGCTGGGTGGGGGTGGTGTAGTGCCATGCACTGCCTCCGCTGTCCTCCTTCCTACATAGGGCGGAGGTCATGTCGGGCCCGCCACTAAGCGGGCAGTCGCCGGGGGCGTTATGGTGCTAAGACTTCGGTTGGACCCGTAACGCCGCCACTAAGGCGAAGGATGGCACCAGGTGTTTTGCCGGAGTAGTCGGAGCCTTTCTCAAGGCTCTGGAAGCCCGGACTCTTGCATCCTCAACCCCCTGGGGATGCAAGGCTGGCTCATAAATGAGTTTCACCTGACAAAAAAAAAAAAAAAAAGGTTTGTAGCCTTTAAAATATTTGTACTAAAAACATATAAATAATAATTATTTTTAAAAACAATTAATGGCTCATTGTTAAATATGGTTAATTTATTCAGAAAATGTGTAATAAATACAGGTTTTCTTACCTCTTAGATTAGAAATTAAGGAGTTCATAATATGATTCTGCTAAACAACCACTTTAGCTGCCTAAGTTGCGACACTAGCGCTGTCAGGCCGCGGTGGCAAGTGAGGTTACTAACAGACTTGAGAATCTTGTTTATGATAATGAAAACGAAATGTAACTGCAGTTAACTGTATGTTTTATCCTTTTGTATTTATTTAAGTTTTAATTTGAGTATAGTTGTAAGTTATTGTTGTTACATATTGGTTTCTTAGGTTTACGCGAATGTTAGACATTGAATTTTTGTTGTTACTTAAAAAAAAACTTTTACTGTATTGAGAGTATGAGATTAAGAAAATCGGTAAAAGTACTGAAAAAGTTTGCTTGCTGCTTTTTAGTTAAATAAAATAACATTTCAGACATAAATTATACCTATGTAGTTAAAGGACAAATATTTGAACTGGAAAGCTCTAAAAATAACATTTAGGTGCTTATAAATTATATATTTCTTTTTTGTATGTAATTTTTGTATTACAAATATTTAACTACCTATCCTTAGTCGGCAAACATAACTGTCACATGTATTTAATATTATTACTTATATTTAAATTAGACAGTAAATTACACAAAATTATTTAATTATTCTACGCGAGATAATTTGTAAATACGTAATGAGCACATTTAATAGTTATAAAGAATCCCTAAAGGCATGATAAAATTGAAATATTTTTATATTTAAAACGTTTAAAGTTACTCAAAGCATAATTAAACAAAATAAATAGCGCTATTCTCTAATATTTTTAAGTTTCTCCGTTATGTTACTAAGCTATTTTTTCCCACCCACACAGCGGTAAACGTACATAAATTACTGAATTTGTCAAACATAATTTATATGCAGTGTTTTTATAAGGTACAAAATCATTATTTATTTGTCTAAAAAAGTATAAATTAACATAGATTGGTCATGCAAGATGTTACAATAACAAAATACTTATTTTTACTTTTATGGCGTTGTTTGTCTGACTTTAATCAAAGGGTGCGTTCAGATCTGACGAACGAGCATTACACGAGCAGCTCGCTAGCAGGCCGCGAGCGGCGCGCACACGTTTGGCGGACGGCGTTATTGACACTAGTGCGTTCGCGGCATGCTCGCTAACGCACTAGTGAACTGCTCGTGTAATGCTCGTTCGTCAGATCTGGACGCACCTTTAGTTACAAAACAACGAACTAGTTATCATAAAAGTAAATAAATAATAATAATACCGAAATACAATTACCATAATAACTTCCCTAACACTTTAGTTAAATTATTTAATTACAATAATCAGAATAAAGATATTATATTTAAAAACAGTAAAATAACAAATAATAAGTTACCCTCATACAACAACAAACCATTAGGAAACATTGACGTCGTTATCACAACCGAACTCTTTACAATACATCATTCTTTGTTGGGCTGAATGCAAAACTCCTTTACCAAGCACTCATGTGAAAAAGAAAAGTTTAGGCGCCATTTATATAAATCAGACGCATACGTGAAGTTATTGTTGTCAACTTTCTGACTAACTTTGGAAAGATTATTTATATTTGGGAATGTGGCTTGAATGTTTTAAAGCTGAAAATAGGCGTATAGTTTTTTTTTGGTTAATGATTGCTGCCATGAATATTACTTAAAAATTGACAATAATAATAACAATAATCCAGCCTATAAGCGTCCCACTGCTGGGCACAGGCCTCCTCCCATATAGAGAAAGCACGAGCATTGAACACCACGTTTGCTCTCTGCGGATTGGCGATTTCAGATCCCAAACTTAAACATGGAAATTAAATTATTTGACTATAGTTTATTTAAACACGCTGTCTCTGAAAACCTGCAAAGGTCCTGAACGGCGAAAATGTTTAAAAATTTTTTTTTTTTTTCAGCCATTGTCGTCCCACTGCTTGGCAAAGGCCTCCCTTACCTTCTTCCAAATCTCCCGGTCTTGGGCTTTAATTGAAATAAAACGTGATTTATCCGTTAAAAAAGTTTTATTTTAAGTATTCATTACATCTTAAATTTTAACACTATTTATTAAACAATTTAACCATAAATACGTCTGTCTAAGATAAACAATTTCTTACAAAATAATATCTGTAAAGCACAGAATAAACAACAAAACAATTTATTGCCATGTATTATAAAGTTTCGTATATTTTCATGTTGTTGAACATAATTCAATGACGAAATAACTCCGTAAGCCTCCTTAACAATTAAATCACCGAACTTATTTATAAGTCCCTTAATCATTGTAAACAGATTCTTAAATGGAATTAACTCTTTCGTCCTATAATTCACGAAGTATTGTTAGATTGGCGATACTTTATGTATTTTTCCCGCGAAAACTGTAACCGTTTCCATAAGCCTTTTTTCTTTCTGACTTTTTCCGATGTTAATCTAGTTTTATCTTTTGTGGTGGATACGAACATATCAAAATTCTAATTTGTAATTATAATATACAAGGGGAAAGATTGCACAATGCACACAATCATCTGATGAAATCATTGTCATCATCCACAGCCCTTGTCAGCCCACTGTTGGGCATAGGTCTCTCGTTTCACGTGCCTTTCTCTCCGGTCTCATGGCAGTTTCATCCATAAATGACCCGAAACTTTTGTTACATTGTCGACCCATCTTACTCCCGACATATTCTATACCAAATCCTACCTACCTCTTCTACTGATTTCAAACTCCTACCCAGCCTTAAGGCTGATCAAGACTGCCAACAGAACTATCAAGTCTAAATTTTTCACGCGGTAAACAATCAAATTCATATCGAATCAATTTTCATACCATGAAATAAAGAGATAGTATAATCTTTTCAGTAATCCACTGAAAGAACATGTAACAGTAACTGGAAAATGTATAACCATTTAAATTTATTTGTTTTAGTATTTTTTATTTCACATTGCAGTTTATTATTTTGTCATAAGCATGAGAAATCTGAGAAACATGACAAAGCGGAAAAACATTTTAGATCAGAACCAGATTTTAAACAAGAAAGAGCAGTAAGTAATTTTACTAATATATTTATCTTTATTTAATATTTATATATTATTTTATACCAACACCGAAGTCCAGAAAGTAACACCATATATACCTCAAGAACAGGTGCACCAATTTTAATGATCTTTGAAATCATTATAGTACTTGGCCTATGTTGTCATAAGTTATTTAGTTTTTTCTTATTCAGGAACGACAGGCACTCGATGAAAAGATGAGATTGTTTGCGGTAAGTTTCCTAAATTGTATACAGTTTTTATATTCGTGACATACTTTAAGAGGCGCTAAATAACTTGCGACTCAAGATAACACGATCGATTTTATTCTTAAGTTGCGTACAGACTATATAACATAACATGTTATACAAATTGCGATATAACATGTTTCAGATAATGTGGACACTGAATGTTATAAAACATTTCATTCTTGTGTACAATATTCTGTTATATTGCAATGTTGAATAACAAGGTTACATAATGTGGACGTGTTATATAACATGTTATTTTTATTTTTATTTGTTTATTTGGGATTAACAAACAGTTACACATTACATCTTATAAACTAATATACAAAACAAATCATATCAATGCGCAACTCACACCGTTATCCACAGCATATAAGTTAAAATAGTTGGAGCGAAACGAGCATATAACAATAGACTATAAAACAAAAACAAAAATCAATACTCAATCTATTTGTTTACATGCTTTTTTAAAGATTTTTAATTATCTGGATAAGGTTGTTGCGAAATCTATAAGCTGGCATTGCAAATATATATATATATATGTTACATAGTCTATACGCACCTTTATAACCATTCGAATGATTTATTTCGCTTTGACCAGTAAAATAAATCATAGACAAATAAATGCAATACTTTATGGACGCTGCCCATAGAGACGCAACGTGCATCGTTATGTACGAAACCGATCGATCGATGAAATGAAAATTGTTAATGTTTTTCTTTAATTATATGAAATATGGCAGTGTTTAGAAGTATTTCCGTTATTAAATTAAATAAGACTTCATATTTTACAATTACAATGCAGATTTAATTGTTATCAATTTCCAATAATATTGCGATTTTCTATCAACAATTCAATACTTAAATCTAATACAAGAACAAACAAAGACTAAAATTAAATCTTATATAAATAAATAAAACTAACACGCGTCAAAATACTCATTAATATAAAATACAATATCAACAATTAGTTTAAAACGTCACTTATCATTTACTCTTTTATTCTATTTGAACAGAGACAAGAGGTACAGTATGAAACATAATAATTTTACTATGGTAATTTTAATTTTAACTGTTTCCCAACTAATATTTAAACCTACACACAAAACGAGAAAGTGGCAGTACTATTATATACAACTGTATAATTTCTCAATTTAAATTAGTGGCAATTGAAATGACAGCTGTCAGATAATTGACAGATGCTTATGTGACGTCACCTAGCTATACCATATTATTTTTATCATGTCGATTTTTCCTTTAACGAAAACTTCAATTCCAAGTAGTACGTATTTTATTTCTCCAAGAGTCCGGAGTTCCTAACTTTTCTCAACAAATTGCAAAAGTTTTTAGCACTAAAACAAGTTTTTTTATCGTTCTACCTAGAATTTGATTTCAGAACACTAAGTTCAACAGTCTAGCTTTAAATAAATCACAGTTTACCTCCAAAAAAAAAAAACTAAATTACATTTTGCTGTTTATGTATTTCTATTTAGCTTATTTATTATATTTGTGTTACAAGTAAAACAAATAGTTACAGTTCAATATTGGTAAGACCTACTTCTAACAAAGTTTTAATTAATAATACAAGTTAAACTTAGTTTAGTAACTGTTATTAAATTTTGACTACAATAACAATTTGCTGAAACAATCTAAAGAGATTAATTTAATTTAAATGGGTATATAAATTTGTAGAATATAATCAATGGTGTTTATTTATAATTTTCTATATCAGATTATAATATAACAAGCAAATATAATATAAACGTCCGACTGCTGGGCGCAGACCTCTTCCCATATAGAGAAGGCACGAGCATTGATCTCCACGCTTGCGGATTGGCGATTTCGGACGCCTATTTTTCAATTCAGCTTTCCTTCACTGTTGGTCAATGGTGTCTAAGAGTACTTAAGACACTATTAAACTAACTTAAAAAAAAAAACAAATTGGTACTTGCCTGGGTTTGATCCTGTTGTTTTACATAACGCTTAATTTTGAAGACGTTTTTTTTTAGGTAACTCTACCGCTACATTTTATAAGGTATTAAAACCGTTATATAATCTTTTCTTTCCAGACTGAAAAATCTAATGGGTTCGAGACCAAAAGTCAGTACCTCGTGACTCAGCAACGTTCCTCTAACAAGAATTGTAATAGAAAAGTAGGTTATTTACGTTTTATTATTTATTTTTGGAGTGAAAAGTTATTCAGTTTACAGCAAGGGCTTATAGAGCGAGATTTTTGTATTAAAATTATAATGAAAAAATATGCAAATGATTAAGGAACTGTTTTCGATAATTTCTTCATAACACGTTTAGAAATAGCAATCTAGAATTAACATTACATATACCATCACGCCTGTATCCCCGAAGGATTAGGCAGAAGTGTACTAATGTACACCCACAGTTCGCCTGTATGTTTAGGTCCCATGTAATAGGGGGCGAGCCTATTGCCACTAACCGGGCACAAATTCAAACTCCGACCTGCTACTGAGAATTTCATAGAAAAAAACCCAATAAAACCTTGGTCGACTTGGGAATCGAGCCCAAGACCTCTAGCGTAGCAGTCGCGCTTAGAACCACTAGGCCAACGAGGCAGTTGGCCTAGTGGTTGTAAGCTAATCTAGAATTGAAGTAACAAATTATTATAAATTGGAGAGTGTATACATATTTTTGCTCATGACGTACCTATGCATGTAATTACTCTGAAAAAAGGAATAGTCATTGTATTATGTTTTTTTGAGGAGTACTACAGGAGGTTATATACAGTCATAGGTCTATATGCAGTTTCAATCTATTTTCTTTGCATTTTTCATTTATAGAAAATCCAACTCATTTATTTTCTTTTTCAGTGTAACAAACCCAAATGCGAAGTAGAAGTGAGTAGTACATTTCTTTTCTTACAATTATTTTAACACAATCGTATTGTATTTAAATTAAGACTGTAAATCTATTTCACATTACATACAAAACAAAAAAAAATAGGTACCTACCTTACATAAATTTTTTGTTACACGTTTTTTGACACATTTTTAGCATCTAAGCAAAACTGAACTCTACATTAGAAAAATCAACATCTCCCATTGCAAGAATTAATCATTAAATCTAATTATTCTTCTTTTTACCCGACTTCAAAAAAGGAGGAGGTACTCAATTCGACTGTTATTTTTTTTTTTTTCATTTATTTATTTAACAATTAATGTACACAAACAGGAAATAAAAGAAATGGAACAAGACGTAAGATAACAAACGTACAAAGGTACTGCTTATTTCTAAAAAAATCTCTTCCGGCAGACCATGGTTCATGTTTGTTACCGCAGAACTTTTGACTGAGTGAAACGATTTTGATGTTTTTTTTTTTTATTTGAAAGCTGGTGCTTCCCGTGTGGTCATTTTGATTAAAGCCAGTTTTGACAACGGGATCCATAAGAAATAAATATAAGACTTATTTTGAAGTCGGTTTTTTTTGTAAGAATTATTGTAATTAATACATGTGTCCTCTTTCATGGTTTACTTATACTTACACTAAGAAACTAGGTAATTAAAGCTTTGAAATCAAACGTACTATTAATTATTTTTCCTCAGTGTGCAGGACGACAAGGTCACGCTGCGGTAAGTAAATAAATAAAATATTCCATACCTAACTTTTATTAAAGAAAGTTATTACGTACATACATACATAAACATCACGCCTGTATATCCCATAAGGGGTAGCATCATCGCAAGCACAAACACGCATCCTAGGATGACATTTATGACCATGATGATGAGATCCTCATTTTACCAGGTCACGCTTTGGTCTCCATGTAAGCCCCTAAAGTTATTTACAAAGTCTAAAATTAAAAGAGAATCAATCAAAAATTTTAAATACGTAATACGTACTAATAAAAACGGGTGTTTCCCTCGATTTCCTTGGGATCCTATAATCAGATCTTTTAAACCCCCGACGTCAAAACGACGGGGTGTTATAAGTTTGATGTGTCTGTGTGTGTGTGTATGTGTGCCTGTTTGTGGCATCGTAGCTCCCGAAAGCATGAACCGAATTTGTTTTTTTTATTATTTGAATTGTTAAAGTCGGGAATGTTCTTGGCTATGTTTGATGGAAATATTTACCAAATGTGACGTAGGTTTCTTAATTGTTTATTCGTTATTATTCACTAAAATCCCTTAAGTAACCGTTAGGGACTCTGAGTACCTTTGAGGCATTTAAAGTGTGTATACAGAGTAGTTGTCAGAATTCATTTCTGACTAACAGAGAAGGAAAACGAAGACCGTATTGTGATTATATCAAATACAATAAACCTTCTTATCGTAAGATATATTTTCCTACAAATGAACATGTAACAGGCTGGTATAAATATGAGGTAGAGGAAAGACAAAATTAATTAATTCCGACTGGTAATAATAAAAAAATATTGGACATGTATTCTTCGCTTTTACGAAATAAGAAAGGCCTAAGTAGAACTAGAAAATAATGCGAATTAAAGTTTAAATCATACTTTGCAAAATTTACAAAATTGTGACATTTGAAATCAATCGTCGCGAGTTTTTGGTCAGCTCTAAGAAGAAAAAAAATTGAGGTTAATAGTATTTTCATCTATGTAACGGATTTTTTTTTAAATGTCATATTTTCCTTTATCCCTTGTCCAAGAAATTAAATAGGCTTTTCTGTTTCAGTGCAATGCAAGATCGTGCCATTCAAGTGTACGTATTTTCATCATATCCACACATTTTAATAGTTACCAGGTCATGTGATCAACATTTGTGTATTAAAAGCTTCATTGTATATTTTTTTTTTCTAGTCAAATGGCCAGTTATCGTCTTCTGTGGTAACTAAAAATTATAACGCTATAAAAGTACTGCTTTTAAATATATTAGACTTGTACCTAATGTTTGATTGAATTATTTTAGTGTACAGGGCTTCTATGTCGTTCAACGGTAAGTCAAATTTTGAAGTTTTTTGATGAGTTTTGTATTAAAAATATTTTTTTTTTATTTGGATAGTAAATCTACCTGTTTCCTTCTCCGAAAATATTATATATTGGTTCAGAAATTTTCTGAAACTTAAAGAAAAGAAAATTCTACCTTTGGTTGCGAGATGTTATATAAGAATACTAAATTGCACTGCTTATTTGTATGCACCCTTGTTAATAATTTTGTTAAAATCATGAAACGAAGACGTTACAATCTATTTGTTTTGTGATATATGAATAGAATCAGTTTGACGCACGTGTTTGGCTAATTGATACAGACTGCATAAGTAGATTGCATTTTAGGAGCACCATGTATTTTAAAGAAAGTAGAATATAAATAATTTTCGCGAAGTCAAGTGTGTGCCTTATAAGGTTGAATAAATTGTTTTCTTCTATAATTAATTATTTATGGTTTTCTACACAAGAAGAATGACGAGAAATTTCCCTTTGCGTTTACGTTGCATATCTTTTAAAAAATACCTTTCGTGTATGTGGGACTGTATTGTAAAAATATCTTGAAGTGAATACCTTCACTCAAAAAAAAAAACCGTCAAGTTAAATAAACCGGCCAAGTGCGAGTCGGACTCGCGCATTAAGGGTTCCGTACTGAGAAACAGCCGGATCCAAATCGCGCTTTAAAAGAGAGGCCTGTGACAGACAGACAGACATCGTAGGCTTAGTTATAGGGTCCCGTTGTTACCCTTTGGGTACGGAACTCCAATAAAAAGGAAATAAATTTCTAAAATACATTTTCTTAAAGGCCCGTAACACACGTGAACCAATAAAACAGCTTTTCAAGACAGTCTCAGCAAACCCGATTGTATGGATCCCTTTCTCATAACCGGTTTACACCGGTCGTATCTAGCTAGAAGCAGTTATAACACGTTCACACGAACCTAACTCAATTGATTGTCGGTGTACTATTGTGAAGTTCAGTGAACGCTGTCTGTCGCAGTTACAGAAATACAGAATGCTTGTAAATCAATACGTTGCTACTGGTTTTGTTAGGTTCAGTAGCATTTATCAGAAATATGTAATACAGGTTGTTACCGGAAAGATATATCAAGGGCTAACTAATTAAATAAAAAAAAAAAAAAAAAATGTTTATTGCATTAGGTTATGTAACTTTACAGTACAACGTACATAAAGACCTCCTTTTAAGTAAAGTATATACTTGTGATAGGAGGTCCAAAATACAAAATATTGTATATCAATTATTATACGAGCTCATTTTGAGCTGTAATTTTGTAAACTGATTCTATACCAGATTTACTCTTCACCCCTTTTGGATAGATATATCCTTTTGGCAGCACCCTGTATATGTACACAGAATGTTACCGAAAGGATTGCCATTCGGTATACCACTTTTGGTAAACATAGTTTTAATCAATGGAGTTTCTTGCATTTTGGAACCATGCAACACTATAGTCAGTAACGTTTCAACAATGCCTGAAAAGGCTTACTTGAAATAAAGACTTTTGAGTTGGAAGGCAAAAGAGAAATTATGTCCGATACAAACTAATAAAAATCGCTCAAATACAGGAAAATTGACTAACTAAGATTTGTCCTTCCATAAATTCCAGATTAGCCATTCCATTTTCAAAGACATTAACTTAATCAAATAATATCAAACCTTGGTCGACTCTACTCGTGATCAGAGGGCTGGTTTGTTCCTTGCACAGAGAATCGGCATAGCCATTCAACGTGGCAATGCTGCCAGCCTTCTGGGCATGTTTCCCGCGATTGACTAGGATGACGATGAACTTTTTGATGCGTGTTAGTTTTGTTTATTTATATAAGTTTTAACTTTAGTATAGTTGTAAGTGTTTGTTGTTAAAGCAATGATAATTAGAATAATAATAATATCACCATAATTTCATGTTTTCAGTGCTTTAAAGAAACTTGTAAGGCGACGGTACTGTTTATTTATTACATTTTAATTTAATAGCAAAAGACTTGCTGTTGTATCTATCTTATCTGATGGAATTTTGATGATTTAACATTTTAATGTGACTATGAATTTTACAGTGTGAAGGAAATATCTGTCTTGGAAAGGTAAGTTAAACGTTTTATCAAAGCACGTGGGTAATACCTTTTTTTTTTTACGGGGTGAAAATCTAATGATTTCGACCTACTACGTCGAGGGCACGACGTGGGGATTTGTCGGACTTGCACCGACCAAAAACACCCCGGTCCCCTTCTCGCCTTTGCTGGAGCCGCGGGATCGCTAAGCATTCTCAGCGCAGTATGTCTATTCTGTTAATAATTTCGGTGACAGGTGAAAGTGAAGTGACAATAAAGCTCACTTCAAAAGTGAACCCAATTGGCCTTGATTTAGAATTCAAATTCGAGAATACGTATTTGACATCTCACCGCGGATTCCGCTGTCGAGACATGAAAATAATGTTACAGAATAGCACGGCAGCTCCGGCAGGGCGTGGGTAATACCTAACATAGGCAAAACATCTAAAAAGTGTCAAAAAAATATTCATATGTTAAGTCCCTTACTAAACCTTTTCCTCTCTGTGGCATTACTCTTGCAACTCTTATTTACTGTCGGTGACATGTGAAGGTGTTGTACTGGGCCTCGATTCAGCTATTTTAAATGCATGTCAGTGGTCGGTCAGTGTACTTGTCATTGTGCCTAATTTTCGGATTCAGATAAGCCTACAATAAAATCTCATTGAACTCTCGAAGAGAATTATCGTAATGACCAATGAATGATCGTGATCACAGTTAGCAGAATGCCAATTATCGTAAAAAATACCAAATGAGCAGTTCCTTCGGTCAATTCAAGCAACTCTTAAATAGCTGAATCGAGGCCAGCACTAACAAAATAGAGGCAATCTCGATTCCAATACAAGTATTTTAATTTCAGTGCCGTGGAGCAGCATGTAATGCAATTGTAAGTGGCCAGCAAAACTTTTTTAAACAATAATAATAACAACATCACATACATTGTTCTGAACCCAAACTAAGTTGCTAAAGCTCTTGTGTTATGGAATTCAGATAAAACGAAGGTACCACAAACACCCAGACCCGAGACAATGTAGAAATGTCATTTTCTACATTGACCCGACCGGGGATCGAACCCGGGACCTCAGAGCTAGCGACACCTTGAAACCGGTGCGTACGCCACTCGACCACGGAGGTCGTCAAATAATATTCCGGGACAACTCACACACGGTTATCTGATCCCAAGCTAAGCAGAGCTTGTGTTATGGTAACCAAACAACTGATAAACATACTTATATATTTCTAAATACATACATATTATGGATAAATTACACCCGGACACAGAACAAATGATCGTGCTCATCACACAAAGATTTGTCCTGAGTGGGAATCGAATCCACGACTTTCGGTATAGCAGTCAGGGTCACTAACCACTAGACCAACAGGCCTGTCAAAACATAATCATTTCGAGTTTTCCCTAATAGGGTAGATGACTAGGTATGAAAATTTATTTAGTCCGCCATTTAGATAATTTTCTTTTATCAAATCAATAAAAAAATACGAAGATAAAAACCGCTAAAAGTTTAGGAGTGAGGGCTTCTGACGTCACGGCTAGGTAAAATTTTTGCTTAGACGTGACGTCACGCAAGAATTGTATGCACTGTATCTTCACAATTCTTTGTTTACGAGACAAAATTTAAAATACGTATCTAATATTTTATTATGATCTAAAAGATGGGCATAAAAATAAAAATTAGTCATCATCCCTATTGAAACTAGTTCTCTCTGACATTCAATTTTGAACATCAGTAAACAGGTTTTAACTGTGACATATTGGAAACGTGTAAAACAGTATCATACGGTCTTTTATTTTATTTATTTATCTGTATTGTTCTGGGTTTATTTATTTACAGTCTCACGGCTCTACATCGCAAGCATCGGTAAATATGTATAATATAATGCAAATAAAATAAGTACATATGTTAAATATTTGTGTATGGATATTTATGTAGGTATATATTATTAAGTAAATATAAGTAGTGTTCAGTTTATAATATTTTACTTCAGTAACTGTTTTTTTTTTAACTGAATGCACCTACCATGTTATCTCTGCATCACCTTAAGGTTAACTGGAAAGAATGCCTGTGGCATTAAGTCCGCCTATGTACACATTTGTTGCATAAAGTTTAAATAAATAAATAAATAAATATAGATATGAAACATACCTTTATGGAACCAATTTAAAAAAGTACCATTTGATTTTTTTCTAGTGCCACTTAAATAACTGCACGTCTCAGGTAAGTAAAATAAAAACTTCCGTGTGCACAAACACTAAGGGCACAAACACTAAGGACTTATTAATACGTTGCTACTCAAATAGGAAGTTGAAACTGTATCTCCTAAATACAGATTACTCAGTAATCTAGCTAGGAGAAAGGCGATTCACCCAATAATTCGTTGTACCTACATCATGTTATTGTTAATGCATTCCTTATAAGTCTCTTATGTTTGTACTACAAACCTTATGTACCTTAAATAAATATTATTATATTGCTATTTTCATATTTGAAAAGACCCTTTTGTTTCCTACCATAAACAATAAAAAATAATATTCTGAAATTTCAGTCACACGGCAGTGATACAGAAGCCAAGGTAAATTAAATAATAGTTAATTATTTAATTTACCAGAGTATTTGAAAAAAATACATTTTTTTTTCCTTTTTATAGTGTGAAGGGTACGCCTGCAGATCCTTTGTAAGTAATAAAATAAATATTTTTAAACTTAATATATTTTAGTTGTTTTTTGATAAACCAACTATTAAACTAAAATTTCAGTGTAGAGGAAAGCATTGCGTAGCCAGGGTAAGTATCAATTCTGTTAATTAATATTTCAACAAAATTAAATGTTTTTATATATTAAATATATTTAATATACTGTATAACTTACTCCCATTTTAATAATATTTTAACAAAAAACTATAATTTAATATCACCATCATCCTTCAAACACAAGCTTCATTTAAAATATACTAATAACTGGAATAAGAATTGTCAGGTGCGATAAATGAGCCAAAAGACTCCCACTCCAAAACAGATATGAGAGTAGACGGAAAAATAAATGATCTTGTTGGTAGGCAGGTAATCAAGCCTGCTGTAGGTAAAAAAAAATGAAGAATGTGAGAGCACCACGCCTTGCAAACAGGGCCTCGATTCAGCTATTTTAAATGCATGTCAGTGGCCGGTCAGTGTACTTGTCATTGTGCCTAATTTTCGTATTCAGATAAGCCTACAATAAAATCTCATTGAACTCTAGAAGAGAATGATCGTAATGACCAATTAATGATCGTAATGACAGTTAGCAGAATGCCAATTATCGTAAAAATGACCAAATGAGCAGTTCATTCGGTCTATTCAAGCAACTCTTAAGTAGCTGAATCGAGTCCCAGGAATTTGAATGTGACAATTGTGACAAAGTTTTATTATCTGTAATTTAATGATTATGTATGATGAGTGTTCTTCTTAGGGTATCGATAATGAGTGTTGACTGATTTATTTTATATGAATTGTCATATTTAAAGATAGTTAGTTTAGTTTTAGCTTGTAGGCATGCACGCACGCCACTGGTCACTAGCCAATACTTACTAAATATCTTTTTGCAGTGTAAAGGAGATAAATGTTTTTCTATGGTAATAATTATTAGTTTATAAATACATAATATCCATATTGGTAGAAAAATCTATTAATAACGACATTATCTTACAGTGCCAAGGACCAAAATGCGAATCGACGGTAAATTTAACTTTTATTATTTTATTAATATTTTTACTTTACAATTCAATACTAAATCTAATACAAGAACAAACACTTACAACTATACTAAAATTAAATCTTATACAAATAAATAAAACTAACACGCGTCAAAAAACTCATCGTCATCCTTGTCAATGGCGGGGAACGTGCCCAGAAGGCTGGCAGCATTGCCAAGTTGAATGGCTATGCCGATTCTCTGTGCAAGGAAGAAACCAGCCCTCTGATCACGAGTAGAGTCTACACATTTATTAATATTATATTTTTATATATTTTGCTTAACATTTTAGATTCCAGTTTCTAATTTGGTTCTGCTCATTTTTTTTGCTATCATTATAATACTAAATTGTAATAATGTTCAATATCTAGGTATATTATTAGACTTGCCAGTGGCGAGTTTGTGTCAAATATTTTGTGGGTCGAACTTCTGAAAAAAGTTGGTAGTTATTACTTATTCGATTATCCAACACTCAAATTTTAAAAATCTCAAATATGAGTTTAAACTTCCATTCAGTTAATTTTTTACAAATTTTGAGAATTGTTACATAATATTGTCGTTGTGATACTGGTTTTTCACATCAATTATATCTAATTCTATACATATTAAGTATGAAAATCCAGCGCAGATAGTTAAAAAATAATACGTTTGTTATTTTTTCCCTTCTTGCCTTATCTCCTATTTAATACCCGTCTGAAACCCCAAACTAGACTAATCCTCAAAATTCAAAGGTTTACCCTAGTTATGTATAAAGCCTATCATTATCCCTTCAAAGCAAAATCATAAGACATTTGTTACAGATGTATTCATAATATTTGTATTTTTGTCTTTGATAACTGAGAATAAATTCGAGTTTCGCAGAATTAACTACCTTAGGATTTATAAACCAAAAAATTACAATGTTATTTTTTTAATTTAATCCCTTTAGTTTTAACGTTTTGGAAAATTTCGTTTGAATATAATTACAAATGTCTGTCTGACTCTATAGACAAAAATAAATATTATCTGAACATAATTTAGTTAGTATTTAAAATGATCAAACACCTATTTATATTAAAGAACTAATTAATACTCAAAGAAAAACATACCCGTAGACAAAAATATTTGAACACAACTCAGTCGAATTAGCCTTATACAATTTTTTGCAACCCAATACCTTGTACCACAGCTTTACATAAATGTCTTGTAATAAAATGCGTATAACACAACCTTACCTCTCCCCCAATAGTGTGACGGAAAGCGCTGCGAAAATACCATTCAAGATAATGATGAAGACATCGATACTAAGCAACAAAAAAAACACTCTAAAAAACCAAAAATTCACCACGAAACCCATGATTACGAGGCCCAGGAAGATTTAAAACCTGAGGAGTATGAACCAACGGCTGAAGACGATGGTGAATTCATGGATGAATCAGATTTCGAACCCGATTACAACGAACCCATGAGCGAAAACGATTTCCCGCCTGATGTATATGTACCACCCATAAAACATAAACCTAATATATACGAATTAGAGAGTGCATATAATCACCTCAAACATAAACAAACTGTAAACGATCTTATGTATCATTATAGTCCTCAAGACGAATTTAAATATAATAAACTTCAACAAGGTAGCTATACTTCTCAAACAACAGAAAAAGACCAATATTTAAACGCTTTGTCATTTAAAGAAAATATGAATGATACTGCTGATACTGTCAAAGTAAATTATGAATTAGGGATCAAAATTACACCTTCTGTAGTAGACTTTATAAAAGAAAGACTTCAAGAAATCACAAACTCACCGGGTAACTTACAATTAAGATCCTCGCCTGACTATCGCGAATTTGTTGCCAATAACATAAATGAAATAATAAAAGAAATAATCAGTAAAGATGAAAATAAGTTTACAACAAATCAAGTGGAATTCAGATCAAATTCGATGAAAGATGAAGAGAGTAAAGAGCCTTGGCAAGCAGATTTAAAAAAAGATATATCAAGAGATGAAATTAAAAAAGCACCTAATGATAAAATAAAAAAAGATTCAAATAAAGATGAAATCAAAAAAGAAGCCCTGAAACAGAAATTCATACAAGAACTCAAAAAGGAGCAGATAATAGACGCAATAAAAAAAGGTAGCAAAAAGAATAAACTAAGAAATGATCACAAAAACATAGAACTAAGAAAAAATAAGAAAAGTGAAGAAGGAAAACTAATAAAAGGAAATGATACGCTTAAAAATGGTTCGAAAAAAGATGAACATAGAAAAGATACTAACATTTCGATGGAAAAAGATTTAAAAAAAGATCAAAGAAATAAACCCATGAAATTAGAATTTAAAAATCTGAGAAGAGACCAAAAATCCCATCATGATAAAATAAGGATTGTTACCTTAAATAATAAAGATTATGCAATAAAAATAAATGTTTAATGTAGAATTACAAAAAAAAAAAGTGTTTGAATCTTCCTTTTTCTTCTGCGTAACCGTATTTCCAAGCTTTATTGAGGTCGGCTATGTGTCTAAGCGGACTCAGCAGAAAACAGATTTTTTACATACAACTTCTAGTTTGGTAAGACTACTTATCTAACATGTAATTAATAGCCGACTGTCAGAGATCATATTATAAGAGAATCGGGACAAATGTACTTTCCGACGCACGGAGGGGTACTTTATTTCAGATCCCGTCGATTTTTATGAACTTAACAGTGTGCACAATTATATGGTGATTAAACAACCGCTTTTGTACGGGGCCTTTTTGTAGTAAGAGTTAGAACTACAGAATGTTGCGAATGACGCAACATTATTATTGTACAGGGTGTTACCGAAAAGGTATATCTATTTAAAAGGGGCGAAGAGTGAATATAATATACAGTCAGTTTACAAAATTTCAGCATTTTCTGGTAACATTCTATATCGCAATTCAACATTATAACGGGCCCTAAGTTGTGCAACCACAGTAGCTCTGTAGCAAATTCTCAAGCTGATTGACAGAAAGGAGCCTTACTAATCGACTGTTGCGTGATTAGACACCTGTTTAGTGGAGGTAAACGCTCAGGTAATTGAATTTAGGCTTTGAATGCGTAGCTGAGAACAAGCTTTCCAAATGCCAAAGGACCAAATGCTGTCAATATCACAACTTTACCTACTGCTGACCAATTGGCAAGGCCAGGTCCCCAAGCCAAAGAGATTAATAACATTTTATTGAATGTCCATCATGATATTAATAAAAATCGTGGTGATTAAAAAATAAAGAGTCGTGGTGGCCTAGCGGTTCAATGAACGGATATGTATGCACGAGGTTGCAGGTTCGGACCCGGGCCGACCAATGTAACTTATCAAAGTTATATGTACTTTCTTAATTATTCTAAGACACTTCTGACAAACGGTGAAGGAAAACATCGTGAGGAAACCTGGATCCCAAATTAGGGATCTGAAATCGCCAACCCGCAGAGAGCAAGCGTGGTGATCAATGCTGGTGCCTTCTCTATATGGGAAGAGGCCTGTGCCCAGCAGTGGGACGTTTATAGGCTGGATTATAATATTAATTAAAAGAAAACGCGCGACGTTACATTGATTTACATGGAAATATCTCATGACGTCACAATTTTGTACATTTTTTTTGAAAAAGAGTTTTGCAAATTTTTGTGATTTTAATAAAAGCAATAAATACTTGTCTTATATTTTTTTTAATACCTAACTGACTGACTGAATAATTTTTGTCTTTTACCTTACTACCATCTGACCCATAATTATGCACATTGCACACTACTGCGCGACGCGCTGTGGGTTTGATTCCTAAGCCAAACATTTGCAATCTTTGTCTGTTCAATGACCGTGTGAATTTAATAAATTTTAACCAATCGTAATCATTAGAAATAAATAAAATTGAAGTTAGTTTGTAATTTCAAATTATCAGTTTTTCAATAAATGCTTATGAAAGTAAATAGTATTATAATATGTATCCTACAATACTTAAACCAAATAAAGACATATTTTTTGTCTTTATGTTTCTTAATTTTGAAACGGCTAGACCTATATTCACGGGACTTTCAGTCGCTAGTAATAACATTATTAGGTATAGCTAATAGCTAGGGGATAATGAGGAGTAAATTAGTCTACTTTTAGGATTCTCTCGAGCGCGGAAGTCATTTAAAAACACAATATTTGAAGTTTTTTTTTATATTTTTGTTTAATTTTCGTAATAATTTTCATCATAGTCTTGTGGAGCTTGTCGCATATGGTTTTGTGGGCCGTAGTCCATTCCGTACTGCGGGTAAATGTTGTTCCAAGTAGAGTTGCTGGCACGGAACACACCATTTGTCGTTTTCATGCACGAAAATGATTTACACTAAAAAAAAAAAACCGTTTTTGTATTTTTTTCCACAATGTAGTATCTACCCACATAGGTTTGGAAAATCTCATCATAAAGTAATGTTTCAGAGGTACGATACGAAAATAATAAGGTCCATTATTTTCATGAACATTGGTTCAGTAGTTGGTTTTCAAGTCACAATTCGACGACCTCCGTGGTCGAGTGGCGTACGCTCCGGTTTCAAGGTGTCGCTAGCTCTGAGGTCCCGGGTTCGATCCCCGGACGAGTCAGTGTAGAAACAAACTTTTCTACATTGCCCCGGGTCTGGGTGTTTGTGGTACCTTCGTTGTTTCTGAATTCCATAACACAAGTGCTTTAGCTATACTTACTTTGGGTTCAGAGCAATGTATGTGATGTTGTCCGCATTTATTATTATTATAATTATTATAAAGTCTAGTCTTACTATGGGATACTGTGTTCCCCAGTAAAAATGGGTTGCGTAGATCAGATAGGCAGTCGCTCCATGTAAAATACGATATTCAGCTGAATCCGGTAAGACTGGAAGCCGACCCCAACATAGTTGGGAAAAGGCTAGGCAGATGAATTATTCAAAAAAATTACCACCGTTTTCTACAAACGAAATTGTGTAGTTTGTGGTTTTTTTCCAATTTCTTTTATTTATTCTTAATCTTAATTCTAAAATTATGACATATGTACATAAACGTCTGTTATTTTTATTATATTTATGGGGTATCCATTATCCATGTAAAATGAAAATTTATGTGAAAAAAATATGTTTCTGCATCATTCACAAAGTTTACATATGTTACCTTTTTGAGATATTTTTACTAATAGACATACAGATTATCCATTTTGTTAATTAGTTTCTTATAGTTAAATTTAGTAATTTAAATAATGCCTGAAAGATATACATAGGTATATTTCCATACTTACTTCTGTTTCACACTCCTTGCCATAACACTGAAAATAAGATAACTAGAAGTTTAATCAAAAGTAATTAAATAAATTTTAATTATTCACTACAAGACACTAGCAGTTAAAAAAAGATATTGTTTTTTCTGTATTCAGCGATTTGATATTTCGCGAAAAATATATAGACATACACTACGTAATTTCTGTTAAGTAAACTCTTCACTACATTAAAGTTATATCTTCCTTGACCACCACCTGTCAGGAAAACCTTCTCTCAGCGGCCGGACTATAGTTACAAAGTTACTTTGTTTTAAGTTAAATAGGTATAAACATCTTACAAAATAACATAACATAACAAACCATCACGCCTGTATCCCCTTAGGGTTAGGCAGAGGTGTACCAATGTACACCCACAGCTCGCCGGTATGTTTTAGGTCCCATGTAATAGGGGACGAGCCTATTGCCACTAACCGGGCACAAATCCAAACTCCGACCTGCTACTGAGAATTTCATAGAAAAACCCAATAACACTTTGGTCGACTTGGGAACCGAACCCAAGACCTCTAGCGTAGCAGTCGCGCTTAGCACCACTAGGCCAACGAGGCAGTTGTTACAAAATAAATAGTGTTTAAATGTAAAGTGAATTGGATTCCCCACATACCCGGACGTCGCAGCTTATGCCATCGCACTGAAACCCAATAAATAGCATTCAGCCGCAATATACTTCAGGCTGTGTTAAACAAGCCTTACTTGTAAAGCCTGCATGTTTGTACCACTGCTTATACACTATAAGATTATTTAAGGTAATATCAGGTTTTTTTTTCAATGCCTAAGTATTTTTACACGAGAAATAATATTACAGGATAAGATTTGTATAACTGCCATACATCAGATAGCTTTTATTAATAAAAATTAATAAAGTTTTTTTAATTATTAATGTTTCAGTTGTTGTTTATTGTGACTGAAATTGGTCAGTGTTGTTTATTATTTACTTCATTTTGCACTAACAAATTGATTATGTCAGAAAGTTCCACACAAACTTTTTTTTTTAATTATTTAATATTTTCTAATTTTAATAAAAACAGTACTTAATTTACGTAGTGTTGCAATTTCATCATCAATTTATACCACAGAGACTAACTTAAGTACACAAAGGAATAATAAAACCTCCATTTATAATCACAAAACCTCGAACCAATAGAAAAGACATTTAAACTTTCCTATTATCGAACTTAAATTTAATATTCCCAGTCACAAAGCAATCTTGGGAACCAATAAATTGTAAATGCTATACCTTGGCTGTACAATGGTCGCCGATGCACTGAAAATTAAAAACAAACTTTGTGTTTCAATCTTAGTATTACACTGGTCTTATTTTGTTTTATTTTACTCCTCTAGTCCTCTAGGACTAACCACTAGGTTAGTGACCCTGACTGCTATACCGGAGGTCGTGGGTGATGATCATTTATTCTGTGTCTGGGTGTAATTTTTCTATAATATGTATGTATTTAGAAATATATAAGTAAGCTTATCAGTTGTCTGGTTACCATAACACAAGCTCTGCTTAGCTTGGGATCAGATAACCGTGTGTGAGATGTCCCGGAATATTAATATTATAACTTTTAATTTTTATACAGTTTTAAGGTTTTTTTGTTGTATTTACAAGGTTATAATTAACTTTCAATTTTAGTCTTGTATATTTGTAAGTATGTTATTATGTTTGTTCGAGTGGAATCTTGCAACTCAATTTTAAATCAGATATTTTTAAAAGATGAACTGAAAATTTGTATAAATTCGGACACACAGTCAGCTGTGTTACGTCATTATATACATGTAATGATTTAAAAGCTTTTGGTTAAATATAAATTTTAAATAAAGACTTTTAAGTAATAAATTAACATTATGTGCACTGACTAACTGCACGAGCGGTTTGGGTGATTTAAGATTAGTTTAATAATTTAAAACTTACCATTGAATGACACCCTGGGCCAGTACACTAAAAATAATAAAATTATGTCAGTCTCATTGACAAATGTTTATAAAGCGGACTTTACAGCTAAAATAAACTATTCTGCATTAAATTCACTTATAAAAGTATGATTTTATAAGTTGACAATTTTTTTTTGTATTTTATTGCTAATAAATAAATAGTAAATTTTATTGAAAATGTTACTTACTAAGGTGTTACAGTTTGCGCCCACACACTGGAAATACAATTCAGATTAATGTGTATTAAATATCTTGATAGTTAGTTATATTATTCTCACGTAACTAAAAAAAACATTTTATACCCCAGAAGCACATGTATCTCCTCGACACTGAAAATAACAAAATACAAGTTAAACACACACCACTCCTTTTTTTGGTTTCGGCGCAGTCGGGTAAGAAAAAAACTTTGATTTAATTTATATCAACCAACCCAACCAAATTGTTAATGTTCTAGATTGTTTATTTTGAGATTTGAGTAAGAGATAGCCTAAAAAGGGTGTATTTCTTTTTAGCCTATCTATCTATAGTATATGCTATCTAATCTATGATATCTTTTACTCAAACCTCAAAACGAACAATCTAGAACATCAATAACAAATATTTAATTTGTAAAATCTTACCACCGTGTCACATCCCAGTCTGGAGCACTAAAAATAATTATAAAAGATTAGAATCATCACAAAACATATTTTTCTCTAGAACAGGGGCCGTACCATAAGCTTTTAAAGCAGAAATGTTGCGGTTGAGTAAGCGAGACGGCACTATGTGCAGTGTAGTACGCCGTCTCGCTTCCACAACCACAACAGTAGTGCTTTAAGATATCATGGTACGACCCCAGTACTAATACCAAAACACACTTACCCGTGATTGACAATTTTCACCGTCACACTGAAAAAAAGAAACAATTTGGTTTGAATTGACGATCTCTATTGGTCGATTAGCGAAAACACAAGTTTCAAGGTGTCGCTAGTTTTGAGGCCCCGGGTTTGATCCCCGGATAGGTCAATGTAAAAAAAGTTTTCTACAGTTTTGTACATTATAAGCTTCTTTGTCTCTGATTCCATAACAAAAGTGATTTAGCTTATTTTAGGTTTAGAGGAATGTAGGTGATGTTGTCCCCATTTATTAATACTTATTTGTGTGATCCACTGCCTGTTCCAAATTCATATGAGCGTTGTTTGTGTTTATTTTTTTATTTTTGCGAGATTATATTTCTATTTCAGATTTTAAAAACATCACCAGAGAAAAGAACCCATTCATTGCCACTAAATACATTATATTTTATACTCACTTTGAGTTGATTTATGTTATTTTTTAAGTTATGTTTTTATACTTACATTGCTCTTAGTACTTCTACTTATTAAATGTTTAAATAGAAATAGCTTAAGTTGTAATGAATGTGCCTATAAAAGGCGTCTTACTTATTAAAAAATATTACATAAATAAATTATATGCGACTGCACTTGTATTAGCTATATACCTGTAATGGTAGTTGTCTTTGTGTGTCTGTGATTAATGTTTTTTTTTTGTAACCTATTAAGTTTCCGACTGCTGGGCAACAGGTCTCCCCCGTCTGACTCCAGACTTTCCTGTCTCGAGCCACATGAAATGTTAAAATAATTAAAAAAATAATTAAATAAGTGTTGTACCTCTTTTTCATGCATCACTCTCGAACCCATGACCGTCTCGTACACAAGCCAGTCGCTCTGATCAGCTAACGTGAGATTCAAACTCTTCATCACCACCTTAAGAGCCGCTTCATCATTGCGTGCTACAGATTCTGTCGTCGTCAAGTCTTTAATGTCTTCTGTCTGAAGAATAAGAAGATTAAATATGTTAAAATTGCTTCCGATTGCTGTTACGTCTAGGTACAGTAGTTCTAGATTTTTTTCTAGAACTGGCAGACTGTATCTTTACAGAAATTGAATTTTACGCAAATAGCCAATAAATAGAACGAGTGCTAAGCAAATATGGAAGGATATAAGACTGGGTATGAAAAAAGACAAAACCTTTTGAGTTAATTAGTTAATCAATAAAAAAAAGGCACGCATTATTTAATATTTCATAATAAATTAAAAACTGAGTAGACAAAGTACAATACATAATGCAAACTTCATCAGAATAGTGTCTGTATTGCAATAGATAAATGTCCCACTTTCGGACACTCATTTTAAACCGTATATTCAGTGTGGGACTCTCAAGAAACGCAGTCTGAACGCAACGAAGAAGTTCAAAAGAAACTTTAAGAGGTTAGGAGTATTCGGTGTTTAGGGTCGCAATGTAAGTGAAGCATTAGTTAAACTTACCGTCCACCCCAATCTCGACATGCTCTCGTCTATAATTGGCACGTAAAGTTCACCCTAAAACAATAAGTATTAATTTAACATTGCTTATAAAAAATGTAAATGGAATATTTCTTAATACTTTTTAATCGACATGCTTTTTTCGCACGACTTCTAAACAGATGTGCATTTTTTTAGGTTATGAATGTGAGTTTCTTTATTCTATCATCTCTTCGAAATGCCCTTACAGATCTGGATTGGATAAGTAATATTTATTTCTCAAATAGCACAGTTTTATATACCATATAAATTTAATGTAAAATATAACCAAAAATAAAACTTACCTCAATAAAATACTGTTGATTTTGATGAGTTTTTGGATCCTTAAAGAAGATGATATAAATGTAAAGATATTGGATCAAATTAATATTAAAATTCATTCGATAGCCAGTCGCTCTAAGTACTCTGAATTATAATAATACCGGCCTACAAACGTCCCACTGTTGGGCATAGGCCTCTCCTCCACTGCTGGGCATAGGAACGAGCTATTTTGCAATGAGCAAAGTGGGGACACTTTGCTCATTGCAGATTAGCGATTTCAGTACTATTTTTGGAATCCAGGTTATACTGTATAATAAATAGCTAAATTAAAAAACTTACAGTTACTCTAGCGAGTCCGTCTTGTGTGTCTGGCTGTGTAAAAGTCATTATTTTAATACATAACACAATTTTTTTTCATCTAGATAATTAACCTAAAAAGCTTCTTTTTGGAGTACAAGTAAAACAAAAGTAGTAGTAACTAAAAGTACTTTTTGTGGTAAAATTGATTTGACCATATTATAAATCTTAAGAGGAAAGGTGGAGGACTTTTCTCCATACAAACGCTCTCGCCTGTTTTCTCGCTGGTTTATAAATTTAAGCAAATGCTTTTCTGCAGTAATATAAATTTGAACTAGTTCTATGCTCCTATGTTTTCAATTTTGATGATAAGTTTTACTTACAGAGTTAAACGTCACCCATCTTACAGGAGCTCTAAAATCGTCCTGTAATTTAATAAAAGTTCATGTAAATAATTTACTTCATACCTTTTTGCTATTTAGAAAAACAATCCGTTCGTAACATCTATTATAACTACATCCTCATTAAAAAGAAAAAAATATATTGCATCAAGTAAGGTTTACAATTTAATAACACATATTATAGCATCAAATATAATGTTTATACATACAAGCAATCATCTCTTAAATGTAAATAAAGTTAATTTTACACTGACTGTTGATAAATCATAAAAATATAGTTTTAGCTCAAACTGAACCTTATTTGTAAGAATTACAATTGTATTTTTTTTAACTCTTATTTGTTTACATTTTCGACACGAAAATGACGAACGTACTTATTATGTATAAAGAGATAGTCTTAAAAATATATTTTGTAGTAATGGTGTAACCCGGTCGAAACGTCAAGCCCAAAAAAAGTTATTTATGAATGTACGCGCTTATTCCCATTGAATTATATTACTGTAAACGTGCAGCGCGATAGTTTTAAAAGTTAGAATATTTTGTAGTAAGTATAAGAAAACAAAAGAGGGTCCTTGATTTATCTGTCCACGCTTCTAGCCCTTTAACTGACTATCTAACATCCAACTAACTTTATGTCAAAGCTAAAGTTTAAGTTCTGAACTTATACAAAACCATATCTTGCTTAGGACAACGATTTCTGTGCAGTTCATTAAAACGGTTGAATAAAGAAGTTTTGATCATTTTAAAGAACAATGATAGTGCTATCCTATGAGATGAAGATATATTCTAATATGTTTTAAACAAATAAGACTAACGTATAATTAAAAGAATAATTTTTTTTCGACCTCCGTGGTAGAGGCGTACACACCGGGTTTTGAGTTGTCTCTACCTTTAAGGTCCTTGGTTCGATCTCCGGACGGGTGAATGTAGAAAATCACTTTCAAAATAAAATAACTTACATATTGTTGCAGATTTTTAAGAATTTCCTCTTTTGTGAGTGGCTGTAACATAATTATTTATTTAAAATCAAGAACTAATAACTTAGTTTCATTTAGTTTATAATTCTTTTTATTTCTTGCGTAGGCTTAGTTTTTATAAAATTGTAAATATTTTAAGTTTAATTTCATTAATAAAATTATTTGAGAGTAAAAAAAAAAAAAAAAAAAAAAGAACTAATATAATATCATGAAGAAGCAAACTTTTGATTACTCAGTACAGTGCGGCCGACGTAACTTGGCACGTCTGAAAAGAGCTACAACATATCACCGTCCCTGTCTCACACACCGCGCATGTATACTGCATTTGGCTAAATCTCTCCTTTATCTCTTTTTAAACGCGCCAAGTTACATCGGCTGCACTGTCTGTGTGGAGAAATTTCACTAGTTGCTATCCAGCATGCGGCCTACCCGAATACGGGCCTTAACGACCAGTGAGAACGTTAACCGCATGCATGCATGCATGCTTTCTAGAAATCTCCCGTTCCCCGAATGCGGGCCCGAACGACTAGTGGAAATCAGCCGGTAGTAATGTCTGATGAAACGTCAACCAGTTCTTAGTCTCATGCTGTTTCTATCACTTTAAAGTGTTATGTGGCGATAAATATACAAAAGAAAGTTTTTTATAATTCCAAATTTTTATAAAAGTAGTTTGAATTAGAATCGAAATTAAGTAATTAGTACTTACTCGTAGTGTCGTTGTCTGCAGTTAATATAGAATATAAAAGGATTAATTGGACAATACATAGAGGCATTTGTATTTGTAAAATGGCTCTTATTTCTTTTTAAACGACTTCAAAAAGGACGAGGTACTCAATTCGACTGTTTTTTAGGGTTCCGTACATAAAGGGTAAAACGGGACCCTATTACTAAGACTCCGCTGTCTGTCTGTCCGTCTGTCTGTCTCCAGGCTGTATCTCATAAACCGTGATAGCTAGAAAGCTGAAATTTTCACAAATGATGTATTTCCGTTGCCGCTATAACAACAAATACTAAAAACAACATAAAATGAATATTTAAGGGGGCTCTCATACGACGTTGGTACGGACTACGGAACCCTTCGTGCGGGAGTCCGACTCGTACTTGGCCAGTTTTTTTTTATTTCTGTTACCTCATAACTCGACTGAGTGAACCGATTTTGAGTGGTGGATTTTGAGTGGCAGTGGGATCCATAAGAAATAAATATAAGACATATTTTGAAATCAGTTTTTTTTTGGAAGTATTAATTTGCTAATGCATTTTGAAGTATTGTTTTATACAATTTCTCTCTGTTCATCGACAGTTTACCCAACTACATACATCTTTTATGCATTTCTTAATATATTATATTTATTTTACACATAGAAAATAAATCATTTTTAGGGCTCAACAACCAAAAAGCATTGTTTTTGAAGACAATCGTTATGAAATGAAAGAAGAAAATCTAAACTTAAAATAGTAGAAGGAAAATGACTATTTACTCACAGTTTGTTTCTCAGCCGTACTGTTTTTAACCCCATTTTCTAAATCCTGCAAATGATTAAATAAGAGTAAAACAAAATAGACTGGTTTGTTCCTTGCACAGAGAATCGGCATAGCCATTCAACGTGGCAATGCTGCCAGCCTTCTGGGCACCTTTCCCGCCATTGACAAGGATGACGATAAATTTTTTGATGCGTGTTAATTTTATCTATTAATATAAGATTTAATTTTAGTATATTTGTAAGTGTTTGTTGTTGTATTAGATTTAAGTATTGAATTATCGGGTGATAAATGTATTTGGAAGCTGAAAATAGTTATATTCTTGATAACATCTTTATTTCAATTTGTTGACACTACTTACATAACGTGCGTTACATCGATTTACTTTTGAGATATGTACTTACTGCCAATTTCTTTTGCGCCATAGCCAGCAACACACTTGAAGGCGACTGAAAAAAAAGACCTTAATTAAACACCCAAACATAACAGAATAATATTAATAGCAGCCTAAAAACATCCCACTGCTGGGCACAGGCTTCTTCACATATAGAGACGAGCATTGATGGCGATTTTACCGTTTGTCATAATTGTTACTCAAACACTCAAACTCAATAATGATTTAAGACAACTTACATTTCCTGGTGGGCCTTTTTTCGCATAAGGACCTTGACCCGGAGCTTTCCTCGGTGGCCTACCTCCAGGTTTCATGTGTTTCATGTCAGGTCCCCCTGGTCTTGGGGGAAACTGTTTATCAAGGATTGCCTGGTGCTGGGCGGGGCTACCTGATGCCCCGCCACCGGGTGGAAAGCCTTGCTGGCCCATGCCAGACATCTCCCTAGGAGGATGAAATCTTCCATAGTCTGGCGGGCCCTCACCGGGGCCGGGCCTACGCTTCATGTTAGGGCGATTGAATCCTTGATTAAACTGCTTTGGAGGTCGTCCGGGCATTTGCTCGTCTTCTGGTGCGCTGCCTTCTTGTATACGTTGACCAGGTGGATAGCCCCTGTTGCCAGGCCTCGGACCTATATGTGGACCGAACTGTCCAGGGCTCCCACCATGGCTGAAACTTTTCCCGGGCATCATGGAGCCTGGTGAATAACCACTTGGGAATTCTTTTTCAGAACCAGGGCCTGGCAGTTTACCCATTCCCATTCGGAGAGCAAAATGTTCAGGTTTTTTTACCTCTTCGCCAGGCATAGGTACGGAACGAGGCTGAGGTATATTTCCCATCCTTGGACGTGTTCCGCCCGACATTACTTTTTTGGATTGTGGATAATTACCCCCTGTAAACGCGGGATCTGGTCCAGGATCCATATAATTTGTAAAACTATCAGGGCCATTACCGGCAATACTTGGCTTGAAACCGTCCGGGTAATCTTTTTCAGATCCCGGTCCAGGCTTTCTGCCTCGTTTGATCCGAGTTATTTCGCGTGGCATTGGTCCATCCGGGCCTGGGCCTGTATCATCTCTAGGGTAAGGTGGCATGTATCTCTCCAGGTCACCATTTTTGAAAGTTCCGTAATCTAGTCCAGCCAAGCGGTCGGCGCCTTGTCCCGGGTTGGGATAGTCTGCGTCTCTTGATCTGCCAACTGGTTTTCCATAACGAGGCATTGGGATTGACTCTCCATATTCTGGATAATCATAATCTTGCTGACCTCTTCCCTGAGAGAACATTGGTGGCATTGCATGGTCCAACGGACCCTGGATGTTGTCGAAGGTTCCTTCCTGCAATTTAATGAGGGTTTTAGAAACTAAATAATGAAATGTATTTTATAAAATGTAATTATGATATCCACAAATTTAAAATCGCGCAGCGGGCTATGGAGCGAGCTATGCTCGGAGTCTCTTTGAAGGATAAAATTCGTAATGAGGTCATCCGACAAAGAACCAAGGTAACCGACATAGCTCGTAAAATTAGCTCGCTGAAGTGGCAATGGGCTGGCCATGTCTGTCGAAGGACCGATAGCCGTTGGAGCAGACGAGTCCTAGAATGGAGACCGCGACTCGGCAAGCGTAAGGTAGGACGCCCCCCCGCCAGGTGGACTGACGACCTGAAAAAGGTCGCTGGAGGGGACTGGATGCGGAAGGCGGAGGACCGGGTGTTGTGTCGCAAATTGGGAGAGGCCTATGTCCAGCAGTGGACTATGATTGGCTGAATGATGATGATGAAATTATGATATAGTAAAGTACTTACGTCGCGGTCGGGTGGGTTAAACATTTGTCGTCGCATGTTCAAAAACCATGTGTCGCTCACTTTGTCTGGAGGTGGCTGGGCAAAATGGAAAAAAAGGTTAGGGTTTTTATATTTACAGTTTTTTCATTATCAATTTTCTTGTAATATAAGCTAGTTGCTGGAATTCATGCAATCGTAGTTTGAGTTTAGTTGTCGATTGATTTAATGTTTGTGTTAGTATAGTGCTTTTTTTAAATATATATATTTATAGCTTTTGATTCCGAATCTAGGACAAATATTGCTCATTAATAATATCCTTATTACACCTACCTTTGGTGCAATTGTGTCGTCGCTCCAGTACGGGTTCATCTATAATAAAATTAATCTGTTAATTCATTAAAATAATCCACATAAAAATACCTTAGCTTGAGTTATGGAATTGATTAAAGCACATATAAAAAATGTTTTGTTATTGGGTTTTTCTATGAAATTCTCAGTAGCAGGTCGGAGTTTGGATTTGTGCCCGGTTAGTGGCAATAGGCTCGCCCCCTATTACATGGGACCTAAACATACCGGCGAACTGTGGGTGTACATTGGTACACCGCTGCCTAACCCTTCGGGGATACAGGCGTGATGGTATGTTACATATAAAAAATAAATAACGCTAAAATTTAGTTACAAAGATATATATTTTTTATTGTTGTCATACTTACTCCAATATTAGGACTACCCTTGGGTTCTTCTGTGGCTTGACGCTGCAATAATAAAAAAATATAAAATCCAAAAGCTGGTTTTCTATTTTTTTCATTATTATAGAACTACAGAAACCACAATAACCGTTATTCAAGTTATTCTTTAATTCTTTATTGTACACGTAAACATTTAAAATATATACATTAATTAAAGTCGATGTGTACAGAGGCGAGCTTAACTCCAAATTGAGTTTTCTTCCAGCAAACCTTTGAGTGTAAGTGAGATGATTCAATATAAGTAGTGAGGCTGACAGAAGTGTACAACTTAACAATTCTAATAGACATACACACAAGTTATGTTTTCTTATAAGACAAAACAGTTATATTCGTTCACCAAAACGATGCCAGAAATATAGTTGCAATACATTGCCGCCTACGGTCGATCACTATTGACACTATAGCCGGGCGGCCCCGCAATGTACTGCAACTCACACGATGTTTCTCGTATCGTCTTAAGCCTTATGGTGGATTTAGGGCGCAGAGAGCATTATTCTAAGTATTCAAAACAATATAAATAATGCCTGAGGGGCTAGAAAACGTCCAAAAAATATTAGTAAACAAAAAAAGAAACACAAAAAAAAACAAATTTAATTGCACATTTTTAATGTTCTTAATATTAAAAAAGTACAATTGAATTTGTATTGTTTAATATTGCATTATTTTATTTGTATATAAGTACTCACAGCTACCATCTTTTCTTGCTAAAAATAAAACGAGGGGAGTAGGTATAAGTTCAAAATTAAAGAGAATTTAATAAAATTCCTGTCAAGTATTTTACTAAAAAAATGCATATTTATTTATTTATAGTTCATTAAAATTATGACCCAAAGCAATAGGGTAGATGACTAGGTATGAAAAGTCAAAATTGATTTAGTCCGTCATTTAGATAATCAAAATATAATAGACACATATTTTTTCTTTTCTCAAATAAATTACAAAATACGAAGATAAACCGCTGTAAAGTTCATTAGTGGGGGCTTGTGACGTCACGGCTAGGTACAATTTGTACTCAAACGTGACGTCACGCAAGAATTGTACTCGCTGTATCTTCGTAATTCTTTGTTTACGGGACTAAACAAAAAATACGTGTCTAATATTTTTTTCTTATCTAAAAGATGGACATAAAAATAAAAATTAGTCATCATCCCTATTATATTAACTCACATAGCTAAACCGATCAGCTGATCATTTATTATTATTTAAAAATATATAAGGTAATATTAAAAAGCAACCACTGATTCTTTTACAATATATTATCATGAGAATGGATTCAACTTTACATTTACAATAGTTTTTAAGCCAGCGACGCCATAATGATTATTATTCAATTTAAAACTACTACAAAGAGAATCGGACGCGCCGCCATGACATATCGCTATCTCTAGTGTTGTTCGATCTTCCAGGGCCTCGATTCAGCTATTTTAAATCGATGTCAGTGGTCGGTCAGTGAACTTGTCATTGTGCCTAATTTTCGTATTCAGATAAGCTTACAATAAAATCTCATTGAACTCTCGAAGCGAATGATCGGAATGCCAATTATCGTAAAAAGGACCAAATGAAGCAGGTCATTCAGTCAATTCAAGCAACTCTTAAATAGCTTAATCGAGGCCCATTATTAGTGACGCGACGAATTAGTCGATTATGATTTTGGTTGACAATAATTATAATTTTTAGTTCAATGAACTACAGATAGCATTAATGTATTCCCTATAATTCCTTAACACAGGTGCTTCAGCTACTTACTTGGGGCTCAGAGCAATGTATGTGATGTGATGTTGTTTATATTTATTTATTGATATTTTTTTTTTTATATGAATGCTGACAACATCACATACATTGTTCTGAACCCAAAGTAAGTTGCTAAAGCACTTGTGTTATGGAATTCAAATACAACGAAGGTACCACAAACACCCAGACCCGAGACAATGTAGAAATGTGATTTTCTACATTGACCCGTCCGGGGATCGGACCCGGGACCTCAGAGCTAGCGACACCTTGAAACCGGTGCGTACGCCACTTGACCAGAATTATGATAGTAAGTACTTACATCATGTGCCGCTCTTGCTAGTAAATGATGTGAGTAACCCTGAAACCAAACATTTTAAAAGTAACTCTTCTTTCTTATTAATGTAAGTAGATTTTATTACATAATATACTCTAGCTGCAATTATGATCTCTTGGAATTTTTAATTAATAAATTTTTGCCATGTCTGATGTCATGTGAGAAAAAATTAAAAAAAGAAAGGACATCATCCACTCTCTATACATTTTTGGTCCAAATTCGAAAGTGCCGGCCAACCAAAAAAAATGTTATATTCTGACAGAGCTTGTCCTCCTAAGTATTTCTTAATATGGCACCAAAGCTGTGGCACCGCTGCACGTGATTTTATCCAGGGTTAAAAATTCTGAATTTTCATACATTTTTCGATCACATACCACGATATTATCGTTTAAATGAATTTCTAAGAGGGCAGAGCTTGTCCTCCTAAGCATTTCTTAATATGGCACCAAAGCTGTGGCACCGCTGCACGTGATTTTTTATCCAGGGTTAAAGATTCTGAATTCGCATACAATTTTTTGATCACATACCACGATATAATCGATAAAATGGATTACTAGGAAGACAGAGCTTGTCCTCCTAAGCATTTCTTAATATGGCACCAAAGCTGTAGCACCGCTGCACTTGATTTTATCCAGGGTTAAAAATTATGAATTTTTATACATTTTTCGACCAAATACCGTGATATTATCCATTAAATGAATTACAAAACACAAATGAAATGTTCTGTTATGTATGCTAGCTCATAGTTAAGATAAGATTCACGTCTGACATGTTTTGTATTGAAGAACCATCAGAAATTAGTAATTATTCTTTAGATAAAATTATCTGGCGTTGGAAAAAGTGGCCCGATATGTGTTTAATTTGATACTTATTACTTACTGCCCATTTGTGAGCGTCTTCTTCCCACTGCAAAGTATTATTAAAAGAATATAGCTTACAATGAAAACGTCGTTTTTTAACTACTATGGGTATAAAAACTATTGGAAAAGTGACCTTAATAGGCAGTATATAGAAACTGTATAATAATCCAGCCAATAAACGTCCCACTTCCCGTGTAGAGAAGGCACGAGCATTGATCTTGCTCTCTGCGGATTGGCGATTTCAGATCACAAGTTTTGGAATCCAGGTTTCCTCACGATGTTTTCCTTCACCGTTTGTCAGAAGTGTCTTAGAATAATTAAGAAAGTACATACAACTTTGAAAAAGCCACATTGGTACTTGCCTGGGTTCGAACCTGCAACCTTTTGCATACAAATCCGTTCATTGTACCTCTAGGCCACCACGACAATTTGTATGATAGTTTTTTTTTCTATATTCGCATGCGTAGACATCAGGGATGTTATGGATATATAATTTCGGATCCGGATACGGATATGGATATTGGTAAAATATAATATCGGTTTCGGTTACGGTTATGGATATTAAATTATTTCGGATTATCCGATAGTTTCGGTTACGGATATTAATTTTTTAAGGAACTGTAAGTACTAATAGCTGTGCAAGTGTGTACCTCGCGCTGTGACGTCATTAGGTAGCGGGAGAGCTGTCGCATTCTAGCGGAGTGCACAGTTAATTCGTACGAGTGTAGTATTTAGTTAGACTCCGCCCTATCCGAAACTATCCGAAACTTTTATTTCGGATTCGGTTACGGTTACGGATATTTTTTTATTTCGGATATCCGATAGTTTCGGTTACGGATATGGATATCCATAACAACACTGGTAGACATGTAAAATATTTTTTTTTATTGTTTACTAGCTGATCCCCGCGACTTCGTCCGCGTCAATTTCTGTTATTATGACCGCGATTAAGAAGTTAAAAAAAAAAGTATTTCTGCGTAAATGATAATTTTAGTTAATATTATGTTGATAAAACTCTGTAGCAAATAATTGGCAATAATGCATTAATTTCGACCAAATGATTACCTTAAAAAAGGTTATAGTGAGTCAATTTTAAAAGATAGACATATACTATTGCAGACATTTTTTTAGATCATTTAAAGAGGAACAGTTCTTTCATACATATATTTTGGGTAACTCGAACCGTTTACGCAGCGCACGCAACGGAAGCTTTCAAGTATGAATATTTTCCCCCGTTTTTGTGACATTTTTCACTGCTGCTTCGCTCCTATTGGTCGCAGCGTAATGTTATATATCCTAAAGCCTTCCTCGATAAATGGACTATCTAACACAAAAAGATTTTTTCAATTCTAACCAGTAGTTCCTGAGATTAGCGCGTTCAACCAAACAAACAAACAAACAAACAAACAAACTCTTCAGCTTTATAATATTATAGTATAGATTCGGCTTTACTATAAAAAAAAAAAAAAATGATGTTGTTTTCTTAATGCCTTTTGCCTTTGCCTGCCAGTGGGACATAAAAAGGCCAGGTTTTTTTTTATTAGAAAGTGTGTGAACCTACTCACATTTTGCATAACTTCACCGGGTTCAAACTGAGCCTATAAATAGTGCAACAGAAAACAAAACGTGAATATTAAAACAAACTTTTATTAGTCTTAATATACCTGCATATTTTTTAAATAAAACTAAGTTTTAATTTAGTTCATAAATAACCAACATGTTGGTTTTATACCGTTATTTTATCAAAAAATAATAAGTATAATTTTATTATGTATACATTGATTTTATTATTTTTATTATATCTATTTTTAATACATACCCTTTCTTCCGCCAAAAGGGAACGAAACTCACCCCACTATTTATGAAAAATAAAATGAAAAAAAATAAGAATCAATAATACTAGCATGTAATTATGATATAAGAAAAATGGTGGGTAGTCATTCACATTCACGACTGGCTTAGTTGGTCTAGTGGTTAGTGACCCAACTGCTAAACCGGAGGTCGTGGGCTCGATCCCACCCAGGACAAATCTTTGTGTGATGAGCATGATCATTGGTTCTGTGTCTGGGTGTAATTTATCTATAACATGTATGTTTTTAGACATATATAAGTACATACGTTAATCAGTTGTCTGGTCACCATAGTACAAGCTCTGCTTAGTTTGAGGTCTGATAACCGTGTGAGTTGTCCCAGTATATTTATTATTATATTTTATATCGTTTGTTTAACATTTCAGAATAAAAGCATAAAGGACAAACAAAACAAAAGTTTAAATATAAAAGCCTAGCCTTAAAAATGTTTTGCAAAAATTTCTAAATGGAAGCATCCTAAAAAAAACTTTATGTAGAGATTACGAAAGGCTCTTAAAATATTATGCGATTATGGACTTACCTTTTTGGCCTTACTTAACCTTTCAGGCTGAAAACAATATTGGAGTTAAGTTTAAAAAAACACTTTTCTCTATGTGATTGGTCTTTTTACACTCTACACCTCTTTATACCCGTATACAGGGCAGGGATGTTATGGATATATAATTTCGGATCCGGATATGGATATTGGTAAAATATAATATCGGTTTCGGTTACGGTTATGGATATTAAATTATTTCGGATTATCCGATAGTTTCGGTTACGGATATGGATATACATAACAACACTGGTAAATAATACGGTGTTCGATGATATAGATATTTTAAGTGGTGTTATTTTTTAGGTGTTATTTACATTCACTTCATAAAAAAATGACCAAATTAAACTAGATTTAGGACGCATTTTTCCAGTCACTGACAATTATTTATTTACTAATTTACAATAAACCAGACCTTTAATAAGTAACCGTAAAATGAATTACATCGTACGTAACGTAATCCCACAATAACCTCTAAAGTTACGACTAAACGGGCGCGCGGTGGTCTGCCGGCCGCGCCGGGCAAAAACAAAAACTTGTCACGACGTTTCATATTTACTATAAAGTATAATCCGTACGAATTAGCTGTGCACCTCGCGCTGTGACGTCATTAGGTAGCGGGAGAGGTGTCGCATTCCAGCGGAGTGCACAGTTAATTCGTACGAGTGTAGTATTTAGTTAGACTCCGCCCTATCCGAAATTATCCAATACTTTTATTTCGGATTCGGTTACGGTTACGGATATTTTTTTATTTCGGATATCCGATAGTTTCGGTTACGGATATGGATATCCATAACAACACTGATACAGGGTGTTACCGAAAGGGTATATATATCCAAAAGGGTTGAAGAGTACTCCTGGTACATAGTCAGTTAACAAAATGTCAGCCCAAAATGAGTTAATTTATTAATTGATATCCGGTTTTATGTAAATTTTTGACACCAATGAAAATGTACTATTAAAAGGCCTACCAGTATCTCAAGTTCCCTTGCATCATTTGGATCTGGAATCCCATCGTCTTCAGGAAATGGACTTTCCAATTGTGCCTCTGCCTACAAAAAGAAATAAACAACAGTACAAGCCTTACAATCTAAAAATATCTTAAGTTATTTGTTACTCAAAGGTTTCACAAAATCCAGTGATACAGTTTTTGATTATAATGCGTCTGATTTATTTCAAGTTATATAACAAGAGAACACATTATAATAATACCACTCACTAAACCCCGAATACTGACACGTTAAATTTAAGATGGTCTTAATCTATCTGTTGCTACTGTTCACCTTCAAGTGACAGAGACAGCACGAGGTTTAACGGCAACTTAAAACTTATTTAAGTTTCAATATTCGGTCAATAAAGGCTAAGTAAAAAGTGGGTCTCTTTAAATGTTACAGTATTTTCTTTTTTTTTAAAACATAGCTTTTATATGTTTGCCGTTAGCGTTAAGCTTTATGCATTTCCTATTCGGAATGTCTTTTAATACAAACTTTACGTTAACAAAAATGCTATCTTAATACTTACAACCATGTCTATAATATTTTGATCAACCGGAGCCCCTCTTTGCTAAAAATAGCAATTGAAAATAATAATAAATTACTTCTACTTATTATTTCAAAATATATCAAATAGGAAAGGCTAATGTAAAACAGAAAAAAGTCAATATAGCAAGGACATAATTATGATATAATTAAAAAAACTAGATTATATTTAATTAAAGAAACTTTACTACTACTTACTACATTACGATTTAGGGGTATTCGATGCTGTAAAATAAAGAATAATGATTAGAATCTTACTTATTAATATGTCATAAATGTGTCTTTTTAGGAGATTTATTGTATGTGTAGGGATGAAATTTTGCGCAATGATAGATTATAAACCTGTATTAATACATAAAATACTTTTATACCCGTAAGATTACCTACGGATACATGAATAAAACCACGGGTCGGTACTAGTTTAATAACATCGATAGATTTTGCAATTTAAGAATTTAAAGTATCTACACCAAGTAGTAGGTATATAATTATATAGTATTTCCAATAAAAATTAGAAAATTCTGATCAAAAATCCAAAATACAATAATAAATATTTTTTTAATTGAATACTTACACGAGGCAAGCCTTTTGCTGGTATATTGTTTGGGTGTTCAAAATTGCCGTAAGGGTCCAACCTATAACCATTGGGATGTCCAGTATACTGAAACGTCAATATATTAGTATAGCAGAACACAATAAATAACTGTTATATATTTTATTAAAAAACTATTTTTTTTATTTTTCTGCCATTGAGTAAAAAAAACACCAATAGAGTACGCATAGGGTACGAACTGTGAGCACCAGTATTAACAAGCGTCGACGCAAAAATTTGTCCGAAAACAGAACGCGTCCTTTTATAACCTAACATTTTTACCCAAATAATTTACAAATCATCGTCATTTTGCGACAAACGTCTATCTTCGCAAGATTACAAGAGCAAATGAGAAAAAAATTGGACATACAGCCAAAAATTTGGCGGTACAATGGGATACTAGAGATATTTGCACTCTATTCTATGTTTACTACAAGTTCTTACCTTTCCCGTGACAGTTGGTGCTTCATGATGAATTTTGTGGTGCGGGTTCGGATTATACGGGTTCCTACCCAAACCATGTATCTGGAAATAGAATAATTACATTTTAAACTGACATAACCTAGTATAAGGCCTCAACCTTGAAGATAAAATACAGTATCAATTGCGTTTGATTGAGTGGTTCTCAGTCTTATCACGAACCATTAATTGTTTGTTGAAAGTACTTAGACGAATATCTAAGAAGTAGTCTCATATGTTAACATAATGTTTCGACGTTTGGTTCCATAATCTGTTAAGCACCAATTTTACGCTTTGTTGGTCTTTATGTTTAGTTAATAAAATGTATTGTCTTATGATGCCTTCCTATCATTGTTTCTTATTTCTAATAGAGCCTCAGACCAAGTACCCGTGGATTTAAAAAATCTAAACTCAAAAATTATTTAGGTATACACATCTTCCTATATTCCACTTATCTGTCCTTTCTTTCGTTCCTATATATATTCCTTTAAACTAATAAACATGAGGAAAACCTACCCTTATGTCATCTTCATCCATAAAAGACGGATAATCGCCGGCATAAGTAACAACGAGCTCTAAACACACAATGACTATTGAAATACATATTGTTCTACCCATCTCTCATTTGATACTGAATTAAAAATCCATAAAGTGTAAGTGGAACCAACTGTATAATTGTTCTAGTGATATATTGAGTTCTGAGGTTTACGCAAATTTACGGATTTTATCGTGGTTTGTATTTAGATTTTAGGTCCCGACGTTTCGACACCTTTGCGGGTATCATGGTCACGGGCAGACCTGTCTGCAATCCGTAAAAGTAGGTAGTTTTATTTCAATGTTCTAGTGATAGATAAACGGTTTGACGATTTGGATTTCTATGTTGGAAACCTAGTTGGGAAGTGCAGATTTCTCAAGTGTTCATCATCATCCACAGCCAGTGGCGTAGGGTGCCTTGGCGGGGCCCCGTATAAAAATTTGTTTGGGGGCCCTTATGCAGGGTAAACATTTCTCACAAAAGAAAAATAAAAGTTTGCATACTGCATACTAAATACATACTACATAAAAGAAATATTTAGGCATCATAATCTGTCACTTTTTCCAACATTTTTACAAACAATTCAAATTAAATATACATTCTCCTTGCATTTTTTCCGCAAACTGATTTATTAAATCATTTATAGCCGATAATGACTAGTTTTTCTAAAGATTCTGCCTACGCACTTAAAAAATTGGGATTTGTTATTCAGTTTTACTTACGCTCGTCGGGGGCCCCGTGGGCCGGGGGCCCCGTATAATTGATACGGCAGATACGGCTGTAGCTACGCCCCTGTCCACAGGCACAGCCCTTGTCACCCACTGCTGGGCATAGGACTCTCTATTTTCTACAGCTCGAGTGTAGAGAATAGATGTTGGTTCCCAAAAGTTGTTCTGCTTCTTTACAAGCTTTTATTTAACCATGGTAGGTAGTACGTTTAGGTCAAGTTGCAAGTTTTCAAAATCAAAATCAAAATCAAAATGTTTTTCTACTTACATAACTTGTTGTTGGTAGAAGCGATAATAATAGATACTTAGCACTATAGTATCGCCGCTGAGAGAATGCACTCCTAACACGTCGTGGTCAACCGGAAGATATAACTTTAATGTGGTGAAGAATTTACTAAACATGAATTACTTTTACTAATTTTTCAAATAAACGAATAATATTATTGAAACCTATAATATTATGCCAAGATACAATGAGCTCGGTAGAGACAACTTCGAGCGGAAAATCGCCAGAAGAGTGCAGCTTGGCTGGGCAGCATTTGGGAAATTGCGTCATATCCTCACGTCGACAATGCCGCAGTGCCTGAAAAGCCGGGTGTTTAACCAATGCCTACCAGTTTTAACCTACGGAGCCGAAACGTGGAAAATGACAGTCAAGTTGGCCCACCGACTGCACGTCACTCAGCGTGCTATGGAAAGGTCTATGTTGGGGATCTCATTAAGGGATAAGATCCGGAACGAGATCATACGACATAAGACCAAGGTGATTAATATTGTCCAAAAATGTAGCAAGCTGAAGTGGCAGTGGGCTGGCCATGTCTGTCGCAGAACCGACGAGAGGTGGAACAGGAAGGTTCTCGAATGGAGACCACGCTTAGGCAAACGTAGTGTAGGACGCCCCCGGCTAGATGGACCGATGACCTGAAGGAGGCAGCTGGCAGTGACTGGATGCAAAGGACGGGAGATCGTGCGCTGTGGCGTTCCTTGGGGGAGGCCTATGTCCAGCAGTGGACTGCAACAGGCTGATATGAGGTTACAATGAATAATATAACACGGTTTGTTAATCCCCATACAAGTCAAGACCAACTGACATGTGTCAGGAAGGCATTCTGCAGCGGCTAGACCTGTTTATATTATTGTAGATAATCTTCTGAACGAGGAAGTTTTAGATCGATGTTTCTTCCTTTAATGTATAATACTAACTATACCTAACTATTTATACATATGCACATACAGTTAGTCAGGGAGATAAAACTCACTTTAAAATAATATTACAGTTTATTCAAGCGACTTTGTAATAACAATAATAAAAATAAGTTCTAAATAATAATAACATTTAGCAATATATCAAGAACTCAACGGAAAAAAGGAATACAACATTAAAATAGGAGGAACTCCATAATATTTAGGATAAATATAAAAAAAAAAGTTTTCTTCAATGGGGTAGACATTATTTTTTTACTTTTTGTCCGCTTTCGTATTAGCCACCACTGAAAGCCTTATTTTTAATTGGCATTATTTAAATCATTACTTTTTTACGAAATATGTAGGGTTCATGTATTTTTTTCTTAATTTTCGTTTGTAGTTGGACTCTCAAAGGCTTTCGTTTTTGGTTTAAGAGTCATGATCAAATAAATTGTAAGCCCGAGTAGCACCACCTGAAAAATATAATTTGAATCATTAGTATATCTATTTCTTATCATGTAAAACAAAGTACACATACACCTTTTCAAAAAACTTCAAAAAGAGGATTTTCTTAATTCGTCTAAATATTTTTATTTACTTATGTATATTTGTTGTACGCAATATCTACAGCAATTGTGGATCGATTTAAAAAAACCTTTTTGCTGTTGATACCAGTATCTACACCTGATCATCATATTTAATTTCATGATAATCATACTATGAATTCATTTCCTGTATTCGAAAATGTTCTGCTAAGAATCCAGGAGCCGTACCATGATCTATTAAGGCAGTACTGTTGCAGTTGTGGAAGCGAGACGGCGCACTACACTGCGCATAGCGCTGTCCCGCTTGCTCAACCGCAACAGTCCTGCTTTAAGAGGTCATGGTACGGCCCTGGTCGCTAATAAAGACAATTACAAACAAATTCAATTTACCTCGAAACCCATAACAACGAGCAGTGCGATGGCTGTATTTCTTGTCATCATTACAGTCCTTGTTCCTACTTTAGATAGACAGCCAACACTATAAGCTTCAGTCTTGGGACAAGTTACAGACTCTTTACCAGTGTAACCCTTACAGCAGGTATATGGCACGACATTCCCTGGTTGATTGTAGGAATCTGGACCGTTAGTTCCGCAGCATTCAAACTGAAAATACATAAAAGCTGATTTATATTCTTTGTGTTAACCGAAATCAGAATTGACTAATACGTCGCGTCAATATTACCGGAAGACCGAACAAAAATTATAATAGCAATAGCGATATGTCATGAAACACATTGGGTCACATGTGCGATTCTCATTGTAGTAGTCTAGCATTGTACATGTTATGGAAAAAAAAATCACTAGGGCGTCACGGGCCTTAAATGGTAAGGTAAATGTAACGTTCGATTCATTTCTAACATATTGTACATTTTCAAATTTTAGTGGTTTCCTTTTAAAATTTGATACTTAGAATCGACCAGACGTAGAACAAACACTAGCGGATCAAATTACGCCCACATACAGTGCTTTAAGTAATTTGACTGATTTTGTTTCGACTAATTTGAAAGAAAAGGCGCAAAAGGTTGTCAGGTCGCGCAGTCCGTGTACGTTGATCACTGACTACAGACTAACATCTCATCTCCCGAACCTTTTCCCAACTATGTTGGGGTCGGCTACCAGTCTTACCGGATTCAGCTGAATACCGTATTTTACATGGAGCGACTGCCTATCTGACCTCCACAACCCATTTTACTGGGAAACACAGTATCCCATGGTAAGACTGGTTGTCAGAATTGACTTAACGACTGCCAAAGAACTATGTATGACAACCGGGACCTACTGTTTAACGTGCTTTCCGAAACACGTAGGGGTCTCGGTATGTTATAAATGGTCACCCATCCACGGACCAACCGCGGCGAGCGCGGCTTAACCTGTATTATCGGTCAAACCGTACGGCTTACACTTAGCCACGAGCCCCTCCACTACAGACTGACATCTAGCAGTCCGTATATAGGCGGCTTTTCACTTTTTCAATCATATATTTCACCAGTTTGTCAATTTAGTCGTAAGCTCCTTTATATTTATCGTTAGTCTGTTTTGTACTTACTAATGCCTCATAAGCTTGGAAAACTCCGTCATTTTTGCCAAAGGCAGCCGTTAGTTCTGTATCTATTAATTCTTTAAAGTTGGTAATTATCAACAACACACCTCCGGCTAACTTTAGAGCGGCCAGTATAGACAGGAAAACTGCATACTGCAAATATATAAAAAAAAACTAATAATATTATTAGAAAAAAATAAGAAAAATTAAGTTAAGTAAGTTAATTTTGAGTTAAGCTCGCCTGTGTACATCAACTTATTGTTATAAATGTAATGTATATACGTGTATGTGTACAATAAAGAATTAAGAATTAAAAATGTAGAAAATTGGTTTTTTACAGTGACTCGTTCGGGTATCGAACCCGAGACCTCAGAGATAGTGACACCTTGAGAACTAAAAAGTTCGTCAAAAAAAGGCTTATACACGGCTCTTCTTATATCGCACAAATGTTACAAATAAATAAAGTAAAATAATGAAAAATCCTGGAGCAAATTGGGGGAGATCTTTGCTCAGCACTGGGACACATAAAAGGTTAAGAAAAATACGAAAAATACTTCATAATTACCGTTATTAACAGGCATTTTATTTGCGTGCTTGCTCCACAGCATCCAGAAAAGGAGATCAAGAATATGATCACTCCAAATAAAATTACTACGTAAGGAAAGTATAGGAGATTTTTATCTACACTTAGAAGTGGTACAGAGGCTGCGATTTGATTGAACTTGATTTGAGCAAACGCACCAATGCCTATAATAAGTAGTGCTATTAGCTGAAATAATTAAAAAATATCAAAATATAAGACTGCTCGACTAGTTTCAAGCCCGACTTGAAACAAATCGGGCATATATATAAGTGTTACCGAAAGGGTATATATTCATCCAAAAGGGTGGAAGTTGGTGACCAAATAAACTTATGCCAAAAATTGGGTATTAATTATTTACCTCATTTTGAACTAAAAATTTGCAATCTTACTCTATACCAGAAGTACTCTTCACCCCTTTTGGATGAATATACCGTTTCGGTAACACTCTGTATATCACTTCTACGTCAGAACCATTTCGCATTTACATTTTAGTGATTGATAGTGCCATCTATCGGATGCTTTTCGAAACCAGATGATGACAATAATTTTCATTTGCTTTGTGATGGCCATTATTACACAATCAATCGATTTGTTGTTTTATAAACTCTAATTGACTATAAATATCCTAATAAATAATTAAATAGATAAAATAATTGTTTTGATTTGTCTTCAGGAATTTTTTGATGATGAGTGCAAATACCCATTCCAGTCTCTGCTGATTCAGGCTTGATACCAGTATTTTACATGAAACGTCATATGGTACATACATACCATCACGCCTATATATCCCATAAGGGGTAGGCAGAGACTTCATCATCGCAAGCACAAACACGCATCCCAGGATGACATTTAATTTTATGACCATGATGATGACATCCTCATTTTACCAGGTCACGGTTTCCATGTAGGGGGTAAGCCTATTGCCATTGCCGAGTAACCACTTTTCCCTTAGTCGCCTTTTACGACACCCACGGGATGATAATGTCGTGGTGACATACTGCATTATGACCCGTCACAACAAGGGGAATTCTACTAATATGGTACCTCTTAGTAAATACAAATGCGTAATACATTAATTAATTTAGGTATACCAACAGCGTAACATATTATTATGTTCGAACATTAATGTGTAAACCTTTTAAAGATACACAGCATTCTCAGAATTAATTTCTAATCAAATCTAATTAGGAAAAATCACGAGAAAAATACCAACCGTGAACAAAAAATTTACAGAATATATAAAATATTTCACGAAACCTCGCCACATTTTCATTTTTAATTGCACTGAATGCACAACTTAACTGATTACTGTTAGAAATTAAACTATTCTATGCGTTAGTAAGTGGGCGATATCTATGAGTGGATAGACATGACAATGTGAAAACCGATAGAATATTATATAATTTGCATTTTAATGTCATGAATCATAGTCACAGATGTTATCTATTCGACGGTATGTTTTCATTTTTTTTTTTTTTTTAATAATAATAATAAATGCGGACAACATCATATACATTGCTCTGAACCGAAATTAAGTAGCTGAAGCACTTGTGTTATGGAATTCAGAAACAACGAAGGTACCACAAACACCCAGACCCGGAACAATGTAGAAAAGTTGGTTTCTACATTGACCCGTCCGGGGATCGAACCCGGGACCTCAGAGCTAGCGACACCTTGAAACCGGTGCGTACGCCACACGACCACGGAGGCCGTTTCTTTATGTATGTAAACATGATATCTCTAGCAACTGTGTATATAATTTTTACACAAAAATGTTTAAACATTTAAGTGTAGTTTTACTTTTTAATTAATAATTGTTCCAAACTGCACTATATATAGTATTTTTCTGCCAGCCTTTCCCAAAGCTATGTTTTGATCGTCTTCCAGTCTTATCGGATTGAGCTAATAATGGCGGTAATTAAAAATCGGAAAGCAGCATTTTTGTTTATATTCTGACACCATTGAGTGCATTTTACACTATCCTGAATTTAGGATCCTACAGGAAACTGTTCTTGAATTTAGGCAGTTTATCTAAATGCCAAAAAATCTAATTATTCATCCTAATTTAGTGACTAAGTTAAGATGCAATTTAAGATAGTGTAAAATCGCTTAAGGGTTACCTTATTAATGCTTAGTAGCAGTAAGTAGGTATGTATGTGTACTCAATTTCAAGGTAATTACAAATTAATATCGTTAGTCATTGAGTAGTTTGCGATACGGTAACTGGCTGTTTTTCATCTTGAAGTGCACTGATACCGCTAGATTAGGTACCTACGTACCTTTTCGATGACTTATATATATAGTTATTATCGACCAAAAAGAAAATTTTAACCGAAAGTCAAAAGAGGAGATTTTTAATTCGTCTGTATGCTTTTTCTCAAAGTTTTGAATGTTATTACCGGCCATTTAAATGAGTTTTCGTTTCGGATGTTTTAACAAATCCGAATAGAAAATAGAAACTTAAAAAGATAAAAAAACATATGACCTCCCTTCTGCAATACTCTACACAACTTTGTATACAAATCCAAATCTGCTTAGACCGTCTAACCAAGTGACATTTCTACAAGCGTCAACAACGACATAAATCGCTTCAATTACAACAATTACATTCAATGTATTAATATAATAATAATAATATAGTCCTAAACCTAACATTTGCACACCAAATATTGGTAGTTATGACGGTCTGTTTTTTTTATTAGTAATACCTTGTATCTGTACTCATATTTCATAAAAATAAATGATTCTTATTCTCTTATTGAATGACGTTTCATAATGAAACGTCATTCACGTCATCGTCATTCAGTCATGTGACTTATCGAAATGCAAGTTTCATGACGTCACTTCCATACATTTTAGCGACTCGATCAGCGCTAACGCTTGTAGAAATGTCACTTGGCCAGAGCAGTAGGTATTTAAAGATTATGCTGAAGTTATGAAACACACCTACATAGAAACATGAACATTTTTGCCACTCGCGAAAAAGCGGGTCTTAAATAAGGGTAGTTTTAGGCCGTACGTGGCAATCTGATGACCATAAGACTATCTTCACATTACCCGAAACGATTCACAATATCGGTATCGTAATTTTCATTCACTTGTCCCGTCATTTACTTGTCCCCGATATCGTTTCGGAGTCGATACCGTATAATGGGAACACAGCCTAAGGCAGCACTGCCACTGAAAAAGAACATCTATTCCTATAGCAAGAGTTTTTTAAACGATGCGATCGAATCACTTTATCTCAACTACACAACGTCCTATTAAAAGAAAAACACACGGGATAAGCGGAATTTCCTTCGTAAGCATTTTCGAAGGTTTCCTTATCAGCTGAAGGCATTAAGTGATATTTATCTAGCCATAAAGCGGCCATTTTGTGCCAGTTACATGAGCCCACGCTGGGTGGAGATTCAATTTCCCTTGAGTTGCGTTTATGTTGATGCAATATGCCTGTGTTGGGTCGTAAGGATTATAAGACTATTTTAACCGACTTGAAAATGAAGAGGTTCTCAATTCGTCAGTATGTTTTTTTATTTGCCTGTTTGTAATTTAATATCTCCGGGAATTGTGGATCGATTTATATTATTTTTTGTCATTGATTAGGTAGGTATACTACTAAGAGGTCACATGTGAATTTTATTGAAATCAGTTATTTTTATATGTATGTGTTTTGCATCATCATTTGTGTATTGCAATCATGCTTATAAATAATAAAAACGATGGCAGGAGTAGGATGGTGGCTTAATATAGATATACATACTTCCACAACAAAATTTAATTGCCATAAAATTCATGAAAAGCACTTTTAGTTTCAGTTTTTCAGCCTGTTTAAATGAAAACACTAATTGAACTTTAATCTTCAGGTCTTAAGGATTATATTCTCTTGTATACTCAATAATCTAACAATTTGTCTAGAGACTACCATTTGTCACTGAGACAAGCCAGAAATATCGTTATGAAAAGTCATGTCAAATTGACAGGATCACAGACTGTCACAATGTAAAGAAATGTAGAAGGTCAAAAAAAAACCGTTCAAGTCTAGTTTTAAACATTTGAGTGGCCTAGAATCCAATATAAACTACAACTATAACTATGAATAATGTTGTAAGTATGTATAATTTACTGCTGCATCTAAGGCTGCGTCCAGATCTGACAAACGAGCACTACACGAACAGCGACTCAGAGCATGCCGCGACTGCCGCGAGCGCACTGGTGTCAATAACGTCGTCCGCGTCCGCTAGAAGTGGGCGCGCCTCGCGAGCGGCTCGCTCGTGTAATGCTCGTTCGGTGGGTTGTTGTTCATTAACCTGCCACCCACTAACTTTAAAATAGCGAAATTGGGCCCCAGTACTCAGCCACGCGGATAGCGTAATCAGTAGCGTTGTGCAGGTCCTCGCGCACCTGCACAGCGTACGGGTCGGGCACGCTGGGCAGCTCAACAAGTATTGGTAGAATATGGAGCTCATTTGATTTATGTAATACCTCATATCCGTACCTACTCATATTTCATGCAAATATATGATTCTTATTCTTAACTTAAGATATAGATAAAATTGAACCTTCTTATATTTCTGTATATTGATTGTGGGAGAGAAACTATATTATTCATCATAACGCTGTCAAAATTTGAAAGTCGTTTCTGAAGTCGAGACAAAATTGTTTGTTTGAAACTAAGTTTTAATATGAGTTAAGAAAATAATGATATTGTTATATTGTGTTCTCTTTGTGTAATTTGGCCTTTGATGTTATTGATCTATTTTTAGTTTAGAATAAATAAATATGAGATAAGTTTTTTATAATCATTTACTAGAATCAACCCAGATTCGAAAGGGACAAAAGATTAATGATTGAGACAAACACAATTCTTCCTCGTGAATCGCTCTATCCGTTAGTATGAACCATATCAAAATTCGTTCGGAAGATTTTTAGCTTATCGCGTTTAGAAAAACATACATGGTGGGAGACTTTGTTTTTTTTACTTTTGAACTAATTGTGAAAGGCACTCGACACCAAACCTTTTTATATGTACGCATTCAGCTTTACAAAATCAATCTACATATTTTATTATTAAATCACCTTAAGAAAAATTTAACGATTATAATTTTCTTTATTACAACAAATTAAAACGTTGCCATGACAACGTTTTTATTGCAATACGTAGGTTCTAAGCACCCTATATTATACACTACCGTTTATAAGCTGCCAACTAATTAAAAACTTAAATAATTTATGGTCCAGTCCGTTAACATGCATTTGCATTTTATTAACTCGCAAATGGCCACTGAGGTTTTTTCAATGTGAATAAATTAAAAATAAAACAAACGTAACAGTTTTTCTTAGGGAAATGGGTCGACGTTTTCCATTTAGATTTCTGTAGAAGTTAATTAAAATGTCGAACGTTAGGAAAACATTTTAAAGTATAAAATGTATGATGAATAAATAGTGTGAGAACAGATAGGATGAAGATGTCATGACTAAAAAGGACAGCAATATTTTAACACAAAATTAATTTTAGATTTTTAAATGTTTCTTTTTTACATATTTATACAGGATGTTAAGAAAACCCTGTCCGACCCGAAAGGGTGATATAGGGGCCATAATTCGTGATAGTAACAATAATAATGAACTTTGAAATAACCATTTTTTGGCGAAATTACAACACCATTTTCGTCGGTATTATAGGCGGCCTTTTGTTTGATCATTAAGTCAGCACCTGTGAAGAATCTCTATTTTTAGGGTTTTCTTAACACCCTGTATACAGAGTGGTACCGAAAGGTTATATACAAAACAAGTGAAAAGTGCCTATACAACATGTTATCGTGATGTTATTGTCAGCACAAAATTGGCTTATTAAATTAATGTTTTTTTTTTCATTGATTTGACTGACAAATTATTCAATACGGTGTCATTGTAATTTTTTTATATCATAGGTTTTAATTCCTTCTGGCTAGCCCGCTTATAACCTAGTTACCTTGGGATTTGCTTCCATTATCAACGGAATCAACAGAATGGTTTTTACAGAAACTTTAAATTTCATTTTAAGTACCTAATCATTTTAATGGATACCTATTAAGTTGATCATATTTGCAAACTACAGGTGTGATATAAGACAATCAGCTAAACATATTCACAATTCTTTGTCCTTCGAAAGTTAAAACTTATTTAGAAGTACCTATTTACTTTACATAAGTTGCAACTATTTAATTAAACTAAACAATACAAGAATTAAGCCAGCTAAACCCGAGACGCGTTTTCTGATGCGAGGAAAAACAAAAGCGAGCGTTATTTGCAAGATCATTAACACTAGAATAATAAGTATTATAAAAACAGAAGCTCGTTTATTGGGAGTTTCAATGCATTTAAATAGACTTATTTATTCAACTTTTCCACTTGTTCTTAATGCTATGTTTACACTGCGACACTGTATCTACACCGTCACTCACTTTTGAATACTCAAAAACTGTGACTTTCTTTAATGTCTGTCTGTCTGACTGTATTCAGTTTTTAATATTGTCTCAAGTGTTTAGATGCTTACTTTAGGTTTAGAGCATATGGTCATGTCGGGCCAGCCACTAAGCGGGCAGTCGCCGGGGGCGTTATGGTGCTAAGACTTCGGTTGGACCCGTAACGCCGCCACTAAGGCGAAGGATGGCACCAGGTGTTTTGCCGGAGTAGTCGGAGCCTTTCTCAAGGCTCTGGAATCCCGGACTTTTGCATCCTCAACCCCCTGGGGATGCAAGGTTGGCTCAGAAATGAGTTTCACATGACAAAACAAAAAAGTTCAGAGCATATGTGATGGTATTTATTTAACATATTACAAGACCATTTTTGTCCTCGATTGACTAACTGATGCTAAAACAAAATAAAATACAAAACGTAAGGTATATTACGGCTCACCACTATTGAGGAATAAATAAGTAGATCCAAATCGTCTGTGGTCCTCTTTATCTCTGTGTAAACGCACCTTCATACAGTCGACCGCTCCGTATTGAAATGTTTCTTAATTAAAGCAACTTTATTTCAATACAGACAAGACAGATTTTCGCAAACAGTTCTGACCATTGTAATGTTCCTTAGTATTCGCTTTTGTTAATCGAAAAGATTATCACAAGTGAATGTTTTGTGAATTTCGAATAGATCTTTTATGTTACTTGTATATTTCTTTAAAACGATGATTTAAAATGACTGAAATAGTAATTTACAAGTTAGTGTAATAAATAATAATAAATAAATGCGGACAACATCACATACATTGCTCTGAACCCAAAGTAAGTAGCTAAAGCACTTGTGTTATGGAATTCAGAATCAACGAGGGTACCACAAACACCCAGACCCGAGACAATGTACAAAAGATTGTGTCTACATTGACCCGTCCGGGGATCGAACCCGGGACCTCAGAGCTAGCGACACCTTGAAACCGGTGCGTACGCCACTCGACCACGGAGGTCGTCAAACAATTAAAGTAAATTAGTGATATTAGTTTTGTATTAAATGAAGTTAAAAAATGTTGTTTTAAAATGTGAAGATGGACTAACTACAGGAAGAAACGTATTTGTCTATTTAGCAGTTGAATAACTTCTTGCTAATTGAAAAGGTCTATTTTATGCAGATTTTATCAAAGTTCTATCAAGACGATACACGAACAGAGATACCGATATATAACCATTTATCCTGATAATCCGTGATACGATGTAGAAAGCACGCGTACAACTTGTTCCTAGTCCTACGCTTATGTAAGAACCGGTTGCTATGGAAACATACAGAAGATAAAGTTAATTAAAGAAGACGTTATAATATTCAAGGTTTTTGACAGAAACATACAAATAACAGTTCTACAAAAAAGATCCCTGGTTTGGCACCATTTGTGTTTACGAACTTATATTTTCATTTTCATAAATAAAGTTTTTATATATTAATTGTTTGCTTTAAATTATATTATAAATCAACTCTGCCTATACAGTATTGATTGATAATATAACAAATATGGCTTTAAAATCAAACAAACAAACATAGGTTAATCCAACCATTCTTTGAAATTATTAGGTCGATTATTATGATTGATTATAATATTATAACCAATAAAATATTGACGCTAGAGTCTAAATACTAACTAATAACTACGTACTTATTTATTTATTTATTTATTGTTCACAAAATCCACAGCTCTTTGAAAAACACATACAACTGATCTTATAAACTAATCTTACAGCCAATTACGGATTTATAATTTAATAACCAAACATTATTATGCAACAGATAAACACCTACAAAGTTGAAAATATGATTAACATACTATGCTAGCACCAGCTAAATACATAAAAATTAATAATTTTTTATTATGATATATAAGTGTCTGTATATGTGTGAAGTGTGTAGGATTGTGGTTGGGAGTGTTATGAGTGTGTATGTGTTGTGTATGTACTAAAACATTTAACACAAGAGTTTTTAACTCAAAAACGCAAGTGACTTTTAAAAGTATGCATATAACCTTCTCTCTACAAAAAGATTTAATTTGTACAACATTAAAAAACTCCTCCGATTTTCAGCGAGAAAATTATGTAAGCTACCTTTGATATGCAAACGAGTTCCGAAATACCTGTTTGCTTGGGTTTTATTAAAGAAAAGTTTTATTTATTATTTTTTATTCATTTATAAATTCTGTTTCTGACGTCATAGCGGATAAACTGTTTACAATATCTGGAGGCGTTGCGTTTTTGATTTTGTGGATAGGTACTGTAGTGTTTGTGTTGTACTATAACTATAGAAATAGCTATAGACACTATCTCGTGCTCATGGTGTGGGGGGCGCGCGGGTCATTACCGCGCGAGCCACGGGCGAGAGCGGACGCGCCGCCTGCGCACATCGTTTGTTGTCGAGCCAGTGCATCGAGTGTTAACGAGTACACTACAAGTGGCGACGAGGATAAAGGTCAGATCTTATTTTCATAAAAAAAAAAAAAAAAAAAAAAACAATAGGGGATAGGGTAACCGCAGTGAAGTGTTATTCGGGTGAGTTAAGAATCATCAAACGAGTTCCTTTGTTTACTTCTATTGAGTATTGCGCGCTCGTTTGGTTAACTTGCCTGCTTGCAAACGTAACAACAATTAGTAAACAAGTAAATACCCAGCAGAATTGGCTTACGTTAAATATTTTATTTACTATTGGATGTTGATTATAGAAAACCTTCATACCGCTATAGCTTTAAATAGTTTATTGCTAATCTCTGCCTCAGTGAATTGTAAGAAGTACACTTATTTTCGATATCATTAATGAAGTATCCATTTCTTGCTAATTAATGACTTTATTCTTACTAAATTCATAACGATCTTGCAAACGTTATATCTAGTAGAAACAGAAAATAAATATCTGAAATCAAAATACTTAAATAAATTGTGCAGAAATGTTCATTGGAAAAAATCAAATGAAATCAACTATCTATTTTATTTATAACTGGGGTATGAAATGTGCTGTTAACTTGAAACCATGATATTAGCAATAAGTATGATATATTATGATATGAACCTCTGTTGTTACATGTTTGTGTGAAAGTGGGTTTGTATTTAAAACATCTGAGTACATACAACTGCGGGTGACCTCTTATCTACTTTGGTGATTACTAAAAACACCCCCATTAAATTGGAAAGTATGGTACAAAATTGTACCCCCATTCAATTGCAAAGTTTTGGTACAAATGTACCCCCATTCAATTGGAAAGTTTGGTACAAATGTATCCCCCAATTCAATTGGAAAGTTTTGGTACAAATGTACCCCCATTCAATTGGAAAGTTTTGGAACAAATGTACCTCCATTAAATTGGGAATTCGCAAACAAATTATTTTATTTCCAGGTCGTCCCAATCTACTCATCACAATGTCTAGCAATTTGCCATCGCTAGAAAAACTCGAGTTAGAGGGCGATAGTGCGTCATTAGGACAGAGATGGGAAAAATGGAAACGGTCTCTAAAAATATATTTGGAGGCAACTGATATTTCTACACCAGTGAAGAAAAGAGCAACATTGCTACTTCTTGGTGGATCAAACCTTCAAGAAATTTTCTACAACTTGCCAGGCGCCAATGCAGAACCAACTAACGACAATGATGTTTTTGAAATTGCAATACAAAAACTTGACGATTACTTTACTCCTAAGCAGAGTAAAGTTTATGAGAGACACGTCTTTCGTCTTATTCGACAAGAAGAAGGAGAAAAGTTTGAAAAATTTATAGTGAGGCTGAGGAATCAAGCGGAAAAATGCCAATTTGATAAACCCGAAGACCACTTGATAGATCAAGTTACAGAGAAGTGCTTGTCAATCGATTTAAGAAAGAAAATCTTGACAATTGGTGACAGCATAACACTTGACAGGATCATTACAGAAGCCAACACGTTAGAAGTTGTGACCAGGCAATTAGAAGAGTATGGCCAGCAAAACAAGAGCAATGACGTGAATGCCATAGCTTCTTTCAAAAGGAATAGGAGTGACTCAAAGTTTGATACCCGGAAATCCAAGTTTATCCCAGAAAAAAGCTGCGGTAGGTGTGGGAATTCGAAACACACCTCTAATGATAATAACTGCCCAGCAATCGGAAAAACATGCCATTCTTGTGGGAAACTTGGACACTTTCGACAACATTGCAAAACCCAACCACTAAAGAAGAGGAAAATAGGAGATAATGATAAACAAACAGGACAGAGACCAACTAAACAAATGAGGAAACAGAAAGAAATTAATAATGTAACTGAAGATGAAGTTGATTACGTTTTCAATATTAACAATGATGCGAACATAGAATGTGATGTGGGTGGTATTAAAACAAAAATGCTGATTGATTCTGGATCAAAGTATAATCTGATTACTGATCAGACATGGACAAGGTTAAAAGACAAAGGTGTCATATGTCTGAGCCAAAATGATAAACCAGATAAAACGCTTTTGGCGTATGGAAGTAAAACTCCATTAGACATTGTAGGGTGCTTTGAGACACGGATTAAGGTGAATAACCGGGAGGAGCGTACACACATATACGTTATAGCAAACGGATCAAGAAACCTACTAGGCAAAGATAGTGCAATAAACCTAGGTGTTTTGAAACTCGGAGTTGACATCAATGAGGTAAAAAATGTACCTTTTCCAAAATTTAAAGACGTCTTGGTACAAATACCCATAGATGATTCACAGAAGCCCGTTTCGCAGCCATATCGACGTATACCTATACCAATTGAAGAAAAGATCGAAATGAAGATCAAGGAACTACTCGAGAGTGACATAATAGAAGAGGTTCATGAGCCATCCAAATGGATATCTCCAATGGTGCCTATATTAAAGGACAACGGAGAATTACGTCTGTGTGTGGACATGAGACGTGCCAACATGGCCATTATGCGTGAAAATCACCCATTACCATCTATGGAACACCTTTTGCCAAAGATACGGAAAGCAGAGTATTTTACTAAGCTGGACATTAAGAACGCTTTCCATCAAGTGGAATTGCACCCGGATTCTAGACACATCACCACTTTTATTGGCTCTAAAGGTCTTTATCGATATAAGCGTCTTATGTTCGGTATTACCTGTGCACCGGAGTTATTTCAAAAAATTCTCGAGAAAATACTTCTCAAATGCGATGGGGCTATAAATTTCATAGATGATATTCTGGTGTACGGTCGCACAGAGAAAGAACACGATCTAAGACTTAAAAAAGTGATGGAAGTACTCAAGGAAAACAATGTTCTCCTTAATGATGGCAAATGCTTGTACAAGGTGAAGAAAGTTAATTTTCTTGGGCATGAGTTAACCCCTGAGGGTGCCAGGCCATTAAACAAATATATAGAGAGTGTTGCTAAATTTCGGGTTCCGAAAACTATTGAGGAATTGCAAAGCTTTTTGGGCCTTGTAAATTACATCAATAAATGGATACCCAATTTAGCTACCATAACAGAACCGCTGAAACAACTCTTGAGACAGAAGTTCGGCAAAAATGCAAACATTGAAGACTTTTGGTCGACTGAACAAGATAGGGCTTTCGGATTACTCAAAGAGGCGTTGACAAAAATACAGACACTTGGTTATTACGATGTTCAAGACAAAACCCAAGTCATAACTGATGCCAGCCCTGTTGGACTGGGTGCAGTCTTGGTTCAAATTGACGCTAAGGGTCCGAGAATAATAGCCTATGGAAACCGAACGTTGACAGAATGCGAACGGAGATATAGCCAAACAGAGAAAGAGGCTCTAGCATTGGTTTGGGCTATAGAACACTTTAATGTGTTTCTGTTCGGAAAAGAGTTTGATTTAATCACGGATCATAAACCTTTGGAGGTTCTGTTTGGAGTTAAATCAAAGCCATGTGCCCGCATAGAGAGATGGGTGTTAAGACTGCAGGCTTATCGATATAATATTAGGTATAAGCCCGGTAAGTCAAATATAGCAGACCCGTTGTCGCGGCTATGTAAAAACATGAATCAATCAAATACCAAAGGTGATGAACATGTCCATCAAATTGTGGAAAACGCAAGACCTCGAGCAGTTTCTATGGCGGAGATTAAGATGCACTCAGAAGAAGACGCGGAAATACTTAAGGTAAAAAAGGGCATTTATAATAGTGACTGGGATGACGACGTCAAAGGATTCAAAATTTTTGAAAACGAACTGTGTTTCTTTGACAATGTGCTCTTGAGGGGAAACAGACTAGTTATACCAACTAAACTTCGGAAGAGAGTTTTGGATGCTGCGCACGAGGGTCACCCAGGTATCGTGGCTATGAAAGGGCGCTTGAGATGCAAGGTATGGTGGCCACGAATAGATAAGGACGCCGAAACCCTAGTAAAGAGCTGTAAGGGTTGCACTTTGGTTGGGTTGCCAAATCCACCTGCTCCTATGAAGCGTCGCGAACTGCCGGAAGGCCCTTGGATCGATATTGCCATGGACTTACTTGGCCCATTACCTAGTGGGGATCATCTTTTAGTGGTAGTGGACTATTACAGTCGCTTCAAAGAGGTGAAGATAACGAAAGTTATTACCAGCACTGTAATCATCCGATTGCTAAAAGAAATATTTGGTAGGTTAGGCTACCCTTCCTCAATCACTGCCGATAACGGTCGTCAGTTCGTCAGTGACGAGTTCAAATCGTTCTGTAAGGATTGTAACATACAGTTATTTCACACAATCCCCTACTGGCCGCAACAAAACGGTGAAGTTGAGCGGCAAAATCGGGACATATTAAAGCGCTTAAGGATCGGTAAACTAGAGAAAAAAGACTTGCAAGAATGCTTGAACGAGTATCTTATGATGTACAATTCGACACCTCATTCTGTAACTGGAAAAACACCTACAGAATTATTTTTCAGACGGCTAAACAGGGACAAAATTCCAACTATTCAAGACATAACTAACAAAGACGACGACAATGAAACAAGGGACAAGGATAAAACCCAAAAGGAAAAGGGGAAAGACTATGGAGATAAAAGAAGGAAAGCACGGGATTCGGATTTGAATGAAGGAGACAAAGTCTACGTAAAGGAAATGAACAGGACAAATAAACTGACTTTAAATTATAACCCAACACCACACGTCGTGGAAAAGACAAAAGACGGAGATGTAACCGTCAGAAACGAAGAAACAGGACAAACACTTAGGAGAAATATACTACACTTAAAGAGAATAGAAGGACAATGGAAAGCTGTAAATGAAGAACAAGGTGATGGAACGGTAAACCCGGAAATCAATGATTAATGATATCTACTGGAATTTTGTGTGATTCAAAAAACTTAAAATAATAATTAATTAATAGTTTGATTCGAACGCGTGTAACTAATGGCAATAAGTAATAAAGATTTTGATAAGAAAGGGATGTAGTGTTTGTGTTGTACTATAACTATAGAAATAGCTATAGACACTATCTCGTGCTCATGGTGTGGGGGGCGCGCGGGTCATTACCGCGCGAGCCACGGGCGAGAGCGGACGCGCCGCCTGCGCACATCGTTTGTTGTCGAGCCAGTGCATCGAGTGTTAACGAGTACACTACAGGTACATACCTACTTATTATACATATGACGTGACTATTTGGCCCACCCTTTTCACTTACTAAATTCAGCAATGGTCGTAACACTGCAGGGGCCCGATGCCGCTATTTTAATTCAGTGAGTGGTGGGTTAATAAACCTTCCAGTGTACTTGAGTGTACTTGTTATTGTGCCTAATTTTCGTATTCAGATAATTTTAGTTCAATGACAAATGTACACCTGCTTGCCACTGTTGTCATTGTAGGATTGCAAGTGACTGTTAATCTGCAAGTTATCTGAATACAAAAATTAGGCACAGTAAAAAGTACACTGGAACGTTTATTAACCCGCCACTCACTGACTTAAAATAGCGGCATCGGGCCCCAGGTCTTAGGCATCACTTTCCTTCCAATTCTCAGGGTATTGGGATATTGTCGGCCATATTTTCGAAAAGGAGTCAAGCTCGTCCCGCCGTCTCCTCTTGGGCCAGTCGCGACGTCTCTTGGTATTTAAAGGAGTCCACTTTGTTGCCACCTTTGTCCAACAGTTGTCAAACATGCAATAAGTATATGTGTCCGGCCCAGCTCCGTTTCAACTGCCTGGGTCAACTCACACACGGCCATCTGATCCTGAACTAGGAAGATCGTTCTACGGTAACCAGAAAACTGGAATGATAAACATTAGTACCTACCGACCTTAATACCTAATACTAACAAATTAATTTCAAAGAAAAAAGACTCATACCGACAAAATCATAGGCTTTAAGTACCTAATGTCGCCTTTATTACAAACTACTAAAGTTCATTATTGTAATTCGTTGTCTATCCGCGCCCGTACCTACCTACCTTCTTCCCGTATATTCACACAGGATTTGCACTTGTTCACTTCTGCATATAAAATACTTCGTAACAATACTTATTATACTTTCAACTATACATCAGCCACTTTAAAGAAATAATGAACGTGCTTTGGGATTATGAACCTTAATTCAATGACTAATAGTTCAGTTTCCATCACATTCAAATTACTTTTAGGCCCTTTTCGGTAATATTTGTCATTCTAAAATGAACTTAAATACATGTAGTTAAAGTTGATAATTGCGTAATTAGTAATAACGTTTAATTCTCTTTCCATATTGGCTTTAGTATAGAGTCAACTGAGAGTTGGGACTAAGGTTGTCACGTAATTATGGTCTGGCCGCCGAGAGAATGTGTTCCTGATACGTCGTAGTCAACAGGAAGAAATAAGTACCTTTAATACGGCTAAGAATTTACTACACATAAAGAACTATCACTTATTTGCATTATAAGCGAATAATATCGAGTGTAGATTACAATGAAAAATATATATATTTAGATTTTTATACAAATCAACACTCAGCGGTCAAATTACAGGTAGGTACCTAAGCATAATTATATATTTTTTAAATGACGTCCAGTCCGGACCAAGGAATTTATTAATTGTGCCGTGGGGGTTTTCAAATTCTTGTCTTATGCACAAGGAACACCCAGACTTGGATCATATTGAACAAGGATTGGCGGATAACAAATACTTGCCCTATGTAGCAATCGAGTCCCGCAGATCGTCGCGCAGTATCGGTATTCGGTACCTACTAAATAGATTAAAACCTTCATCAGCTTTATTCAGCCACCTACACATTATGTTCAACTGGGCAACAATGTCAACAATGTGTCTCAACTAGCTCCTTTGAGGTAGGTACTTCAAATCGGTCAAGTAAGGTAACTAGGCAGTTATCATGTTCATTTAAATGTCGTATATTGTACCTAATAGTTACTATGTTTAGTTCTTTTTTAATTAATTAACTCGATTCCTAGGACCCTTGTTAAACCTTAATTAATACTTACAACCCTTATCAAGTAGGCAGCCCTAACATAATAATCTGACAATGTGACGTCACAATGTCTGTGATTTGAACTCAACTTGCGAACCCCTCCGGAATACCAAATGTGCCTGTTCTATGGCAATTAGAAGAACTAAAAACGTTTGATAGACATTTAATTATTATATATTTTATGGACATAAGTACCTACCCCATGTATATAAGTATTTAGTACCTACGTAAGAGATTATCTGTCCAAAGCAAAGAATTTATTTTGACAGATTAGGTATGAGCCTAAGTAGGTAACTATTTATTTTTTAGAGTTTAGATAGTCATTAGTATGAGTAAAATACTTTATGTATAATAATAAAGAAAAAGACCATAAAATAAATATTTTAATAACAAACCTCCTTTCTGCCGAAATGCCCGTGCCGGACCATTAGCAACTAAAAAGTTTCTCACTAAAATTAGAATTTCCATTTTCAAATTCAAAATATAATAGGGAATTCCGAGCGAGTGCTGCAAAGGACGCCGTAATTAGAGCGGGTAGGTACCTACATTCGTACCTTTGTGTCGAACATACAAAGAGCGGGAAACATGCAAAGGCGACGCCATTTTGAAAACGTTTCTTTCGTTTAAGTTCTTTAGTTCGTGTCATGTGATTGTGTTGTGGAGAAAAAGTTTGAAACTTTAGTATTTTGAAGTTTTGTGGAAAATGGAAGTTACTTTTGTGGTTTTATTCTCTTTGCTTTTGGCGGTAGATCTTCTTACGTGCGAACGGTAAGTAGCACTTTGTAAATATCTACTGTGCCTTCAGGCCTAACCTGTAACTTACTAACATAGGATAAGAATTTTATAACTAACACAATGGACTTTAGTCTGAATAAATAAAAATTTGATTTGATTTGATTAAAGAGTTCAGCAATACTCAAAACCAATAAGACACGGATTTTTTGGATATTGCTTTTAAATGCTGTCACATTTTTTTGGTATCATTAGTTATGATACCAAAAAAACATTACCAAAACCACCATTACCTACATTACCTTTAAGGAACTAGACATCACTCAAATTTTGTTAATTGGTCACTTTCATTATTCGACACTAAGTAAAATTACGCAATTTGACGGTTACCTACATAATATATTACCTATATTATTTGTATCGTTGAAAATTGCTAGAGATAGGCACAGTGTACATTATTTAATATGAGGAGATAGCCAACACGTCCGCTGGGGCCCGAGTCTGCTATTTACATTTGCTTGAATCGTCTGAGTGGGTGGGGTTATTGGGACCATTTTACGATAATTGGCATTCTACTAACTGTCAAAACGTCACAATTGGCCATTGGAACGATTGAGCCGCGAGTTGAGTGAATATGACCGATGGCCGGTACAATTTCGTATTCCGCTATTTTTTGACAGCAGTTGCATCATATCTATGGCTAAACATTTTTTATTTTTCATAGACAATGTGTCAATTTCAACGAAAACTTTCCTTTTTTAAAACATAATTATCCTTATTTACAAGTTTTTAATAGAAATTACATATTGTATGGGCTTTTACAATTAATTAGTATTCAAAAAACAATTAATACAATTTTTTGCAACATAAGAAACGATTATTAATAATTAGTGCCAATCGGTGTTGCCTATTAATAATTACAAAATGTTTGATACTTTTATTTTTAATTTAAATTGACAACACCGCATCCCACTCATGCCAGTATGCCACTGATTGTTGTTGGCTTAACTGAATACGAAAATTAGGCACATATTGGGTTGACACTATCATCCCACTATGATCATAGTAACACGGAGTGTAAATAGCAGACTCGGGCCCCTGTATCGAATACATAGGTACAGTTTTTATTTTTATTTATTTAAATAAATAGTTTATTTCGACTAAGTATTTCAGCTATCTGTACTGTACTGCTAATCTTCATCTGCATATTATTGAAATAAAATAATCTTCATATAAGTATAGTATCATCTATCGTTGTAGTCTATTTTATGTACAGTCAGCAACAGAAATCGTTGAACATAATCTGTTTCCAATATTTCCTAATCATTATTATTACACGACTGCCCAAAAAGGAGTGTTATGTTTTCAGGGTTCATGTATGTATGTATGTAGGTATGTATGTATGTATGTATGTATGTATGTTTGTGAGTTTCTTTATTCCACCATAACTTCTAAAAGGCTTGACCGATTTTAATGTTTGTGGTATCATTAGAAGCTTTGAGTTATCCCGAGTGACATAGGCTATGTGGACATTAAAAAATGGTCAAGTGTGAGTCGAAATCGCCTGCAAAGGGTTCGGAACGAATTTTTTTTTTGTGTTGTGTCATGCTTTTTTGTTGTTCACTAAAAGGTATTAAATAAAAAAATATATTAAAAAAATAAAAAACACGCCTGCCATGTAAAAAAAAATTAAAAACAAGTCAAATATTTGCAGTCGGGGGACCTGTAATGAATTGTTCCAAGTAACCGACCCGACTGCAAATATTTGACTTGTTTTTAATTTTTTTTTACATGGCAGGCGTGTTTTTTATTTTTTTAATATATTTTTTTACCATAAATTATTGATTAAGGTAAACTACAAAACTAATTGTCATAACATAACTACAAAAGTAGCTGAACTCAGTTAAACCATTAATTGCTAAACATTATTAGCGACAAAATTATATGATCACAAAAGATACAAAAGTCGCTGAACATTGCTAATTTCCTGTATTTCTAGTCGTTAAACCCAGAACCGTTTGCTTCAAGGCTCTCATCTGGCGAAGCGCAGCGCACTGCATTTTTCATTATATTATCAAAACATTTCCGAATAAACACAACAGTTCAGAGTATCAATCAAATATTATTTATATAAATATTTGTATGATCTACAGATAGTTGTTTCGGGTCTGGGCGTTTGTGCCACGACACAGGAATTATTCCTAGAGTAGGGCAATGTTTTATAAAAAAAATATGTATATAATATTTGTATTTATAATAATAACATTGAAATTAAAAACATTTTTTTTTTCAAGTAGTTATTTATGGACCACAAACAACATGCACATGTATACGTTAATGTTTAAAACATACATAAGTACCGCGATATTAAGCTATGGCGAGCTAACTGTAGCTCAGAATAATGCATTATTTATGTAACACTGGTTGAATGGTTTTATAATTACTAATGTGATCTTCTGCCTATTGTGCTGTGATGACGATAACGGAGTTTAGTAGTTGTATTTTTCTTGAGTAATGGTAGAAAAGAGGAAACATGAAGAAAATCATTTACAAATAACTACAATTGTCTTAGAAATTAATAAACAATATTTTGTATTTAAATTAGGCTTATAACCAATGTAAGTATAATATAATAAAAACTTTTTAGATTAGATTTGATTATCACTGGCATAAAAGTAATTTTAAAAACAAATAAAGACTTACGGCACGCCACTTCCAACTTTGAAATTTAATGTTAATGTTATAAAAATGTTGTTTAGCGACTTATAGCATAATAATGCTTAGCGTTTTTGCAATATTGAGATGATAGCCTTATTCTGTACTCTACTTTGGTAAGTGATTTTTGGTCCGTTTTAGTGTTCAGGTGTTTTGTAAATTAGTATCTGTTCATGGACTTTTGTTGCTGACTGTACCTACCTACTTCTATGGTTCTGTTATTTGAATGTCAAACACGTGCCATCTATTGTTGAGCAAATAAATTTACTGATCGGTTGGTTTTGCGAATACATATTAGTGCAGACAAATCTCACTAGATGGCGCAAAACGTACCAAATTACTATGGCGACGTTAGTCACGAACTTTATTAAAATAATAATTATAAGTTAAACAACTAAAATAGTTCACATATAAATTTATTATATTTCTTAACTATTTACACAATAAACTACAGTAACGTAATAATATACATTATTAATGTAGGCATATTATAATAGAAAATCACAGTGCTTTCTGAACATTTATAAACACAACAAGTAAAAAACTTAATTATATTGTTTACAACAAATCTTGCTAGGTTTACAAACTAAAAACAAAAATAAAATAACAAAAGGATTGCCCCGTTTTCGTTTTAGCTAAAAGCCTTTACAAAAAATTCAAATATAGCTTGACTCCACAAAAACATTGACAAGCTATTTAATTGACTTTTACATAACTATTATTGCTAAAACCAGAATGTTTTCCTAATTACTAAACAGTTATCATTATATTTATTTACTATCAAGTAACAATGAAAATCAATGAGCGGTTTATTTATATTTTTATGAAGTACATTCACAAAACTTTTAACAATAATCATGCATGTTCATATCATAGACAGCAAAGAGGATATTGCTCAGTGAATAAAAACTCCTTCATTGATTTTCTATTTTATCCTCGCTAAATTGTGACGAAATCCAAGTCAAAGCCCACTTTAGATTCGTCAGCATATATTTCAGAGCTTTAGTCCAATGTTCTTCTGAATTAAACTGTATTTTTATTGAATAAGCATGCGGAGGTGACGCAGTGTCTTCTATCTTTCCCTTATCTATACGATACGGCAGACAAAAGCCAGTATCACCCTTTTCAACTTGCTCCTTAAACTGTTGCAAACAGTCAAGGAAAGCTACCATCGCTGCATCGAATTTTGTGTCCCATAAGAATCGGAAACCTCCAGAGCCGTACAATGGTAATACTTTTTGGTCTTCCAATACCTCTATGTAGGAATGGTTACCGTACGGTACCAAGCGATAACGCTGGAAATTAAAGCTTATTTTCCTTGCTAAAGAAGCTAAAAGAAGAACAGTTTGTCCCCAAGCAGCATTAATTTCAGACCAGTCTACAGGAGCAGACGGTAATCTACCCAATCTGAAGTTATTTATAATACCAAACTGTCCTGAATCAGAAATGTGAAATGTAGCTTTAAATACATTTGTTTTCTTCAACTTTTCTAGCTGTGACTGAGTGTATGCCAACTGACATTCGTAAAATTTCATCTGATCTTCAATTGTCATTAAATCTTTCCGATATCTTGTGTACTCTCTCCAGTATACATCTTGTTCCTTTTCCAACCTCTCTTTCTCTCTCTCTTGCACATCTATCTCCTCTTTCATGGCCCTTTCTTCTTTTTGTAAAGCAGACAACTCCTGTAACAACCTACTTTGCTCCTCTTTCCAATCTTCAAGTTCTTTTTCGAGTCCTTCTAGATTAAGATCTTCTTTATCATCCTCTAACTTCTTTAGATAGTCATTGTAGTCCTTCCATTCAGATTCAGTTTGTCTTAGTTGGTTGTCCATAAGCTCTAGTAGGGTATCAGTGCATTCATCGCATAGTGGATGGTCCACATCCGAATTGTTTGATAGTAAATCAAATAACGTAGCTTTTACATGGAGCTGGTGGCCTAAGGATGTGGTTTCCCAGCCGTCTGAGATAACCATGAACCCGTTTGCTCCATTACCTGATTCTGACATGCGGAATGGAGGTACATAGTGCTCCAAACTCGTTGATTGCATATCCAAGTCGACTTCATTGTTTCTGCGTATTTGAAGCGTTAAATCAGCTATAGTGTGCTCACCCAGGTTATTTAGAGACTCGTCTAGCTTTAGAGGCTGTAAACATCGCTGGCAGGAAAAGTTCACGAAAGATTTAGTATCACTCATTGTAAGGGCCCTTCTCTATTACGTCATTAAAAAGTTCTACACTGAACTCCAGCTAATTCCGTATATATATATTGTGCACAAACTAACAGTTTTAAATGGTTTTCTAACTAATATATTGTTCGTAATACTTCAATTTTAAACAATTTAAAATGAAAACAAAGAGCTTCGATCTGTCGAGTTGATATTTTGCAATTACGATTTTGACGTTTATTATGACGTGCCACTCAATGTTGTCATATTAATTATAAAACCATAGAGTAAAAAAATTAGAAAAAAATGGTTTTTGGCTGGCTGCATGCTGGCTGTGGCGAACATCGCGAAATTGCCAGTATTTTTTTTCACCATATCTCCTTATTGTTATTTTTTTCATTTAATGATTTAAGTAAATTGATTAATATTGTTTGTATAATCAGGTTAGAATAAAGGAATGCTTTTCTGCATTATTGTTATTATCTAATTCAAGCCTTACATTACCATTATTGGTATAAATATCACTAGGTAATTAGTAAGAGGTGCCGGTTTCGGGTTTTTCTACTACCACATGATGCCCAAAAAAAGTTAGGAATAGGTATTGGTTAATAAAATAAAATTAATTTAATTCTTATAGAACTTTAATTCGCTTCCAGACTAGAATACAATGGTTTGAAACTTAAATAGCACCTTACATCGATATAAAAAAAAACTAAATTGCTATTTTGAGCGAAAACACAAAATAATAACTTTCGGGCAATATTACGATACAAAAATTTGTCTTGAGAACAAATTGTAGTGAATAAAGGAAATCGATTGCATAATTTAAATACTATTAAGTTGTGTAACCATTTTTGCTTAATATCTAACTAAATAATAAAATATAATGTGCATTGTATTTAGGAACTATGTCATGGATTAGTTATCTGAATATTTTACATGGCAAAAGAGTAGAAATGTAATAAATCTACATAAAATAGTATGGATAAAAGTACCAAAAGGATTTTCAAGTACCTGTTAATGATTGAATTGTCACCAGTACACAGATTGCGCGCACTGTCGACCGCTCAGTAGTCCACGTTACATGCGCCTTGCTTAGGTATTTTTTTTGTCGACTGGTTGAAGCAATCGAAATTATTTAAGCAACCCGTATGTGCGCGGCCTAAATACTGGTTTTTTTTATGGTCGGTTAGCCGTGATATTGATTTTAAAACAGAATTATCTTTCTTGAGTATCAAACAAACCATTAATTTAACTACACCGCGATAACGTTTCTCCTAATATTACAAAAATCTTTTACATTATACATAAAACTAGATTAACTATATACATGAGCTTACAGGTGCTTTAACAATTAAAAATAACACTTTCACAGTCATTAACCTTAAAACTATAATTTAATTTTCTTATATGGCAACATTATGGCGCTCCGCCGTGTAGATAATGTGTTGGGTCTTGTAGTTGGTGGTAATAGGCATTTGGGAGTAATGCCTGTGCTAAACCGCCTTGTGGGCCCGCGTATTGAGCAGGTACCAACATTTCTCTGGAACAAAGAAAGTTAAAATTACGATCAAGTATTGATGGCGGAAGCGATCGGACTGCTGTGGCTACTGTAATTTACGGGTTCAAACCCCGATTAGGACAAAATTCTTAGGTATATCTTTATTATCCTATGTTTACAAACAAACGTGTTATTTTATTATGGACATGAGGATTTATTTTTGTTTTCATATGAATAGATCTATTACCAACAACCAAGGGAAATCTAGGTTTCAAGCACTGTTTCATAAAAAGCTAGTAACTAAGTCCAGCGTCCGACTGTATTAGGTACCTACTACTTAATTACCTACTATGGTACATGGTACTTATATTATACTAGCTGACCCGTGCCCACTTCGTTGGGCATAATGTTCAAAAATATATATCTTTCATAGTTAAGGCAGCGTTCGTAAGAAACGTTTTCATTCGAATGTTTTTTCGCCGATTCACTTTGCAAAACGAACTACCATGTAAAAGCCTTTTTATTTTTCGGTTTTTTATATGTATAACCTATGACACTCAGCAATAATGTGTCTTTCTATTCGTGAAAGAAGATTCCCGAGATTCCGATTAACGAATTCGGAGTTTCCGATTAACGAATTCCATGAAGACCAAGTCTGGGAACGCTCCTGGGAACGCGCTTGACTCCCTATCACGTGTATCTGCCATATACTGTCTAGAGTAAGCCAGTCGCTGAGACCTTTCGGTGCTAGACTCTCTATTACGCGCTCGCGATCTATATTCTGTCTCATTCGCAAGGCGCTGTTCATACTCAGAGGAAGTCTCTCCGAGTCTCTGTCTCTGTCTCGCTCGTGTCTGGGATGTATGTCGAGACAGTTGAGATTTTCTTTTAGGCATATTGACAGAAGTTATGATTTCAAAATAACAACCTAACCTAACCTAATTGCAAAAAACTAAATACCTATAACCTAAATTAATATCTACATGAAACTAACTTAATACCTATAACCTAATTTAATATCTAGGTACATGAAACAAACTTAATGCCTATCTATAACCTAAATTAAATGAAAACTATATAAACATAAAAGATTTTTTTTTTAATGTACCGAAAATAAAATTAATGAATGTCGAAAGTGTGTTACGAAAAATTCAATTTTGGGGACGTCCGCTGCGTAAAGACTGGGAAGGTACGTATTTACGCGACCAGGTTTTTACACCAGGTATTTGCTTCCAAGTACGTACACCAGGTACCGACCCGAAATACTTGCAAGACTTCAAAGTATTTTATACGGCCGGACGACTCGGACTCGCTCCGGTCGGGGCTCGACGCTCGCCCGAGTCCACCCGAGTCTCGCTGGACGCTGATTCGTGACGTGGCGTGGCCGCGCTTCGGTCCACTTCGGCCGCGTTCGGGCCTAGAGAGAGCGGCGCACACTCGTTGCGTTTGCAATATTAATACATCGTTCTCGATTATAAAAGTATGAGCGAGAACGATGATTCATCTTTGTTGGAAAGCCACTGTAAAGATGACTTGCTTTTTATTTTATTTTATTTTATTTTATTTGGGAAACAAACAGATACAATACCAATTTTAACAATAAAATATAAGAAAAACATTTTCCAAGGAAGTTTATTCAAATTAATAAGCAAATACAATAATAAATAATGACAGCGGATATACGGAAGTAAGGAACAAATTTCCAATTTGATTTTTATTTTTAACCTTGAATTTCGTATGGAAGTCTATTCTACTTTACTGGTTTGTCTTTGCAAGTATTTATTTGTAAACGCGATTGTGCTCCTTATTCATACGAAATCACGGTTCAATTTCCTATGCAAGTATTTTTTCTTCCAAGTTTCCAACAGGGCTTGGATATAAAAGTAAAAACTTTCGTCTTTATGAAGGTATTTATTTGTAAACGCGATTGTGCTCCTTATTCATAGGAAGTCACGGTTCAATTTCCTATGCAAGTATTTTTTCTTCCAAGTTTTCAACAGGGCTCGGATTAAATAAAAGTAAAAACTTCCGTCTTTATGAAGGTATTTATTTGTAAACGCGATTGTGCTCCTTATTCATAGGAAGTCACGGTTCAATTTCCTATGCAAGTATTTTTTCTTCCAAGTTTTCCACAGGGCTCGGATTAAATAGAAGTAAAAACTTCCGTCTTTATGAAGGTACTTATTTGTAAACGCGATTGTGCTCCTTATTCATAGGAAGTCACGGTTCAATTTCCTATGCAGATAGAAAATACTTGAAAGTATTCTGAACCCTGGTTTTAGGACCTGGTTTCTTATGATAGACTTACTTGAAAGCCCTGGTACTCGATTTTGCAAGTACGACCCATGACTTAAAGAGCCGACCGCGCGAATGAGCCGCGCGGGTACCTACCCTCTCAGGTGTAAAAGGAAGGTCACGCCTCCTTCTTCCGAAGTGAGCACGAACGCGAACCAAAATAAGCCGAAACCATCGCGCGCCGCTGCTGCCGCGCTGCTGTGGCCTTCACGTATAACGATGAGTTTTTCTCCGATTCTCTTTACAAAACGGACTACCACGTAAAAACCTTTTAATTTTTCGGCTATATAATTTTTTTTTTTTTTTTTTTTTTTTTTATATAGCCTATGACACTCAGCGATAATGTGGCTTTCTATTAGTGAAAGAATTTTTAAAATCGGTGCAGTAGATTCCGAGATTACCCCTGACAATTTAACAAACACACAAACTTTACCTCTTTATAATATTAGTATAGATAGGTCTAGGTGTAGGTCCTTAAACACGCACACCTTATTGCTTATATAGTATGCACATACCTATCAATTAATTGGTCTTTCATCTTAACATTTGGAGGGAAATACTACATCTACAAAAACTTTAGTCAAACTATCGTTGCAAGTTTAAAATGGCCGTCTTTAACAGACAATGTAGCTACACTGACCGTTGCACATGTGGCTATTTTTTTTTATGACCTTTGTCTTAATTTGATTAATGACCCATAATGAGGGTTTATGACAATGCATTCTGAAAGGACGGGAGAAAAAAAGGATATTAATGTCACAGTCATTATCTTAGTAGTTTAGAAGTTTCACGATTTTGACCATGTGGCGTAGCACAGGGCTACTGTCGGTCGAAAATAATATCAGTAATGTTTGTCTTGTTGGTACCCATTGATATGTATAACTACGTCGTAACGTTGGTACCTACCGATTAATAATTTTCTTTCTCTGGGTAAATAGTTGTTAGACAGGCAAATACAAACTTACAATTATTGCAAAAGCTGGAGTAACTAAATTCAGTTAGAAATAATAAAATAGGTACCTGTACCTAAAATTTCCATGTACCTTATTTATTTCGTCGTAATTTTGTCCATGTTTATACTTCTAAACTTATGTCTTATAGGTACTGTTGAATGTAAAGGTTTACATAATCTAAACACTTCCTAATAAAAACATAAATCGTTTTGACGCTATCCGTATTATAAATCGGAAAGAATTTTTTTTTGGTAGAGATCTTTGCAGTTAGCCTGATCGCAGGCTTTGACTGCTTCACCAGACTTTAACGCGAAAGTAACACTGTGTCTGTATGTATGATACTTTCTCTGCTAAATAGCTAAAGCAATTTAGATGAAATTATGCCTATTTATTGACATAGGAAATAACCGGTACCCAAACGGGTGAAGACGCAAGCAAGAGCTAGTTTTTAACAAAGTTCAGTTTTATTGTTAACTTATAGTTTTTAGTTTATTTAAGTTTGCTGCTACTATGTAGGTTTAAAAGAACGGCTCGGATTCATTATGCCGTCAAGTAAATAAACTTTTATACTTTATTGTTTGGTCTCAAAGGGCCCATTGTGTTGTCGTTTTTTTTTCGTCTCAAGGTTTCTGAGGTTATGTAGCTAGACTGATTGTATGGGACTGTATGGGATTGGTTGTTACGATACGGTGTGTTTGATTTTTGTTTAAATGTTGCATCTATTTAGATTTGATATATTATTGTTTTTAGAACTGTTTCCTGTTATTTTTTATTTGAATTGATTGTTTATTTAAAAAGCTAGGGAAAGACGCGATTGTCATGTTTATTTAAGGGAAACAAAAAAAATGTATTCCAGTAAGGATTTGCTATTATAGTAATGAATAGGTTTGATGATATATTTTGCCAAAAGGTAGCTAATGAATGGCAGCCAGTGATACTCTGTTATCGAATAAAATGAGATAGAGGGGAAAAGGATAAAGGCATAGATAGGAGGAATTGAGTTTAGATATGCAGTCGCTCTAAAATACGGTATTCAGCTAATCCGGTGAGACTGAAAGCCGACCCCAACATAGCTTCGAAAAAAGGTAAGCAGAACAAGAAGTTCTGATGATATAAGAAAAATATTGTAAAGATATTTAATTTTGTGTATTTATTTGATTTACACGGCTTTGAAAATCAATTACATAAGTATATACTTATACCAAAGTGTGTGCAAGTGCACAAACATGAATTATATACGAATTAGAATTTTTATTATGAATTAGATATTATAATTTTCAAAACGTTGACACGTAACCACTTAATCCGGGTTGGTTTCCACGAGCTTATTTAGTGCGTGTTATAGGATATACTATGATGATGATAAAAATAACAATAATTCTAAACTATAAACGTCCCACTGCTGGTCACAGGCCTCTTCCCATATAGAGAAGACACGAGCATTGATCACCACTCTTGCTCTCTGCGGATTGGCGATTTCAGATCCCAATTTTTGATGATAGTTGATGTAAAAATAGTGATTAACTTACGGTCTGTTTGGTTGTTGAGGAGTGCGATCACGTTGTCTCCTGTTCTTGAACCAATTGGACACTTGTGTCAGTGTTAGACCGGTCTTCTGCGCCAGCGCACGTTTTTCGTCTGGTGTGGGGTACCTGTAACAGGAACATTAAGATTTAACGTAGGTATAGGACTAGCTAGGCAGGTACCTAGGTACTAACCTATGGGTATAGGGTTGCCATCTCCTAGGCAGGCAAAAAAAGTAAGGATTAAGTATATATACGGTTTACGTATATATACCTAATCCTTACTTTAAAGCATAATCGAAAATGGATGTAGACCTGGCGAGGACTCACAGTTAGAAACTGTATTCATGATATTTACGCTAAGTAAATAAAGGGATATAAGATGAGTATAATTAATTAATTAAATAATATCTTACCTATTTCTATAGTAGCAGTCTTTAAGTGCGTTTCTGCTCTTCTCCTTAAAACAATAGACTGTTTCTTCGCCATCCCAAATAGTCTTAGGTAGCGGGTATTTTTTTCTTAACCTGTACTTGTCTACAGCACCTAAAATATAACAGCAATTCGTTAAATTGATATATAAATAATATACTTAACTTTTAAGTTTAAACTTTTGAAAGAAATAAATAAAGAAATCCATCACAGTAGTCAGTAGATTTTAAATATTTTAGGAGATCATTTTTAATGTTTGGTGTGATTGACTTGCTTTTAGGAATTACAGGTTTAACTATCTTGAAGGAATTTACAATAAATAAAAACAATTACTTATTTGTCTTGATATTTGAATCCATTGGTAACCTAAGCAGCATGTGCAGGGTGTGTTTTAAGAAACAAGTCAGAAATATAAAATAATTACCTAAAGCTCTTCCCCTGACTTTTTCAGCCTCTTTATAATGCGCCTTGAACCATAGATTTTGTAGAGCGGTGTGGTGTCTTGGCGGGAACGAGTGCGCCTCTAGTATAGCATAGAGTTCTTGATATACTCCTCTATGGTAAGCGACAAGTGCTCGCGCTCTAGAAAAAAAAAATATTTGAACAACTTGATCGAAAAGATTTCCACAGTTTTCCTTGAGTGTTATACTAATTTATTTCAGGATTCTGGTAAATAAGTAATAATATTAAAAAAAAAAACTATTAAATTAGTCAATTCGTCATAAATACAAATCATTTTACACTTTGTTTTATTTGCGTTTATGGAAAATTCATTTAAGTTAGACTTCAAAGGAACTATATATATAACTATATATAAAACAATCGTATTGTTTAGGTTGCAACGCTTATTGTCGGAAATGCCGTCGGCAGATACTGTTTCCCTAGCTATATGTTAAAAAATACTTACCTCAAAATAGTTTCGTGTCCTCTCAGCAGCTCGCTAGGCGGCAAACTCCATAAAAAAGCCGCTAGCTTTTCAATATCACCTTTCTGCTGCAACGCCTCACAAACACACTGCACTTGTTCTGAATTAAAGTTCAAACATCTTCGCAAATTACTGTTCTCATTTTCAGCAAAATACGTCTGCGGTACCCTCTCCCTTTCACCATTCACATTAACTCCATCAAAAATCTGCTGATTCAACTTAATTTCTGACAAAGTAGGATTATTTTCATTTTGAACGCAACTCTTTAAGTCCTGAACCTCATTGAAGTAGCCTGAACGCATGCGGTCTTCGCCTTCCAATTGTGAAAAAATATTCTCGTTGGTTGGCGGCAATTTCAGCTCGAAATTCAAATACTTTTTGTTTCTCGGCGGCGAGAGGTAATTTTCGAACGCCATTTTGTTGCTTTCTTGTAAATAAACGTCTTTTGGACTTTTTTCTTCGGTTCTTGCTTTTTGTTTGCAAGAGAAGTATTGTTTTTCGTTTAATTCTGCTTGGTAAAAGTTTCCATTTTGATTGTCGTATGGAAAGGGCGGTAAAGATGTTTCAGATTCGCTTGTCAAATCACTCGATGGGCTGAGGCGATCGGAACACGATTCCATATTTGTGGATTTCATCACAAAGTCTAGTAATATACGATATCTTGAAAAATCTGCAACAAAAGTATTACTTTTTGTTAAGACTAAAGTATTAGAGCGGTTTCGCACTATGTCCGATCCGAATCCGATCCGAACCCGTGAATATATTCAATATAGAAATCAGATGACGGAGATCGGATCTAGTGCGCAAATGACCATAGAAATAGTTCTACGGCTACTACGGACCATATTTTCACGGGTCCAGATCGGATTCGGATCGGACGTAGTGCGAAACCGACGTGTGGACGTAGTCTGAAAATAATTACTTTAATTTCCAATAACATTGTTACAATCTATTTGTTTTCTTCAATACTTATTTATTTATTTACTGTGAGGTACATAGGCAGACTTATGCCAGAAGGTATTCTCTATCAGTCAATCTTAGCAAGATGCAAAGACAATAACGTAATAGAAGCACTGAGTATTAGTTAGAAACGTGTTTTAATAGATAGGACAAATCTTGTGCTATATTATGAAAATATAATGATTTACCTGGCTTTGATCTGGACTTAACATTCAAAGAAAATAGATAACAGGATTGCATGCAAGGGTGACGAGTAGTAGAGATGAAAGGAAGCTAAATACGCAGTATTCCGACCCCAATACTTGGGAACAGGACAGGGAGATGATGAACAGAAGACTTATAGGTGAAAAACAAATCTTCGAATAAAATATACCGATTTTGATATTAAATCGCTTGAATTCTCAACAATAATACAAGACTATGCGACGGAAATTGTATATCCGTTGCAATTAAACATTATTTAAAAGAAATTTCGTTGGCGTCAGGTAAAAATACGAAGTTTTGTTTTCATAACACATGACATCGGGCGGACATAAACCGATAACAAAAGATTTCGTTGAACTGCGAACGTTTCCTAGAAATTGGTAATTATGTTACAATTTTCTTACTGTTCCAATATTTTACTCTAATTACTATCTTGTTACTTAGTACTATGGACTTAAGTATCTAATACCTTTTTGTGGGTATAATGCAGGTCAAAGGTCAAAATACAGTACAATAATACCTATAATGACACCTTAATTATTAGATTTGCATACCAAAGGCTACTATGTGGTGGTAAACCCATGTTTGGTAAATAAAGAATTTAAATTTGACTGAATAGATCAGTTTATCTTTCGTGACCTACTCGTATATTTAACGTTTTAAACATGGTAAAGCTATGTTCTATGCATCGCCCATAAGATCAATAAAATGTGAGAAAATATGAAAATTTTAATACTTATATCCTATTTTAAAAGGCTAACCAAAGAGTAATCGACGTGTGGTGACAATAAGAAGTATTTTTTTATGTACTTATAGAAGACACACGTGATATTATGGTTTTTGGATAGTTTCTGTGCAACATTTGTTACTTTAATTTGTTACTTTAATATATTAATATTTATTAAGGTGAAATTTCAGACTAATGCGTGAAGTTGCGGATTACTAGTTAATTCTAAAGCCTATTGTAATCGAATAAAATATAAGTACTCTTTGATTAGATGTGAGCTTTAATTTGTTTTCTTTAAAAATGCGCTCAATTTGACACTAGTTAATACATAAAACAGCAGCTAAATAGGTAGAAATCTAGGTACATACATGAAATACTAAAAACCAGTTAAAAGTGCATATTGTTAAATTCTTGCGTGATTGGTACAAATAAATACAAATTTTGTTCGACCAATTAGGGTTCCTTACTACAAAAGATAAAAACAGATACTTATTGGATCACTTGTGTGTTTGTCCGTCCGGCTGTTACAGCCTATTTGCTCGCATAACAACTGGACCGTTTATGTTGAAATTTCGGTACACATATGACCCAAAGACGGACATGGAAAAGGGACCAGTTTTGGGAAAGAATATAGAAAATTTAAGGAAAGGTTTCCAAACTAATTGGGTACATATAATGTTTTCGTTTATAACCAAAACTACAAAGCCTACAGTTTTAAGTATAATGCAGATTATAGTTATTTATCTGTTACATGTATATTACATGGAAACATAAGAAGTCTGTGTTAATCGATGTAACAAGTATTTTCTTAATATTTTTTTTCAAAATTATTCTGCTACTTTTCAGACATAATCAATCCACATACCAGACTAAAAATAATTCTAAAGATAGTAAAATAATAAATTAGAAATATTTTATACGTAACTTATAGATATAACCACGCATACGGTGCACACTGCAACGAAACCTTTTTTAAACATCCTTAAATGCCGATCGGTCACTCCTTAAATTGTAAAGAGACAGCATGAGCCGTAGCGGCGCCTTAAAAATGATTAACGTTTAAGTGTTAGGCCAATAAGATTGTTGTCACTTTATACATTGCTAACTGTGCACCGTGGGTTCTGACTCCTTTGTCCTTCGTTTTTTATTGCAAGTAACATGATGTCAATAAAGTAGCATATATTATAGTCTTTCTCGAGAATACGACTATCAAACGCGAGCAGATTTCTTCAAATCAGACTGGTTATTTTGGAAATTAGAGAGATCTAACAAAAATAAAATTATTTACTTTTATTATGACAGTATAGGTAAATAGTAGGTTTATCTTAGAATAGATTTTTGACCCTATCACCTTTTTGTGGTCGAACCGTAAATAGTTAAATTATTACGCTAAGTGCTACGGGTTCTAATCCTGGTCGGGTAAATAATGTAGCACTGTCGTTGCACCGATACTGTACGACGAATTATGTTTTAATAGAATCTTGACTATAAATATAAGATAATGATGTAATTAATGTAATTGCAAAATAAGTTCATTTTCGAAATAAGCCTACGGTTAAAGCTACGCTCGTAGCTACTAACTTGGCTATCGATGAAATCACAGGGTTTGATTTCGAAGGAGTAAATAATTATAAATAAGTAGCATTCATAGGATTACTCTATACCTATAGGCTGCGCTCCTACCTTAAATTCACACAGAAACTTTAAAATAATGCTAAAAAGCAGACGGATCTGTGCTACGACGCAGAATTTGCAATTCAATTAGTTTATAAAAAACATCAAAGTCGAGATTTTCTACTATTTAGTAAATACATATTATAATGGAACAGTGAAATTACATAATCTACGTGAAAAATTGATGTTAAATAAAAAGAACCGCCAATTTACGCTTGTTATATTATATTTGTATCTACAGGGTGTTACAGAAAGGCTAATAGTATCCAAAATGGTTGGAGAGTACATCTGGTATATAGCCAGCACATAAAATTTAAGCTAAAGATAATATTATTAAATAATTTTGGCCTATTTTTTTTTAAATAATTTATCGATATCTAATATTGATGAACGTGTCACCTCACTACGAGGGTCAATATCCTATGACGTCAACCTCAAATGTAAGGTATGATCTATCGCTTCAGAAGTCTGTGAGCCTAGTACTTTGCAGGTAATAGGTATAAACCGGGCAACAGCGCCGTCTTGTCAAGACCGCCGTCTTGTCAAGACCGCCGCGCGCCCAATCCCAAAAAATAATCAAACTCTAGGTAAACCAATAAATAATCAGTTTAATAACACATTTACAACTACGACGTTTATTTCGAGATACTACAATAGTACAGAAGTAAAATATCGACTTTAAACTGTCTGGGTAGTGTGTGTTGTGTGTGTGGTGTACCTACTCAAATGTTGCGTAATTAAATTGTAACTTAATTAATAATAATAACTTACATTTTTTAAGATTTGCCTTTGTATTAATTTTATGAACAAGGCTGCTCGTTCATCGAGTTTTGAACGTCATGCAACATATCTGCTGTTACCAGTCCTCAATGAGCACTTTGGATTGTAACTGCACTCGTACAAAACGTTCTGAACGCACCCCTACGAAAACATGTCTAACATGTCTGATACTACTTATGTAAGTCAACAAATTGATGTTGACTTTTCTTGTAGTGTTTGACCCGGTTTTTTGCCGTCGGCTTAGACTGTATTATTATAATCCGTCTTCCTAACACCCAGCAGCATGCTGAAAACGCTTACCTAAACAATAATAAAGTTTAACTTCATTTAAATAGGACTTGTTTTGTTTTAAAAGGGGATGAGATACTAAATTATTGTGACAATTCGCATACATCGAAAAAGTTTGCAAAGATAGCTTAGTTTTATAATTAATAATACCTTTATGCGAAATTTATGTTGCCTATAAAAATGTCACAACTCTGTTACTAAGCTGGTAATTCTGAAGGAAATACTATAATTTAAAGTAAACAGATTGTTTGATGGTCAAATGATTTGATACTCACATGTCTTTACAAAAAAAGGATCAATGCAGTCAGCCTGAGCTTAGGCTTTGACTGCTTCACCGGACTTTTAGCGAGGACCTAAAGGCCTCCAGCCAGAGCAATAAGAAAAACTAACTACGTCAGCAACGTCCACTACAGGACACCCCCTGCGAGGTTCGGACCTCGACTTAGTGCGTTGCTGTCAATCTTAATAAGGCAAAACAGCAAGGGATGGATCTAACTTTTTATCATTTAGGCACATGTTATTTAAACTGCTGGCTGGATCTATGTTTCTATTATTTTAGGACATATTATTGCTAGTTTGTCGGTTCAGGCCAGCTTGGTCTAAGGACTAGGGGTAATATTCACGTTACTATTATTTATAATACGCGACGGGCGTCACTGGCGGAATACTCACACATCAATCAGTTTTAAAGTCTTAGCAGGTTTAGCTGGATACTGTATTTTACATGGAGCGACTGCTTATCTAACCTCCACAACCCATTTTACTGGGTAACAGTATCCCATAGTAAGACTGGGTGTGAGAACTTCAATGAATTATAAATTAAATACATGACCTAAGATGTCAAAAGAATAATTTACAGTTGATATCGTTTAATTAACTACGGTTTCGTAGCACCTAATAATAAAATGGTTGGTTAGAAATTTAAGAATTAAGTATGTAAATTTTAATTTCAGTATAGTTGTAAGTGTTTGTTGTTATATTAGATTTAAGTATTAATTTTAAAGAATTTATGTAGCTACTTTAAGGAACCTTGATTTTTGCCTACTCTTATTAACTCAATCAGAAAAATCCAATTATAAATAGGATCCTAGTTAGGTGTCAACCTAACTGGGATGCTGTTAGTGTATAGTAAAGAGAAGGTCTGTTAAAAATATGAGCAACGACGTCAATAAAAAAACTTATCAATTAGTAATATGTAACATAAAAATATTTCTTATGGTAAGTGAACATAGCCAAATATTTACATAAAGTTTTTGCAATGCAGTGGCAGGTTATCAAGTAATTTGAATATTATAATTGATAATAGTGCCTTATTAGTCCTTATATGCACAATTAGTAAGAGTAATAGTTTTAGTTTTAATTAGCTTTTTATCTAAATATTTTCTACTCTTTAAAATACTTAGGTAATTAGGAAAGTGCAGAAAATCAACAAAAATCTTAACTTTCGCAATTAATTAAATGGAACTCGGTGTACTTGTTTATTCTTCTGCCTATATTTCCATATTTCATAACAATAATTATAGTAGATATTATACTAGATATTTTTATGTTATATTTGTCTACAAGAAATATTAACTAATAATTAAAAACTAAACTATATAAAAATTTACCTCACCTTGCAACAGTCCAAGCACAAAATAAATAATTTATTGCACTAACACTTTTCACAGACAACAAATTAAAAATTCTAATGTATTTTTTTAATATAGATAAGTAGCACACCCTCACGAAACGAAGACGTAGGCTCGAATAACAAAAGCTGTCTCGCATTTCAAAGCCCGTGAGCGAGAGAGCGAGTGTGCGAAAGGGACAGAAGTATGGGCGGAGCATCGCCGGGTGTTCAAGATTAAATTTTTATTCTTATTTTTTAACGTTTGACCTCTAAAAAGGCGGGATTTTACGACAGGGTCCGTTTGATTTGCAAAATGGCGTTCGGAGGTTTTGTAGAGTCTACTTTTTATATTTTTTTTATTTAAATTTAAAGGCTAGGTTCCATATTTTTCGCCTTAAACCCATTTTTTTTCTGGTACTATTGCTAAGTAAAAAATATGATTTCCTCACACCTACTAACGGATGGATTTCAGGCCCCCAAGAACTTAATAGTTGGTTAAGGTAAGCAGCTGCGCTCTACATTATTATATACTGTGTATACAAATAGTATATTTAACTATACCCTAGCTATAACTATAATTATATTATTTCACTCCCTCTTTGAATTGTAAAAAAGCAACCTCGCAAGTGACCAAAATCGAATGACTTTTTATTCTTCTATATTTTTTTTATATACTTAATGTAATGGAAAATATACCTAACATTTTTTTTTAAAAGATGTTTGTTAGTCTTGTTAAAAAATACGACTTTTTTTGCTCTATTTTTCATCCTTAAAGAAGAGCTAGCTCATCCGACGGCTTATCGCTTGTTCCTTATATTTTCCTCTTACAATGGTTCTAGAATTTAATTTAAAAAAAATCTAATTTACCTAAGTACATTCCTAGACAACTGTCCAGTTTTTTTGTAGCTTATACATTTTATAGTATACACTTATGTAAGTTAGTATTTAAATCGATTTATACTCTTTAATGCCTTTTGAAATAGACGAATATTATACCATAGTGAAACAGTATTTTTATAGAGCCTCTCTCAATGAAAATACCTACGTTCTTACGTCCGGCGCTCCGTGGGCGGCCAATGTCGCTGCCATATTGACGCAATCTCTACGCGGTTTTCATTTAACCATTTTGTTTCCTGATCTTAGCCTCAGAAGCTATCAAAATTATTTACTACATTTGTTGATAACATCATCACCAATCTTGATTTAGACAAAGTGCGGTAAGGGGTAAGTTGCACCGATTTTTTTCTGCTAGTGAGAGTCCGTGCTTTTTTTAAACCAACTTGGCGAGTTTGTAAAACGCGATTTTGTTAAACTTAAAAAGTATAACAAAATATACAATTTCTGAAAAAAATATGAATATCAAGTAAGAAGTGTTCGTTGCGCAGTGTTGTCATTTTCCCCGGTGTCGTGTGTCTGATGCTTGCTTTACCTGGAATCGTCGCGTGGGAACACAACACCTTATGTACCGCGAACGTTAGACGTCGTTACGGTAAACCATTTAGGAGATAAGCAGGCAAATGCGGACGACCAAAAAAAGTTGTAGAAATGTAGAGTCTGTTCTGATGTATTAAGAAGGCCGGTGTAAGGAGGTAAAACCTCTGGCCACCCTAAGAAGTTGTTGGGCCTGTGAGGGACGAGGAAGGCACCCAGTTGTCAAAACAGCCGTTGTTGTAGAGTAGTGAGAGGTGGGTTCTTAACACTTACCTCTTAAAAAGGAATCCACCATAACCCTTAAGGCCTACCTAAGTCGCGGTAAGCGTGCTAAGCGCATCCAGTAAGGCAGACAAGGGTACCAGGGTGTTTTAAGTGCATCTAACTCTAACATATCCCTACACCACGTGCCGTGCCCTCGACGTGGGTTAAAGTCGCTTTTCTGAACCCTAAAAACGAAAATAAGGTGACATCACAAATAAGATATGTATATGGTCTGGCTAAGCATGCCAATTATTGCATAATTATTATTATGCTTTGTACCTGTGAAAAGGCTCTTGAATGAAAAAAGTGTGGTAAACTTTTGACACAACTCGATCAGAAGTAATAAGATTTGGATACCTATTACAATTTGATCTTAACAAAGAAACAAGTGCGAGTTAATTTCACGTGGAAAAGGTTCCGTACGTTGTAGCTTTAAAAACTAGACTTCCTATAGGTTTTCCTGTAATTCGTAGGTAAAGAACTATTTTCTGTTCTTTTTTTAATTATAACCCATTGTTGCTATACACGGTACATTTTCGCCTTTACTATTTACTTTCAAAGACTTCATTTTAAAATTTTACAAAAGAAACATCATTTAAGACGACCTCCGTAGTCGAGTGGCGTACGCACCGGTTTTCAAGGTGTCGCCAGCTCTGAGGTCCCGGGTTCGACCGGACGGGTCAATATAGAAAACCACTTTTCTACATTGTCCCGGGTTTGGGTGTTTGTGGTACCTTCGTTGTTTCTGAATTCCATAACACAAGTGCTTTAGCAACTTACTTTGGGTTCAGAGCAATGTATCTGATGTTGTCCGCATTTATTATTTATTTATTTATTTATTTATTATTTACGATATTTTACAAGGAGCGACTGTGATACCTAGTAAGGTAACTTCTGGATGACTCTCCACAACCTTTGTATAGTTTGCTAACAAAGTATAATAACTATATTATATTATCCGGCATTAAACTTAAGCATATAATAACTTAACCTGAGATCAGAGGACCACCTACAAAATTTTAGGTCAACATGCATAATCGTACTTAAGTACACACAAACTGCATTAGTAAGATATAAACAGTATTTATGTAACATACAGCAACAGCGTTCATTCACACGGTGTTTCCTGTATTTTTGCAAACTAATATTAAAACCATTGATAAACATAAAACTCGTAATTAAGCATTAAACGTGAACTTATGTTGTGAAATGAATAAATGCTGCATCAGGGTGATTCCCACGATGCAGCGTAGAATCGCTTTATAGACTTATTTTTAACCGACTTTCAAAGGAGAATGTTATCAATTCGAAGGTTTTTTTGTATGTTAAGGGATTTTTGCGGTAATTTCGAATTGTTTTATAGTATAGCGTGATTGATAGGGTAGATATACGTCAGGTAGTCACATATAAATAAAACAACTTTTCACGGATTCTATCGCGGTATATATTTAGGTTCCCGACGATGCGACCGACGCCTTTGCAGGTGTCATGGGTCCAGGGCATCACTACACAAAAAAAAGGGTAGAATCCGTTAAACGTAGTTTTATTTCTATGTCCAACTTATAACGTATAAATTAAATTTGCTGTGCCCGACAGGGTCTATAATGAGCTGATAACTTACTGTATTGACCACCTATGTAACATTATGGTATGCAAAAAAAAATAGAATTGAATTAAATCTTAATCAAATATCTATAAGTGGTTCTAGACATCTGTATCAGATGAAATTTTGCAAAACTGTAAGTGATAAATAATAGTATTAGATGATTATTGTATTAGAATTATTTTTAGATGTGTATAATAAGTATTAATTATATAATCACATCTAACAATGATTCTAATTTCTTAGTTGCCTTTTACAAGCATAGCAATATTGCTATGCTTCATAATTCAGCCAATCATAGTCCACTGCTGGACATAGGCCTCTCCCAATTTGCGCCACAATACCCGGTCCTCGGCCCTCCGCATCCAGTCCCCTCCAGCAACCTTTTTCAGGTCGTCAGTCCACCTGGCGGGGGGGGCGTCCTACCTTACGCTTGCCGAGTCGCGGTCTTCATTCTAGGACTCGTCTGCTGAATATTGCTATGCTTGTAAAAGGCAACTAAGAAAAAAAGTACCTCATCTTTTATAACACTAAATGTTGTACACTAGTATGCAATGAAAGTGACTTTTCTTGAAAGAAACTTTGAGATTTTTTTAAACTAATGTAGCTTTTACATACTTCTTTTTAATGTGGTATGGAACCCTTAATGCGCCTCGTACACTACCTCATAGGTGGTGCGGAAATGTGTGCATATGATGTAGAATATGACTATGATACATATATTCTTCAATCCTCATCACGATATCTCCAGAATGGTGATCCGTAGGGAAAAAGTATTGAGACTATTTTGTAGATAATTGCATGATCTACAACTTTTGTCTGACCTATTTTTGCGATAATACTTGCCATTTATGAGGAAAATGCGAAAAGGTGACATTATTGACATTTGACCTTGTGTAACTTTTTTTGCACAAGTCGGATGTTTGGGGACTTTTGATATTTCATTTATAATGGTGTACTTGAGACCTCCACCAATTTTCAGCTCTATGCGAATTAATGCAAACTTACAAGGTTTTTATGTCTATTTTGACTGGACTATGACTATAAGATTTTGACTATATAATATTGAATATAAAATACAGTAGAGATATAACTGAATAATGTTTGACCGTGATGTGATTATGTCGGCTTTTATAAATAAACTCTATTCATTGGATGGCCACTTTAAATGCTAATTATCCTTTTCTTCTATGATGTATTTACCATGCATTAATATTTATACCGAATAAATGAGTGCAGAAAACCCTAAATTAGGTTTTTGGGAATCGAAGTAATTTCATAGAAGTTCTAAGAGTAAATCGAATAATAATGATGTGCCATTGTTAATTATTATTGTGGTTTATATTTTCTAATCATTTCAGAAAAAATCACATTATTATAGTTCTATAAGATAACATAATTCACTTATTTTCTAGAATGCTAGGTTTACCGGTCTTTTAGTCCGAACTGCCACAATTCGTAAAGACGAGATTTCGTATAAAAGGTAGTTATAATGTGGAACGCGATATACTGGCTGTTTATCGACCCAAAAGGCTATGGAAAAATCCGTCCAGACTTGACATCAATATTTTAGCATTCAACATGTTTACCACAAAACATAATCGAATTTCAAGTGCCTACGCAATAACTAATACTGTCAAACACACAGTTTACTTACCTGAATATTTGGTTTATTGTTTCAAAATAAACAAATTTATTTCTAGAAATAGGTATGAAAAAGGAAGTCTCGTATATTATGACGTAAATCTGTGTGAATGAATTCGATGTGGTAACAAAAACTACTTATTTTTAGAACAAAATGATTCTTTACTGAATCTCTAATAAAAAATCCATGTCACGGTAATAAAATAAACAATTGTAAGCTCTTATAGTAGTATCCAGAATAAGTTAGGATATCTACGTGTTTAGGTAAAACATATTTTCATAAAGCATCTCATTCTACAAAGATCTAGAAATTTCAATACCCAATTCCGTACAGTGATAAATATACTATAAGCTGGGCCTCGATTCAGCTATTTAAGAGTTGCTTGAATTGACCGGATGACCTGCTTCATTTGGTCATTTTTACGATAATTGGCATTCTGCTAACTGTCATTACGATCATTAATTGGTAATTACGATCATTCTCTTGGAGAGTTCAATGCGATATTATTGTAGGCTTACCTGAATACGAAAACTAGGCATAATGACAAGTACACTGACATGCATTTAAAATTGCTGAATTGAGGCCCTAGGTATTTGGCATGGCATTGCGGGGTTTCAGTTTATTTATCAAATAGACACCCATTCACAAGTCAACCGTGTCAAGCATGACTTTACTCGTTACCTATCGGTCACATAAAACAATGACAATGAAATTGTTTTAAAACAATGATCTTATTCCGGAATACTAAAAAGTCAATCAGTTTTAAATTGCCGTTAAGTATCATGCCGTCTCTTTTACTTTAAGGTGTAAAAGAGCGACAGATAGACATTTAAGAACGTGTCAAAGTTGCGTGTTCGTCTAGGGCTGAAAAAAATTAAAATGTAGATTTAGGATTTGTCTTTTTAGGGTTCCGTACCCAAAGGGTAAAACGGGACCCTATTACTAAGACTCCGCTGTCTGTCTGTCCGTCTGTCTGTCTCCAGGCCGTATCTCATAAACCGTGATAGCTAGAAAGCTGAAATTTTCACAAATGATGTATTACCGTTGCCGCTATAACAACAAATACTAAAAACCACATAAAATTAATATTTAAGGGGGGCTCTCATACGACGGTGGTACGGAACCCTTCGTGCGCGAGTCCGACTCGCACTTGGCCAGTTTTTTTTATATTTGATAAGAGTTTGAGCAACAGTCGATTTTTCACCGCTTTTTTAACCTCATTCATTATTCTATGGTAACTTTTTAGTTATTAGAAACTTAAACCATTTATTTATTTACGAATTAAATAAATACAACAATCATAAAAGGTTATACGACCGCTAGTAACCTGCTTATCTAAGATTTCAATTGTCTAAACACGAATAGTTTACAGTATCAAATGTTATGTTTATTTAAGTATCGTATCATAATACAAGCGGCTCTTTTTGCCGCCAAATTAGCTGTAACTATGGGCGGTCCATTATTGGTTGGAATTGGCGCCATCTTGCGTCATTATGCTATAATTGTTATGACGCTTGTATTATTTTTTTATTAAGTGGCAAAGGTAATGATCTGTGAGTTTCAATTGTTAATCTTTAAGGGCCTTATTAATAAAAATCGCGAAGTCTTTAATCAATTGCAGCACATTTGAATTCTTTACAGAAAAAAATAATATCAGAATCTGCTGAAAAGTTGCTAAATAAAGTCGAGATTTTTGTAAACAAGACCCAAAAATCTTGTAGATGTTATAATTGTTCTACCTATTTACCTTAAAAGGACTTGTAGCGTTACTCTTAAGATTGTAATATAGTCGAAGACGTACAACACGTTTTGATAGAATGTGTCCGGAATGAGGCTCTAAGACTCAACTTATTCGGATTTACATATAATTTTAACGTTGGAGAGTGTAATGCTACTCTAGCTTCTCCTCTATCAGAAGAGGCCAGAAACCTGTATAAACTGGCATTTTTTGTGTTGAAGTAGATAATTCATACTTCCATTGTAATTTTAGTTATTAAGTTGATGTTACAGGGTAACGTTATCGCTCAGCGATGAAGCTCTTAAAATAAAGAATGAAAAAAAAAAAAAAAAAAGATTGTAATAGTATAGAGTCCTTAAATAGTTTTGTAATTTCAGTTTTCTTTGGAATGAATATGCAAAGGTTTAAGTGTATTTTGGCAGGAAAAGTAAGATAACTAAAAGGACGCCTACGAGCCGTGGGCTTTAGAAGTAGACTTATATTCATGGAAGTAAATCTATTTCTAGCAAGCAATTTATATTAATTAACCAAAACAGCACAAACAAGCACCCTTCTACATCGGAATCCCTAAATCACTCGAATCACTGTTAATAAGGGTTGATATTTGACACCAACGACGGGTCCACCCCCGTTTGGAATTCACCAATCAGAGCGCGGCAAACTCACCCTCCGAGAAATTTCAACCAATCAGAATTGAGTATTCTATCAGGTGCGTTCGGTGTTAAGTTACTTTAACGGATGCTTAAAAAAGCGATTTTTGGATTAAAATTCTTGTAAAAACTTTGCTTTTTTGTACTTGGTTTTTTACATGTATACCATTTTTCAATATGTTTTCAGTCAGTACCTAGTATCAAATGACGGATGCCACTACAAGATTATAGACTACCTTTCGCCCGCGGCTTTGCTTTCATAAATGTCGGTTATAAAAAATAATAAATATATTCCTTTCTTAGTGTTCAAGCTGACTTCAAACCCAAAATAATCAAAATCGGTTCTGTGATTTAGCCGTGAAAGCGTGACAGACATACAGACCTACTAACACATTTATACCTATGAGTGAAACCGCTGGCAAAAGCTAGTAGTAAACTAAATCCATTGAATGTGTACAAAATCTTGACCCGATCAACTACAAAATTTTAACAATAATCTAAAGTATTCACACATCAGACTTAATCCTAAACAGCTATGTCTATTATGATAAACTTTGGCCACGTGGGAACAGTTTTGAGTGAGGACAATCCTTTATCAGATCACACAGTTTTGTGGAAACACTCTCTGATCGGATTAAGATAATATTTGTTTGTCTAATTCTGTTTAATCCGTCGGAAGACGTTGAGTTAAATATTCCTTAAATATGGTACTGCAATGCCTTTGGAAAAAATGGTAGATGTGTTAAGTTTATTTGCTAACGAATTACCTACTATTTTTTGTGCTGATTACTTATAAGTTGTTGAATATAAAAAGCGAATGTTAGTTTACAGTTTTAATACTACTGTACTATGTTGTTACACTACAATAGGTAAAAACAATTTAGGTATATTTCATACTTTGATCCAGAGATATTTTTTTCTAGCCATTTCTGTCACTCTAGAGGGCAAATGCCTCTCAACCTTGTATCTAATCAGTGATTAGAAATCACTTTCCTTTAAACTTACAAAAAGAATATTAAAAGTGACCCATGACAAATCGCAATATTTGTGGTCAAAATGGTATGCATAAATTTTTTTTTTTTCGATACTCAGGATTCACTTCGACATCCTAATCACATTCTTTTTTCAAATGTTTAATACAATCGTCACTGTCAAGTACCAAGTAAGGGGCGTTAGTCGACACTCTATAGTCTATGGCCCGATGTCCGCAGGGGATAAAATGCGCAATACACTTTATTGTTGGCGTTAGATTTAGCGATGTAATACACATTGTTGGAAATAGGGTTGCTACCGTGACAAACTTAAAAAGTTTTACTTGTATTACAAGGTAAATATGTCAGGTGATCAAAGGAGACACTAAAAAAAAAAAATCTGGCAATAACTAAAATTTTGGGTAAAAGCTAAGAAGAAATAAAGACTTTAGTGGTATTCAATTGATGTCTTAAACGTCAGCAAAATAAGTATTTAATGTAATACTTTTATGTATTATTTTTCTTGTTATCCGCCCTTGCCTGTGTAATATAAAAATGTATCTACCTGACCCTATTGAAGGACTAACAACTCGAAAATTATCAAGCAATTATGATGAATATACGATTAAATTGAATAACAACTAAGCTAAATAATTATTTTTTACCAAAAATAAACATAAAAATCACACAAACTAAAAATCGCCAACCCTAAAGCCATGCAAGTGTTCACAAAATCTCACAAATGCATTGCGTGTTGAGTTCACACAATGGTTTGTTCATTTGGCACCCGCGGACCTTTGTGACACATTCATAATGAGGATTACTGGCACCACACCTTTGCCCAAATGTGGCTAGAAAAAAAATTTTAATCGAAAATGGAACTTTATCATTTTGTCTTTTTTTTAACTTTTCGAGTGTGTGATCGATTTATTGATATCATATTTGTTTAGTTTGAGTCTCTTTTATCTATTGCTAATTATAGATAAGTTAGTAAATAAACTAAAAGCTAAACTAATCCGCCTTTTAGTTATTTATCAACAATATTAAATGTAGAGTTAAATAGTAGCAGGTACATTGCGTGACACAGAAATTTCAATTTATAAAATGAGCTTTTTAAACTTTTCAGTTACATATGAATGCTTCAAAATATCACTGTGTATACTTACTTGTAAAATATATCGATAATATCACAAGTATCACTTGTCTAACAAAATACGCTTAAAGTTAAATTTTCGGGACGTCACAAAAGGAACAATAACCTACATTATATTTGAGTAAATATCGTAAAATCGCTAGTAGAATCTGTTGCGTATTCACAATAGACTCGTTCATTCGAAATCATTTGTCAACCGAGCCATTGTGTAATACTCTTAACTGAGGATTAACAGTCACGCTTTTGCCTATCCGAATAGGACGTGAAAAAAAAAATAAGGAGCATGCAATATGTTGACAATCTTGTTCGAAATTAAAAAAAAAAACATTGATTGGGTCCTTTTTCCGAGGATATTAAAGGTCTTAATTTTGAGGGCCTTTGTTTTATTAGGGCCTAATAAAAGAAGTTGAAGTTAGATAAATTTTGCAGCTCAACACGCAATTTAAAAGTCATTAAAGTAGTTAAAGATTGGGAACTACTAGACTTTACACTCAAAATATTATATAACAACATATTCCAAATGATCTTAAAAAATTGCTACTAAAATGACTCTTGTCTTGTATTCTTTTCCGAAAAATACAAGACAAAGGGGTCTCCAAAGCATAAATATATAATATACATTATATTAAGGGTCTCCAAGAAACAAAATTGTCTATACTACTATACCTATGTCAGTTTCTTTATAAGTTCAATATAAACTTTTATCTTTAACACATCCACTGCCAAAAAGAGAGCAATCTCTCTTGTATATAACATAACATACCATCACGCCTGTATCCCGAAGGGTTAGGCAGATGTGTACACTAACAGTTCGCCGGTATGTTTAGGTCCCATGTAATAGGGGGCGAGCCTATTGCCACTAACCGGGCACAAATTCAAACTCCGACCAGCTACTGAGAATTTCATAGAAAAACCCAATAACACCTTGGTCGACTTAGGAATCGAACCCAAGACCTCTAGCGTAGCAGTCGCGCTTAAAACCACTAGGCCAACGAGGCAGTTCTCTCTTGTATTATGACAACAAAAAATCGCACCAAGGGCGACCTACTGAATTACCCAGTTGGTAAAATGTATTGTGGAGCTCAGCTAGGCAGTCGCTCCATTTAAAATATGGTATTTTAGTATAGTTTAAGTATTTTACTTGTATATATATATATATATATATATTGGGTTGTGGAGGTCAGATAGGCAGTCGCTCCATGTAAAATACTATATTCAGCTGAATCCGGTAAGACTGGTAGCCGACCCCAACATAGTTGGGAAAAGGCTCGGGAGATATATATATCTATACAAGATATAAATTATTGTAGTTTATATACAAGTAAATAATTACGTAAATTAATGTGTGTAAAAGTTTCTGAAAAATTAGGTATTCAACTGAAACCAGACTGAAAGGCGTTTAGCCGGTGGAAAACATTAGTATTTTAAAAAGCTTGTTACACTGAAGGAACTATTACTTTTTTATGTTTACGACAATCCTAAGGATTATCGCACATTTGTGACATTCATTGAACAAGATACCATCATCATTAAAAAAAACGGGTGTCCTGATAATTTACGACTTCGTGTAAAAAATGATTGTCGAATGTTTTACTATTAGACAGTATTCCATGTCTCAATTAGGATTTGAATTGTCTTATTTATAAGAAACTAGTGGTCCCGCGGTTTCAACCACATAAGTAGTTACCTAGTTCCTGTTCATTTTTTTTTCTTATAATTTATTTTCATATTATTCAGGGCGAAACGAATCCAACAAATCAAATTTTAATATCATAAAAGTTATTCCACGTGTTTTTCAGTAATAAATGTTGTAACCTTCTTCGTCTTAAAGTTTTCCACGATAGAATTTATAAACACCTTATAATAAACCTCCCAAGTGCAAATTAAAAGACGGACATTTTTATATGAAAGCGGCCATCTTGGTCGGGTTTCAAATACTTCTCATGAATGATAGAATTAATGTGGACACAAGACACCTCTTTATCACAGGGGTTATGTTACACTTGTTGTTGTTAGGGGGTAGGCAGGTATGCTCGTATTATTGATTGAAGAGTAGAGTTGGTGATAGATTTGATGTTTAGAGTAAAATAAATTCTAAATTGGTAATATCATCAACAAACTTAAGTTAAGAAACCATATAATTTTCTATTTTCTTTAATATTTGTCATCGAGGACTCTGAGACCCCAGGCATGGGGTGGGATATCTATTCACCTTAGGTACAGGATTAATGCTAAAGTACTGTTAATTAACTGTAAGAAAGTGTAGTTTATTTTTGTTTAGTTTATCAATAGATATCATAAAGGTTGTCTGAAAGGTTTTGGTGGTACCTACTTGTATCAAAACTTAACATGAAACGACTACCTGTCTCTCCTACATTGCCTTTTCACTGTATAATACAGTAAATTGGAATTTCTTAGTCAGAAATAATGTTTATTTGAAGGACTTAATGACTGGGGCCCGAGTTCGCTATTTTAAGTGAGTGAGTGGCGGGTTAATAAACGTTCCAGTGTACTTGTTATTGTGCCTAATTTTCGTATTCAGATAAAAACAGTCCCTTGCAATCCTACAATGGCAACAGTGGCAAGTAGGTGTACATTTGTCATTAAACTAAAATGATCTGAATACGAAAATTAGGCACAAAAACAAGTACACTGGAACGTTTATTAACCCACCACTCACTGACTTAAAATTGCGGACTCGGGCCCCTGTTCGCTTGTCAAGTCAGACCTCCCAAGATTTATGAATTTGTATCGTTTTAAATTCCTAGAATGCTTTTACTCTTCTAAACATACCTACCACTATTACACATAAAACTATCTCGACAACACATGTACCACTTTCATTCGTAAATAACATCGTTACGTGTTGTAGTTTCATATTCCCGCTAATTCTGTATGTTTGACAGTTGCATTTCACGCCATGTTGGTTTTAAGCGATGCGCGATACCTCTCCTATTGTTACAACGTATTTTTAATATACTAAATACTACTTTTGAAGTGGCTATTAATTAGTTTGACAGCTGTCTTACACGCTATTAAGAAGCCCTAGTTTTGTTGATTAGGTGACAATTTCTTTTTTTTTTAGTAAAACATTGGAAAAGAATAGAATTTATCTTTATTTGTTAGTGCGTGGTACATGGCCATGGTACAGACAAAGGTGATAAACAGGGTAAAAGGTGTTAGTTCTCATTATTTATACAAAGAGTCGGAGATCAATATTCACATTCGATGGGCCTGTTGGTCTAGTGGTTAGTGACCCTGACTGCTATACCGGAGGTCGTGGGTTCGATTCCCACCCAGGACAAATGTTTGTGTGATGAGCACGATCATTTGTTCTGGTCGTCTGGGTGTAATTTATCTATAATATGTATGTATTTAGAAATATATAAGTATGTTTATCAGTTGTCTGGTTACCATAACACAAGCTCTGCTTAGCTTGGGATCAGATAACCGTGTGTGAGTTGTCCCGGAATATTATTATTATTATTCCATAATTATAATAATACTAGCTGTACCCGGCATGCGTTGCAATGCAATTTTTTCTACCTAGCACCTGCCTACTACCTACTTACCTACCTATTACCACTTAGGGGTATGAAAAACAGATAGTAGCCGATTCTCAGACCTACTGAATATGCATATAAAATTTCATCATAAAAATCGGTCAAGCCGTTTAGGAGGAGTATGGTAACTAACATTGTGACACGAGAATTTTATGTATAAGATACTACTCCAAAAGCTCTAATATGCATTTAGTTAAGTAATTATCAAACTAATCAATTTGTTTTATAATTAACATAGCCATAACATTTAAAACGTTTTGTTTTCTAACGCCTGCCGGCAAAAATGTGAAAACTTGGGCCAAAATATGTTAGTTCCACAGTCACATACTTTAAAAAAAGCTGTTACCCGTCATTTATTTCTTAAATCTGTGAACTTTGACACAAATATGACAAATTGACGGCAAAAACTAAGAGGTACATATTTCAATGGATTCCAAAATTGTTTTTACGGGGACTACTTAAAAACTCAACTATTTTGAGTATTTATTTTCAACTTTTTCGTTATACGACACCTCATTATAGCTACTGGTTTGTTTTTTAAATCGATAGCGAAGGGTGGAACGGTAAAATAATATGGATAAGACAAAACCTTCTCAAAAGCGTTGGTGATCTAATAATTACATTTACTTCTTAATCTGTTTATTAATATTAACTAGATAGATTATAAAATAGGTAATAATTAAACCTCATGCCTTGCAAATTACAATGCATCACATTAAAAGTAACTGTAGTCAATTTGAAACTGTATCTGAAAATTTAATTAAAATTATTTAGACTTTACACTTTTAATATATAATATAGTAAACATTTCTAAATAGCTACTTAGCAACCTAAATAAATTATTTATTTTATTGCCAACTGCTATTGCATGTTCATACAATTATTTTAAAGTGAGAGTCCCTACTTGCGTGGCCCTGTAGTCTTATTTTTTGTAGCAATAAATCTGTCAGGCAGAGTCGCGGGATATCGCTAGTTGACACCAAATAACACAAGACAAGCCAGGTTCATTAAAGGTTAAGTCTGTAATGTGTCGAAAACGAAATAAAAAAAAACGAGCTTCACCAAAAAAGGTACCTACCTAATTGATCAAAAATAGAAAGACGATTAAAAGAACAAGAAGACGAATAAAAAAACAACCTTAAGAGAATAGCCCCATTAAATATTGCAAAAAGACAGTATTATCGAATTAAAAAACTCTACTAGAAACTTATTAAAAATAATAGAGATATCAACAAATTGCCTTCCCAATTTATTCCCGGCGCGCAATTACTTGTAAACCATTATTTAGCATGGCAACATTGTTACCCGACCCCTGCAATATAATCTGTAGTCGCTAATGAATTTAATTGACTCCCAGGGGACGGTGGTGTTGCCATAAATTATTATTAGTCTGCCTGGATTATTTCATTGTTACAAATATTGTTAGGTTTAGATAATGTTTATAGGAGCGTAGATACAAAAAAAATAGAGGCAGGATTTTGACTCGAAAGAAAGTAACTAAATTTTTAATAGATTTCGCATTAGTATGTCTGGTAGCTTGGTATCACACGTCAAGACTACCATCTTTCACCACTTCTTAGGCCTCAACACCCGGACTAAGCTCAAGCAGTCCGTGTACGATTCGATGATCGATCACTATATAAATGCTTGGCCTTAGGTCGGTTTATTGGATAAATTGCAGGTTTAGTTTTTGTATCGAATGATTCTCAGTCATAAGGTATCTAAGCCATTGTGGACAATAAACTCACTGAGGTCCAAATGTACTTATTACTTACCTACCTTAAAATTTTCTTTATTAAATTCAAGCAGAGGACAGGAGATTTTAAAATAAGCGTATGTCCGTCCTAACAAAACAAACAACCCTAATTAAAAAACACAAATAAGTGCGATTTCACGGTTATTTACAATTATTACAACCCTAGTTGTTACAACGTATGTCGAGGTAAGCGCGCGTGTAATAACGTGTAATCAGTGGGGATCATCCCTAGTGATCTGGTCCCCTCTATAAGAGTTTGTGACAAATTGGTGATTGGAAAAGGGTATGATTTTTTATTGGCTTTTTTGAAGTAAATGTTGATTTTGTTTGCTAGCCAATTTGGGTAAGATCCGAAATATAATAATAATAATCCAGCCTATAAACGTCCCACTGCTGCTCACAGGCCTCTTCCAATATAGAGAAGGCACGAGCATTGATCACCACGCTTGCTCACAGCAGATTGGCTATTTCAGATCCCAAATTTTGGAATCCAGGTTTCCTCACGATGTTTTTCGCTTCACCGTTGTCAGAAGTGTCTTAGAATACTTAATTAAGAAAGTACATATAACGAAAGATCCGAAATATCTAGGAAAATTCTTTTTAATGAGTTGCCCCCTTGTCTGTCAGGAAATCTCCAGGAGATTTCTAGCAAAAAACGCGTGTCTGGTGGCGAATCCGATCTCCTGGAGATTTCGTGGATCGGGTCGGATTAAATAACAAACTTTTGCCTATCTAGAGTACACCTTTCCTACTCTAACTTACACAGACTGTAGGTGAAAGAATGAGAAAGGCATAAAACATCACATGCTAAACATTCAACAACATTTGTTATCGGAATGTTTATCTGTTTTTTTTTTTTTTTTTTTGTTCCGTGTACGGGTTGATTTGAGCCGTGTTTTTGTTTAGCTTGCAGATGCAAAATATGTATAGAAATGTCTGTTCTTTTACTTTATTAGTGTACAATAATATGTTATTATGTAAATAAAACAATAACGAGCATTTATTTTTGGAACAAAAGTCGTCATATTAATATATGACGACTTTTGTACCAAAAACTGGGAAAAAGTAGCTAACCCTACTTTCAATTTCGAATCAACAATAGATTCCACGAAAAAACTGTACAAAACTATAGAAAATCATAGCTTATTTCATAACGATTTCAGTGACATAGGGTGTGTCGAGCTGCGTAGTTTTAGTGAACGCGGAGAAATTCACGATTTCGGCCGGGCGCACGCTGACAGCTCCGCGGAGTTGCGCCATAGATAGAGGCCAAACGTTTGAGGGGTATAAAGCACGCAAATACTTTGGCTTGCACATATTATGCCTAAAAACTGTAATAAAATACTTAACTTTTTAGCATCGCCACAAAGATATCAATCATTAATACGCGAAATAAAGAATATTGCTAGTATTTACTGTATCTAAGTTAGAAACAAATAGTTTTTTTTTTACTTTTGATTAGGTAGGTATAACCAACGAATGTATTGTTAATATCTATAAATTCCTTTCTAGGATTTATGACTCTTTGCTTTGGAGAACAATATGAACCTTCTGTAAATAAGATTACCTCACTTTCTTAATTTTCCTGAAGATAAATAAATAAATAACTTTTATTTTATGTCTACAGGCCGCGACATAATAATATTATTATGATTTAACATAACATACTATCACGCCTGTATCCCCGAAGGGTTAGGCAGAGGTGTACCAATTGTACACCCACAGTTCGCCGGTATGTTTAGGTCCCATGTAATAGGGAGCGAGCCTATTGCCACAAACCGGGCACAAATCCAAACTCCGACCTGCTACTGAGAATTTCATAGAAAAACCCAATAGCATCTTGGTCGACTTGGGAATCGAACCCAAGACCTCTAGCGTAGCAGTCGCGCTTAGCACCACTAGGCCAACGAGGCTTTTATTTTATTATGACTTAATATCTAAAATCTCTTAAAAATACTAAATACACCATTTTTTACCCTTTTCCCTTGACCATGTGTGACAATTGTGGACACTGTCGGGCACGGTAAGAGTAGGATGATACGGGTAATTTTAATATATTACACAGAGCAAAGTTTTAAGTAGGTAATACGAGTATGTTTCATCTAGCCGTTAGCTGGTAGTGTGGTATGCTAGGCCGCCATCTATGTTATCATTTTCATACTGTTGTCCTGATCAAGTATCTTTTGCGGCTACTAGATGGCGCTAATATAAATGATTGCAAAATCTATTATCCAATGTCATTAAATAAGGCTATTATACCATTTAAGAATTAAAACATTTGTATGAAATAATTAACAAGTTATATTGTAACTTTTAGATAATCTGTGGAATGACTTAGCTAGTAACGCCATCTGTGTATTCGTTAACATATTGTTGTTGTGATTAGGTGTACTCTTCCAGGTACTAGATGGCGTTTTTATAAATGATTAAATTACTTCAGTATTAAAATTTGAACGAGTGTCCCTACATAGTTAACCGTGTTTATGAAAGAGGTCACTAATTGAGGTTGTTGTCGAGGTGTCGTCTTCCGGTAGATGGAGTATGAAATTTATTTACACGTAAAGTTAAGTAATGCCGCGTTGTTCTTTATCGAACTGTAATTAACCTTAAATATAAACTAGCTTTTTTTTTCTAAACAAAGTTTTCTTCAAAGCTCCTAAATTTTTACATATCTCTGTTTTTAAATATTAACGAGAATTTAGCGATTTTCCTTATTTAGTAGGTAATGCTAAACAGCCTATCTTCGTAAAGTTTAATGAACTCACCCGTTGTCATCACGTCATGTTTTAACCTGGGAAATCGATAAAAAATTTTAAAGGCGTATCACAAAGACATACCGGGATCCATATTTTCCGGGAATTTAGGCAAGAATCTCTCTGAAAACTACTCTTTGAAAATGCCACAAAAACCTAAAATAAGTAAAGGAATTTTGTTTAATGAGTTATTTTTAGAATTATGAATACTGGACCAAAACCTTTCTCCCTAGGTTTGAATGATGTTCGTTTTTAGGACAGATAATTGATAGTCATATATTTGTAGTAAATTCTTCGCCTTCCAGACCACGACCTGTCAGAAACGCATTCCCAACGGACGTGCGGCCGTACTGTAACAAACGAAACTTGAAGTCAACGTGAAACCTAGCCGGTCGGGTTCCGGCGCAAACAATCGGATTGAACATTATCACGGCTATCTGGGGCCCGAGTCTGCTATTTACATTTGCTTGAATCGTCTGAGTGGGTGGGGTTAGTGGGACCATTTTACGATAATTGGCATTCTACTAACTGTCAAAACGTCACAATTGGCCATTGGAACGATTGAGCCGCGAGTTGAGTGAATATGACCGATGGCCGGTACAATTTCGTATTCCGCTATTTTTTGACAGCAGTTGCATCATATCTATGGCTAAACATTTTTTATTTTTCATAGACAATGTGTCAATTTCAACGAAAACTTTCCTTTTTTAAAACATAATTATCCTTATTTACAAGTTTTTAATAGAAATTACATATTGTATGGGCTTTTACAATTAATTAGTATTCAAAAAACAATTAATACAATTTTTTGCAACATAAGAAACGATTATTAATAATTAGTGCCAATCGGTGTTGCCTATTAATAATTATAAAATGTTTGATACTTTTATTTTTAATTTAAATTGACAACACCGCATCCCACTCATGCCAGTATGCCACTGATTGTTGTTGGCTTAACTGAATACGAAAATTAGGCACATATTGGGTTGACACTATCATCCCACTATGATCATAGTAACACGGAGTGTAAATAGCAGACTCGGGCCCCTGGAGGCATTTAAAACCGGCCAACCGGGCCGCATCACTTCATACGGCGGGTTGAACTCTGCTGAGCTACGAAATAACTTCGAACGGAATTCCTGGCGTATTTATAACGTTGGTTCGTATATTGAATACAAGGTAGAGGAAAATATTGTAAATTTATTGCGGAAAATAAAGAGGTTTTGTTTGCTTTGCTATTTTAGACGTAATTCATTTTTTATTGGTTAGTTTTTTCTTCTTATTGTTTTGGAGATAGTTAAATTATCAATGTAAAGTTGTTTTGACTGAGGGCAGATTTTTCAATCGACAAATAACTTTTATTTGAGAGATAAAATTGACGTCTGACAGATTTTGTATTGTAGAACTGTCAAAAATTCAAAATTATTCCTTGGCTAAAATATGCGGCGTTGGAAAAATCAGCCGTAAAGGAAGTTTCTGAGATTATATTAATTCAGATGTTACCGGAAAAGTGACCAAAAGGCAATCCATTTGGCCAAGTTAAGATGGGTCGACGACATAGTTAAAGTCTCGGGTCGAGTCTGGATGAGGCTGGCACAGGACCGTAGAAAATAGCACGAAAAAGGGGAGGCCTATGCCCAGCAGTGGGAGGACAAGGGCTGTGGTTGATGATGATGATAGACAGAACATAGGTTATAAATTCTTTTAATCATAATTACAATAATCTGTCAGAAGTGGAAGTAGTAGAAAAACTAAACAAGACGTAAACACATAGTACTAGTTAGTAACATAAGAATAAATATTACATTACAAAATATTCTGTGCCTAAACAGACACAGGGATAGATATCCTACAATGGGCAAATAAAGTTTGATAAATTATTACTCCAAATACCATAAGAAAATCCTAGAGAAAACAAACTCTTTGAATAAATACAAACTAAATTTTACCAAAAAAATCCAAGAAATTGCGTGCTAAATTTAATATTGTGTCTACATAAATATGGGAATTGGGTCCGTATATAAATAAAACGATAGGAAATCTCTAAGGGCCAAAGAATTGATAGCAGTACCCCAAGAAAAGCTCTTCGATATATTAAAGGTTGGTTTTCTTTCTGTTTTCATGGACTCCTATTAATTGTATGATCCTTATCTGGTTTGGTATATGGTCTATGGTCTATTGGAAGTTGCGAGAGATAGGAATCGTCTATCGTGGTATTTTATGTATCCATGTAAAAAAAAAGTAAATTTATTTCTTGTTTGGTCTCTATTTTGCTTTTTGCATGAAATCTATAAATATCAAAATTATGAAACTTAATACATGAGACATTGTCGGGTTACACCTTTTTTAATTTGATTTGTTGGTTTCGTCTCTGCTTATAACACTTAAAACTAAATAACAATAAAAACATCGGGAACGAAGAAATAACTGAAGATTTGGTGTATAAATTGTTCTGGCTGCTAGAGCTTTGCTAAGGCTTAAATATACAATAACTAAAAATATACTCAGACACAGAGAAAGACAGACCGGAACGATAACACCCCTCTTTTTGCGACGGATTTCAAAATACTAAGCCCTAAATCACCATGACCAATAGCCATTACTTAAGATCAAAACTAAAACCACAAGTGTAGGCGTTTCAAGTAACAGATGGTAACATCATTACTTGGCTGCGATAGTTACAGTACTTGTAATTTCCAACTGTAATTATTGTTGACAAACTGTGGGTAATGTGGTTGGGTCCCATTGGGAGCGGGATGAGGAAAATGTTTGTGGTTTTTCAGGGGTTAAATATTTGGGTTTTGTGGGTTAATGTATTTTTGTAAAAATAGTGTTTTTTGTGATCTGAAATTATATAAGTAAGTAATAATATTATGTAATGGATGCTTGTGTCTTATCCGATACTTGAAAGTGAAAATTATTCGTTAGTATATTTGAAGGTCCTAAAATATGGAAACAATATGGTAATTATTATGGAGGCAAAATGTAACCTATGTTACACGATAAAAATATCGTTTTTGACGCTGTAATTAAAATGTTTTGTCCCTATTTTAATCAATCATAATGACAATTAAAAACTCTACAAGGGAGACACTTAGCTAATTTGATCAAAAATTTCACATGCTTTTCCAGATTTCCAGTACATATTATAGGTTTCTGACACAAAACGCCTACCACTATGCCACTATGCCACTTGCCTTAATAAAGGATCAGTAAAGTTTGTACGTTGGCTGCGAGACAATTTATTATGCGGACAATTCTATAGCTCGTGACTTTTCCACGACAATGTATGTTTTAATTGTTCACAAGATGTCTTGGTAGATTGACAAAGTTGGATATCAAATAATACATTTATTATAGTTATGTTACAGTAAGGCTTTTTTATTTTATAGAGATAGGATTCTTGTGATTTTGATTTGATTCATGTAAATGTCTTGCAAGATGCCTTATGTTCTTAGTTTTATTTAGTTTATAATTTTTCTTATTTATTGTGTAGGCTTAGTTTTTAAAGTATTGTAAATATTTTAAGTTTCATATTATTATGTATAATTAAACTATTGTGTATAATAAAAAAAAACTTGCAAGATATTAATTTTGTCTATAATTCATAGTTATAAATGAAATTTGCCTATACTACCTATCTTCTACTTAAAAGAAGAAAATAAAATTAAATATTGTATATCTAAAGTAAGCTATTACGCAGGCTTATAATCTATGTCTCTATATATATCTTGAAACTTATAACTTCAGATACGTTTTGTTTTCTTACAATTTATTACATAACATACTTCTACTACGTTCAAACTAACGAACAGCGATACAAAGGTGAAAAAATCAATTTACACCTGAATGTAGGGTTGCTAGGAGCACGGAATAACAAATAGTACTACTATCTAGTATTAAGGTTAACTTACCTTTTATACTTAAGTTTTTATGTTATTTACTTAAAAACTCATTATTACATTATTATAATCAAATATCGATATACAGATTATAAAAAGAAAAGGTAGGGTTCTAGGGTCGATCTCGAGAGGCATTTTTTTTCATGTCGGGCTGGATAAACCCATTTTAAATTCGAAAAACGTTTTCAAAATATTTTTTTATACACAGTTCGGTGTCTGATCTACGTGGTACAAGGCTAATATTAAGAATAAGTTTATTTTAAATATTTAAAAAAAAATCTTAAAGCCTAAAATCCTGATCGCTCTGAGTTGACCCAACTCCCGATTGAATGAAAAAAACATTCTTTAACTTTTTAATGAGAAGGTTCATATGAAAAAACTTATTTAGATTACATAACAAATAGTTATTCTTCATGGTAATGAAACATTTTTAGTTATATTAACAATACTTTTGCCACAATTTGAATTTAAAGTCGTGACCGAGCATTTTATCTCATCACTCTGCGCTGAGGTAAAACATCGCGCTCATCCCTAGTTACGCGATATAGACACTCTATTCCCCTCCCGCGAGGTAACGCTGGTAGTGGTCTAACCGCCGAGGAGGATACCTGTGCGCCACGTTCCCGCGCTCCAACATTACGAAGGTAAGTTTATGATTGTTCTGGATTTGGTTCTCGAATTTTATGATTGCTATGGCACGTTATTTAAATTAAATAGTTAGCTTGCAAAAGTGTTTGTTATGTGAATTAAGTGATCGTTATGATGTTTTTTATGAGAAGTAATGACAATTTTCTACTGCTTTTAAATTCGGCTAAATTTATGATTTTGTGACTTTTTCTGATCGCTATGGCTGTGATTGCTCTGTCCAAAAAGACCAGAGCAATGATATTTTGCATTAATTGTACGTTATAAATCTATTTTAAGTAGTAGTAGCAGACTGCAACAATGACAAATGATGAACTATGCATATAACCTTTAATTTATAACCTTTCCTGGGTTTCTTTAGGTAACCTAATACCCATAAACCGATTTTGACGTATTTACCTACCTTACCTTACGTACCTTATGTACCTACCTCGTTCACATTTAAAGCCGTTGTGGAGAGAGATGTTGAAAAATCAATTCTTTCCATTTCCACAAAAGCGGTAGGTGATGACGGCCTACAACTCCAAATGTTTCTTCCCATCTTAGAATACATAGTACCAGTTATCACCCACATCATTAATTACTCCCTGACTACAAGTTCCTTTCCTTCCGTCTGGAAAAAGCCCATATCCTACCGCTTCCTAAAGTACCCAATCCAACATCCGTATCGTCCCATTTCCATTTTCCCTGTCCTATCCAAGGTCCTTGAGGGCGTTGTTCAAGATCAGCTGTCTATTTACCTTTCCTCTAACAGCCTGCTGAGTCTCAGATTTCGCCCTGGCCATAGTACTGTTACTGCACTTATTAAAATTACCGACGACATACGACTGGCCATGGAGAGGAAGTTCCTAACAGTCCTGGTACTTTTGGATTTTAGCAGTACTTTCAATTCAGTTGATTTTGACATACTCTTAGGGATCCTCTCTTCCCCCAATGTCTCTCCTCCCGCAACGGCTTGGTTTGAATCTTATCTTCGGGGTCACTCGCAGTCTGTTCGTGCCAATGAGGTCTCTGAGTGGTGCAAACTTACGGCGGGCGTTCCCCAGGGTGGTGTCCTTTCTCCCCTTCTTTTTTCTATATTTATCAATTCTATAACTTCAGTTCTTTCTTCTCAGTACCACCTCTACGCAGACGACTTGCAGTTATACCGCCACTGTAGCTTTGACAGTATATCCAATGCTATTGCCGCCACCAATAATGATCTTAGTAATATCCATCCGTGGGCTAAATCTTTTGGTCTTTTAGTTAATCCTACAAAATCTCAAGCTATTATTATTGGTGGCAGACATTTTTACAGCCTATTGGATCATCAATATCTTTCACCTATACTTTATAATTCGGCTCCTATAGCATACTCCAAAATAGCCAAAAATCTGGGTGTATACATGGATTGCCATCTGTCATGGGATACCCATGTCTCTGAGGTAAGTAGGAGGGTCTTTTGCTCGTTTCACTCCCTAAAGCGCCTCCAGAAGTTCCTGCCCTTTCAGACTAAAATCAGTCTCGCCCAATCTCTTCTACTACCTCTTCTGGATTATGCCGATGTATGTTATTTAGATGCAACGGAGGAACTTCTAAATAAACTCGAACGTCTGCAGAATTTGTGCATCCGCTTCATATTTGGTCTTCAGAAGTACGACCACGTGTCGGAACTCCGGGCTAGATTGAAGTGGTTGCCTATTCGGCAACGTCAAGATTCTCATATTCTCTGTCTCCTTTACTCAGTTTTGCACAACCCTAAATATCCAGGCTACCTGCGGGAACGTTTTGAACTCCTGGTCCCTAGGGGCAAGCCTTGTCGTACTTCTTCTTCTTTTCTCCTTCGCACTCCTCTTCACTCCTCTAGTCGTTACGACGAATCATTTGCTATTCGTGCTGTGCGCCTCTGGAACTCACTTCCACATTCCTTGCGCAATAGCCCCTCGCTGAACGTTTTTAGGAGAAAGATAAAAGAACATTTCCTTTCTATTTGAGTTATGTAGTCTATGTATGTCTATATTTAATATATATATTGTATTTTATACGTACTATATGTAGTATTTGTATGTATGTATATTAAAATATAAAAGTTGTACACTTCTATCTTCCTCACCACTTAATAATAATCTCACTATAACTCAAAGGTTTGCTGGAAGAAAACTCAATTTTGAGTTAAGCTCACCTCTGTACATCAACTTTAATTAATATATGTATACATATTAAATGAAATGTATTTGTGTGCAATAAAGAATTAAAGAATTGATTTCAAAAGGTTTTTAATTTTGTCTCATTTACCTAGAAGTGAGTCTATCTCGAATCTACTTAAGTCCAAATAAATGAAACTAAGCCAAAAGTTCATTTTTATAATTACATATGTTAATTTGCTATTTTAGCAATTATTTTAAATAAAATATTCCGATTTTTGATATACATGTATGACTCTTACATATTATTATAATCTTGTTACACGTTCACTGAATATGACTGAAAACGCCTAAATAAATAATATTTTATCAATATATTTATTTTAGTTTCACTGATTTCACCATTTATGATCGCCCTGGCACCAATTATGATTGCTCTGGTCGCGAAATTTTTGAAACTTAAATATTTTATAACTGATGGTGTAAATTGAAGGCCAATAGTAAAAATGTACTATTTGAATATCATTATTTTCAATGAAATACATAATTACCATTAAATATCAATATCTGAAAAGCACCAGAGCGATCACACGAATACGCCCGTTTTGGAGATTGATCATGCTTTTAAAGCTTGCAACCCAAAAATACTGCATCACCATAGTTGCTAGTCTCTGGCTATCGCAAACAGGATCGTAGTAAAACAAATATGATGTATAGAAGCAATGGTAAACAAAAAGTGCGTTCAGCTTCGGTCGGCGATCCACACTCCACTTTTTATCGGCCTTTTTACCAAAGGTACCGGTTTTTTTTTGACCTGTTACTAAACAAATTGCATTTTAAACTAATTAAGGTGATGATTACTGACGTCTGACTCGAATTACATTATAATATACATTGCCATAAGCCTTATTCCACTTTGTGTTTGTAAACAAAGATGTATTTAGTATTATACTGTATTTAACGATTTAAATAACTACTTATAACATGTCTTCGCAAAATTTGAAATACTTAAATAATCACCAAGCGATTTAGCGCCAAAAACATGTCTATAGGAAACTCAAACCCAATCATTTATTTAAGGAATCATAATTTATGAATAACTTCAAATACTTTTCTTATTATTTGTGAATTTATCTTAATAATATTTAATGTATTTGTTATCCTTATTTGCCAGTCAGTGCCTAAGTGTATTAAAAACCAGTGGGTGGCGCAAAATTACTTTTATATTTCTCAGAAGAAATAACGTTAAAATGTGATATATTATTTAAGTATTTTGTAATCAAATTATCTGGGATACGTTACAATACTCTTATTCTTAAAGGTATTATGATTTATACTCCATATTAAACAAATATAATCATGATTTTTGGGATATATTTCGACCGTTTTAGGTTTAAGTAGAAAATAAATTAAAAAGGTATTTATTTTTTGATTATAGGTATGTTGCTTGTCATCCATACTAATATTATAAATCCAAATGTGTGTCTGTCTGTTTGCTTTAAAGTCTAAACAGCATCGATTTTGATGCTACTTAGTATAGAGTAAGCTTAAATTAAGAAATGACAAAAACAAATGAGCAAAAAAAAAATTAATGAAGGACATAGATTAGGCCACTTTTTGTCGCGGTAAATAACATCTACGCAGGCAGAGATTAAACATTTTTTATAGGGCATTTAATATTACATAATTTCTTTCAGAGTAGATTAACAATAGCTATATAAATTCTTCAATAGATATATCTAAGTATAGTAAGTAGAATCAAACAATAATACGATTCAATGTTGATTTTCTCAGAATATTTAATCAAAAGTCTCTCCAAGCGTACTAGTAGGTACCTACTAAACTAAATTATTTTAGTATTTAGTTTATAGAACCAATAGTCTGAGTTCATGGAAGGACCAGTTAACTTAGACCTCTGATCACGTTTAAGACGTGCTCAAAAGTAGGTCAAACTTAAACTGGTATATTTTCAAGTATCGTAATGAGAGATGAATAGAAAAACGCGACTATTAATTGAAAAGATAAAATGTACACTTGAGTAATTCAATGGAATTGATGAAGCTTTTAAAAGTTTAGCTGTAGGCATAATTTAATTTATTTTTTGAAGGATCAGATAGGTTGATAGGCTCTTTGATTGCTTGTCTGCTAAAATGAACATGAATTTAATTGAATAAATTATTACGAATTGGTTTTTTTTTTAAATGGCGGTAGTTTTGGTCATTCTTGATTTAAGATAACTGCCAGTTTCCGTTTTGAAACTTTTCCTGCCAAAATAAGTTTACATTCTTATGTAAGTGTTTTAATTTATTTATTTAATTTCGTATAAATAAAAATAAATTCGATTGCAATATATTTTTTAAATATGTATTGTAACTTCTACATAGTAATATAATATTATCTATTCATAATCCCAGAGATACTGAAATTCTATCAAGAACCAGTGTTGATTTCATAAACCAAATGAAGTCAGATTATTAAGCGAAATTCAACACTCAACTGTTATAATATTAAAACGAAAGTCTGGACCCTTACTATGAGTACTTAAAGCAGGACTGTCGTTGCTGTGGAAGCGAGACGGCGCTATACACTGCGTATAGTGCCATCTCGCTTACTCAACGGCAGCAGTCTCGATTTAAGAGTTCATATTACAGGCACTGAGCTGAAATCCTATTCAAGTTAACTTCAGCTTTAATTAATTCTGATGTAGAACGTATTAATGTTATTAAATCTGTATTAAATTTAAGGCTTCAACAATACAGTCTGAGTAATGAGTAGTTAAGTAATTAAATCTAGATACATTTCGTTGAAATAGTTATATTTAGATCTCTTTGTCAGCTAGAAGTCATATTTAATTCTGAGTAGGTGTATATATTAACTAGATGATTAAAATTTAATTTACCTTTATTCAATGTATTGCGTCTATTTCAGTAGGCACCATTAATTTAACCTAGCTTAAAAGAATAACTATATTCCTTTAAACAAAATCTGTTAAAATGAATTCAATTTCAATATATAAAATTTACGTAAGCCTTAGAATTTTTTAGTTATATACCTACGTTAATGTAGAAAAGGTTTGAAAACGACATTGTCACTTAGCCACCTTATACAGTGTACAAAAACATAAACATGAACCCGAACATAAATCCACACGGCCAATGTTCAAGAAACGATACTGTACAATATACAACTGCCATTTTGTTCAACAAACCTCTAATTTGAAATTATGGATTTAGTATATTTCGATAAGCGAGCTGTTTTACCGGGCATATTGCCAAAACTGAGGTTGTCAATGGGGCTGACGTGGCTAAAATCTAGCTTGGCTATAAATTTAAAGTCTTGCGTCCTCCAGATTTCCAAGATACATAGTCGTAAGTCTGTCTTTTTCAGCTAAGAGTACCGAGAAGAGAATTCTATTTGATACTAGCAAAACCTTTGGCATTATTCTTTAATTTAATACTGGTTTCCCTTCAAAACGCATACCTAAATCTAGTGCCTCTATTCTTTAATTCAGTTTAACTTTACAGTTTACAGTATTCAGGCTGCCCGTAGACGAACTGCTCCAGCAGTTAGTCAGTGATCAACGTATGTACACGGACTGCGCGAGCTGTCGACTGCTGTCGCGCGTCACGTGCGCCTTCCGCCCGCTCGCTTTTTGTTTCCTCGACCGCTCGAAGCAATCGAACTGCTACAAGTATGTATTCCTTGTGTGGTTGGCCATAGAAGTCTATTGTTAAACATGCAGTCGTAGCTTGAAACAGCAGATACCGACTGCTTCAAGCAGTCTGTGCGCATTTACATTTACCGATTTGTGTTTATATTATGATTGAATTTTATGGAATTACCTCGTCTTTTTATTAAACGATACCTGTGTAGGTGTAATGGTATTTATATATTTTTATTTGTTACAGCGTAGATAGAGTTCTGAAAAGGACAGGTATACTATGACATCTGCCTTTGAAATGCAAATTTTCTTGTGGGTTCAGTTTTGGGTTGATTCAGACTTTCAGTGGTCTGTAGTCTGTGGGTTGATTGAACGAAACAAAATACGTTACTTGTTCACTTAATGGTGCTTCTATATGATTTTTCACTAAAATAGAAAGTAGATTTAATAATAAAAAATAGAAGTTTAAAGTTTTTTTTTGTATTTTGTGTTTGACGTTCGATAAGTGCTACTGTGTAGCCTATATTGAATAAAGAATATTTGAATTTGAATTAAAATTATATTATTATGGTATGTGGAAAGGGATGATGAAAATTATAAAAAATAAATATTTAAACCAGCCTCTTAAAAATAAGCTTTTGTAGGTATATTGTGAACTGAATTATTTTGTACAACTTCCCATTAAAATTTCTCATTTTGCATTACATGAATAATAGCCTGCTGGATAGGCTTCACAGAATTGTGAAAATAAAACTACAGTCGTTTCAGGCTGCCTCTGAATAGTGAAAGCTTTCACATAAACGGTTTTATAATGATCCATTTCTTTTAATTGACTCTTGCAAATTGCTTGTTGTAAAGATGCAGGCATTTTCTGATTTTCCATAAGAATTATTTGCAGTTTCTTAACAGATTTTATTTGCTTCAAGATTTTAATGTGACTTAACAACTGGATTTTGAAATAGAAATAGAAATCATTTATTTGCTAATAATGTAGGTAAGTATACAAATATGGTGGAAGTTTTTAATTATTGTCCCAATAAATTTTGCCTTGCGGCATGCAAAATTGTAATTTTGCAGAAGACATTATACTATTATCTATTATTATAAAATTACAACTAATAAATCATATTATACTAAATAAATAATATAAAATCGGCCTATAAACTTCCCCACTGCTGGGCATATTCTTCCCATATAGAGAAGGCACGAGCATTAATCACCACGCTTGCCGGTTTTTATGTATAAGTTAAAAAAAATATGTATATAACAGTGGTAAATTGGTAAAAATAATAAGCTGAATTATATTTGGTAATCCTAAATAAATATATAGTTACAATTGGCTTGGATCCAGACAGGTATCTAATCAAAGGTTTGGAATTGGAATTTTAAATGGGTGAAAACCACATTTCTCCTTGGACATTACCTTGGCTTGTTCACAAATGGGGTACTATCGGCAATACTTATGGAGAGAGTTATGAATGAGATTCGATTAATTCATAAGTTTTTTTTTAATGCTGCTTATATTAGAACATTTGTAGACATTAAGGATCAAAACTCACAAAAAACTAAGATAAGACAAAAGTTAGGTTTCATGTATTTTATTTAAAATATACCTTAAATAAAATTTCTAGGTTAAACAGCTATGTGCATTAAAGTAACATTTAACAAAACCCTCCAAATATTAAAACTAAAACTTAAAAATATACCTTCCTGCCGTTTCTTTACGCCTTAAAGTGACAAACACAGCTCAACACTTACCTTAAAACTGATTCACATTTCATTATTCAGCCATAAGTCAGCAGCTACTTTATAAAATAATTTCCCTACCTCTCTCGAAGTCACCTCACTTCAGAAGTCATTTCCGCATCAGTGAGTTCCAACAGTACCCCTCCAGCACGTTAATATCCATTTCTGCAGAGAAAGGGTCTGCCCTTTTCGTCGGATCGCGGGGTGCTTGCAAAATTTACGATTTACCTAGATTTACAGCAGTCATAAAGTATTCAGTGGGTGGCGAACGTTTCGCCTTTCAAGTTTTGTTCGGTAACCCATGTAATGTAGATGTTACAATTTGTACGAAATTTTCTAACTTTATTGAGTTTAAGGAAAGGTGATGTAGGTCAAAGGATAAGTTTAGCCTAATATATTTTAGGCTAAGTAGGTAGAGGTAAGAAAGAAGGCTTTGTAGAATGTCTAGTTCTTTGAATACGTGGGCCGTAAATTGTCTGGGTTTCTATAAAGGAGGTATTATTACTATATTTTTGCAAAAAAATATGCAATATATATAATTTTTGCAAAATAATATACAGGAGTTCTATTTGAGGATGTGTATAGAGAGGCTCCCTGAATTCGGCATTTCTAATTAGTACAAAAATAATTAGTGTAAAAGACAGAGGAATAAAAAAAAATATATCTCTCAAGTGAGCCGCGAGGCTTCTCTTGCGAGCCGTTTAGCCTAAGAGTGTACCTTAAAATTATACGTACCTATTTATCTATATACATTAAATATACATATACAAACGCTCGAAAAACATACCCCTCCTTATAACGCAGTGGGTTAAAATACGGTAATTTAGTCACAACACAGTGCGTATAGCATAAAGCAACAATCCAAAGTCGATACTAACCTTCTGTCTACACAAGTTTACCCTATAAACAAGTTGCCCTGAATTATTAAATCTAAATCTATCGATTTGAAAATAAATAGAGGTTCTACTGAATACCTACTGAAAGGAGAAACGTCTAAAGCCTTTGAAATTGAATTTCAGTCTTACAGTACTTGTATACTTGAATGGCGCGATTTTGGTTAGGAATAATTTTGCTTGGCTTGCTTTGAAATGCTGTATATTGTTAGTTAATTGAGGAATTAGTATTTATCTTAGATCATGCTATACAGAGTGTTAAGAAAACCCTGTCCGACTATTCGAAATATTGAATTTGGAATATTTATGATAGTAACAATGATAATGAATTTTGAAATAACCATATCTATCCGCAAAATTCCCTAAATTTGTGATTAAAACAAAAATTAAGTACAACAACATTTTCGTCGGAATTATTGTTTGATCATTTGGCAGCACCTGTGACGATGCCGACTCCCTTTATCGCATTTTGAGAAAATAAAAATTGGGTTATAATAGTTTTTTTATTTTTTCCAATTTTTTTTATTTCATTGCATTGCAATCAGATATCGATTACCTAACAATACCTTCACAGATCGGACAGGGTTTTCTTAACACCCTGTAAACAGGTGTAGTGAAGGTTATATGCGAGCAGTAAGACAAAGATGGCCGACGACCGCTTGCCTTTTGTTTCGGCGACCGGTCGAAACACTACCTCGAGCAGTCGCGGGTGCGTGGCCTTACGATTTTATTCTTTAAGGATATACATTGATACTTCTTGATAAGTGAGACAAGTAAGTAAATAACAAGGAAGGTAATAACTTAATTCTATATTTTGACGGGCCTGTTGGTCTAGTGGTTAGTGACCGCTATACCGGAGGTCGTGGGTTCGATTCCCGCCCAGGACAAATGTTGTGTGATGAACATGATCATTTGTTCTGGTGTCTGGGTGTAATTTATCTACCTATAATATGTATGTATTTAGAAATATATAACTAAGTTTATCAGTTGTCTGGTTACCATAACACAAGCTCTGCTTACCTTGGGATCAGATAACCGTGTGTGAGTTGTCCCAGGATATTATTATAAGGATATTATTAAAATAGTCTACTAGGTACGAAATATGCAACTTAGCTGTAGTTTTATTTACAGCATGCAAGTTCAGTATCATGATAGATACCAAGGTTTAAAATGTATAGTAAAAGTTAGGTTACAAGTATAAAAACTACATACAAAATCTATCACAAACAGATCTTCCTTGTCGGGATCACTCTTGACAGAGTGGTCGTGGTCATCACTTCAGGTATTGGTGGCAAGCTTCACAACACGCCGCCACTCTTCTCTGATGGCCGGCTTCCTCGTGCATTCATGTAGTGATGATGAGCCATTTACTACCGCTTTTATTTGGTCATTCCACCTCATATGCAATCTTCCTCGTGGCCTGGTACCCTCAACCTTTCCCACGAACTGATACTGTACAGTAAAATACCATATCCATTTCCCTCACCATCGTGTGACTTTATTGACTTGGATTCCGCGTATTTTCAAAGAAAACAAACTTAACGATAATTTGACTAATACAGTTTGCGGTTTAAACTTAGTCCTAACAGTTGAATAAGTTCGGCAAGTATTTATTTGAGTTCGACGGAGAAACTAATATTTATTGTGTAAGTAACTTACACTGAGTAGTAAGTACTTTGTTTTGAGAAGATAAAGTGGATAAATTGGTTATTTATTTTGATGGTAATTAGTATTATTTTATGAGGGCTAGCAATTCTTTTTTAATGGGCGTGGTAGAGGGAGAGTCTTTGTCCTTTTGTGTAACAACGCGAACTTAATAAATTTATATATACCTATATATGAAAGCGTGACAAAATTATTTAATATGCGTCCTAATTTGATCTGACAGTGAAACAAACATAACGTGTGTAGGTGTATAGACCTTAAAAAAATCTTAGAGATACATAATACAAGTGTTGTATAGTGCTTAAATTCATGTTTACCTTTCATCATCTCCCTGCCCTGTTCCCAAATATTTGGGGTCGGCGCAATGCGTATTCTGCTTCCATTCATCTCTACAACTCGTCATCTCAGTATTCACTCCTTTCTTTCTCATATCATCTTTCACACACACCATCCATCTCTTTTTTGGTCTTCCTCTGCATGTATACCCATCCACATTCATACTCACAACGTCGTCTAGTTATGTGACTTTCATCCCTCCTCATTACATTAAATTCATGTTTACCATTTTTAAAAGTAAAAGTGAATTAGCTAGCTAACAACATATTAACTTCTCTTTAAAATACTATTTAGGTAGGTACTTACCTTGAATATTTGTAAACAATTAAATAGGTACTACAAACAACTTGTAATCTACATTCCAAAACAGCAATAGTTCACGAAGACTGATATGTAACTCAAGTAAATGTCTGTGTTCGAACGTGGCCTCGTATTTATGCAATGCAGTATATGCAGTTAACAAGAGGTGAATTCAGGTTGGTATACAGATACATACAGATACAGACAGATACAACGATTCAGCAGACACATTGCGATCTCTCAGGCGTTTGATTTTGAAGACCGTTCGGTTAGGGATCGGCCTTTAATTACGTTATGTTTTTTACTATTTCATGGCACTTGTTGATATGGTGGTGAGCCTTTATTCTTATATTAATATTTTTAAATTTTATTTGCTTAAAAACTAATTAAATCTAAATGAAACGTATATCGTTATACTAAATTTGTAGGGACACATGTAAGTATGTATGGCAGAGTGCAAGATAAGCAATAAAGTTATGAGAGCGTGAGGCATGCATGGAACGGACAGTTACTGCGCACTGGTCCGAGTGAACGGTTCTCTCTTGGGTTACGCGAAATATATTCGGTATACTAACGCCGTGTTTCAATTAAACCCTGAACCCGTGACCAGAAGAGGCAGAACTCAAATTAGGGATTTCCACCCACGATTAATCCCTAAAGTGGTGACCCCGAACGAATCCCTAAAGTGGTGACCCCGAACGCAAGTATAAACACGTGTTGTGTGAATTGCGTGGACATTGTTCAGTGCTACGTAAGCAAGAACTTTGTACAGTATGACGCAACCACAAGTGCCAGCTCAACCCACAGTGAAACGGGAAGATAGGGGCAGTGATTTAGCCCAAACTACCATGCAGCTGGAAGGGCGACGCGGTAGGTGAACGTCAGTCGGGAAACTAACAGCGGTGCAGTCTGCGGTGGAAGATTGCATCGACATGTCAAACCACCGGTTAAGCATCAAGGACGTCAATTGGAGAGCTCGTTATTCGCGCAGAATACATGGGTATAACGAAACTTCGCACCACACCATACCACCCTCAAAGTAATGGTATTGTAGAGCGTTGGCATAGATCCATGAAGTCAGCATTAACAGCTCGCCTCATTAACAACTCGTCCTGGCTCGAGGAGCTGCCTACAGTGCTACTAGTGTTACGTGCAGTAGGTAGAAGCGACAATGGCGTCAGTCCCGCAGAGTATGTATACGGCCAAACGCTTCGTTTACCGGGAGATTTTTACAGCCCCTCTCATAAACGAAACGACGACAATTAAATATAAGTATTTGTATCGCCAAACGGGATACCTTAAAGTCGGCCCCTGAAATATGGGTGACCGCACCCTGTAGTCTTCACTAGTATAGTTATTAAGCTGAGCATGTCATTAATAACAAACTAGGTGTTGCCTGTTAGTAATGTAAGCAATTGTGTAACAATGTAATCTATGTGTTTCTTTGTTGAAGTTAACATAAACATATTTTCTGCTGACATATAATGTACCTACTTACCTCGCAATAACAAGGCATAAGCACTGATTTAAATAGCGTTAGCTTTTGGGTAATTAGACATTTTCCATATTAATAGCTATACTTACGCACGTCAAATATCTTGTTAACCTTAACCATGGGCAAGACTTACAGCAAAGAAGAAGTTGTAATCGCCCAAAACAACGCGATAGAATCAAAAGGGACGAAATACGAGATCGGTTTCGCAGCCATGGCAACCGCAGTAGTTCTCATTGCAGTGTTAGTGTCGTGTCGTCACTTCCGAAATCGCATTAAGAAATTGGTTCATAAAGAAGTAGTCAATACATCCGGTGTCGTGACTACGCTGCCTGGGCGCATAGAGGCTCGCACAATGTCGCAGCAGCCACCTCAAGCCAGTTATGCGTAGTCAGATCCGCCCACCGCGAAAGGTTATTGTTGTAATGTACAGTGCTTATCGCAGTGTAACTGAATACTTACATTGTAAGCTTAGTGTATAGACTTCTGTGTATCTTACTGCGTGTATACATATATTTTTTTGTAACTTGGTGTTTTAGCCAGTAAGATGTTTTAGTTTTTAAGAAAATTTGTGGCAAATTTTGGGGGGGAGTACTGTAGGGACACATGTAAGTATGTATGGCAGAGTGCAAGATAAGCAATAAAGTTATGAGAGCGTGAGGCATGCATGGAACGGACAGTTACTGCGCACTGGTCCGAGTGAACGGTTCTCTCTTGGGTTACGCGAAATATATTCGGTATACTAACGCCGTGTTTCAATTAAACCCTGAACCCGTGACCAGAAGAGGCAGAACTCAAATTAGGGATTTCCACCCACGATTAATCCCTAAAGTGGTGACCCCGAACGAATCCCTAAAAATTTAAATCTAGAAAATTGCATCTCGATTGTCTCAATTATTATTATTATGTATGAAACTTGATATCCTACTACACACATATTGCTATTTCGCCGCTCAAAGAATGCGTTTCTGTCAGGTCGTGGTCAACATTAAGATAATATGAATTTAATGTGGCTAAGAATTTACTTCTAATTAATTACTATCACTTATTTGTCGGATAAACGAATAATATTTTTCAAACTATATAATTACACCAGGTTACAATAAATAGTATTACAAGGTTTTTTTAATTACCCATAAAAATTTGCACCAACTGACATCTGTCAGGTACGCAACTCTCAGCGGCCGAATTATATGTATGGTCTCTTTCGACCCTCACGTAATAACTGGACTACCCCTTAGTAGGAGGTATGTTTTGGCCATTGGTTTGTGTAAATAGGTGTGCAAAATGATAGCCATATTATTGTTCAAATAGAGTTTTTTTTGACACTATTAAACGGGGTTGTATAGGTATTAATATGACCTTTATAACAAGAATATTTTGCTATATTATGTACCTATTATATACATCTTTCTCCTTACAACAACAATGCTTCTAAAATGTCCTTTACAAGGTTTGATTTTTATTTTGTTAGTGGATTTTGATTGTGCAGTTTCAAGGAAAGTTTTCTTGGTTTCATATTATTATACATTTCGGTTCTCAACATACCCTGTAATAACATGTTATCTTTGAACTAACGTCAAATCCGATCATTAACCAGAAGTGCCTCGTAAAAGCCATTGCGAACCACACATATACAGTGTACCACTCAAGTACGCAGTCCAATCCACTCGGTAACTTACATAAATCTAAGTTAACCTGTGTTAACTTACGTTGGGCGTAAGTTTTGCCAACTTAATTCTAACTTTAACTTGGGTACGTATAATGAAAGTTTAGTGTGCCCGACCCTAGCTGAATTCGTTATTTTTTAAGGAAGTATATGTTACATGTAGTGCATTCAAAGTTGCTTGTGCCAGACGATTTTGATAATTTTGTTACAACTTCAAACATTAACTATAAGCTAACAGCCATAACAGAACATATTATTTTCGTGTACTAATTCATTTAATCGAAAACATTATGGTACACCTTCCACTGTTTTATTTTTTTCCTGTAATCGAAAAATGTATGAAACGTATAATTTATAGATAACTACTATAATAAAATCGAGAAGGGATGCTACAGCTTTAGTTATCTGTAATAAAATACTAGGAAGGACGAGTACTATACGATTATGCACTGTCTTTTATTTTGGTCGGCACTACTACAGCACCGGCACACTCAAATTTAGACAACAACGGATTATGTCCTTTAAATTTATTAAGTTAGGTTCGATATTGTTTTTAAACTTTGTATGGCTAAGGCGGGATGACTACCATTAAAATAACTGTATTTTTTTCCAATGTTTTGCGCAGTTTTGTTCATAAGCAGTTTTGGACATTAATAACTATAGCACGGAACTTAGAGTTAAAATTTAACTCTGTTCAGTGTTGTACAGTTTGTCATTTAATGGCAAACTGTGCTAGAATAAAATCGGTAGAGTAGTTTAGCCGCTACGGTATAACATACAAACGTACATAAACGGCCAAAATCATAAGTCATTACCCTTTTGGCTTCACTGGAGTCGGGTAACTACAACAAAAGGTCTTAGTTACAGTAATCGCAAATAACGCTTATGTATCGATATCGATAGTCACAAAAAAGAATTAGTCCCACCACTTTTAGTTGGCTAGTTCATCGTACTTAATTACATTAGCCCCTGTGGACGGTCCTGAAAATGAAAAGCTCAGAATTTAAATAAAATTATTGCAATTTTATGTATAACGACTACATTCGTATCTTTTGAGCTATTAAATGAAGCCTCATTTAGCTGAGGTTAAAGGTTTTATGCTTAATTTTTTGACAGACCCAAGGGTTTAGTTTAGATTTATTTTTATGAGACCTAAACCCTAAATTCGTTTATAAATGGTATCATTAGAAAATTAGCATCAAAATGTTATTTTTACTTAAATACTAAAATGTGGTTGTTATATTCTGAATTTGTTAGTCAAAAAGCGCAGTATAATTTATTTTGTGCTTTTAGTCGACTATCTTAATATTACAGTCTTTTTAAACTGCCTGAACAATAATTATTAAACCAAACTTAAATAACAAAAATAAATAAACAATTCTAGCAATCTTAAAATGTATTACCTATGTCATCAAAATAATACACAGGGTGTTAACGAAAGGGAAAAAATATAGACATTATTTTTTTAATTTTGAGCTAAAAAAAATTGTATACTGATTCTGTACCAGATGTACTCTTCACCCCTTTTGGATAGATATACCCTTTCAGTAACACACTGTCATCAAACTTTTACCAGAACATCTAAGACACTGCAAAGCGCCTACCAAAAAATTAACAGCAAAATTGCATTCTAAAGTCATTGCTCTTTACTTTTATTTTACGATGCTACCAAAACGGTAAAGTCCAAGTTTTATGCGTGTGACGGGACATCAGCCAGTCGTTTATGGTCACACCCGTATATCTTAGAGTAATAAAACCTGCATACAATTTCCTTAGGACTCGTTGGGCCGTGCATCCAGTGAAACTGTAAAGCGATAAATGTAAAGTAGCTTATCAAGAATAATAAATTAAATTAAATCTTGGCGAGATTTGACTCTGTCTCATAGTTGTTTCTATTACAGAAATCAGTCTCTATATTATGTACAAAAAACCGTAACTGCTATAATCAAACGATGAGAAAAAAAATTAATTTTATTTATATATGTATTTATACCTAAAAAAACATTGTTGTAACAAAACAAGGTAAGAAATAACTGTACAAAAACCTTCGGTCGCAAAAGGTTATTCGTTATATTATTTACGGTTCCCTAATGCGGTATTTTAAAAATATGGCTGAACACCTTTCATTATCTGGTTATGTCATTGTAGCTACACATAAATAATGATGTCAGGAAACAGTGGAAACAGTTTGGTCTATAAAGCCGATTAGTATTAGTATATATTTTTTTTAAAAGTCTTGTTGACACTTCGCGTGACTTAAGGGCTGGCTTTTACCTTGGACGGAGGATAAGCATTGCCATTCAACGTAGCAATGCTGCCAGCCTTTTGGGCACACTTCCAGTCGACAGCGATGTGGATGAATATTTTTTTATGCCATTATAGCATTATTTTGTAACATAACGGTTTAGTTTTGTTTTAAATGTTTACATATTATTATTATTGCTATATGATAAGTTAAGTTGGTATATTCTTTGATGTTTGATAGACAAAAAGTTATTTATTGTAGACCATTAAAATTTTAAACAAAGCTTAATAACATCGCATAGTGGAAAACAAGCATAAAGACTTAGAATATATAAAAGCCAATTTATTAAGAACTACAAGTTATTGTAAATTAGCTCTTCCTGTCTAGTTTATAAGGTCTAGTAAAATAAATAGGATTTGGCCAGTAATATGACTTTAATAGGCTAATTTCAAAGTCTGCGTGTGGTCCTCGAGATAGTTAAATTTTATATTAACTTCAATGATTATAACAGTGGAATCACTGAGACAAAAAATATTAGCAATTAGAAAAAAAATACATACATACACATACATACAATCACGCCTCTTTCCCTTGTAGGGGTAGGCAGGCAGAGACTCCTTACACACTTGTTTCACTTTGTCCACTTTCATTATTCCCTTCATACATGCTGTTCGGTTTATGGTACTAAAAAAAAAGAAGAAAAGTTAATCAGTAATACCGGCTTATTATTATATCACTGCTGGGCACAGGCCTCTTCTCATTTAGAGAAGATACTAACCAGTTCCAGTAGGTATGTACTATTTATCTCGGTCCTTATGCACGAACACACAACAGATATGTATGAGTAAATTAAAAATTACTAAATTGATATTACATAGATAACGGGCAATGATACATTTTGAGTGATTTTTGCTATTGATGTAATTACTATTATTATTGAGTTAAAAGCTGGACTAAGACTAATAAAACATAGGACTGGAAGCCGGACTTAACACATTTTCTTGTAAGTTTTGACATAACTCCTAGATATTTAAAAATAACCGTTTATAAATATCTAGCAGCGTATCGCTAAAATTAACTAAAACAGTAGGTACAGTTCTAAACTAAAATTAATACAGGATTTCATGGAATACGCTCATAACCCTAACACTGCCAGGTCACTCTCCGCTGCCATTTACGTCCCATTAAAAATAAGTATATAAGGGTCAACGCGGCAGTAAAGTGTTGACTGCAACATAAAGTAGTAATTATGTTTGTGAACCACATCCTACGTAGTATGTATTAATGTAGGTTAGTTTGTATATGTACAGGGGAAAACCCGATCCGATTTTTTTTTTTTTTGGTAGAGATCTTTGCAGTTAGCCTGAGCGCAGGCTTTGACTGCTTCACCGGACTTTTGGCGAGGACCTTAAGGCCTCCAGCCAGAGCAATAGGAAAAACTACTAACTACGTCAGCAACGTCCACTAAGGGCACCCCCTGCGGGGTTCGGACCTCGACTTAGTGCGTTGCTAACAATCTTAATAAGGCAAAACAACAAGGGATCTAAGTTTTTATTATTTAAGGACATATTTTTATTGCTAGTTTGGCCGGTTCGGGCCAGCTTGGTCTAGGGACGGGAGGATAACATTTACGTTACTATTATTTATAATACGCGACGGGCCTCGCCGGCGAGGACGTAATATACGGCGGTTGTGTTTTGTATTGCTACTGCTAGCTGAATCGAATGCTTCTTGGAGAAGCGTTGTTTTATCGTCGGGGTAGGAGAGAGTATGTCTGGGGCGTTTAATCTTAGATATTACGGAAGGTACGTATCGCGCGGCCGCTACGATAAGCGGGTTACGGTGGGTTTCGGAGGAGTCGAAGAATCGGATCGCGGCCCGTTTCATGAACTGCTTGATTGTAAACCCTATCCGATCCGTGAAGGTATTGTTCGTTAACGAGAAAACGAAAAAAAAAATGAAAAATAATATTTGTCAAAAAGCCAGAGAGAGAGAGAGAGTCGGCGTCGTCACAGATGCTGCCAAATGATCAAACATACGGCCTCCTTAAATACTGACGATAATGGTGTTGTAATTTTTGTTTAAATCTCAAATTTAGGGAATTTCGCAGCAAAAAATGGTTATTTCAAAATTCATTATTATTGTTACTACCATGAAAAATTCAAATTTAATTTTTTATTTGGGCATGTAATTGTGAAACATATATCACCCTTTCGGGTCGGACAGGGATTTCTTAACACCCTATATAATGTATATCATTTCTCAGAGTATAACAATATAGCCTTAAGAAGCCATATTTTAGTAAATTCTAATGTAATAGATTGCAGATAAATTTAAAAAAGAACCAAAAACGCACAAGCCCATAATACGTTATTTTGCATACTGAAATGAAATTCGAGGTAAGTTTTTTTTTCAGTTATTTTGTTTAAGAAATACTTATTCCATGAATATTTTTACAGGGTAGGTATGTGTCAAGTCTGGATTTTTGAATCCAGGATTATAACATACAATACAAAAAACATACATTCGAACTAAAACATTCTTGAAAGCTTAATTAACAGTTAAGAACGAACCCTTCTCATCGATATTTTTTATTATTATTACCGATAATATGTTTGACTTTACCACTGTTTCTTATTATTCCATACAATTGTTATAACTGTGTAATTTTCTTGCTACAGGGCCGGATTTGAATTTTTTTTTACATTTTTGAATATTTTAAGTAGAGGTACTGTGCAGTGAAGTTTAAAAATATTATGTGATCGGTATTATATAGGATCACATCCTTTTTTTGTACGTTAAGTTATTTCATACAATTCCTATAAAATCGTTGTCTTGATTTCCTGGTTAAAAATTCTTAGGCATATATAAACGAAATTCACTTGTTTTTTTTTATTATAAGATGTGGGCACTAACGGGGCGGAAATTTTGTTAACATGAAGGTTCTCAATTTATTAATCTATAAAGTTATTTACAATGTACATTTATACACATGTTTTCCACAATTGTAAACTTAGCACATAATAATGTTTAATCAACTAATAATTATTAAAAATGCATTATAATCCATTTTAAGGACCTAAATCCGTCACTGCCTTCTTACGGTGAGCTAATAACATGAAATAATTGATCAATTACATCCGACTAGAGAACCCTACATTGTAGCCACGCAACTCGATACATTATTAACTAAGCTAAGTCCTACGGGGCTACCATTTATTACGTACTAGCTTTTGCTTGCGGCCCTGCCTGCGTAAATGTCTGTTATCGCGGCAAAAACTAGCTTATGTTTGTGTGGGATTAAGATTTATCCCATATCAAGTTCATTAAAATCGGTTCAGTAGTTTAGCCTTAAAAGCTTTACAGACGATGCTATTATTACTATTTAATAAAGTAATTAAGTATGTAAGCATGAATATTACTTTGGCTTTATCTAACAAATAAGTAGTAATCAATGATTATGTGTTATATTATTATGAGGAAAGCTTTTTAAGTCATCGAAAGAGAAAATAGTGGTGTGATCTGTGACATTTGAGTTGACTTTGAGTTTTGTTAAACAAGTAAACATATTGTTTCTCTGAGAGTCAATTTCGTTTAATATCTATAAACTCGTTATGATATAAAATACCCACTTAGGTGCAAATAAGCGTTATATCCTGTTACATAACTCCCTTTGACAAATAACGAACGTGATACTAAGTATTGACTAACTCAATAACCCCAGGCTTCCTTGGTCTTCTGCCGGATTATCACATACATAACTATATTAAAGTCAAATTATTTTCGCCAACTCGTACAACGAACAAAGCAGTAAATGAACTGTCACTCATTGGAGCCAAGCTAAGAGTATGAATAAGTAAACTGTAGAGTGTGACTAACAGTATGAACTGTAAGCTTTAGTATGAACAAGTGCCTTAGTTAAATGAGTGTCATAACAGAGCCCACAGTCTTATTATTGCTCTTTCATAACCGATATGACACTAATGATATGGGACCCATCGATATTTTCGCATAAACGGCTTACGGAAAATTACTTAAATCAGTTATGGCTCATTTTTACGAATGGTTACGGCCCGTATTCGGGGAGCGAGACATTTTGTTAAAGTTACCTCCGATGACTGTCATTGGTTGCAAGGCCGCATGGTGCATTAGTTGCTAGATTATTGGTTGTAGGGCCACGAACGGGACAGCCTGGTGCAATCTCACAAGTCGTTATCCAGCATGCGGCCTGCCCCGAATTCGGACCCTAACGACTTGTGGAAATTAGCCATAAACGAGCGTGGCGTAGTAACAACAAAAAGTTTGCTTACGATCGGCACAACGGCTACTAGCGATATGCGCACTCTATGCTTACTTTTATATACTCATTGGAGCCAACTTTAATGATATAATCGCTTTTCGTACGTAATTTTAATTCAGTGAAATTCGCGAGCGGAATTCAACGAACCACGAATGTGTTAGGGCTGACTTGTTCCAGAATAATAGATTTTATTCATGTTTTGATAATGTCAGATAAGTTTTTGTTTTTAAAAGCTTTTATTTAACTTGCTATGTATGTTTGTTTAGGTCGAAACTTGTAAGCTACGTTAAAACCACTTCTTGACATAGCATGATTGAGATACAATTTTAAAAAAGATAGCCACTTGTGTGGCTACCCTGTATAAGTCGTCGTTTTGTGATAAACATATAGAACATGCGTACTCTACTACCTTTAAAAGCTTATATTTTTAAATTGTGTATATTTATTAATGTTATTTCTTAGTTTTATGACTATTATTATCAATAAATATTACAATAGTCGTCAAATATCTATTTCTTTGAAAAAGTTTTTAAATTATGAGTATATCTAACAGAAAAACTCCTGCAACGAGACAAGGCGTGTAAAGGTCACATAAGTCATATCCAATCCTAATTACACTTAAATTAATTACAAAATTCCGTTAAAACTCCCACGCAAATTCGATACCAATTATTCTTTGAAGCGCACCAACCCTATTCCCGCAAAATTAATTAATTATTGAATTATGAAAACAAATGAATTAATTTATGCCACGCATCCGTGAGTTGTGTAGCGTTCGGGAGTGTGATGTGATGAATATAATGTAGTCCCGTTATATCAGTTTTGGACAATTAAAACTGTGCTTCGATAGGTAAATTTATTTGCATTATATTATATGGGACTAATGATCGAACACTCAAAGGAAAATCAATTTTAAGTAGCCGTTTATTCATTGTGATACCGCGGTCACTTTTAGGTGTAAAGTAGCGACAGATAGACATTTAAGAACATCTTTAATTTAAGTTACTGCCTCGTTGGCCTAGTGGTGCTAAGCGCGACTGCTACGCTAGAGGTCTTGGGTTCGATTCCCAAGTCGACCAAGGTGTTATTGGGTTTTTCTATGAAATTCTCATTAGCAGGTCGGAGTTTGGACTTGTGCCCGGTTAGTGGCAATAGGCTCGCCCCCTATTACATGTGACCTAAACATACCGGCGAACTGTGGATGTACATTGGTACACCTCTGCCTAACCCTTCGGGGATACAGGCGTGATGGTATATTATGTTATGTTTAATTTAAGTTGCGTTTGATACACGTTTCCTAACATCTGGTTAAGTTCAATTCATGTCATGTTTGGTGTATTGTTCTTTAGCCTTATAATGATTTTTCCTAGCATTATGTTCGGTTTGAAAAGGGGTAATTTTCTTATTACAGAATAGCTAAAGTATGACCGAGACCAGAACCTTTTATTTCCTTTTGGTTGTTTCCCTAGATGATAAATTTTTATTTATGTTTATGATATCAGTATTTTTTTGTAGTACGTGAAGTATATGTAGTTGCTAAGTTATGGCATTATCTACTGACCATCCCTTATCAGTTATTTAATTTCATTTGCGAGTTTAACTTTTAAAGCTTATTTATTAGAACAAAACAAAGCCCGATCGGAATTGATTATCAAAATCATAACACGAGCATTTCCGGTCGAAAAATCATCGGAAAGTAAACACCAGGCATAGTTAAATTCGTTTACAAATAGCGTTAGGGAAACTGTTGGTGTTATACCGAACCAATTTTGCTTTGACTACCAGAGCGTACATGTCATGGTTTGGAGTTCCGAATAAATTAGGTACATCCAATTACTATGTGCTATTTGAGTGCTGTTACTATGCTAAAATTGGATCCTATTTTGGATGCCCTTTTTGAAAATATTTAGTTCGGTGATTAGATCGTTCTGGAAAAAAATTGAGGCGAGAAAGAAGTATATGGGCATCGGGAGGCGATCAAGGTAACTTGGTTTTAAAAATATTATGTTATACACTTAAATATAGGCTAAAATAAATTAAGGGTCGAAGGGATGAAATTACTTCAAAATACTTGGAAATATTAGACTTTACCAAAAGGACTTTGGGTTTGAATTCGACTACTGTATGCTGACGAGACTACGAATCTTTATCAAATTAGATAGGTATTACATTATGTTAAAGATAGGAAAAATACATAGCTATTTTAAATTCGGACATACTTGTCTCTTGTGGACTACTTTACTGGTATGAAATAGTACGGCATTTAAAAGAGTAAATAGTATGTTATGATAGAATTACCTTGTAGTCAATCGATTTATGTTTATTTTCTTTGTCTGTCCAGGATAAGCATATTTATCTGCCAGCCAGAAAATAAGTTATTTTCGAACCTGTATCCCGTGATACAGGTCTTGCCCTATAAACCAACAATTCCAGGTCACCGATTCACCAGGTATTATCTTTTACTCTAAAATTCATTGCTTTTCCGTAACGTCTTATTTAATTCAGTAACATATCGGGTCCTTCCTGTTTGAACTCAGGCGATTGCTTACATCGACCCCAATCGATAACAATTGAATCAGACATTCAGAATGCGGGACTCGTGCATTTTGTATGGGCACACACACCACACGGACGAACATAGCTATATAACGTAGTTTAATTCACCATACCTTTTAGTGGATTCCTCGGTAATTAGATTTCAATTGATTTTTGTAGAACACGTTACGTTTGTTTTAGTTTTGTTGGGCCATTATACTCAGATTCTAGTGAAAAAAGTATCTATGTAAATAGAGAAAATTCTCCTTTCAATTTCCTCCTATTTTTACACGACTGCCCAAAAAGGAGTGTTATGTTTTCAGGGTTCATGTATGTATGTATGTAGGTATGTATGTATGTATGTATGTATGTATGTTTGTGAGTTTCTTTATTCCACCATAACTTCTAAAAGGCTTGACCGATTTCGATGTTTGTGGTATCATTAGAAGCTTTGAGTTATCCCGAGTGACATAGGCTATGTGGACATTAAAAAATGGTCAAGTGTGAGTCGAAATCGCCTGCAAAGGGTTCCGAACGAAATTTTTTTTTGTGATGTGTCATGCTTTTTTGTTGTTCACTAAAAGGTATTAAATAAAAAAAATATAATTAAAAATTAAAAAACACGCCTGCCATGTAAAAAAAATTAAAAACAAGTCAAATATTTGCAGTCGGGGGACCTGTAATAAATTGTTCCAAGTAACCGACCCCGACTGCAAATATTTGACTTGTTTTTAATTTTTTTTACATGGCAGGCGTGTTTTTTAATTTTTAATTATATTTTTTTTCACGTTGTTTTACAGAAATACCTAAATTTTTTTAAGTGTTTTTCTTTTCGTGTAAACACTCCTAATGAAAAGGAAATATAACACAAATAAAGCACCTACTTTATATGTATACATGTGTAACATACGCCTACATATACGAAAAGCGACCTCGAAACAACAAAACATCAAACAAACAAGATTCTCAGAAAAACGACGAAAACAAATTCAGAAATAACAATTCACACTTCAGCTTAGGATTATATGACAAAGAATCATATTTGGGTAAAGGACGGGAAAAAGCTACTATTCGCAGCGTCAGAGGGCGCTGGGTCTGAATATTTTAGCATTAGGTTGGCCTTTACACCTCATAAACGACAAGGGATCGCAAAAACTATCATAATTCATATTTGGACCGGCTGTGATTTGAAACCCGCGTTAACGCAGATGTGCTAAACGTTACATGGGTTTAGTCTTATAATTTGAAAGGATATCCTTTTTATTACTTTAGTAGCTGTGCCTTGAGGTTTTAGTCACGGAGGAAATGTTTTTGTAGCCTGGCCTTTTCCTGAAGGTACTATATATTATAAAGAGAGAATAGATTGGATTTCACAATCCAATAATCAGAATTTCTCCTATGTCTCGACCGTGCATAGTCCTGACAGTGTACTTATTTACTGTAAGCTTGTCACCACGGCCCGTGTAACCTGGTGGATAACGTCAAGCCCAAAATGGTATTTTATGCATGTATCGCGTTAATTCTCTTAAAAAAATATATTTAAAACAAAGTCACATAATGTCCAATAAAATACTATTTATAAAACCAAGTTGATTATTGATACTAAAACAATACCGAATATTCAATCGATCCAAAGATGAAGGTTCCAAAGCCCTTGAATTCGGCAAACAACGGATTGATTTAACCAATTTTGAATAACCTTGTGTACTTAACTAAGCTAAAATAAGTTATAACATTCGTCCAAATTATTATAGATATTACGAACGGAAATTCGTTGAACTAAATAGAAATATTTTATAATTAGGTTATAACAACTTTGAGGTCCAAAAAGTTTTTGCTCGAAACACATGTTACAGTATATTTAATTTGTTAAACGTTATTTGTTTATTTAGGCCTCTGTAGTTCAATGTTTTGATATATTCACTAAAATTTATTTGGCGAGGGCTGTGTGATATGAATTTGTGGTTTTAAAAGTTTCGGTTAATTTATTGTCGTGACTATTTTGTGCCATATTCGTGTAATTTGAATTTAGTTTTAGTTTATATTTATTTGATTGTGAACACAAAGAGGATGTGAGTGGGCTGTTTTGTTTGTGTAGGTGTTACTATTGTTTTACGTAATTAGAGATCTATTTTTAATTAATAATATATGATGGTGTGAGCAGGATTATTTTTTTTTTTCGTTTTTAGAAGGAAATTAAACACTCAAATTTAATTGACACTCTGAAGAAAATTAGTTTATCTATGTAGGGTTCAAACTGTTTAAAAATGTAATGATAAGGATCTACCTTTTAAACACAACTTGTCTTATTAGTAGCCTAACCAACGAGTTGTTTCTATAGATCAATTAACTACATCAATTATGCTCCTTATAATTATGAACAAATGGCATAATTATATATTTTGTTCAATTTAAATGGTTTATCACATTTATAAACCTTTATGTTTTTAAATAAAAGTACTATATGCCTAGTGTTAGTACACACGTTGATACGTTGACGAGTTTAACTAACGCTGACCCTAACTCCTAACAGTTTAACCCGTTAGTAAAAATGTTAAGCGAGTAGGTAGTAAGGAAGGGTTAGTAACTGTTATAAACACTAAAGGTCGAATGTCTGGCGTCAAGTGACATTCTACGGGGTGACGCATTCCTGAATGTCACTTGCAGTGTTGTAAATTAGGTGTTAGGTTAATTGCCTGACTTTGGTCAGTTATTTGCCTTGTTAAAGGCAGTTTAGTGCTATTTTCTTCCTGCTTAGCCTTTTACAAGCTATGTTGGTAACAGCTCCCAGTTTTTCCTGATTTAGCTGGACATTGTATTGTAAATGGAGTGACATATTATTGATAAGTCTCATTGTTTTAAGGGCTTAACAAGCTATAATTTATTTTTTGGAGAGCTTAGTTATGAAAGGTGTTATTTTTTCTCTTTAATGTAGTTTTTACTTTGTTCAAAAGTTTTGTTTTTTATACATTGATATATTATTATCGAGGGTCCTTTAAAGTAATTTGTAGTATGTAAATGTACGATCTCTTCTCTATTCACGTCAATTATGACATTAAGTATTAATTATCTACCAACATAAGTACAATACATTAAAAAAGTCTGGATAGTAATTTTCCAAAAAATACCTTATTTCTATTATAACTCTGACACTCGACCCCAACAACAACCCCTTTTTTAATTCATAGCGGCTTTCCTACAAATGTAAAAAGTTGTACAGGTTTTTGTATATTCCAGAAACGTTTATAAATAACAATTATTATTACTTTAGGTGTGAACATGCTTTTGTTTTTCATGAAGCAAAAATATATTTGAAATTAAAAAAAATGTCGTCCGCGGCGAAGGTGATGTAATGATCTAGTCAGTTATGCGGAACGCACGTGGCCAGATATCGCAAAAGACAGACAGGTTTGGAGAACGCAGGGGGAGGCCTTTGCCTAGCAGTAGGATCTGATGTAGGATACAAAAAAACAATTGATTGGCACATAAATGTAAAAGGACCTGACTGCCATGAAATTTGTATGACCACCTCTGATCAACACCCTATCGCTGACAAGAAAAATTATAAAATGGAGCCGCAACTACCGAAGTCATCGCGTAACATATATGCAAGCAAAACTTATTTAAAACTAACTCATGTACCACCGAATAGAGAACCTCCTTTTTGGAAACTAGTCAAAAAAACAACTCGTCTTATAATGGCTCAAAACTCTTTCTATCAAGCATCTTTCAAACTCTGTTCAGCTATTTGAGAGCTAGGAAGCTACAGATACAGATACAGACACAGGTCACTAATAATACCCCTCTTTTCCGTCAGTGGCTAAAATACGATACCTTTCATAATACAACGTCGTCAAAGACATCAATTGAGTCTGAATTAGTTGGCTATTATCAATTTCTGCGATTAGCGTATTGCATAACGAAATTATTAGACAATAATCACTAATTAATCGGTCATTCCATACGTCTGCATGAGTAATTAAGATAATTATTAAACATAAATTAACTAAGACGATTGATAGAATGAAGTCTTGTTGTGATAGATTTATACACCAGTTATAGGCTCCCCCCGTCCCTAGACCAAGCTGGCCCGAGTCGGCCAAACTAGCAAAAAATATGTCCCTAAATAATTAAAACTTAGATCCAGCCATCCCTTGTTGTTTTGCCTAGCAACGCACTAAGTCGAGGTCAGAACCCCCTTAGTGGAGGTTGCTGACGTAGTTAGTTTTTCCTATTGCTCTGGCTGGAGGCCTTAAGGTCCTCGCCAAAAGTCCGGTGAAGCAGTCAAAGCCTGCGCTCAGGCTAACTGATCTCTACAAAAAAAAACAGTTATAGGTTTAAATACCCATGATTATATTATTATGTATAACCTTAATACTATTAACTAGGATAAAATAAAAAAATATATTTGTTAAAAAAAATATAATGTGTTTAAGAGGTAAGATATACAGTCGCTCCATTTAAAATATGACACTTCATAGTTTCTAGACGACCTAAACATAGCTTAAGAATAGGCTAGACAAAAGAGATAATAGAAATCTAAGAAGTTTTAGTTCACAAGAATTATGTGACAAGTTTAAGTTTAATCTGAATAATATTTTTTCTTCAATTTTCTTCTAGGTTTTTGCAAACTAATGTCTCGGTTTTCTCTTTCAGTACCTTAATACATTTTATTGTTTTCATGCTGGATTCCAAAATTGGGATCTGAAATCGCCAATCCGCAAATGAGCAGGCGTGGTGATCAGTGCTCATGCTCGTGCCTTTTCTATATGGGCAGAGGCCTGTGCCCAGCAGTAGGACGTTTATAGGCTGGATTATTATTATGATAATAACTAGTAAATAAATAAGATTATTCCTAGGATTATTCCTACTTTACAGGCCAATGTCATAGCATTTAAAACAAGCAAAGCCAGGTTAATAACATGACTAAAATACACTCTTCAAACTACATCGTCAATGCATCACATTATTTATAACTTGCAGACTTGTGTAATAAAAGCTCATTTTCGACGCAACAATAACACTATGTTTGTCTCTGTTTAACTTTAATGTTAAGTGTCGCTGTCTCGCTTCCTCGCCGAGCTGATCAAGCTTTTCTCAATTCGATACAGGTGCAGTTTGTAGTATATGTAAAGATTTGTGTATGCAATATTTTAACGTAACGTAAAGTATTTGTTTCTTTTATCTAATAAGTATGTAAAGTTGTGTTAAACAACTCTTAAAAGATTATTTACGAACCACGAAGCACAACTAAGAAAAAAATACATTTAACTAAAGAGTATATTATCTGTTTTGCATGTAAAAATATTTTGGGTACATTACCTTTAGCATTTTAGAGTACTTCAAGGCTAGTTGCATTTCCTAATTCTAGTTTCAGAGCTTTTATATACACGTTATGTTTAGAGGCATGAATATTTACAAAAGAAGAATAAAAAAAATTGTCTTGTTTTTCTTTTTTACTGTCTTCCACAAAACGCCATTTTTTTAGCCGTGTTTTGTTGAACTAATATTTATTATATTGGAAATGTCGGTAATAGGGATAGTAGGTATATATATTTATCTGTAATCCTCCGTTATACTGCGCTCTGCGGTTGACCTTGCGTAACTGAAGGATCAAGTTTTTATCCCAGTCCCGCGTCATGCCTGACGGGTTCCGCATCTTAGTTTTATTTGTAAGCACTTGTTACATACCTGTGACTATTTGAGGCGACACTTTTATGGTCGTTGTATTAATGAGACCTGTGTTTGATGGTTAACGATTGAGTTAAGATAAGGCATACAGAAGTACCTAGAAAAATATCTCTAGATTCTTTAGCGGGAATCTATTTACGGATAGGTTTCGAATAATAAGCGTTTTGAATTATATTTAATTTTACTTAATTTATTTTAATTACCTACAGTAACTAAACAACTTATATTAAACAACAGCTAATGTCTACGCGATGAAACAAAAACAAAAGTTGTTGTATACATACAAGTCATTTAGGTATTTGATTATGAACAGCTGTTGTTTTCTATGATTTTTGCAGTGATGAAATAAAATATTAGGTACCTACTTATTGAATATACATTATATTTAAAGCCATAAATTAACAACGAAATAAACCACCAGGACAACTAAACTGGGCCACAGGGCAAAGGTCTAATTAAAAGTAAAAGAACACCAACAACTTTTTTATAACCTTACACAACTACCTGGCCACTGAGAAAAATATAAAATTAAACGAAAAAAAAACTGGCAAAAAGTATCCAAGTTAATTTTCACTGCAAAAAGTTTGTTCAAACTTCTGAACATCGAATTAAATTTTATTATAAAATGGTGTATGACAGATGTAGGTCGAACTTCTAAACAGCGGCTACAAAATCAGAAGTTTCAGAAATGTTTGCGAAGTTATATTAAATAAGTACCGGAAATAACATTGTTTATCTTTGTAAACAAAATCTTTATGGCTGTGGAGCAAGATTTCTAATTTTCTTTTGTAAAGAAATTTAACTAATTAATTTTAATTTTACTTGCAAAATATATACTAAGGTATTTCTTTTAAAATTTTACTCAAAGCTTTATTTTACCAATAATTAAATTTGTAGTATTTGGTATGGTAGAACAATGAATTAAATATTCATAAAAAACACACTTCATGGCTCATGTAATCACATATAATTACACAAATAGTTAATTATTGTCAATTTGGTGTTTCCCAACTTTTTTTAATTACTTATCACGAAGGTTTGAATGTAATTTCCTAAACATTTTAAACCTATTTTCTGTCCATATTCATATTTTGAAAAATAAAAACAATGAACGATTGCGGTTTCAGTCGTTTATTGTCCATTTTCAAATAAATAATGGTTTTTAATATTTGATTTTAGAATTTAAAACATAACAATCGCGTCGCCTTGTAAAGGTGGAGCTAGAATTCTACTGTTCTAAATTCAAAAAAGATTGTAGTAACAAAAAAGCTTCTAGAAATATGAAATTCTATTGCCACTATTTTGCTAGATTAAGTATTTCATACATACGAAACGTTCCAACTAAGTAAATATGAGTATAATCGTATAATAACTTAGATTACCGTAAACTAATAACTTATTTCAAACTTCTTAATATTAAATTCTAATTCCGACCGTTAAAGAAATATTTTCACTTAAGCTCATTGGTGAGCCGTTTGGCTTTTAAATAATAATATAATGGTTAAATAGTTGCAGACACGCTACTCCATAAACAATTTAAATAATAACTTACTGTGTTTGTAAACGCAATCCTGGCAAATCGAGTGAGTCCTGCAGCGGTGTGAAAAGAGATAGCGATATACGTTTGGGTGTGAGTGTGAGTGAGACGGCGTGAATGCATATGTCACAGAGTAATACAGTATCAATAGTAGGCAAATATTTTAATTTATGTTAGTTTTGATAGTAAATAATCGATTTTATGTTATGTGGCGATGGAACATAAAAATATCTTTATTCGTAAGTACCTGGGTGGAGATAATTCCATGTAATAGATTAAGTAGGATTGTATAGGTATTTTCTGCACAAATATTTATTTATCAGAACTTAAAGTTTATTTTCGAAATCTGGGGGCACGGCAGTGCCCCAGCCAAGTCTCGAGCAAAACGGGCACGGCCGTACCATTCTTTTCTCGAAGCGTTTTGCGGCTATTTCACCCCCCCTGTATCATCGATACGGATAAAGCTAGGGGTTTAGGTTTTCGATGACCTAGAGTAAGTATTAAAACAAGCTCAGCCTCAAAATTATATGACATTTTAACCAATAGTTTACGAGTTATGAGAGATCAAAGTTAGACCATTTTGTCACTCACTGACTCACTCACTGACCGATCATCAAAAATCTAAGGTACTTCTAGCAAACTTAGAACCTTCAAATTTGGCACCAAGATAGGTTTTTAGCTACATGTAAAGGGAAAATTATAAAAACGGTAATAAATTATATACCTTAGTAAATAATATGAAACAAATTTATATTTGCGGTTTTACAAGAACATGGTATATGAATTTTGACTGCATTGTTAACTTTGTTCTTTGTTTGTGTATATACAATATTATACAATATATATATATATATATATGTTTATTTATATACAAAAAGCAAATATATTTTATAGCAATTTTGTTTATTTATAAAAAGAAAAGAAAGAGACCTACAAAAAATAAATGAGATCCCACCAAAAACATTCAATGTAAAAAAAAGCCAAGTCTCTCTATGCAATTCTTCCATCGTAAAAAGTTTTGAGATCGCATAGGAGCCAAGTCCTGTTCAACTTAATTTGTAATAATAAATCAATATTTTGTGACTATATCAATAGTTTTGTTTAAATTACAATAATAGTGACTTGGCCATGAGCACAATAAGATACAAATATAAAACGGCATATTTGGAGGAGTTGCAAGTAAATAATAAATAATATCAGGACACCTTAACCGACAGTCGGTATCATCCAAGATCAGTGAACTGCTCATGCACTATGGCGCATGTTTAGTCCATAGTGATCTCAAATTCCAATCAGTTACAAAATCATATCCATAATATATATAATATATAAATTCAACGGTATTTGCACGTAATTACAAGGAGCAAACGACCTTTAACTTGTGCTCATGGCCAAGTCACTGTTATTGTAATGTAAACAAAACTATTGATATAGTCACAAAATATTGATTTATTATTACAAATTAAGTTGAACAGGACTTGGCTCCTATGCGATCTCAAAACTTTTTACGATGGAAGAATTGCATAGAGAGACTTGGCTTTTTTTTACATTGAATGTTTTTGGTGGGATCATTAATTACCTGCCTATATGATTATTAAACAAAACTATTAGGAAATATGAACCTGTATTTGTCCCACTGCTGGGCAAAGGCTGTTTATATACAAAGAAGAAATGAGTATTGTTCACCACGTTCTCTCACTTGTGGTATTCCAACCAAAAATTTTTTTTTGATAAAAACCGTGAACGTAGTTATAACTTCAATTCATAAATTTTTTAAACAGTAGATTTATAAAAATGTCTTAATCCCATAAGTCTGAATTACTCACACCACTTCATTTTGACTCTAAAAGGCAAATTAATGTCACCTAGAAGCACCATTAGCCATAGCCTCTTCCAAAACATTTAATTAATACGCGTCATTAACCGAATAAAAAAAAAACAAAAAATTGTCGCATCTGTCATTCTAATTTATACTCTATGGTGTAAGGGCGGGAAAACAGTTTTCATCCAGTGCCCTGCCAGGCTTCGCGCCTTGCGGACGTCGGGTTGTTCTGTTTTCGAAAATCGAATGCCGCGTAGACATTTCGTGTTATTAAATAATTTCGAAAAAAATAATTGCGTGCAGCCATTTTGGATTTTTTGTGAATGAACTATTTGGTTTAGACATTGTTCTGTGTTTTTTCTTTATTATTTAATGTGTGGACGTTAGTGAGTTTGGATTATATGGTTTAATATTAATGGTAAGTGTATTTCTATTATATTACCTATAGGTATAAACATATCATAAAATAACTCAAAATAATAGAACAAATGGGGTTGAGCTGTAGATTTTTTTTGCAGGGTTTGTGAAATTTTAGTTTTCTAATTTAGATTCAGATATATATCTTTCATAGCTTTGATTAGATATCATAAAATGTGTTTACTGAATATTATATAGTAAAATATTTTTTCATTATTAACCCATAGAGAGATGCAATGACCAAGATTATTCATGCGATACCTGCGCTGTGACAGATAAATAGAAAATTATGGCCTATGTGTTTTTTACATAAAGTAGGTAGAAGCTCCAAATTGCTTAATGATATCTAAACAAGCAATAATTTACTTACTAGATTAATCAATTTATCGCCTAAACGTACCAATTGATAAGTATTAAAATTATTTCTCATTATTTTTTATTAATGTTAGTTGTACCTATATTTAACAAATTATTGTAGGATATAGTCTTGTTTTATTATATAAACAATAAATAATTCAAAATAGTGTGTTTTATTAATAAATAAAAGGATTTTTTTTATCTTATTATAATTATGTTATGTAGTGGTAGAACTTGTAGCGTTTCGATTTTGTTTTTACGTTGTTATATTTTTATAAACGCTGTTTTCATGTTTAATGTATTTTTAGTATGTTATCATATAGAAATGTATTTTCTGTATATGTGTGAGTGTAAGATGTGTAGGTAGTAATGTGTTGGAATGATAACAGGGGGTAGATTAAGTTACCTTATGTATAAATTGCTATTTCGCCAACGTGGGAGTAGAAATTTCGATAAGTAGGTAATTATATTATTGTCATAGGGGTAGGCGTTAATATTGTAGGCAATTAATTTGCTTATTTATTTATATTTACCTACAAAACCGAGTGGCTTATTTTCATTTCATTCACAGTTTTAAAATGTTATCTTTTTCTACTGAAAACCGATTCTATTCATATTCTAGTTAAAATTCATCTACAGTATCTGTAGAAGTGTAACCCGTACTACGATTAGTTCAGTTTATCGATAAGAGATGGCGCTGACTGTCTTATTGATGTTAAGAGTTAAGTAAATCATCAATTTAGAATAGATCGGATGATAATATTATTGCTATACAGATTATAATATCAAAAGACCCGCGGTGTTACTTTATATTGATGTATTATTTGATTATATTCTTGAACTTAACATTATCATGAAATGGTTAATTGTTTCAATATTATGTGTCTATTGAGAGGAACCGGTAGTCAAAAATGTTGACTATGTTTTTGTAAAAATGTATGTGTGTCTGCAATTTAAATATTATGCATTGAATTTAAATTTAATTCAAGAGTAATCCTCCAGATTAGAACGTAGTAGTATTTAAGAAATATCTTTTAACGCTCAAGTCCAGAAGTAAATAAACTTTGTGTACTAGGTACTTAACTTAATGATATTATTTGTTCTGTTAAAAATAAAAAGATGGAATATTTCCTATGAAGTTATTTTACCTGCTGCGCAATTTTATAACATCCAACTCGTTATATTTTACACAGAAGTTTCCTTCCTAATAAAAATCCAATAAACCAGGAAGGGTTTATATAAAGACATCTCCAATAATTCGGTATGACAACTAGCATCCATTATGCTACATACACAATCATGACAATTCACAACATAATTAGTGACGTCAGCATAGGTCAGTGATACGCACCATATGACCTCTCGGAGGTCGCGTGTCGATCTATATTAAGGTGTGCTTACACGATTATTGAAAACTAGCTTTTGTCCGCGGCTTCGAACATGTGTACATAGACAATGGACATAGCCTACTTTTTACCATGTAAACTTTGGTAAAAAGTAGGCTATGTCCATTTTTTACTATAAAGAGTGTGTCCATACTGAGTAGAGAGAGTTTCTTTAAATTCGGTTCTGTGGTTTAGCCGTAAAAATGTTTCATAAAAGTTGTTAATATCGTATTTATAATATTAGTATAGATAGTGTTGGTGGATTATGGATAGTTGAGTATTAACAGTAATATAACAATCTGTATGAATACATCATTAAGGAATCTTCTGCTTAGCCTTTTCCCGAGCTTGGGGTCGGCTTCCAATGATGTTGTATTCAGTAATGGAATAACTGCTTATTTAAGTGCTGTTAACATAGGTACACCATAGCCTAATAATGCTTGATATTGCTCAAAATTGATAATAATTATTAAACTATTTATTTGGTAATTTAGTCCTTCAATACGAAGTAGCGATATGGAGAAACATTAACTTTTGACTGATATCACAAATATTAAAAATAGCTCGAATTATTTAGGATGTAATTGATAAATTGATTGGTCTAGTGGATAGTGACCTTGACTGCTATACCAGAGGTCGTGGGTTCGATTCCCACCCAGAACAAATGTTTGTGTGATGAGCACCATCATTTGTTTTGTGTCTGGGTGTAATTTATCTATAATATGTATGTATTTTGAAATATAAAAGTAGGTATGTTTATCAGTTTTCTGGTTACCATAACACAAGTTTTGCTTAGCTTGGGATCAGATAACCGTGTGTGAGATGTCCCGGAATATTATTATTTTTATTAAATATAGCTAAAAATTCACAAATTTCCTTTGCGTTATGTAAGTCCTTAACAAATAGGATACATTCAAACTAGGTGTTCGTAACACTATCCTGTATCATACGAACATGATTTATCAAACGTGTATCGAAGCCATTGTGTGCTAAAATACGGTTATAACCTAATAATATTGACTTAGAAAATAACTCTTTTAGATTGAGGACGCATGGTTTGCACGATAATAGTTCTTTTTATTTACTGTTTTTACTAGAACTACGTTTTCTGACTATTTTTAACATCAGGTCCTAAATGTCAGTCATCCATCTATTGTTTAGGGGCCCGACGCCGCTTTTTTAAGTCAGTGAGTGGCGGGTTAATAAAGGTTCCAGTATACTTGTTATTGTGCCTTATTTTCGTATTCCCATTCCTTTCCTTAATTTCGTAGCCCCAGTCCTAACAAAGACTGTCAAAACACTGTTATAATAACGTAACATGTTAATTTCATACCAACTTAAAATAATAAAATCCACATTAAAAATCTCAATTTCACAGCACGAACGCGATCTGACATGCATCCTTAACACGTAAACCATAAACTTAACCATTCATTCTTCAATTCAAAAATCGAAAACATCATAACACCCAGATGTATACATAATTTGTCACACATAAAGTCCGGTGAAGCAGTCAAAGCCTGCGCTCAGGCTAACTGCAAAGATCTCTACCAAAAAAAAAAAAAAATAATAATAATTTGTCACACATCGCAACATTTCGTCACAAGACCCTTAAATCAACTTTCCCTTAACAAATAAATAAAAGAAGAACGAAATCGTTCAGTAGCGTAACACCTGTTGTCTGTGCTCCGTTCCCAGACGAAACCCGTTCTACAGATAAAAAATACACACGAAAAAAAAGATGGCGGCATCTCAAGGGAACACAACGACTGATTATTTTGTTTCTTATTTTATTGAAAGCAGGTGCATGATACTTTTTTGAGTGTCATGGTAATTTTTATGGGTAAAGAATGGGACGGGTTTGTGTAATTAAACCTAGTAATGGTTTTGTTAAACTGTTTCATATTTGGTGCAATACTAAGGATTATAAATAAACTTAAGGTACGGGTTTGTCATTAACGCATACCGTGTGGTCTTAAGAGCAAAAAAAAGGGTGTATGTATAAAATAGTTCATCGTGGGTCGTGTTGATCGTCTCCTTAAAGACGAGTATGACATTATTGTTATGTGTTAAAGGTACCTAGATCATTCAACTTTTACTGTATTTATGACATTTTCTAGGTGTGTGAATAATAATGTAACAACGATCTGATAAAATAATTATTCTAATATACAAGATTATTATAGAATAGTTACCGTTTGTACGGTTTTTTAACTATGTTCAGTGCAATTATTTTTTAATAAAGGTAGGTTAATACCTTAGATTTTGTATTGTATAGTTACAATACAAAATCTTATTTCTCGCTCAACACAATTGTATGTCTTTACGGCTAGATATGTAACAATATGGATATTACGACGACCTCCGTGGTCGAGTGGCGTACGCACCGGTTTCAAGGTGTCGCTAGCTCTGAGGTCCCGGGTTCGATCCCCGGGCGGGTCAATGTAGAAACCAACTTTTCTACATTGCCTCGGGTCTGGGTGTTTGTGGTACCTTCGTTGTTTCTGAATTCCATAACACAAGTGCTTTAGCTACTTACTTGGTTCAGAGCAATGTATGTGATGTTGTCCGCATTTATTTATTTATTTATTTTATTTATATATGTGAAATAGATAGGTATATAATATTCTTTATTGTGCATACAGAAAGGCAACCTTAACTCTACATTGAATTTTCTCCCAGTAAAACCTTTGAGGCATAGACTGAAGGATCTATTAAACATACACAATTGAATTATAAAATTACGTTTTACATAAATAATACGTGCTATTGTAATCAGTTTTCTCCGTCAACAGTCTCCGAATAAATATTTCCAGTGATTTTCCAAACATTCTGGAACTACTCACACAATATTTCGTTTACCCTTTGCAGATAAGCAAAAATGTTTATTTTCCTTATATGTTGCTATAATAACGTTGTTTCAAGGACTTACTGAACAAACTCTGTGATTTCAACGTCGGAAAGGCTTCGGGAAATATATTGTATTGCTATAATACAATATCATACAAATCTGTTCTTGTCAGTTGACATTATGTTTGACTAGAGAAGTTGATTTTAAGTTTGTCGTAAAGATCATTGCGTTTATGCAAATGTCAGTCATGTTTTGCCTGAAGGAAGTTAGTTATATTATATATTTTTTTTTTGATGGAGGTTTAGTCCTGTCAATACAGTAAGTGAGTTATTTCTGACCTTGATCTGTAAACTTAGGCACACCTGGTTGCGAACTGGTAGCACAGCTAGTTAGCCCATGTTACTCAAGGAATTATAATACTGTAGCATTGTAATCATAAATGTTTTTTTAAATCGGTCCATCCGTACTCGTTACAGATACAAAATACAAAAAAATAATATAAAATACAAAAAATACAATATATAATATGTATAAAATACAAATCTTTCCTCTTTATTATGTAATTAAAGATAGAACAGATTTACATCATCTTGCTATTATTTTCTAAGCTTGTCTTGACGAGACATTTCTTTTCTACCTTATTACAATAAAAAAATCGTTTCTTAATCACTAAATTGCTTAACAGTCTTTTTAAAACGTAATACAGGGTTCAGTCCAAACGTGTCATTGAAAAGACTATGCTAATTAACCCTTCAATTAATTCTGCTGATCTGAAAATTATAAGGATTGGTCACTGTCACTAGACTGAGAAAGGTGTCATTATGTGCCCTTTATTATTAGAGTGGGCTTTTAATTTAGTTTGACTTTGAATGTAAGTATAGTTTGTAGGTTTTGATGTTGACCTTTAGGTACAACTCGTAGATTTTTGGGTCCAGTAAATGTGTGTTATGTATAACCTGTGTTGAGTTTTTAGACGTTATCTTCTGTATATACATAGTTTTAGGTTAAATGCAAATCTTAGGTTCACTTTTATTATCAAAATAACATTGAGAATAACTTTTGGTCAGGTATTGATGATAGAGAAGCGTATAATACTGCGTGGATTGATATTTACTTTGATGAATTTTAAATTTCTCTAATTTAACTTAGTAAAAAGCGAAACGCTAGTTTAAAAAGAACAGGATTCTTAGGACCAAAAAAAAAAAAGTTTTACAAAGACTCAAAAATCAATACGATACACTATATTTCTTACTCTACATATTATGTCTCTATGGTAGTTACCGATAACAAAGTCCTAAATCGATACATTACATGTGTCTTCAAGTTAACAGTCACAGTTACCGGTAACTTAGTCCAACTATTCTCAGTAAGCCTTTGAAAGCATAGCACAAGTCAATCAATACTTTTAACGATCGACAGAACGCATTCTTTCCTAGTATTACATATGGTGAACTAAAAATAAATGGGTCTATTATTATCAAGTTACAAGGGTTCGGTAGTACATTATATTGTGATTTATGGTCAAAAGTTTAGGGATAAAATACCAAATGGACCATCGTTTATGGGATTAAGTAATTGTGGTACATGATGGATCTATTACGGTATGAAACATTGGTATTGTGTGAATTGTGATAGCGAGAGTACCTCGGGCTAAATAATGTCTTTATTGGATTAGAATATCGGTATGATTTGATTGGAAAAATTGGTCTACTACAAAATTATTTAATTTTTCAATTTTTTTTTATTTTTTACTGGTGTTTTTTTATCAGGCATCTTTATTACTTACTGTAAATAAGTACTTAGAAGATTCCTTCCCGGGTTGCGATTGAGCTAAAATTTCGCATACTGCATGATTAATTAGTTTAATATAATTTCATCTACGTCATTAATCCTCTATGTAGCTTTCACAGTATCTATGTATTATTGAAGCAAATATTTTTTAAACATTATAAATTATACATATTACATAAAAACATAAAAAAAATACCTTCGACTACTGCACTACACAAAATTGAATACCACAACATAAAAACAAAAGATTACATCACAGAATCCATTCAAAAACCAGAAATCAACAAAAAGCGGTGATTCCCTATTTATATTAAATTTTAGACCCATGGGTTTCGGAGAAATCAGAGCAGCGATCATACTGACAGCATAATGACTTTTGATATAGAAAAACAACCGCAGGTAATCATAGGACGGGATTCGATTCCCGGTTTTGAATATTTTAGCTATCGTTTTTTTTTGTTTCCGCTCGATTGGACTACTGGTTTTTGTCTACTGTGCACTAAAAAATGCGGCAATTTAATGCGTCTGGATTATAAGTTTTGATACTGCATTTCCTGTTCTGTATGAATTGGTAGACCTCATTGTTTTTACCCGAAAAAATGCTTGATACTTTACCAACGAACCGCTCCGGCTTAACACGGTATGCGGAATTTCTCAGCTTTTCTGTACTATACATATAAAACTTCTTCTTGAATAATCTATTGTTGAAAACTGTATGAAAATCTGATGAGTAGTTTAAAAGATATAAGCGAACAGACAGCGGAAGCGACTAGATCTATACATATGACATGAATATTAATATTAGCGATGTTAGTAACAGCCAAACTGCAAACTACATGTGTCTAATGGCTTCGCACGCATTACTGCCTGCCATTACCACCCCGACCAGATACGAAACGTGTATAGATCACATTTTTATTAAAACCAAGACGAAGCCGTTTGGACTTGTCTGTAATAGTACTATAACTGACCATGATATCGCACTGTGTAGTTTTCCTCGTAAATCAAAACATTACTCAAAAATTAAACGTTTTAAAACCAGAACTGATTGGGACGCAGTTGCTGCTGAGCTCAACCAAACAAACTGGGACTCAGTAACTAACTCACAATGCGTTAACACAGCACTTAACAACTTTAACAACTTAATCACAAATGCATTATCCAACCACACTCAACAAATCAAAATCAGTCGCAGAATGGCCACATTAAAACCTTGGATTACACCCGGTCTAATCAGGTGCATGATACACCGAGACAAACTCCATTTTGACTCCAGAGCCAACCCAGATAACCAAACAAAACATCAAATTTACACAAGATATAGAAACTTCTTGACCAATCTTCTACAGAAACGCAGAACACAATACAACAGTGCAGAAATTGAACGAACTAAGGGTAACCCGAAAATGCTATGGACTACTATAAAAGACATATGTGGGAACAGTGGTCTCCAAAACTCAGCCATTTCACTAATCGCGTCAAAGGATCCAGTCTCAAGTCTTGACAAGTGTAATCAACACTTTGTCTCTGTAGGCGAAAAATTATCCGCCAAAATTCTCAACCAACTGGGAACTACACAAGACCGTTTAGTTGAATCGTACAGAACCTCGCGCTCAGTTGCAAACTCGTTCTGCTTACTTTCAACTGATGTACAAGAAGTTACAAATGCCATATACAGTATGAACCAATACAGTGCTCCGGGACCAGATCAGGTGACAGTTGCATTACTAATTAAGTGCCGTGATAACATTGTAGACCCCTTGACTCATATTTACAACCTTAGTTTAGAATCAGGTATATTCCCAGACAAATGGAAAATAGCGGCAGTTTCACCTATTTTTAAAAACGGTACTAAAGATAAACCTGAAAATTATCGGCCAATAGCACTGCTTAGTATAATATCCAAAATTTTAGAAAAAATTGTAAGTAATAGGTTGGTTAACTTTTTAGACACTCACAACGTAATTTCAAATAGGCAGTTTGGTTTTCAAAGAGGCAAATCCACTGAAGACGCGGTGTCACTTTTGACCAATAAAATAGCCCAAAATATAGAGAACGGCAAATGTAGTATCGGAGTTTTTTTAGACTTAGCAAAGGCTTTTGACACCGTGTCTCCGAGGCTTCTTCTAAAGAAACTCGAGTTTGCTGGCGTCAGGGGAACTCCCTTAAAATGGTTTGAGAGCTATCTGACGTCCCGTTCTCAGTACATAAAAGTTGAAAACCATCGTAGTGGACTACTTCCCATCGATTTTGGAGTCCCTCAGGGCAGCATACTCGGTCCAACGCTATTTTCGTTATACATAAATGATATTGTGAACATCCAACTAAAAAATGCCGAAGTAATATCGTATGCTGATGACACTGTAGTGCTATTTCACGATAAATCTTGGGACGATGTATGCCGCCTTGCGCAAGTAGAACTTTCTAACTTAGCAAAGGCCCTCAACCTTAATCTTTTGACGCTAAACGTAGACAAATCCAAATTTATAGCTTTCTCAAAAACTAAAGCCTCTTGTCCTCCCAGGACACTGGCACTAAAAATTCATCATTGTTCGCAGATTAATAACTGTACGTGCGAAGCACTGGCTCGCACCGACTGTATAAGATATCTTGGCATAAATGTAGATTGTAACCTTACCTATGCAGATCACATATTCTCAATGTCCTCTAGAGTTCGTAAATTAATTCATGTAATGAAAAAGCTCCGGAACTGCTGTTCGATTAACATTCTTCGTAACATCTACTACGGTTTATGTCAGTCTATACTCCAATACTGTATTATCATATGGGGAGGGGCCACAAAGAGCGTCTTTATAACTCTAGAAAGAGCTCAGCGAGCAGTAATTAAGGTTGCTCTGAGAAGACCTTACAGGTACCCTACAGATCTTGTTTACCAAGATTTTCAGGTTTTAAGGGTGCGTCAGCTATACTTACTAAGAGCGACGCTTAAAATGTATTCAACTCTTGCGAATCGGTCCGACTATCAGGAAATACTTAGGAAACGTGTTTTTAGAATCCCTTTGCCACCTTTTACCTCAGAACTTGCCAGGCGTTGTACCACTTACACCGTTCCCAATATCTACAACAAAGTTACGAAAATCTGCTTCCCTGGAGACTGCTTACTTAAAGACTTTAAAATAAAGTTAACCCAATTTTTCATAACTCTATCTTACTTGGAAACAGAATCCCTGTTATAGATCTCACCTTACTTACTAATGCTAAATACACACACACACACACACACACACACACACCCTCACACGTACATACGCTCACACACACACACACATGTATTAACTTATAATTTGATTTTCAATTTATGTATAATTTGATTTTTTGTTTTATGTATGAGTGGTTTTGTTTAACCATAACAGAGCCACAAGATACAAGCTCTGCTTAGTTTGTGGCTCGCCAATTTGTTGAATTGTTCTATTCTATTTAATAAATAAACATTATTATTATTATTATTAATATAATAAATCTGTAGAAAAGTCATTTTTGTACATTGAAGAAATTTAAAAAAAAAATAGCCAGCGTGTTAAAGGATAACTAACAGAACCCATTTCCATCATTTTTGAAATTTTTGTCTGTTTGTCTGTTTGTCTGTTTATATGTTTGTTTGTGCACGCATCACGTAAAATCTACGAATTCAATGCAGACAATGTTTATATACAAAAATTATACACAACTTGAGGTATAACTTAGTTTTTGTTTCATCGAAATCGGTTCACTCTATCAAAAGATATAATTAATTTAGTGAGTTCAAGAAGTAAAATATTACAACACGCAATTCAGTACAGTACTTGCATTACAACTGTCTTTTGCCGGGGGTCAGATTTCATGTTACAGTATCAAACATAAACTACTTAATCGAATGGTGTAAAAAATTGAGAGGTGGTTTTCAAGAAATCGTAGATGGTTGTTAGCTATGTTGAAACATGCTATTGAATCTAGCTGATAAGGGGAGGAGCTTTAAATTTCCAAAATCATTTTCTCAACTGCACACATAAATTGGCATTATTGACAGATCAAAAGATAAACAACAGGGTAACCATGGCAGACTGAGGTAGCCATAGCAATCTTCAATTTGATTAGAACCTATATTTTAGTGAACTAGCTATCGAGGTAAACAGCTTGGCGGTTGAACGATTGGAAATGAGTGATGTTGCTGCAAGTTCAAATCCGGTTGTTAATGTTTGTATTTTTTTTCATGCGTCCATTTTCTTATATAAGTTTGAATTTTTTGATACCCAAGTTCAAATCTCAGTAGAGATAACTCTTTTTGTGTTTTACTAACGTATCTTTTTTAAGTAAAAAAATATTTGTAACATTTTGTTGTATTTTTAGTCGCAATAAACGACATCTTTAAGTTGTGAATTTTTTCTCAACCGATATATAAACTTACAATTATTTAGTGTTTGTATTTACTAATCTCCGTAGGTAAGTTTGTTCCTCGCTGATCATGGAGGAACAAACGTGCATGGCATGTACCGTAAAGTGATTCAGGCGTAAATGTCCTGGCCATTTGCTTGGAAATTTACGCATTCGCTGACTTGAAAACGTAAGCTTCCCCATAGATCACTTTATAGTTGGTTAAAAACTTTAATCCACTTTTAAACTATTTTTCCAACATAATGTGTAATGTTTTCTATTGGTCATCTATATTATATTCCATGGACAAGATCTTTTTGTATTTGTTATTTATTTTCTTTTACCCAAAAACCCAATGATATTTTTATCACACAATCTTTAGTATGTACTACCTCTTTGATATTCTTGCTTCTCATGTAGGTTTTTATGCGTACATGATATTTTATTTATGTGTGTAAATTTCATAAAGTTTTTGTACCCTATTACCGGAAGGTTGGGCCAAAACCCTAAATAAAATAAACTTTCTATCGCATTCTCTACATTTTAAAATATATACGTACGGTATTTAAGCCCATCACCTTATGCTGCACCTTACACTTAATAAAGCGAATTGTACAGGATACAGCCTCTGACTTTAATCAGGGTAGAATGAAATTGTCCTTGGACAGCTATTACTTAATCTTTCCAAACAAATAATTTTAAACACAGTTTTGGTAATTCTGCCACTGCGCCTCTCAAACCGTACGTCAACTTTTTGTAACTACCTCCTCTTTCAGTTTCATGGGTCTCATGTCAGTCACTGCCTATCTGATATCCACTCTCAATTTAACGGCGTAGTTCAATTTCGAGGTTTCGCACCAAAACCTCGCGTCCTGTAGTCTCACTAGGGACTACGGTACCAACGAGAACTATAGCATAAAAAATGGACTAATTTGTTTTTATGGATTCGGTTTTTGGGTGCCCTTTGCCATTTACTGCCTAGAGCGACAGCTGCTTTCACTTTAACTCAGAGTTGGCGCTGCCAGTAGACTCAATACCAAAACATTGACCTTCAATTATTGTAACCAACTGGGTAAAGCACAAAAGAGAAAACATACTACATATATAAAAGAGTCAGTTCAAAACTGCCCAAGGTAGACATATTTTGGACATTGACATCGAAAGCCACCATGAAAATTATAATTTTTTCTCACGGTTCTGGACTTGGAAGATAAATCTAAAATTTTTAAACAAAGTAGCATCAAAACCAATCCTTAAAATTTTTAGAGGTAAGCTAATTATATAATTATGACGATGGTACTTTTTTATTTTGAGACTTTATACAAACAGCAACATTTGTGACAAAATTTACTCGGCAGTAGGCAGTTCGTGTTAGTGGCCCTCTATATCACAGTCAAATATTTATTCATAAAGATGAATGATAGGTATATAAGCGAACAACGTCGCGGGTACAGCTAGTTTAATACTAAATAAAGATGTTTAATTCACCGAAAATCTTTACACTAAAGTCATAATTCTATCTCTAGTAGAAAAAACTATCTTTGGATAATGTTATTGAAATTGGCCGTAAATGTCTGCACATTGAAAGAATCGTCGAAGTCACAAGAATTTAATTCCTATATAAGGGTTCTATAAGTATTCTCTACTAGGAACATTTAATTAAACATCCTTGTAATTGGTTTTACGACTTCAGTCGCGTGGGAAGTTATATTTAGATACTACTAAGATTAAAATTATTACTTTTCCGTTTAATTTCTCTTAAACAGATTTTGTAAAGGTACTATCAGTATAATTAACTAATTATAGTTTGTCGTTTTCTTTTTTGCAGTTATTATATTTCTTCAGACAGCAGCAATTTTTCAAATACAAGCACTCATTTCCGTTATTCCCCGGTATTCCTCCTGTATATAATGATAGTAATGTCTCATTGCAATAGTCCTTAAATAGATCTTCGATGGTTTTGTTTTCACAATGGTACATTTTTATGTAATACAAGCACTAAATATGTTTGTTTATGACTATTCTACACAGTAACTATTTAGAATATCAAAATACACGTACCTACAAAACAAATACATAATTCTACCATAATATTTGACTTTGACGACCTCCGTGGTCGAGTGGCGTACGCACCGGTTTTCAAGGTGTCGCTAGCTCTGAGGTCCCGGGTTCGATCCCCGGACGGGTCAATGTAGAAACTCACTTTTCTACATTGCCTCGGGTCTGGGTGTTTGTGGTACCTTCGTTGTTTCTGAATTCCATAACACAAGTGCTAAATAGCTACTTACTTTGGGTTCAGAGCAATGTATGTGATGTTGTCCGCATTTATTTATTATTATTTATTATTAAAGAATATATTGAGTTTCGTGTTCTCTGATCATGATTCAAAATATCTACACGTTTATTTAAGGTATTTACCAATAGATGGAGCTACTGTATACAATTAACATTCGATCGTTTCTCCCCTAATTCTAATTTTATTCAATTTAATGCGGTGTCTGTTTGTTTATTAAACGATTTCCACGCATTGTTTTGAATACGAAATTGGTGTTGTAAACACGTTGTGAATATTTATTTTATAGGCATTTATTTATTTTGAATCCGTTTGAACTCTGTTTTTTTCTCACGTAGGTTTGTGTTATTTAATATTGTTTTTTTGTTGTTTATTGGTGTGCCTTGTTCTGCATAGGCAATTAAGTATTAAATCCACTTCTTGTGTTTCATTATAAGTGCGAATTGTATTGTCCTATAGACTGAATTTTAGGCTATTTGTAAAATTAAAATATAATCTAAAAACATTATACTAAACCTAAAACAAGGTTACTTTGTAGAGTTTTTTGTTATATCAGTTTACTTATAAATTCAAATAAACAAGGGGATAGTTCCACAAAAATAAACTTCTTAAAAGTTGTTCTTAGTTCAGTTTTCGTGCTATTACTATCGTGGGGCACGTATGCAAGTTTTCATGTGGCAACCCCAACGAAACGGTCGTAAATTACCAATCTTTTAACTTCAACACGCGGTGGGTTTTTACGTTCAAGTCACCAACTACTTCGAACATTTAGATTTTGAAACTAAAGCACCCAACTTTGGCTCGAATGTTACGTGAATGGTCACATTAAAATCGGGTCAGATAGCAATTTCTGTTCTTGTCGATTAACTTTGTATTAAGCTTGAATTGTTTTAGATTTATTGGGTTTTAAATCGAGTAAAGGTGCCAAAGACTGCAGTAGACCGAAACTGCTTTCTCGCTTGGACCCTAAATCATTGAATATAGAAACTCTTTTATTTTTGAAATAACTGCTAACATCATATCTCCTTTCTTAGTTCAGACAAAGTTTATGAGGATTTCATCCAAAAAGTAAAAAAAAGGAGATGGCGGGACGAGCATGACTCCTATTCTATATTGTGGACAACATAAGCCCAGGACCTTGAGAATTAAAAGAAGGAGGCTCTTGCCCTACAGTGGGTCGATAATGGCTGAAAATAATAATAAAAGATGGAGACTATGCAAGTTTATTTTCGAATTCTTACTCAACTTTAAAAATGGGAATATTGTAAAAAAATACGTATTAGTCAGACAAGCCCTGGTAGTCGAGTATTGATCGTAAGTCTAACAGACCTAAAAATAGGAGACATGCATTCGGATATTACGAGCCGAGTTTGATCCCGAATAGTTTAATTATGCAACTGCCATTTATGGATGTCAGTTATTAAAATAGTCGCTGTTTGTCCGGTTCAAAAGTGTAGAAATATTTTAGTTTTTGTGTTCTGACGATTGGAATAGTCCTCTCATTTTATGCTCGTATTTCAAAAATAAGATGAAGTTCAACGAAGCGAAGTGACTGACATTATATTGAAAATCAGGGATGAATAAAAAGTGACAGTATGTTAGTCCTTTTTTATCGAAACTTTTCAAGTAGGAGATTCCTTAAGAGTGAAGTTTCTCTTAGTCAGAAGGATAGATGACCTTAAAAAGGTACAAGGAAGAAATGGATCGAGTATATGCATGTGGACCGACTATTGTGATAAGGTATTGCTGGGCCGCGATTCAGCTATTTAAGAGTTGCTTGAATTGAATGACCTGCTCCATTTGGTAATTTTTACGATAATTGGCATTCTGCTAACTATTTTTACGATCATTAATTGGTCATTACGATCATTCTCTTCGGGATTCAATGAGATTTTATTGTAGGCTTATTGAATACGAAAATTAGGCATTTGACAAGTACACTGACCGACCACTGACATGCTTTTAAAATAGCTGAATCGAGGCCATGCTGTTTTTCAGTGTGGCTTATAATGTAAACAGATTTTCCTTATTATATGTACCCTCGGAAGTCGATTAAATGCACTGATATTATTATACGCTAAAATAAAATCATCATCTGCCGAGCCTTTTCCCAACTATGTCGGGGTCGGTTCCAGTCTTACCGGATTCAGCTGAATACCGTATTTTACATGGAGCGACTGCATATCTGACCTCCACAACCCATTTTACTGGGTAACACAGTATCCCATAGTAAGACTGGTTAAATAAAATAAAAATGCGGAATATAAATCGATATTGCGAATCTTTGCATGAAATTTGCATCGGATAATAAATTATTATGGAAATTGTAATCGATTTATAGTGAACGTAAGTCTTGAAATTAGTTTGCTATGAAACTAACGAGATAAGGCATGCTCATGAGGGATTAGTTAGTAAATAACTGGACAGGGTTATCTATAGCCTTTAGAATATATTTTACAATTTACATATAATTTAACGGGCACTTTGGTTTAGTGGTTAGTGACCCTGACTGCTATACCGGAGGTCGCCGGTTCGATTCCCACCCAGGACAAATGTTTGTGTGATGAGCACGATCATTTGTTCTGTGCCTGGGTGTAATTTACCTATAATATGTATGTATTTAGAAATATTTAAGTATGTTTATCAGTTGTCTGGTTACCATAACACAAGCTCTGCTTAGCTTGGGATCAGATTACCGTGTGTGAGATGTCCCGGAATATTATTATTATCATGTAAAACTAACTCTCTAGCTCCCAATTTCTTGACCATATCCGATTGTTGAAATAAAATATGACTATTAATCCAACCTGCTCACCTAAAAAAGTGTCATTTCTACAAACGTTACCGATGATGGAATCGCTGCAATGGTCTTAGTTACTTGCCTACTTGACTTTTGCATTGAGGTGTTCTGTTAATTAGTTTTTTCGTGAACATACTTTGTTTTATTGATAAGTAAGTCGATTTTGTCCACATTATTTTATAAACTTAATTTTGTGATGCCCGTTAGAATGGTAACTCATGCAAAATCAGCTTGGAAAAGGCTACTGTGCGTCCACATCTGAAGAACGAGATTCACAAGCAGCTAGCAAGCTGTTCGCGAGCGGCGCGCGCACGTCTAGCGGACGGCGTTATTGACACTAGTGCGTTCGCGGCATGCTCGCGGGCTGCTCTTGTAATGCTCGTTCCTTAGATATTCGTCAGATTATGGTAGAATTACACCCTAAGCAGAAGACAGGTCATAGTAGAGACATCGCTTCGTTATAACAAGATGAACGTTTTCTTCCTTCTCAAAGAATCTTGCTATAAATGTTATCATCCAAACCCAATTCGTTTCATTGACTAGTAATAATATGCAACCATAGCGAAATATAGTAATAGGTGTACCTACCATATGCACCATATTGCTAACTGCAAATTGTTGTTAATGCATTATAGACCTCGATTTTATTTCTTCACTTATCATGCCACACACGTTTAGTCCTTATCAGTTATACCACAATATAATTGTATACAGAAGTACTACTACTGAAATTCATGTAACTTCTTATAGTCAATATCTTTTTCCAATATGTCTGTATCCATTTAAACACTTATGTTAGCCTGTCAGTCCAAAAATAATAATTATATAACTTATAATTTCATCAATATCCTGCATAATAAGCACGTAAGTTGCCTAGCAACGAAATCACAGATGTTAAAGTAAATTAGTGCCTAGTTCCTATTTTTTTTTAAAACAAAACTTAACCATTAACACTTTTGTTTCATATAATATTTTGTTTATAAATACTACATTAACTTACAGGGGCTTTTTGTTTGACCGATAATACAGGTCAAGCCGCGCTCGCCGCGGTTGGTCTGTGGATGGGTGACCATTTATAACATACCGAGACCCCTCCGTGTTTCGGAAAGCACGTTAAGCCGTAGGTCCCGACATTCTGACAACCAGTCTTACTATGGGATTATGTGTTTCCCAGTAAAATGGGTTGTGGAGGTCAGCAGATAGGCAGTCGCTCCATGTAAAATACGGTATTCAGCTGAATCCGGTAAGACTGGTAGCCGACCCCAACATAGCTTGGGAAAAGGCTAGGCAGATGATGATGACTACATTAACTTGGTTTACTGTTGTACCTCTATAGTGACACCTCCTTATCAATTTAGCACGTAATGTAACATAAAACGAGCGCACACACCTGGTGTTGCCTGCTTGAATTTGATACACCCTGTAGTTTGAGATGACCTGTGCTTTATCTACATCTTTAAAAAAGCGTTATAATATTTCTTGCACTTGTATGGCATATTATGCAGAATATTGTATTTTGATTCAAAACAATGTTTAAATATACTAACGTTTGAGATTTTTGTAGGGAAGCTTCCGGTGTTTTTGTAGGTATAGTCAAAATACATACTTTGAAATAAAATTATATGAAAATGTTTGTATTTCAAGTACCTATTGGAAACTTTAGATGTCAATGACTGTTTGTCTATCTGCCTTTCCGGCTAAAACACTAAACTGATTTTGATGAATCTTGGTATTATATAATCCTAAATCCCAAGAAAATAAATAAGCTACTTTTAGACGTGATAGCTTCCCACGCGTCCAGACCCGCGGAAAATAATCATAAAAAAACTGATTTTCTAGTCGACCCGTAAGTTTGTTTTTGAATTGTAACTATATTTTTAAACTAATCTGAAATTAAACAAAATAAAAATGACCTCCAAGTCGCTCACACCTGCTAATTTTGATTGTAACATACAATTAATTCCACTTAAAATATCTTTGTTAGCCGGTTAACTTGTATAAAAGGGTTCGTGAGCTCTCTAATTTAAAATGCTAGTTTAAAGTTAGGTGATGCTCCTAAACTTTTAGTTTGCCTTTGAGAAAATATATTTGAAGCGTTATAATTTGGAACTAACTTGTGCTGTTAAAGCCTTTGCTTAATAAGTTGAAGTTAAGATACATGTTTTGCTTTCGTTTCTTGAAAGTTGTGTTTTTCTTAAGGCGTTGTAAGGTGTTGTTGTTGTAGGTGTGTTAATTTACTTTAATGTACCTTATTTTTTTTGTTTAACATGCATACTTAGAATAGTTTGTGTAATCTATGGTTAATTAGTTGGTTTTTAGGCGTGTAAATCAAATAAAAATAAACCGATATCCAAGGTTAAGCCACGCGCCCTGCAATTGGTATGTAGATGGGTGACCAACTGTAAACATACTGGGACACTTCCGTCTCTCTAACATTGCTAAAGCATATGATCCTGATGGTCATACATTGATCTCTGACAGTCGTTATGTCATTGGAAGTAAGATAGACTGTTACTCTATGTAAAATGGTATTCAGTTTAATCCGGTAAGGCTGAAAGTTGACACAAACATATCTTGAAATCGGGCTAGGCAGAAATGTAGCTTATTTTGTATGACTGTTTATAGTCCTTATTAGCGAAACAAACCTTACCTACCTTTTGGATACAACAAAACGTAAAAAGCCTAGGACACAGACAAACACAATTACGAACCTAGGAACAAAATAAATAGCTGAGCAATTTAAAGACTCGCATTACACCATCAAACACCATTACCTTTCCCACACTGACCATTCGTATCCATTAGGGGTAAGCCATATTAGAGGCACAAGAGAGATATAACAGAAGTATCGGTTCAAACAACTTTGAAGTTACAAGAAAGAAAGGAAACACGTTAATTGTGACACAAAAAAGTGTGCAGAATGACTTGTTAGCTAAAAATAACATAAAAGAAGAATAAGCGATAATAGTAATTAATCTTAAGAGATATATTATGATCAGTTGACCAAAATAAATTAGATGAAGTTAGTTTCGGATGTAATGTTACTAATCGATGGTTTTTGTTCATAAGCTTATTAGTAAGTTTAACCTAGTTAATTTTGCCCAAATCTGTCAATTTATTCTTAACAGTGCAAGGTAAAATAAACTGAGCTAAAACAAACCAAAATGATTTATGTTATTTCAACGTAAGATATTACAGGCATTAATTCCGTGCCTCGGATAGCACGTTAAGCCGTAGGTCCCGACTGTCATACGCTGATCTTTGGCAGTCGTTAAGTCAATTCTGACAACCAGTCTTACTATGGGATACTGTGTTCCCCAGTAAAATGGGTTGTGGAGGTCAGATCGGCAGTCGCTCCATGTAAAATACGATATTCAGCTGAATCCGGTAAGACTGGTAGCCGACCCCAACATAGTTGGGAAAAAGGCTCGGGAGATGATGATGATGATATTACTGGCATTAATTATATTGCACTAGCTGTGCCCCGCGGTTTCACCCGCGTGAATGACAATTCTTACACTATCTTTATAAATTATAGCCTATGTGTTATTCCAATGTATGAGCTACAATATTGGAAAGTTTCAATAAAATCTATTCAGTAGTTTTTCCGTGAAAGAGTAACAAACATCCACACATCCATTCTCACAAACTTTCACATTTATAATATTAGTAGGATTGTACATAGAATGGTTCGTACAGAGTGTGAGCCTTCTTTAACTTTAATACTTAATTTTGTTTATGAAAAGTATAAAGGCTCAGACATAATTAGGGCCTAATTAAAACAAGGGTGCTCTGAAAACTGGTGTACATATTTCCATTATGTCATTAATCACAAAATAATAACTAAACGATGAGTGACGACATAAGTTTTAATAGATAATGACGCAAGTATTGATTTGCCTTTTTTGAATCTCTTATGATTTTTTTTGTACCTTTTGAACCCATTTTCTACAGTGCGTATCGGTAAATTACCGTAACTAATTTGTACTTGATGTTCTGTAGTTATTTTATGATGTACTTGCTAAGCTTCGGTACATAAAGACAGCGGATGGTGCTAAGAGCCTAGAATGCCTGGATTTCTCAGACTTAGGCGGATTCTTAGCTAATTGCGGAATGTATTGATAGACGAATGTTATGTAAGCCTAATGACAGGTAAATGTTTTATTTTTTTGTTTTAATTGGTCGGTTAAATCTATGAGAACTTGTCCTGATAGGTAAGTATGTAGTTTGGAACTACTTCTAATGATGGATGTAGTTAAAAGTATGATCCTTTTTTTGTATGAGGAAAGGTTTTTGCCCAGTAGTGGGAAAAATACAGGCTGATAATATAACTTTATTATGAAAGGATGATTTGCTTTTATACATATAGATTGTTATGATGTTTTAGAAATGCACTTTTACATTTTCACCTTCTTTATTTAATGGTAGAAATGATTATGTTTTTAATTGTTTGTTTCTATTGTCTTGCTCTCTACTGTAGAATATGAAATATCGATTAGTTGTAGGTATGAGAACAGGTACTTACATAATTGTTGTTTAATAGATATAGGTAGGTATATACAGGTAGTCTACTTACCGTCATATATTCTACCTAGATACTTTAATAATAAATAAATATTACTTACCAATACTATAAGTACCTACTTACCATTGTTCTTCCTCTCTCTCCTAAATTTTGCGTGCCCAACAGGGTCCACGATGTACTAAGTATATATTCTTTAGTTCTTTACTTACCACCTATTAATACCATCGTGGAGAGCAAATAAAAGTTTTGAGTTTTTAATTTTTGTTATTTGATATTTTTTAAGTAGATGTTAATTTTATATATACCTACATATTATTTGGAAATTTGGAAAAGAAAAAATATTACCGAACAAAATAATTTCTAAAAAAATATATGGTTGAGATACTTAATAAGAAAAACATTTTCTTTGCTTCAACAAAAACATTGAATCTGAAAAACATACCAGTTACAAGAACTTACACAACATTAAAATAGATTTTGTGCGCCTCCGCAAAAAAATAAATTACAATATTACAATTTAATTTGTAGGTTTCCTTTTGTTACACAATTTAGATAGAATATCCAAAATAATTAAGTACCTTTGATCTTTTGTAACCTTTACCGCCTTACGTAGAGGTATTGTGTGGGAGGTTTAAGAAACTGATACTTAACAATATTCAACACGATTTGTGATCTATTGTAGTATTGAAACAGTCATTGTTTACCGACTTTAAAAAATTACGATAAATATAAATAAACAAATGCGTACAACATCACATACATTGCTCTGAACCCAAAGTAAGTAGCTAAAGCACTTGTGTTATGGAATTTAGAAAAAACGAAGGTTTTTGTTGTTGAAGCAAAAAAGTTGGTTTCTACATTGAGGGTGTCCGGGGATCAAACCCAGGACCTCAGAGATAGTGACACCTTGAAACCGGTGCGTACGCCACTTGACCACGGAAGTTGTAAAAAAATGATGATTTTAATTTATCTGTAACACTTTTATAAACATCATGCAATATTTTGGTCATATTAAATTGATTTTAATAATTCTTCTTTGTTTCATTAGTATAGTCTATTTCCTCAATTACGTCAACGTATAAGGTGAGAAGATTAACCATAATATAACAGAAGTATATTTCCAAAATCAGTAACGAGCGCTAATTAGGTTGGTACCTATATACTTGCAATAACTTTTACCAAATTATTTTTTTAATGGAAATTTATCAAAAGGCAGGCCAAATCATGTGACTTATTCGAAAAGAAACATCATCTCCATACTAACTTTTTTATTCCCGTGAATTATATTATCATATCCCAATGTCTCATAAGCAATTTCTGTTATCATTAACGCTATTACTTGTCACTTGTCTAGGGCAGCTTAATGAGACGCTCTTTTTTTGCTGTCGGGCAAGAAGATCGATACATTTTATTCCAAGAAAACGTTAGTTCGTTATGTTGGCTCGTTTTAACCAGTTTTCTATTTTTATCTAGCGATAGCCAAGTCTTTTACCTGTAGAGTTAGTCTCCCTTGATTGTGACTAATGTTTCCTGCGTCTTATCTTAGTACTACATAAAGTTTATTCATTAAGAATTTATTGTAATCTAGAACACATAACATAACATACCAGAGGTGTACCAATGTACACCCACAGTGCGCCGGTATGTTTAGGTCCCATGTAATAGGGGGCGAGCCTATTGCCACTAACCGGGCACAAATCCAAACTCCGACCTGCTACTAAGAATTTCTTAGAAAAACCCGATAACATCTTGGTCGACTTGGGAATCGAACCCAAGACCTCTAGCGTAGCAGTCGCGCTTAGCGCCACTAGGCCAACGAGGCAGTTTAAAGTTTAAATTATTGGCTGTACCAACCTCTATAGTTACAGGTATGCAATGGTACCTAAATGTTGTAAACGTTAGAATTTTTTCATTTATTATGAAGTTACGTTACCAACTTTCTCTTTTTTAAGTTAGTAAATAATAAAAAAGGGTAAAGGTTTTAAATTCCTAAAATAAACTTACTTATTTTTTCTTTATGTCTTAGTTTCCTTTTGGTTTATAATTATTATATTGAAATAAAACTACTTTTACGGATTTTATCGCGGTTTGTATTTAGATTTTAGTTCACGACGTTTCGCATAATTATTATATGTTTAAATTCACAAATACTTATATAATGAAATATGTGCCATACAAAAAAAAACTTTTACATCTATTACTTTCTACAGTAACTTCACTTACCACTTAAGGAGTATAACTACAAACTTCAAACTGTAAATTTCCCAAGAGAATTCCTTAGAAAACTATTCCCAAGTATCAAAACTGTTCATTAATTGCCAGCTCTTCCAAATAAGTATTAGATAAAACTTTAATGGCTGAAAGAATAATACCTTTTATTTGAACACAGTAAAATCATTAACCTAAGTCTTAACGTTCTCTGGACTCATGTTCCCACTGCATAGTTTATTTAATTTTATGCATAAATGTAATATACAAATCTACAGGGTGTTAAGAAAACCCTGTCCGTCCCGAAAGGGTGATATAGGGTTCACAATCACATGCCCAAATAAAATATCAAATTTGGAAAATTCATGATGGAAACAATAATAATGAATTTTGAAACAACCATTTTTCGCCCCGAAATTCCCTAAATTTGAGATTAAAACAAAAACTACAACACCTTTTTCTTTGGTATTTTGGGGGGCCTTTTGTTAGGTTAGGTTAGATAGCATCAGATACAGATTAGGTAGCATCAGTGATGACGCCGACTCCCTGTCTCGACTTTTGAGAAAAAATATTTAATATTTTTTTCTTTTTTCCATTTTTTTCACATTTTTGTAATCAGATATCGATAACCTAACCTAACAACACCTTCACGGATCGGACAGGGTTTTCTTAACACCCTGTGTACTAATATTGTAAATGCGAGAGAGATAAGTCTGTCTATTACGCTGTCAGGGCTAAACTAAACAACAGTTTTTGATGAAATTTTGTATAGAGTTAACTTGGTTCCTAGTAAAGAACATAAGCTATTTTTTTCCGTGATAACCGACATCCAAGCAAATGGAGCTGCATGCATAACCTAGTATCCAATATAAATACTTTAGGAACATCGCATGTATATAAAACAAAGTCGTAAGCTTTACACCAGTTACAACTCAAGCACGAATGGACCAATTTTCGTGAGCTTTGCTTTATTGTATTCGTCTCCACCCCTTATAGCAGATTATCCATAAACACAACATACTTACACTAGCGAAAGCACGGGGCACAGCTAGTTTCATATAACAAAGTTGTTTGCATTTTTACTAATCTGTCTATAAAACATCAAGGATTAAAACGTGACGCAAAAATTGATACAATACAAGTTCACTCCTTTCCGTAACATAATAATGTCAAGTTATACCAGTCAGACGCGTCTTGTGGTTGCATACCCCACAATCATCATTATTTGTAGCTCCCATGTCATGGTATATCGCTAAATGCGAGAACAGAAATTATCGGTAATGAGTTCAAACATAGTTGGTTAACCGATACCGAACCGTTATTGCTTGGCTAAGGGAGCGTGTAAATTTGCGCGGAGATTTGTTACGTAGATTACATTTTATTTGTAGTATATTCTCTTGCTACCCGACTGCAGCAAGGCCAAATAAGAGGGTGATGTTATTAATTTAAATGGATACGATTTTCATCGATTTTCTGAAGTGGTCTTCAGACGAAGCATTTTTGGCAGAATGCATTCCTAAAAAGTTCAAGTTGGGATAAAAATAATAATAATTCTAGTCTATATACGTCCCACTGCTGGGCACAGGCCTCTTCCCATATAGGGAAGGCACGAGCATTGATCACCACCCTTGCTCAATTGCGGATTGGCAATTTCAGATCCCAAGTGGGTATAATGTTGTGAAAAGTGTAATATCTACTTTCCATAATGTCTCTACTGCATTCTGAAATAATATAAAAAATAGGTAATAGGTACACTCCTTAACAATATTGAAAATTAATAATTTCATATTTTAACTTAAACATTGCAACCTGAGCTTAAGAAATGCCGGAATAATTTTAAGTATGATAATTACATATTTTATAACCAATTACGGTGTATAACTTACAGGTGTTTAAAATAAATACTTTATTAGTGTAGTTTTACAGTTAAACGTAGTTACGGAATGTGGCAATTTTGCATAAATGCGTCAAGGAAGTAATTCTCAATTCGTCTGTATTTTTTTGTTTTTTTACTTGTTTCGTTCAATTTTAGTACTCATACAACATACTTTTTCCTTTTTTGCTTTTAATCTCTTTAAGTATTTATTTTAAAATGAATAACAATATTACAAAAGATTGTCATACCTACGCTTTTTAAAGGACAATTTAATTTTATTTATATTATGACACTAGCTGAAAAACACGCAATACTTTTTTAAGTTATTGTATTCCTAACCCTAAAATAAACCTTAAAAAAAGTATAAATATTGACCACCCATGACTTTATAACTTAAAGATCAAAGGTCGTTTCACTGCGTCCAAAATAGTGTTAATTAATAGTATTCACGCCGACACAGTCTGAACAAAAGTTATATTTAGTTTCGCCAAATTAAGAGCTAGCTAATGAATGTAACCGTATCAAATCGGTTACGCCCTTTTCGAAGTTTATTTCATAAATATGCAAACAGGATATGCACTAGTAGACAAGTGTTAAAATTATACCTTACTAGCTTTTGCCCGCGGCGTCGCCTGCCTGGATGTCGGGCCTATGTTCTTTCTTGGGATTGAAGTTTGCCTTAGCAAGTTTTAGCAAAATCGGTTTAGCGGTTTAGCCGTAAAAGCGTAACACACATGCAGACAGAATTAAAGTTATAGTTTTAAAGTATGGATGGTTCGAGTCTCTTATGTATATTTATAACGTACACAGTTATTTACATAGTAAACCTGCATAGTTATATCTACGTAAGACAAATTACAGACATAATAATATACCTAATTTGTGTAATGCCTCCCTCCAACTACATTTTAAACTCACATTTCGGTGATCAAAATTAAAAAGTCGGACAGCACATAAATAATTGAAAATTTAACAAAACAAATGATAAATATTTAAATACGAATTCGTACCATCGCGTGCATACCGATTATATTAATTACATTGCCACGAGACCTGCAAGTTTGCTATAAAACCTCCATAGCGAAATTATAATGTTTGTATCGAATTATAACGACTTTTAGCTGTTAGAGACGTGTATGTTTTATAGTTTATTTCCATAAGTAATTAAACTTATATAAATAAACTAACACGCGTCAAAACAATCATCGTCATTCTTATCAATGGCGGGAAACGTGCCCAGAAGGCTGGCAGCAATGCCACGTTGAATGGCTATGCTGATTCTCTGTGCAAGGAACAAATCAGCCCTCTGATCACGAGTAGAGTCGACCAAGCGTTTAAATTTTAGTGGAGTTGTAAGTGTTTGTTGTTATATTAGAGTTAAGTATTCAGTTAAATTAAATTCATTTAAGTAATTAAACTAAAGAAACTATTGTATTGCAATAATTTAAAGACTTTTGTTCTGTCTAGTCTTCTACCAAGCTATGTTGGGATCGGTTTCAGTCTTACCAAATTCAGCTGAATACCGTGTTTTACAAGGAGTGACTGCCTATCGGACTCCCACAAACTTTTTTACTGGGTAACACAGAATATGTGTTTGTCTCTCAGTTAAGCTAGCTTAGACGGTAACAACACTGGAAAAACACACTATATCCTTCTGGGATAGAGAGTGATATAAAACAAATAAATCGTTAATACAACGCAAAGGTTATTTTTTTAACAAATTCTTGCAATATTTACCAACGTTAGTGTATAAACCTAGGTCTAGTTAGGCTTAGTCACCTGGGCTTAAAACTTAGTACCAGTATTTTTACCCGTTATCTAAAGTAACTTAGTTAACTGGATTGATCATAGTTTGCACTTAAACTGTCTTTACTGCAATGCGCACAGTTAGCAGTTAGTTACGTGTCCTACCTTACATATTTTAAACCTTAGTTAAAGGAAACTGGTAATTTGTTGAGATAAGAGCTCTACAGTTCTTACTTATATTAAAAGAGAATATTTAGTCCATTGAGCTAAAACTACATAAACTGTTACCTTTGTGCTGAATCACCGTATAATTTAAAACTAAAATACATGTTTTTCCAAGAGCAAAACATCTAAAGAAAAAGAGTTTATGAGGTATTAATAAAATGTTAGTTATACGTGTAACAAAATGGCGCTATAACCTATCAAAATATGACTTATGAGTTAAGATATCATTATGTATCCATCATATATGGCTTTTCTAGAAAGCTTTTTTATAAATTTAGGGAAAGAAAATAGTCTTACTAAGCCTAAATTACTAAAGAAAAAATGTTTAATGTATTTCAAATTCTCCGTTAGGAACCATTACATACACTTATCAAAGTAAATTCCTTTCATCTATCATTTATGTACATACGATAAATAAACAACAAAAAACAATTCGAAAACAAAAAAGACATTTCTAAAGGAAATAAACAGAGACATTCAAGTCTCCGCATCGATCTTTAAATGGTCACGTATAGAAAAGACATTTTCTTACCGACCACGTAACACTACAGACATTATACCACAAGATGCAACATCTAAAAAGTGGTCCGGCCATCCGCTAAAACTGTATGAGCTCTATAACTTACGCCAGTGTGCGTAGGTATTAAAGGTAGCTGCACAAGACACCGTTTTATACTTTGACTGTGGCAAAGAAATATTCTTTATAATGAAAAGTATTATATGAAGTTTTGTACATTATTTTATCGTTGTATCAATGAAAACTATGATCTTGATAAATCAGTTATAAAATACAATTTGTGTTAAAAATTTGACAAACAATTTTAACAAGCGAAAAAATATCTATAGTAGGTATTAATTTTAATACCGTAAATGAAGTGTAGTGTAGTGTGTAACGAGGTTTTTTGCCTTTTCAATACGAATTTTTATTACAAGCGGTTATAGGGTTCATAGTTTTGGTTAGAACAAAGTATAACAGTAAATTTTTGTATACCAGGAGAAGCCAAGAAGAACTGCTTTTTGCAAGGGAATAATACGATGTTGATACGTTTTAGCGAAGGTCCTTGTTCTCTTTCTTTCCGTAGGTAACATGTTTCTATCACGGTCATAGTATAAAACGGTGTAGTGTGCACAAACCCTCAGAGACCAACTAACATTGGATTAACTTCGAGAGCACCTATTTTTCCTTGAGCTGTGGGGTTGTCTACAATGTAGGGAGAGAAAGGTCAGGTAATGTTAGACGATTGTGTGGTTTTTTACCTGAGGGCAATAAACTAGAGTGCGAGTGAGACGACCTTATCAATTATCGATAGATTGCGGCGCTAGATATACAGGTTGTTTTATTATGATGTCGATATTTTTAGATAAATACTCCTGGTATAGATTAAGTTATTGGTTTTACGCTGTTTCTTCTCTATAAACAAAGGGGTATATTAGTATAGCAGTGGGACATTTGCAGGTTTTTATATATTTTTATATAGATTCTATGAATGGTTTATAATAATTTACTAAATCAATGTTGTCATTCATCCGTTCTATATGGAAAAAGAGGGACGGCTTTAGTTAAACTGATTTTATTAACTAATTTATAAAAAAAAAAAAACATCTTATAGCATTTAATAGTATGAAATAAGAAATAAATTAAAAAAATATAATAAAATAAAATAAACAGCTTTTTTTTAAAACATAATAGCATTTCAATAAATATATGTACACTCAGCAATATGATCTACTACAAATAAAGTAAAAGAAACCTGAAATAAACTAACAAAATACACCCTAGTCCCAAAAGCCTTGTAACAACAAAATCTCGAAACAAAAGGAGGATAAGACCATTTTTATCAGTAACCCATAAAATCGATAGACAAAATCCAAAATAAAGTATGTTCTTATTCCCTTACGTTTTTTCTATAAAAAATCACAACAGGTGCGAGTTTTACCGAGCGAGTAATGTTATTCGTGCGAACACTACTTTTACGATGTACTGAATTGATTTTCTACACCATGTATAAGGACAAGATGGCGTGCTGTTGGTATGTAAAGAAATACGTGGTTTAGGAAAGTTTCTTGATATGATTTAAGGATAGCATACGGTTGTTTTTGTGTTTAAATATAAATATTAAATCAAGTTAGGGCAAATCCAAATTATAATTGTACTAGTTTTTAGACTGAATCATTGTGTGTTGGATAAGATTGTTTGTCTTATACAATTTGCCGTCTTAAAATCATGCTACTGCATAAAATTATGCATATTCTACTTTGATTTGTAACAAGGTTTCAAGCATAGTTTACTTTGATTTATGTAACAACGAATGGTATTATTGCAATGTATAAAAAAATACAAGAGATATATACCTATACAATGCAAAAAAAATACTGCCTATAGTATTCTGGTGCAAAAATTATATCCATCACTTGCCGATAGCTCTTACGAACATAACTAGTAACTTTCCAAACATCCCGAGTGTTTCACAGTGAGTGTAACACTCGCATCGGAGAAGCGGTACACATCCGTGCGTAGCACCTGCCGCTCTCCAATCGCTTACTACCTGTTTATACAGCCTCTCAACTTTACATACGTTTTATACTAAGAATATTGCTTTTTAAATTATATGTATTTTAAAGAAAGAATAATTTATTCAGAAAAAAACCATTAATTTAAACAGCGCTAATTAAAAAAACCTGGCCAGACGGACTTACATATCGTATGTAACTAATAACTGTTCCAAAATAGGCCCAAGCTTTGGAGACATACTGAGAAAAACAGTCAAAATTAAAGTGCACATTACGATATACAAAATGGGTCCTGTTCATATGTACAGGGTATAGGCCCTAACAGACTGTCTAAAATCATCTTTAATGTTACTACATTAAAGATGATCTTAGACAGTCAAAACTAATTCAGTTGAATTATTTTTTACAGTCCAAGGCTTCAGATATAGGCCACGCGATCTACATTTTAATTATATTAGTAGATCCTTCTAGTTTAAATTTCACATTAATCAGGTGTGATTTTTCTGAATTGTAATAATTTTAATTCGGCGAATATACATGGGTTACTAAGACTGGTGGTATTCAAGTAAATACATAAAAGTAATGTAATTTAAATATTTCTTTTATTATCTTCGCATCATTTCATCATCAAAAATCTGTTTTACATATATTTCTAATTCGAGAATTTAATTAAATAAAATCCATGAAATTTTATAGCCATTTGTACCTTCTAACCTCCACACTCTAATTATTCAATAAGATAATAATATCCTTTCTGATTAAATCTCATTACATAAAATAGTTCACTTAACGTGCAAGACATACCAAAACCCATACCATAACCTCGTAGTTAAATCTAACTAATACCAAGAAATTAAACCATTATCATAACCCGGTTCGATAAAATCCGTTCACAAACCAGATTACCGAAAACGCTACTAGTTATCGCAGATCAAATACTTCGTTCCTAGCTATTAATACAATTGCTATACAGGGTGTTACCGAAAGGGTATATCTATCCAAAAGGGGTGAAGACTACTCCTGGTATAGAGCCAGTTTACAAAATATCAACCCAAAATGAGTTAATTTCAAACACTTACAACTATACTAAAATTAAAACTTATATAAATAAATAAAACTAACACGCATCAAAAAATTCATCGTCATCCTTGTCAATGGCGGGAAACGTGCCCAGAAGGCTGGCAGCATTGCCACGTTGAATGGTTATGCCGATTGTGTGCAAGGATCAAACCAGCCCTCTGATCTCGTGTAGAGGTCAACCAAACGTTTTGAGAGTTCTTTAAGAATATTAATAATTGATATCCATATTTGGAATCTATTTATTAGACACCAGAATTCATAATAAACATGTCACCGCAGTGCAAGGGATAATATCCTACTATGTCACATGCTAAATGTTAACGATATTTCGCTTAAAAAGTCATTTGATGATTCTACTGTCAAAAAATTGATGCGTAAAATTACTTAACTAGCAAATTTTTTGCTCAAATTTTGTGATCTGACTCTAAACCAGATGTACTCTTCACCCCTTTTGGGTATTTATACCCTTTCGGTAACACCCTGTATAGCTAACCCGCAGCGATCAAATACTTGGTTCCTAACTATTAATAAAATTGCCGTTCCCAAGGAGAATCCATTTTGGTTGTGAATAGAGAAACATAAATCGTGTGTGAATGCGTCTTGCACCTGGCATAGTGGAATGCGACCTCCGACGTGGGGTGTGGTCCAAGTTGTGGGAGATTAGAAATTTGGTTGGTCCTTTTGGGTGGCTGATTGATCCTCAAAGTATGTAACACAGTGATAACTTACTGATTCCAGAATTGTATGCTGGAGTATATTTTTTGACTGATTATTCGTTTATTTATTTGTTTATGTATCTTGTGTCTATCTTTGAATATGTGGCTTTATAATTACAAACAAAAAAATCGCGAAATCGCTATGACTTTGCTTTGGTCCTAACCTTATGCCTATTTCTGAAAATTCTTATTATTTATAAATTATTATTTATTTATAAATTAAATTATTATTATTATTCATTTTTTTTATAAAATTTGTGTTGTTTTGTAGAATATTTATACGACACTAATTTGTTTTTATAGTACGTTTAATAACTAGTGATAGTTCGAATTAATTACTATTATATCTCAGCATAAAATATAAGTCACTTCAATTCTGGAGCTAGCGGACGAGCGTAATGTCATTTATTAAGCACGTTTACAAACTTCCGTATTCCCTAACAAGCAGAACTCAATAACAGTTTGTCTGTTGCGCTTGCGACTACAGACGAATTAGTTGAATTATGTGCAACATGCGCGAAACTGAGGCCACAGTTTGTAACTTGTCTAAGCTGTTGTTTATTACTTACTTGCTTCTGACCGCGGCTTTGCTTGAGTAAGTTTCTAAATCAAGTTTATTTTTACGGGATTATAATAGGGATGATGACTAATTTTTATTTTTATGTCCATCTTTTAGATAAGAAAAAAATATTAGACACGTATTTTTTGTTTAGTCCCGTAAACAAAGAATTACGAAGATACAGCGAGTACAATTCTTGCGTGACGTCACGTTTGAGTACAAATTGTACCTAGCCGTGACGTCACAAGCCCCCACTTCTGAACTTTACAGCGGTTTATCTTCGTATTTTGTAATTTATTTGAGAAAAGAAAAAATATGTGTCTATTATATTTTGATTATCTAAATGGCGGAATAAATAAATTTTGACTTTTCATACCTAGTCATCTAGCCTATTGTATTTCGAACAAAAAACGACGGTAGCGCTATCTAGACTTTGCCAAATTTTCTACGATTGAATTGTAATCAAACTCTTTTTTTAATTTGGCACTTTTTCCTTCGATTTTTATTCTGCTATTCGAGATGAACACAATCTTAAGTAATTTAAGATCTAGAAATAGGTCCACACGTTCGTGAGTTGTAAATGGTGTAGCTAATGCGACTTTCTTATATGTTAAGATTTAGAAAAAACTTTATGAAAAATATCAATACACGGTATAAATATAACAAATTATATGGTTTTTGCGTGCGTAGTATCTTGTAACATCTTTTCCTCTACCACTTTATAACTTGTACCACCAACCCAATCGTTACCGTGCAGTAAGGTTCTTCACTTGCCTCTAAGATGGGTAGCTTGCATCCACCTGTCTGTAATAACATACCTCCTATAACCGACTTACCAATATAACGTGCTGATTGTTGTTCAAGTGCCTTAAAGTTGTTTGTTTAAGGTAAGAGGGACTTGGAAATAATAGAGAGTTCTTAAGGTTCTGTTAGATTATAGTAGGCTTTTGTGGGAGTTGTAGCGTCTTGTTTGGTTTAAATTTAAATAATTGATTATTATATTGCTAGATGTTTTTCTCGTTGAAATGCAAAAAAAATAGAATTCTGTTTATTTATTTTCTTGGTATTTTCTCGAGTCATGTTGATTTACAAAATAAACTACCACTAAATTTATAAGGCCTTAATTTTTTTTTGTATCTTACTGGGTATAATTGTTGGGTAATTAACTGCTTAAGATTCTTCGATTCTAACGATCCTATGAATGTTATTTTGTTCTTTCTTAAATTGGAGAAAACAAAATGGTAAAAAGTAAATACCCCAAAAATCTTTTAACTCGCACCACACCACAACTCTCACGATTGTTACTTCGCAGTTATCTGCACTAAACTTGTTATTGCAGATAGATTTAACATACTGTTTGAACTACTTCATGTTAACGGCAGATTGCTTCGATAAAAGTTAACTAATTTTGACAGTTACAAGTTAATTGAAAGTAATAAATGTTTTAAAAACGCCAGGATAGACGCCTTACTGGTGAATAAACTTTTCATAAACGTTGTGGATTTATAGGCTTTGTATACGCTATGGATATTAATCAAATACTGATTTTACTTGACTGCTAACTGACTACTCAGTAGGTCTTAAGGCAATTTTTATACGCCAGATTATTTTATACGAGGTATTATTTTGTATTTTTGTCTTTTGCGCTGCAGTTTGTTTTTTTATTATTTTTTTTTATTTTTATTTATAAGGCACACCAACAACTCATTTACAAGATAATATTAGGATTACATTGCACACATAAAGCGTCCTGTGTAAACAAGTCAATTACAGGTATGCACATCGTTCGTGTTGTGTGATGGGACGAGTAGACATTTTTATTGTGTCATGTTACAAATAAACTTGTTATAAATAATAAAGTGACTGATAAAGTGAAGTGACTGACAGTGACAGTTTGATGATAATAGCCGAAAATAATAATAGTGATTTGACAGTTCTTCGATCAACACACACAACAACAAAATCTGTCGAACGATAATTTGGTCTGTCGAATGAAATTTATCTGGCCTTGTCGTGCAGGAGTTCTCGGGTTCTGACCTCGGCCGAGCCAAAAAATAGTTACTTTGCATTTTTTTTAGAAACACTTTGTACAGCTTGGAGTCAGAAAATTAATTGGTATTCACACCCTATGTCTCGGAAAGCATGTAAAGCCGTTGGTCCTGTATCTGATCTCTCTCCGTGTTAGATTGCCATCGGAATATCTTCTTCTTAGCGTGTCGATACTATGAGACTTCTACTACTATCGGACTATGAGAGTGAAGGAAGAGAGAGTGCGACTGTCGAATAGTCGTGGACTAAAATATCTTCTGCACCGATGGCTAATCTCTGTTAAGAGAAATCGCCGAGACCAAAATTCGGTTAGGAGGACATACGAGGATATACGAAGATTTACTCGTACTAGGTATAGGAGAGGTGGCATGAAAGGGACACGTATTGAAAGGGACAATCCAAATTACCAGCAAAATAAAAATCGCTTCGAAACGACACTATTATTGTTGTATGGCAACCCCGATGCACATCCATTAGCGCCTAACTTTAAGCTCCTGTCATTTCTAAAATGGCGATGTCGTGCGTGTGTTTATTTTTCTAACCAAAACTTTGTTTTTTGTAATTCTTTGTTAACCTTTTGACAAATGCTGTAAATTAATTGTTTATTTGTTTACTATTATTTATGTCGACTACATACTGACAGATACAAGAACGAAAGGTAAGTGAACTTTTATTTAAAATTATAGATTTTGTGGTTATGTTTTTAATTTGTGTATGATATTTATGAAAGGGACACAACGAACGGTTATGAAAGGGACGTCCCTTTCATAACCTCAAATGTTGGTTTTACAATAGCTAATGATCATTTATCTTCTTTGCAGTTTGAAAATGTCACCTAAAAAAAGAACGCGTGTCGATGCACACATAATTGAAGAAGCTGTGAATGAAGGCTTACAGAAATAAATTACTCTTTAATGGAAGAATTATAAAAAAATTGATTTTTGTTTAATTTTTGTTTAAAGTTTATATTTTCTAGTTATCGTCTGATGAGAAATTTAACACTAAAAAATGTGATTGTAAAACAGTAGTCAAATGTATTTGTCTTACATTACATTTAGAGAAGGATTTTTAAACTGTTAATTTTTGTTTGAATGGTTTAAAAATGTTAATTAGTTATAGTCTTTAAAATGAGAAATTAAAACTAAAACAATGTGATTTTAAAGCATAAGGACAACTGTGTACGTATTTTCTTATATTTAGTTTAAGTAAAACAATGTTGTAAGGTGATCTTTCTTTGATATTTTGTACTGTCCCTTTCATAAATTATCGCGTCCCTTTCAATGCAGTCCATTTATGAAAGGGACATAATACACATTTTTAAAAACTGCGATAATTTACAACTAAGAATAAAGAAAGGTTTAATATTGCATTTTATTTCAATAGTAAAGTAATGTAGGCTTCCCATTCAGCTCTAACCTGTTTAAAATGTTGTCTAATTTATTTACTAGAGCCTCTGCAACAAAAATGTCCCTTTCATGCCACCTCTCCCCTACTTGGGTATTTAAATCAGTGCCGACTAGATATACACAAATAAGTACTTCGATAAATGCGAAAGTAGTAAGCGTATAACTTAAAGTAACTAAAAATAAAAACATAAAAACATTTTTACTCAGAATTTGCTATCTACAAATAATAAAATATTAAATGATATTCACTAAAATATATTTTTAAAGAACACTGATAAAACTTTGAAAATAATATCTAGGTTGTCAAAATGTTACGGACCTAAATATAAAATAAAAAATATGTATTTATCTTGTCTGTCTGTGTCTAAAAATACTTTATTGATTACTTAAGTTCTTCTAGAGATTCTATTTTCGCCACTGAAAGTTTTGATACAATGTTTTAAAAGGAATTTATATTGTTTTATTTGGACATCAAAAAAATATAATTACCTATGAGATTGAGAACTCCCACGCCTGTTTGAAATAATTCCTAAGTTCTGTTTTTTTTGTTTTGATTCTTTTAGGAAAAGGATGATTTTATATTTAATTGTGTTATTGTGTTTAACTAGTTGTGTTATTTCTTCCCACGTGTGTTGGGAGATTTTCATTATAATATATGTATATACATTAGTTTTTTTTTATAAGTACCTTGTCCTGATGTTAACCAATATAACAAAAAAAAATATCGGACTTGGTTCAGTCGTTTGGAAGTTATAGGGTGACCTAGGGAAATCTGGATTTATTATTTTTTAATATATAGGTTACCAGCCTGATTAACTCTAGAACAAAGTTCAACATACTGTTAACTTAAGGTCGGAATTTATATTGAAACTATATCACTTAAAAAATCAACTACTCAGATTTAACTAAAAGTTTTTTCACCTGAATTTCATAAAATTATGCCTCTAGACCAATAGTGAATTAACTTCACTAGAAAATTGTTCACACTTTTTCTATACAAACCGAACCAAACACATAGACCTAGTCACGTAAAACACGACCTTCCAAGCTTTCACGAAACGTAATTCAATACAATATGATAGCGACTCTATTGCCTTCACATAGCAACAGGAAAATGAAATTTATCATCATCTGTACCAATTGTCTAAAAGGCACTTGACATGTGTGTCTACTCTTTTTTTAGGGTTCCGTAACCAAAAGGTGTTGAAAAACTCTAGTAGGTTGTTTGCCCGTCTGTCCGTCTGTCAGTTAGCAGGCTGTATCTTAGAAATCGATATTATATAGGAAGTATTAGAAGGAAACTATTTATTTTTCACATTTAACGAAAAAGTTAATAGCAGTAGTCAATTCTGATTTATTTAAAGAAGATATATTATTATTATTTATTAATAGTAGATGAAATTTTAATAAAATGACTAGATATTAATGCAGCCATCAGCAAAATACAAATATTGAGGCGGTATTTGCTCGATCTTGCGAATGTATTTAAAGGTATCATACCTAGATCTATTGATCAATTTTCTTCATTGGTACGGAATTATTCGTGTGGGTGTGAACTCGAACTTGGTTGGTTGTGAAGGTGTTATTCTGAGAGTCTCTTGTTTTTATTGAGAGAGATAAAGGTCAATTACAAGTCATCAAAAAGTTTGATCTTGTTATAAGTAATTCGTTTATTAAGTATTTTTAGATTATTGGTTTATCGTAACTACGGTAACCGTCAAACGGTTTTAATAATGATTTGGAGATAAATCTGTTTGCTGCTTTAAATCATACTAGCCTTTTCCCGCAGCCTTGTGATTTAAGGCGACTCTCAGTTTTAACCATGATTAGTTCAGCAGTTTAACCGTGAAAACGTAACAGGCAGACAGATAAATGGTTACTTTTACATTTGTAATTATAGTATGGATAATTTGACGACCTCCGTGGTCGAGTGGCGTACGCACCGATTTCAAGGTGTCGCTAGCTCTGAGGTCCCGGGTTCGATCCCCGGACGGGTCAATGTAGAACCAACTTTTCTACATTGCCTCGGGTCTGGGTGTTTGTGGTACCTTCGTTGTTTCTGAATTCCATAACACAAGTGCTTTAGCTACTAACTTTGGGTTCAGAGCAATGTATGTGATGTTGTCCGCATTTATTATTTATTATTATTATACTTATTATTTTTTATATAATATAATACATGTAATAACAGCTTCCGAAATATTTAATTTCTAAAACCAATATTAAGGTATTTACTCATCGTCATTACAATCATGTACTGGTGTTATTTATTAATATTAGTCACTAGCAATTGAAACTTTTTGTGTTTATTATTTGGTATTTACTTAAATCTTTCTACCAAGTGTTTGAATTTAAGTATCTTCATACAGACGCCCCAAAAGATCGTCACTGTATATTTACTTTTGTAACAGTATATTTATCACATGCATTAAGACAAAATATACCCCACAATGGGCTACTTAATACCCCGTATGAACATCACACCAATAAATTAACTACTGCACATAAAGTAAGCCAAAATACTGTATTATTATGTTACTCAGACCACGAGCTCGGTGTATCGTGATAAACTTAACGTAGTTTGTTATTTTATCGTGTTTCTACATGTTTATGGAAGCCTTAACATACCCACTGCACATGCATTTAACGTGAAATAATTTCAAGAGATAATCTCTAATTCGGCCACTGATAGAATTATTGCACACGAATGAATAGCTTGGATAGAAGCCAACTCTCCAAATAGAACGAACAGGCCCTTCAGCCTTCAAACGATATTAATTTTCAATATAAACCCCATAAAGTTCAAATTTCATTGTTTTCCGCTATAAAAATTGTAGCAAGCGAATTTCGACTTAATGTTCGAGATAATAAGATCAGTTCTTTTAATCCTATTGTGATTGCAATTAGGAATAAAAAAAACGGAAGGCAAGGAAATACGGGTCCTAAAAATAAAGAAAGTAATTTGCAACGAAGTTAATGCAATTTACTTGGGCTTAATTTTGATAGACAGATATTTTCGCAAGATTCGACGGTGGAAAGTAGGTATAAACGTTTTAATGAAAAAGTTTAAGGATTCTAAAGGTAAACAAACACACAAGAGGTAATGCGTGTTAATTTGGTTTAATAAGCTCGATTTTATTCATACTTTACTCCTTATATCGTCACCAACCGACTTCAAAAGGCGAAAGTTCTCAATTCGATAGCAAGTTTTTTTCTACGTTTACCTCAGAATAGGTATCAATCCCCTATGAACTTCATTGAAGTTTCATTTTTGTTTCCATATGTAAACAATTTTAATATGATATGATGATTTTAATCTAATAGACAAAATAACATTTCCTTTTCTCGAATATTAAACACTAAATTCTAATCTTAGGCTAAGGCCGCACTACGGCTAATCCGCCGCGGATTGTAACCTCCTGATTTTGTGAGAAAAGGAAACTAATGGAAGCGGCCGCACTGACGGTTATTTGCCGCGACTGATTTTTAACCGTAGTGTGTGCGTCTTAGGCGGTTTTGCGGTTTCACGGTTTACAGCTTGCGGAAAAAAAACCGTAGTGCGGCCTTAGCCTTAGAACATAATCCATCAATATTCTAAAGAATTCAAACCATTAAAATATAATCCACCAACAGCGGTTTTCACGAATAAGGTACCTATTCACGGAAAACGAACCTTTTTCAACGAATAACAACTCTGTTTTCAGTATTAAGATTTCTTTGAATAATGTCGTTAAGAGGCAATTAGCCATACTTAAATCGTATTAATAGAACTCAAGGACCATTCAATAAGAGGGTTGCAGACCAAATATAAAGTGGGTAGGGTGTTTATTTATAATCTTTTGATAATATCCTTTCACATGAAACCGTGAGTGCGGTTTTGCGGTCGCCGATATAATTTCACGGCTAATTTTCATTAATTTTGTATTATGTAATTGGATTTACACGAATTCTGTGTATGAGTAATGAATTAATGAATTGTGTGTGAGAGTCGGTGTTTTTTGTTGGTCTGGTGAAGGTGTTATGTGTTAAAATGTGTAGTAATTTTATATTTATAAGGAATGTTTGTTTTGTTACGTGGTTATGGAAGAAATATTTTATCTTGATCAAAAGGTAACTGAGGTTACAGATTCTATCTTATAAAGTAAAACACATTACGGAAAAAAAAAGAATTTTTTAAGTGCACATACAAATTTTGTAAATGACGTGTGCAATTAATATATTTTTTATAAACATAACATAACATACCATCACGCCTGTATCCCCGAAGGGTTAGGCAGAGGTGTACCAATGTACACCCACAGTTCGCCGGTATGTTTAGGTCCCATGTAATAGAGGGCGAGCCTATTGCCACTAACCGGGCACAAATCCAAACTCCGACCTGCTACTGAGAATTTCATAGAAAAACCCAATAACACCTTGGTCGACTTGGGAATCGAACCCAAGACCTCTAGCGTAGCAGTCGCGCTTAGCGCCACTATGCCAACGAGGCAGTCTTTAATATATTTTTTATATTCAACTTAATGCCTTGAAAAATAACAGAGCAACACAAAATTGTAAATCGAATTCAATTACTTTAACAAGTTGTCGTTAAAATATTATTATGGTCATAAAATTCAAACGGGAACAAATCGCTGCTTATTGAGGCGGCTCGTATGAAACGCCTTTACACTTAACCGTCAAAAAATAATAAAAAAATTAAAGCTTACGTTGACAGATGTAAGTGGAACTCTATAGGTTATTTATATAGCTTTTTATGGCACTTTTTTCCTTGTAAGTGAGTGTATGAACGAAAATGTAATAACACTGAATGATTTCCCGCCATAAAATATTTTATTACTTGAGGAAATATTCAATACTGTGTGAAGTGCTCGCGTTGATGCCTCGGGATTTTATTGAAGTAAATTATGTCTTTTGAGATGTTTCTATGCATTGCAATAATAATTAATAATAATTCATTTATTTATCAGACAACAGAGGTCTATGGGTTAGTTACAAAAATAAAAACTTATAATCTATGTTAGTAATAATAAACAACTACAATTACAAGCATTTATTTTTGCCTCACCAGTATTCCTATGAGGTGTTGCAGAATTGGTGAGTCAAGTTTATTCATTAACATCTTCAGAATGCTATTTGAGCTCGACCGCGCCCTATGTAAGAGTGATGCTGCCTTTTGTCTAATTATGGAGTAAAAGTCATGCGTGTGAGCCTGGGCAAACATGCTCGAGGCACTACAAAAGCGCGGCAAGCCCAAAAGCACTCTGAAGCTGTTATTGTATTGGACTCGCAGCTTGTCCAATACTCCACGAGTATAACTGACCCACAGGCTGCTCGTGTAGAAGGTTTGGCAATACGCTTTAAACATAGTTATTTTTACCTCCCCACTACAACGCGCAAACCTGCGGGCCAGCATATTAGCTCTCACAGCTAGAGCCCTGCGTTCCCGCTCAATATCCGCATGATCTCTAAGGTCGTCAGTTACACAGTGTCCCAAATACTTAAAATGCGTCACTCTTTGCATAACTTGTCCATTGAGTGTGATGACTGGCTCAAGAGACATCTTTTTGCCGGCGGCCTTAAAGATCATGTAGACACTCTTTTTAGAGTTATACAGCAGACCATGTCTTGCAGCGTATTCAGTACAGTACTCCAAAAGCTCCCGTATAGCGCTGGCAGTTGGGCCCAGCAGCACCATATCATCTGCGTAGCTAAAGTTATTGACACAGATGTCATCAATCCAACATCCGATACGCTTACTGCTGAGCCCAGCTATCAGCTCATTTATATAAATATTGAAAAGCTTTGGTGATGTAAGTCCTCCCTGCCTCACCCCGCATTCAAGTGTGTAAGCGTCTGAGAGCGTGTTTCGCCATCTTACATTATTGACTTGTTTAGAGTACCAATACTGAAACACACTGATTATTTCAGCCGGTACGCATGCTTCCTTGAGCTTTTTCCACAAAATGTCATATGACACAAGGTCAAATGCCCTGGAGAGGTCAAGGAAGCACGCATAAACTGGCGTCTGTCTATCCGTATAATATTTGACGGTTTGCTTTAGACTTAAAATTGCGCTTTCAGTAGAAAGTCCGGGCCTAAACCCGAACTGAGCGTCATGCAGATTTACAAATTTGTCTAATATGTTGTCAAGCAAACCGTCAAATACTTTGGCAATCACAGTTGCTAGCGATATAGGTCTATAATTATTTACGTCTGTGATATCACCCGTTCTATTCTTTACAATGGGTACGACTACTGTTTTCATTAAATCAGCTGGTAGATAGGAGTGACTGATACATAAAGAATAAAACATAGACAAAACTCGAGCACAGTGAAAACCTGCATATTTTAAGTGCTCGATACTGAGACTGTCATGCCCTGGAGATTTTCCACGCGTCATTTTCTGTATCACAGTCGATATTTGTTTAGCTGTAAATCTAATAACAGGGCTGTTCTGACTAATCTCAGTATCGACCATCTCACCCGAGGGGCCCAACGGCGAGATTACGCGAAAATGGTCTTTAAAGATATTCGCAATGCCATTAGTGGTGTTACAGCCCGCAACTGTCACCGGAAGGGCCGGTTTAAGATCAGTGCTAGTTGTGGATTTCCAAAATCGGCTAAAGTTCTTTGATGATCTGTGATAAGATAAAATGTCCATTTTTATTTGTTCTTGGTGATTTTGACACCATTTCAATTTACCTCTGAAAATCTTTTGGCTTTCTCGCATCTCATCCCAAACTCTGCCGAAACTTGGCTTATTACAAAAAAAACCATACCTGATACTTTTTCCGAGCCTCCAAGTGCGCAGCGCGGACGTGCTTATTCCACCCAATTATACGTTTTTTACCCCGCGACTGAACACCTCTGTGAGTGTGAATGGCTGCTTCAGACATAATATCCACAATGCTTTTATACATGATATCAAGGCCACGCCTGTGTTCTTCAGAATTACAACTTTTATCAGCACATTTTACAAAAAGCTCTGGAAAATGCATGCTTCGGAATTCACGATTACAAACCTCAGAGTATTCCCTAATCTGATCACTGTCACGTTCTTGCCATTTCACTTTGTTACATAGTGATTTATTAAATACTAACTTTGTGGCAACTGTAGACAAGTTACACTCAATGGCCAGCGGTAGGTGATCAGACCAAAAAACATCATACTCAATTCTTACACTCACAACAGTTTGCCAGGCAGCCTGAGTAACAAAACAATGATCCAGCCAACGCCTGCTACCATTAATGTCACTAACATAAGTGTGGTTATCAGACCCTAGGCCCAACAATTCCGTGTCAGCACATATCCACAATTGATCGGTGCTATATTTAGATAGTTCATTCCAAAAAGGTTGATGTGGGTGAGAGTTATAATCACCCATTATATAAACTGCTTCTACATCGTTAGATTCAATAATGGCACTGATCTCACTTAAACATTCAGTAAATTCGAGGAGATTTTCTGTCGAATCAATTGGCATGTAAACACTAAACACTAATATTGATCGATTCTCTAAACAAGCTTTTATAACTGATATGCGATCACTACTACACTCCACAACAGACACGGACTTGAAAATTCCTTTTCGCCACAGAACTGCCACTCCTCCGTATGGTCGTCCTGTTAGGATCCCTGCCGAGGTATCCACCGCTGATTTTCCAGTATACTCAAAATGATGATGTATACTTCCAATCATAGATAGGTCATGAGGCAGCAGCCATGTCTCCTGCAGAGCCACTATGTCAGCTGTTTTGCATAAGTATCTAACATTTTCAATTGATCTTTTTAAGGATTTACAGTTGAAGGTCACAAATTTCATATTTGACTTGGTTTTTGAAGTTGTTTCATTCATCATGTGAGTTTTTCCTCTGTTAACCCTGTATCTAAAGCAACCTTTTTGCTCACTTTGTCACGAAACTGTACAAAACGCCTAAAACATATACCATCCGGCCACATTTCATCATTTAGAAATAGGCGTATCTTATGGCTGGAGACATAGCATATAAAAGAATTGTAATTCTTGTTTTTCTTCATATTAATTTTCTCTAGTATGACGGAGTCCTGCGTTTTCTTCCAGATATATTGTTTAATATCTTCTTCCTTCGATTCCTTACACACGTTAGATATATACAAGGGAATTCTACTTATTTCAGCGGCTTTAAACAAGCTATTAGAATCACTTGTAGCCTTACCAGTGTTACTAATAAATTTGTTCTTTGTCCTCTTTCTATATTCAACTTTAGTCCATTCATCTGTATCCCCTACCTTTTGCTTACATTCGTTACTCGATTTCAGTACGTCCGCTACAGATAATCTCGATTGCGCAGTGGTTATATCACAACAAGCGCCCACACTCTCTGTATTATTCACACAGTCGACTCGTGAGTGAGACGCGACAGTCGTAGTGGCTTCATTGACTGCGCGCGCGTTCACAAAAACCGGTTCCTCATTTGAAACCGCAGTAAGGCCCGTCTCGCTCATCCTTGTATGCCTATGAGTAATAGCAACCGGTTCACCGCAGCTAACAGCTGTGAACGATTCGTTGTTGAGGGTATGCGCTAGATTGTTTACACCTTCAACCGGCGTTTTTTTCACTGGTGATTGTGAATGGTCGCATCTATTATTTTCATTATTTGTTTCTATTGTAATGTGACTTAAACCCATTGGCCCACTTTCGTATTCAAAATTGTCTAACAAATTTCCACCCCGCCTGTGATTTATAGGATTGAATTCAGATTGACTCACCGACTGCGTTCGCATAGCAACTTGAAATTCACACAATTCTTGTTTCGTGACACATTCAGTTTTTAAATACTTTATCTCTTCCTGTAGAACTAATATGTCTCTTAACAATCGTGTTGCATCCAAGTGGTCAAAAGTGACTGGCGGTAATCTATGCAAATCTTTAGCAACAAAAGCTGGAAGCTTTTCTGGGTTCGCAGCTTCCGTGTGCTTCATTAATTCAATAATGTCCTGTAAGTCCCTGTTGGACTTCCCTTCCTTTCTTCTATACTTAATTTTCTTCGTAGATACCGCTTCAAAAAGCAACTTCTTTGCAGCTAACACTTCATCATCAGAGAAAGCTGTATCACATATCCTGACGAGTGTAACTTCGTCCATCACACTAATTTTATTTTGCATAAACGCAAGTACTTCATTAATTACAATATTGCATGAGCTACATTTGACTACGTTCGAATTCATTTTTACGCGGTGCGCGCGCTGCTGCTCGCGCGGTCAAACGGCGACTGATAATGATAGCGACTGATAATGTCCTTGATAATTTGATTGTGACAAAATAATAATAATACATACCTTTATAATAATATTCCGGTACAACTCACACACAGTTTTCTGATCCCAAGCTAAGCAGAGCGTGTGTTGTGGTAACCAGACAACTCATAAACATACTTATATATTTCTAAATAAATACACAATATAGATAAATTACACCCAGACACAGAACAAATGATCGTGCTCATCACACAAAGATTTGTCCTGGGTGGGAATCGAACCCACGTCCTCCGGTATAGCAGTCAGGGTTACTAACCACTAGACCAACAGGCCAGTCAAGTCAAAATATACATAACTAGCTGACCCACCAGACGTTGTTCTGTCTTAACTATGAATATTGAATTCTGTCAATTCTATGTCAAACGTCATAAGGTTACATTAAAAAAGTTTAGGTTGGATTAGAAATAATTGTATATGGTGGTTCAGTATTCTTATTTTTTCTAATTTTCCTCGCAATTTTCTTAACTTTTTCTTTCATAAGAACCTTCTCCTGACAATAACAAACACAACAAAAAAAGAATTAGTGAAATTGGTCCAGCCGTTCACGCGTGATGCCGTGACCAACGGAAATAGGGATTCATTTATATATACCTATAAATAGATAGATAACAAAGGTTTCTTATTGTAAGTCGATTATTAAGGATTGATAATTATCTAGTTTTTTGTTTTATTAGTATAAAGATTTTGCAAGAAGGAAAGGCAGATGATTTGTTTATTTATAAGTTCTGTTAAAAGGAAACCACTGATGCTTTAAACTTTACAATATATTATCATAAGGATGGATTCAACGTTACAATTTCAATACTTTTAAAGGCCAGCGACGCCATAATGCTTATTATTAATTTATAAAATGCAAGAGCCTACTACAACGAGAATCGCACTCGCCGCCATTATTCAATGCTCGCTAGTGTTGTCAGTTTATCCGGTAATAGTGACGCGACGTATTAGTCGATTCTAATTTCGGTTAACAGTTCTAATGAGTATTATTTTTGAAAAACTTTATCAGTACATTTTTTTAACTATTACCTTTAACTGTGCAATCATTTGGTGTTAACTGTTATGTTGTGCAAATCATTTAAAATAAATAGAGCAGTGTATTCGTAGACTAAAAAATATCGTCTAATTGCCTCATTAATCACGATATTACAGTTAAAGCTAGCTTAAACATGACTAAGATATTAAAAAGATAAAAAATATAATAATAATCCAGCCTTTAAACGTCCCACTGCTGGGCACAGGCCTCTTCCCATATAGAGAAGGCACGAGCATTGATCACCACACTTGCTCTCAGCGGATTGGCGATTTCAGATCCCAAATTTTGGAATCCAGGTTTCCTCACGATGTTTTCCTTCACCGTTTGTCAGATGTGTCTTAGAATAATTAAGAAAGTAGGTACATAATAATATATAACTTTGAAAAAGCCACATTGGTACTTGCCTGGGTTCGAACCTGCAACCTTGTGCATACAAATCCGTTCATTGAACCGCTAGGCCACCACGATATTAAAACCTACCCTTAATCTGTATCCTTAGCAAGATCTAACCATAATTATATACCAGGAAATGGCACACATGTTTATAAAGATATCTTAACCAATATCCGCTATTTCTAACTTCGTTTCGTAATTAGACAGGCAGGCTTAATTGCTAAGCTTGCCTACAGTACTGGTATAGCTAGTCTCGAAGGAAATTAATACACAAACTGGAATGTAAGAAAGGCAATATCCAGTTCTAGTGAACATAGTGGCCATAGCATGAGTTTTTGCTTAGAAAAAAAGCTGTTTTAATTTTCTATAGGCGTGGATGTGGCGGGATGAGTAAGTATACTGCTCGAGTAGTTAGTGATCAACGTAAACGGACTGCGCAAGCTGTCGACCGCTCTCGCGCGCCTACCGCGCATTTTTTTAAATTATTAGAAACAAAAGCAGTCGAATTTCTTCAAGTAGTCCCGGTGCAAACGGCCGTTGAAGTATAGTTGACCATGTAGCCGCAGCTTAAAGTAGTAGTGTAGTCGCCTGATTCAAGAAGTTGTGCTCGCACCATTTGAATAACTTAATACGCTTCAAATTCTTAGTATAATATTTGACGGCCATAAGCCGTAGAAAAAGTGTCCTATTACTTTTTCTCTGAACATAAGGACCAATAAAATCTCTTCCCAAAAAAAATCATACCCTAAATAAAAACAAAACCGACGAATTGTAAAATTCAAAACCCCGCCAGTCTTTAGACTTTCCTTGTGAAATTATTGAATCAAATATAAATAAGAGTCTTATTACCGATCACGCGCCTGAAGATGGTCTAATGAATACTGCTGTTAAAATATTTTTTTGACGAGGGCCCTTTTCAGAAGGTCATTGGCATAAGTATCTAGTTACCTATTATACTTTTGTCAAAAGGGATCTTGACCTTTTTACGGAGTAAAAAGATAATGATGTTTTCGAGAAATAAAAGGAACATTGGTAATAAAATATTCTTTCGTTTATTATTTTTTGATGATGCAACGTTTTTAGCTTGAAAGTAAGTTCGATTTTTTTTGGATTGATCCTCTTTGTCGAAAGGGTGACGTTACTTAGTAATTTTATTGTTAGGGTTGAAACTTCGAATTTTGCAAGAAATAACTATTGTTTATATTATTTATGTATATTGTCTTTTGGAAGGTCGTCTGGTTTTTTACCTGAAATAATTCCTTCTTTTCAACTAACTCATCAGAAACTCAACCTTCACTGATATTATATTGCTCAACCAAACTAATTTACACCAGCAGTAATAAAGCCGACACACAAATAATTATGCCGGTAAAACACATACTATAATAAAACACACAACTCAGGAATATTCATAAACAAACACAGATACCGTATAAAAACTTCCAAACCAACTATAGTATGAATATGCATAATATTTTAATCATGAATATAACCCATGCAAATTATACCCGTATAATTTAATTGCGCTCTTCCTACACTAGAGCTTAAATTAGCTAAAACTATTCAAAGAATCTGCGGATTTCTCGTAAATACTCTGTAGGGATTATACCAGACAAGAACAAAGTCGACAGCACTGATATACAGTTTTATAAATTAACGTTCTTAAATAGAAAACAAAAGAAAATAAAATCCCATTTATCATAGACATGTTCATCAAGATTCGTATCAAATGCGATTTCTAAACATACGTTCAGAATAATATATAATACTAACAATTATTACCAACTTGTGTTTATGACTTTCGCTATTACTACTTGCGCTTTATTATTACTTGTGCTTGTGATTATCCATATTTATAAATTACTAGTCTAATTAGCCCACATTTTCCCATTTCACATAAACTATAGTGAAATAAAGTTGTTCTTGTAAAAAAACCAGGATGACAAAAATTTGTATGAAATTGCCGTACATTCTATACGTAAGGAGATGCCTGTGCCCAGCAGTCGATTTTTTTTTTCGATTTACTAAATAGTGTTTAATTCAACAGTTTACAACCCTAACCAAAACTATCCACCATTTTCCATGTCAATTAGGTCTTCGATTTATACCGACTGAAACCATGTATTAATTCGATCACAACTACTTCTTTACCTACTCGAAATGCAAAATTATATTCATGAACATCCTCGCTAAATTCAATTTGATTATGGTAAAATTCTCACTCAACATTTGAGGAAGAATTAAGAACGTTTAAGTCAAACTTCGCCATCTTAAGTTTGTTCGTATCTCACACTATGTTCGAGTTACGGCTTTGTTTTACGTGAATTATCTTTTTGAATGGATTCCATAGTTCGTCTTCGGAATGTTTGAGCCTTTAACAGGTGAGTAGACTTCATAATTCTCTTTGGTGTCACTACTTGTTATCTCATTTATCTGTATGTATGAGTTTCATGGGTTTGAAATTTCTCTGAGACTTTTCGTTTGAAAACCATCCATATCAAATTTCTGGGATTCAATTGTCTTTCCTATTTATCTTTTCTCGCTATTTACAAGTTAATTTTCCTGTTACGCGATTTTGTTTGATTCTTTATGATAATCTTCAATTTCAGTTTCTTTTTCATTATTTATATCATATACGTAAAGAAAATCACAGGGTTCATTAAAATATAGCTTCAAAATTGCACTTATTTCAGCCTTGCCTTTTCAATTCAATTATTAACACTTGCCGAAGCGATCTAGGCTACCTAATTAACTAAGTCCACATTGCTTCAATCTTTATTGCTATAATTCGCAATTTCGTTGTACATATTCATAGATTTTGTTCGAAATATAATAGTCAAGCAATATTCTTTTTCAACTAGTATGATTTAATCAATTATGACGTATCTGTATTTTTTATATGTACTATATTTAGAAATCAACTTAATTTAATTTTAATTTACTTACTACAATTATTTTATTATAAGACTTCGTTATATTACTTGTATCTTCTGTTTTATTCTTAAACACGTCTTAACATTACCTATAGAAAAAGTTAAAAAACTTTGTTATTTTGTAAGTAAACAAGATTAATTTTTGTCGACTCCAATACTCTGTAACATGGAGTCATCGATACTTAAAATGAGCTTCGAAATAGGATTCAGTTTCCTTAAAAAGAAGCTCTACAAAAGCGTCCCGTAATATTATGTGCTTTATCTCTTTCTGACAATAACGATTGGTTTAAGGCAGAGTGGGATAGGAAATGCGGTTCTGTCAAACAAACGTTAGTTTTGCTACGGACGCTACCACGAATTTGTCTTTTAAAAAGTGAGTTGAACTCAAGGTTCTAGAACTTCATTTTTGTTGATAAATGATCAATAAAAACATAAGTTGCATAGTGACTATAAACTGATATTTAAAAGTTATTAAATGTATTCATTTTCTTGCATTATGTTTGTTTATGTATTACTACCCAATTTTACATTTCCACTACCGTGTACAATGTCTAATTTGTTCTAAAACTATTTTTTCATCCATAAATGTATATTAATAAATAACCTTTTTTTAATTCAATAACATTTACACGTAATGGGATTAAGTTATTAATACCATGAGAAATAAAAGTCTTTGTCTTCTAAAAGTTTTTAGATGTATCGAGTATTTTCCGACTGCAACAACTAGTAAAGTACATTAATATATCTATTCCCCTTCCTTCCGAGAACTATGAACCGGTGCAGTAGAAATTGCCGTCTTTTGCAATGCTCCAAGATGATTTATTCATAACATCCCCCCTTCTATAATACAGTATGGTTAAGACATGTTTATGCGTCGTGTACTGAATAGAATTTGGAAAGCGCACCACAAACTTTTAGTTATTTATGTTTATGGACTAAAGTTTAGCTTTAGCTGTGCGGAAACTAATTTTCTTTCCATTATGAACATATTTCATATCGGGCTTTATGATAAACTAGCTGTGCCTGCGACTTCGTTCGCATGAATGACGAAACTTATCAATGAGTTTTTAACCGCAGAATTAAGTTTGTTTTTCATTGTTTATACTTTTCCGGGATAAAAACTACCCAGTGTGGTGCCCAGGATAATAAAGAATAATTATACCAAGTTTCATCGTAATCGAACCGGTAGTTTTTGCGTGATACCTGAACAAACAGACAGACAGACAGACAAAAATTTTTTTTTCACCCTTTTGGGTTCGGTTTCGGTCTAGTATCACCCCCCGCCATTTATTTTTTTGATATTTTCAATGTACAGAATTTTCACTTCTACAGATTTATTATAAGTATAGATTTATGGTTCTATTGCATCTAAATGCCAAACAAAGCCATCATAGGTACACATTTATCAATTGTGGTATTTCTGCAGCAATTCGGTATTGTCACAGTGCAGGTGTGAAACATAAATTATACAAAGTGACCAATGTTCCGCTCTCGCAGCATTTCTCTCGTGCAACAACATTTTATCTAAAAAATCCATAATTTATTTTTAAAACGAATGCAGTATCTATTTTAAACGATCGTCCTCATAGGTAATTAGGAAGGCTTTGGCTGTGTATATTTCTATTTCAGCCAATTTTTAACGTCAAGAGAAATTGAAATGAAAATGTTTTGGCCTAGAATCCTGGATTCATTGCATCGCTTTTGATAGACGAAATGCGACTGAATTTTGTCAACTAGAAACGGGTAATTTCAAAGCTAACGTCCAGAGAGCCAAGGTTTTTATGAGCCTTGCAAAAAGGATGTGTAGGGTAATGAACACTACTTCACTGCCGGATTTATGGAATAGCTTCTCGTCTAGGTTATAAAACCCATATCCCATAACTAAACAAACAAATGACCAGACGAAATATTAAAACCTTTTTTCCTTTGTTACAGATGCAGAATCATCATTCGAGTACATTAGAAAATAACCAACCAAAACAAATGACAAACAAATAAAACAATAAACCAAAATGGGTACTAATGAAACGAGCCAATCAGAATACGATATAAATTCTGAACATAGCTTTATTAATGTTCACAGTAACAGGAAAATAGATAATATTGAATTTACTAATGTAAAGCATTATCGAAACGCAAATATGATTAATGAGGACGAACGTAAAAGTGTTTCTAATGAAACAGCCACTAATTATGAACATAGATGTCGTTTGACAAGTAGAAGTGCCAATGTATTGTTCCTTTTGTTAAGGATATCATTAAAACTTAATGTGATTGTGTGTGTTCTGTTGTTTTCCGTGTTCGTTAGTTGTGTGAGTGCGTATAGAGAACAAAGATTTGCGATCGAGCCTCAAGATCAGGTAATTATGGATTTTTGTTATTCTCTGCTTATTCTTTCTTCTAGTTAGTATTTTATTATTCTCCTGTCCCTTTACTTACATTATCAAATGGCTATGAATAACTGTCGTAATGATCTCAATCCGTAAATAGACTTTGTAAAATAAATGTTGCAGATAAGTCTAGTGAATACTAGCAAAGGAAGTGACCTTATAAATACTATTTGAAATCTAACTAGTTGATAATAATGGATAGGAAGATAAATATTTTATAAACAATATTAGCTTTAATTATTAACAGATTCTCTAAAAGTAAACTTCACATCCTTTTAAATAACTTAATTGTGGATATTTATACTACTAAATAATACTAGTCACTACAAGTTTATTTGACACACTACAGTATATGTATTTTATCTTTAATTAACTACAGTCGAATAAATATTTACGTTCGAATCTTCCCAACACAATCAGTCATCAATTAAAATCACACAAAATTCCCTCGTACAACATTCAAAATATACACTAAATATTATTTTAACGATTGTTGGTTTAATAACAGTTTGTTTTCGGGCCGCACCAGACGAATTCGCTATTGCAGCATACAAATTAATTTTATGTCATTATATTGGGCATTTCCGTTCAACAAATGAATATTTTAACAAACAAAACGTATCTGTGAACTAAGTTATTTCATTAACGACAAATGTATTAATAGTGGATTCGTTGGGAATTCCATCGCGTTATAGTGCGGTGTTGTTTTAATCCGCTTTGTTTTATGAATCCCAATTCGTGTTTATTTTGGTTAAATGTTCTGGTTAGAATGAAACAGTGGTTTTGTTCGTAAATGCGTATCATTTAAAAGTAATAAAGGCATAACCATTTGCGTCTGTGTTTTAACTAATATTCATTTGCCCGAATATTAATCATAGAGATGATTTATGAAATCAATTATCTTTTTTCGAAATTAGAAACCATAAATATAATGTTATTAATAATACAGAAAAGCTAGCTCAACAATATAATGTTGCGACGGAAATATGTGAAATGGAATTTCCTAACAAGAATTAGGACCAACAAACTAACTGAACCAGAAAATAGGTATAGAATTAATTCGAAAAGGTTTGTCATCTATGAAAACATCCGTTTCGGCCCGAGGGGATGGAGGGTAGGAATTTTTAATATCACCAGATATTCAATACAAGCCTTTTCTATGTCAACTGTGTACTTACGAAAAGAATATATTGGAGTATGTTGTTAGTCAGGATTCCACGGGGAATATTTGATTTACGGAAAGGACCTAAATTAATGTTAGGATGTGAAGTAATTTCTCGAATAACGAATTTTTCTTTGTCTGCTCCTGTACTGGGAATTGGTATGAATGTGTTGAGATATGGATTTCGTGCGGCCCGTGAAATAGGGGTGAGCATATTTGAAAATGTTGAATTAGATGAGTAATTTTTTGGTACAAATGAGATGGGAATTTACTAAAGAGATTTATTTAAATAATTTATGGATGTTGTATAAGTTTATGAAGAATAATAAGGTATTTTACAAGCTTTTTATTTATGTACAACGTATGAATGTAAGTATTATTTGTATGTTTAGGTCAAACTCTTGCAAGCTCTTCTTGAACTCCGATTGAGATGAATTTTCGCTATGTAAGTTCGGTGACAATACAGTACGTCTGAACTTTTGAGCTGGTGATGGAGCCAAGAGCTAGCCATTAGAGTTCAGTAATAAAATGAATCCTGTCATGTTTGGACATGTTTGATTTGTCTACACTAGTTTTTTAAACCCAGCAGATTCAATAGCTTGTGTAAAAATATATTTTCAACAGAAACTTATTTTCTTCATATTGTAGGCTGGTCTATACCTGGTCTATAGGCTTTCCCATTATAATAAAAATTATAACCGTAGAATATTTTGGAACAGTTATATGCAACGATTAATGTATTCTACCACTAAGCGTGGTCGCCTAATGGCCCATTATTGGCATCGCGGTTTTTAGAACCTGTACTGGTCAATGTATTTTTGGATTATTTTCTTTATTTCTGGTGGTAAAAAAACCTTTCATTTTTATACATTTTAAAAATCAAATTTTTGGTTACTGATTCTACTTAGATAAATCGTTCATACGGATTAATAGGAAATGTTTATAACACTTTGTTATGTGCAATTATTTTTAATAAACATACAATTACAATATTGCTATATTATCTATCCCCAATTCTTTTTTTTTATTCTGTTTGTATGATATATTATTATACTGAATTCTTTTTTATTCCTTTAGAGTGCAGTGGTGGGATCCAGGGTAACACTGCCATGTCGTGTCGAGAACAAGGCTGGTCAGTTGCAGTGGACGAAGGATGCCTTCGGGCTAGGAACTCACCGACACCTGTCTGGCTACGAACGATACAAGATGATTGGGAGCGATGAAGAAGGTTGGTATTTTGAAATATATTAGGAATATTTTAAATCTAGAAATAATTTAAAAAATTCGATTGTATCAACACTCACATATAGAATCTACAGGATCTTCCAAAAAGGCAACATCTTTTTTGGTGAAACAAATTGGAAATCAAATTATTTTGAACTAAAATCTTGTATATTAATTTCATTACATCGATTTAATTACATTTGGATGTACTTTTGGATTGATATTCCCTTTCGGTAACATCCTATACACTCTTGACCATGAAAAGATGCTGGGGCGGAGGCCTTGCTTGGCAATTAGTACGAAGATTGAGGTACCGGGACCCAGCTGTGCGACAATATAGACTAAATACTAATATAAAGACTGAGCTGTAACTAATATTTATAATTCACACACGGTTATCTGATCCCAAGCTAAGCAGAGCTTGTGTTATGGTTACCAGACAACTGATAAATATACTTATATATTTCTAAATACATACATATTATAGATAAATTACACCCAGACACAGTACAAATTTTAATGATCGTGCTCATCACACGAACATTTGTCCTGGGTGGGAATCGAACCCACGACCTCCGGTATAGCAGTCAGGGCCACTAACCACTAGACCAACAGGCCCGTAACTTCATTCTATATTCCAATACATGCGTCAATATTACTCTATTGTAATACTGTAATATCAGATCCGTTGTATATTTCGGATTAACAAAGGCTCCTCTAAGATTTCAAATCAATAGTATGCACCATTTTTGTTATCTGCAGTGCTATTGTCTAAACATTCATATACAAATCATAGCTGTTTTATGTCAAAACCATGTCCAAACACATACATTGTGTATTATGTATAATTTTTGACATGTTCATAGTAAATTCGATACTGCTCTCGAAGCTTATTGTTCTGAGAATTATAATTAAATATGAATTATTACTTACTTCCCAGAATTTTAGTAAACAAAATAATTAAAGCCATCATGTTTTCTTAGTTATATTGTTTGCAAGAATTGCAAGTATTAAAAAAATACCAAGGGCTTACATTTAATTTAATCGTTATAAATCTAATGTAATTATGTCAACGAATGTGATTGGTTGACCAATCACAGTGAAAAATCAGATTTGACAGATGATTAATAAATTCTGTTAATCGGCGTTTCGGAATCCAGCAGCGGTATTATGTATTTGGCAAAAGCAAAGCGATAGCAAACTATAAGCAATTACTCCTATAAAAAAAATGTGAGCCGTCACGGGACGCCTGGCAGATGTGAAACATCGACATTATTTTGTAAAAGTAATATGCAGAAAAGAACAGATTGCGATAGGAACTAAATATGTAATAATACGACTAAATAATAATATGTCATAATACGATTATTTTTCGCGCATGCGCGCCACGGCATGCGTCGCCACGCCAGAAATCGGTTTTACGTGCGGCTATAGATGTTTCACATCAAAAAACTTTTTACGTATTGGTTTGATTTCATACAAGTGTTAAATTTCGAATTCGACTTCGCCTTTTGCAAGATACATAATATAGCTGATATAAGTAAATATGGAGGTACACCAGTCAAGTCTAGATCATTCATCATACCCAAAAATGTTCTGAAGTTTTAATTTTTGGCAAAAGCCTTTGATTTGAGGTTCCTGATTCCAGCTTGTGATAAACGTTCATGTACTCGAGATTTTCAGCGTGTTTCACTGAGAATGTGTAGCGCGCTTCAGTGTTGATATTCAGAGCTTAGTCTCATGTTGATGCTTGTAAGTCTGGATGCCTGACAGATATTTACAAAATACTTGAATAATTTTAGTATTTATTTAAGACTAGCTGTGCCTGCGACTTCGTTCGCGTGGATGACGAAACTTATCAATGAGTTTTTAACCGTAAAATTAAGTTTGTTTTTTATTGTTTATACTTTTCCGGGATAAAAACTACCCAGTGTGGTGCCCAGGATAATAAAGAATAATGATACCAAGTTTCATCGTAATCGAACCGGTAGTTTTTGCGTGATACCTGAACAAACAGACAGACCGACAAAAATATTTTTTCCACACTTTTCGGTTCGGTGTCGGTCTAGTAACACCCCCCGCCATTTATTTTTTCGATATTTTCAATGTACATAATTTTCACTTCTACAGATTTATTATAGGTATAGTATAGATATTGAGGACATGCACTTTTATTTTTAGAATATCCTAAGCAGTGTTAAAATTATATCTGGAGCAAGACAAATAAAAGTATTAATGCCGTGACTATTATTTCTAGTTTACATAAATTGACGAATAAATAAAAGTATCTTGTGAGATTATGGCGAGACCAAAAGCTATAATATGTATTATTCATTCAATCTTTAGTAAATAAACCGTAGTTGTTACCAAAAGATAAGTAATAAGTAGGTAGGACGGGCCTGTTGGTCTAGTGGTTAGTGACCCTGACTGCTATACCGGAGGTCGTGGGTTCGATTCCCGCCCAGGACAAATGTTGTGTGATGAGCATCATTTGTTCTGGTGTCTGGGTGTAATTTATCTATAATATGTATGTATTTAGAAATATATAAGTAAGTTTAATAGTTGTCTGGTTACCATAACACAAGCTCTGCTTACCTTGGGATCAGATAACCGTGTGTGAGTTGTCCCAGGATATTATTATTATTATTATTTTATTAGGTTTGAGTTGTTGGTTTGAAACTTCATCATTCTGAAGTAAATTAGAGCATAATCTATACTATATATATTTATATATTTAATATTATAAAGCTGAAGAGTTTGTTTGTTTGTTTGTTTGTTTGTTTGGACGCGCTAATCTCAGGAACTACTGGTTAGAATTGAAAAAATCTTTTTGTGTTAGATAGTCCATTTATTGAGGAAGGCTTTAGGATATATAACATTACGCTGCGACCAATAGGAGCGAAGCAGCAGTGAAAAATGTCACAAAAACGGGGAAAAATATTCATACTTGAAAGCTTCCGTTGCGTGCGCTGCGTAAACGGTTCGACTTACCCAAAATATATGTATGAAAGAATTGTTCCTCTTTAAATGATCTAAAAAAATGTCTGCGACAGTATATGTCTATCTTTTAAGATTGACTCACTATAACCTTTTTTAAGGTAATCATTTGGTCGAAATTAATGCATTATTGCCAATTATATGCTACAGAGTTATATCAACATAATATTAACTAAAATTATCATTTACGCAGAAATACTTTTTTTTTAAACTTCTTAATCGCTGTCATAATAACAGAAATTGACGCGGACGAAGTCGCGGGGATCAGCTAGTATCTTTATAAAATTATAGAAATATATTATTCGAGTCATAACGAGAATACGTGTAGTCCCACGGTAGATCATTAGTTTTTATTATAAATACATTTTTGGAGTTACGTTTCTTGACACATCGAACGAAAATTTGGCACGAAGCTTAGGTTGAAATCTAGGTCACATTCGTAAGTAGAATACATCGTTCTCAAGTTTCAAAATGGAGGTTTCTATTACATTTTTAAACCGACGTCAAAAAATGAGGGTTTATGTTTCACTGTATGTTTGTTACTATTTATAACGCACAGAAGGGGACAGGATTTTCTCACAATATTTTCTTTCAGTGTCGTAGAATTACCAAAAACTTACGTAAACTTACTTTGAAAAATTCTTATTAATATAAGCATGAGATGGAATCCGCACCCTCGTACCTACATATGATTCCGGTCATTGAACCTCTGGGCCACCACTTACTAATTTTTCCTGTAAACTTGCGAGGATGAATCACGACTTTTATTTTTAAAACTATTATCCTTTATAAATATTTACTTTTCAACGAAGTTTTAGTAGAATGTTTATTTTATTAGGAATATAAATGACTTGCTTTATTTTTAGGTGATTACTCATTGGACATCAGGGAGGTGACTTTGGACGATGATGCTATATACCAGTGCCAAGTTAGCTCCGGATCGAGAGGTAAGTTTAAAATGATCTTATTTGATTTGTTAATATCTCATGGTGGCATATAGCTATTAAATCATAGTCGCAGGCGATGAATTTGTAGAAATGCTGAATAATCAAATGATAGACAAAAAGATTTGAATGAAAGAAATAAGTAGGTATTTTATCTTTTACTATCTTTTAAATTGGCGGAATAAAGAAAGAGCACAAGATGAGATAGGCTCATGATAAAAAAGATGGAAGGTGTAGGATGGGTGCGACTGGCAAGAGACAAAAGAGAATAGCATAAACAATTGGAAACCTATTCCTAGTAGTGGGTTGTACCGGTTGTACGGCTAAAGATTTTTCTATTTATTTGTTTTTTAATCCTCCGCACTAGAAAATTGAACAATGTATCGTGGGTGGTTTCACAAACATTTAATCCACATACACTAATATCACCCAAACTTATAACAAAAATGTGTTAATCACACAATTACTTGTCACATGTGGGAATCGAACCCTCAAGTCATGCAGTTGTAATTGGCGTGGTGACCTATACCTACCACTCGGCTATCCATGCAGTCTAATGATTGTCTTTAAATATAATCGTAACAAAAAATCCCTCACTATCAAAATAACGACTTCAACAATCACTACGAATCTACGGATAAAACATTAGCGCAGTACTCAACCCGTTTAATGTCTTACTTTTTATTGCTCAAGTCTAAATAAGGTTCTGCTTTCACAGTGCTTTACTGCTGTAATGAACGTCGATGTTTTGTGTCTATTTCAGTGTAATTGGGCTGTTAAATGAACTAGCCATCAGAAAGTACAAGACTTTCAGAAACTTTTAATTATGATTTGAATGTTGGCTTCATTTCCAAATGTTCGTTGTTTGTGAGTTTTGTTTCATCAAATTGCTTTAATTTTTGCGAGTTAATTTTAAGGAAAAATAGATAATCGTTTGAGTTCGTTTTAAACTGATGATGGGTCGCTAATTCGTTATTGTTTACTGCTATTGCTAGAAATTATTCATTGTTTTTTTATGAATTTAGTATATCAAGGCAAACGTAACTTCTGTATGTTTGTTGCACTTTCACGGCTAAACAGCATAAGCGATTTTGATAAAATTTTAAATGGGGCTATAACTTTATGAAATGACCTAGGCTACTTTTTGTCTTTATAACCTAACGCGGGTACGGTTATGAAGAAGAAAAGAAGCGGAGCCGTGAGTGAAGGCTAGTATGAAATATTCTTCAACATTTTTTCGCGTTAAGTCAGTACGGCTTTATCTTTGTTTAAACATAAACCACGTAATTACCGTCGTTACTTATAATAATAAAATTAGTTTCATTATTTCCTTGTACCGTAACACATACAATATTTGTAAAAATTTCCATCTTTAACAAAGTTATTAGTTTCAGAATCGTAAAGGTATAACAGTTTCTCCTTATCCCAACCTGCATTTCCAACCTAAAACAAACCCCTAATAATTGTATACAATAAAAACGTAGCATAGAACAATTTCCACAAAATAGAATACACAGAGCTTATACCCGGATAGTGGGGTTATTCCTTTGAGTCAACCGCCGTAGCTTTGTAGAAGACAACGGACGGATAACGCCTCGGGGGATACGGATGTAGGTTGGGGAGATGCGGTTGTTTATTTAATTAGGTTTTTTGGTGGTTGTGTAAAGATTTTTGTTTTTCTTTTTTTTGTTGATTGGTATAATGTGATGTATGTTGTCAGTCACTGTTTAGACAAAAATATATTAATAATTTTGAGAATACTGTCTTTGACCTTATAAGATATGTTGTTAAACACCAAATTTAATGCACAAGAACATGATAAAAATAATAAGATTAATATTGCTTGAAGGAAACATTCTTAGATTACCCGAGAATGCAGTACAACAACTGCAAATTAAGATCTCAGAAAAAGTATTGTAAAAAAATGTTTCATTTCATTGTTTCCTTTGCTTTTCCAAAACTATATTTAAGTGGCCTTCCAGTTTAAAATCTATAATAATATTTATGTTTTTTTGTCATGCTTAGCTCTTACCTAATAATAACAAAAACGACCTATAACTTTTATAAAATAAAAATATACCATCCCAAAGATTAGCGCTTGTATAACAATCAGTTGTCTACAATATTTTGACTGGCCTGTTAGTCTAGTGGTTAGTGACCCTGACTGCTATACCGGAGATCGAGGGTTCGATTCCCACCCAGGACAAATCTTCGTGTGATGAACACGACCATTTGTTCTGTGTCTGGGTGTAGTTTATTTATAATATGTATGTATTTAAAACTATATAAGTATGTTTATCAGTTGCCTGGTTACCATAACACAAGCTCTGCTTAGCTTGGGATCAGATAACCGTGTGTGAGTTGTCCCGGAATATAATACCACATCCATTCCTTCATAGCTCTGCTCCGCCATAAATGGCAATTCTCTTTATTTAGCCGGTTGCCGTATTGGCGAGATGAAAGCCGTTGATTGAGGAATGCGAGACACTGTTTATGTATAGAAATACGTGGTACGCTAACATATAAGATTATTGAGACTGATTTATTGGATAGCGTGACTTTTAGGGCTCTTGATAAATACTAGGATAGAGAACAATTTAAAGATTTGTTGCTGTTGCGGTAGAGTGAGTAAATTTTCACACTCAATTTCAATGATCTATTAAAAGCTAATGTCGAACTGTATTTTTGAAATACATAATACGAACTAGCTTCGTACTTGTGTGCTGCTATATTAGATTTTAGGAGTTTTATAATTGTAGGTAAGGGTAATGTTGTAAATGACGGGCCTGTTGGTCTAGTGGTTAGTGACCCTGACTGCTATACCGGAGGTCGTGGGTTCGATTCCCACCCAGGACAAATGTTTGTGTGATGAGCACGATCATTTGTTCTGGTTGTCTGGGTGTAATTTATCTATAATATCTATGTATGTATTTAGAAATATATAAGTATGTTTATCAGTTGTCTGGTTACCATAACACAAGCTCTGCTTAGCTTGGGATCAGATAACCGTGTGTGAGTTGTCCCGGAATATTATTATTATTATGTAGATATACTGTAGTATGTAAGTAATAAAATTTTTATGACAAACTAGTCTAAGATTATGTAAAAATTATATAGGTAAATTCCGAAATTAACAAGTGATCAAGGGTGTTGATCAATGGTCTTGCCTTCTTTTTGGGGGGAAGAAACCTGTGCCCAGCAGTAAGACATTAATTATTATAATTATACAATTAATATTCATCAAAGTTAATACAGTCAAAATATATGTTTATTTAATTCTTTATACGAAAATAACCCTGCCTTTGACTCCTTAATAAAATCTTTAACCAAATTACTCGTCAATCGAGCAATTAAAAATGATTCCTGACCTGTATAATTTACTTATAATTTATACAAACATTTATAAATCAATACAATTTGCAAACACTGCATTTTTTGCACTTTCTTCACATTTTCTCACTTCGTGGTGTGATTCTTTGCCCTTATATAGTATACATTGTAAATTCAATGATCTACAGATAATATGAGAGAAATATGGTTAAATAAAAACTGTTTAACTCGTGTGTTAAGTTCTTGTAATTATAGAAATAATGTTTTATGTATTTCTCATGGTCTCACTGTTACCCATAAGCTTTTCTTGTACATATTAAATCAGATGAGTGGTTTAAAAAAATGCTTGATAAATGTAACACTGTCGTTTTATTTACAATAGTACCTATCTGGATATACATAGTTACGAATTGTGACAACAACTTTATTTCTTATTTATATATTCCTCTAGTCCAAAACCACACATTTTTATAACATATTTGATTTTCGGAGCTATTACATTGATTCGACAACTTTTCAAATTAAAATTTCTCTATAATTTACATTATACATCAAAAATAATGAGTTTTTAGCATCAACATAATATAAATATCAACACGGGTTATTGTGCGAAATAAGTAAGTGAAAACCGTCTAATTGATTTAAGCTAATGGCAAAGTTGCTTTAGACCTAAGTTCTATTTAGAACTTTGTTTTGCCGGAAAGGATTACTTTAATAATAAGGTTTTAAGTAATTAAATTAGCTGAGAAAAGATTAATTTTTAACTTAGAGTGAACTGAAATATTTACAACTGTACCTACAAAGAAAATAAAGTAAAATTAATACACCTCTTAAAAAAGAAAATGAACACGCATTGATCACCACGTTTGCTTTCGACCTAACGATTTAAGAAACTTAATTTCAACTTTCATCACGATAAAAGGTTTTCTTAAACGAAAGTAAAAGAACACTTTTCCTTATCAATAAAGCAATTTATTTAGCTTTTCCCGATAAAATATATCTTCCGAATACCTCAGGAACGCAACCCCAAAAGATTACAAACTCATTTTAAATTTTCATTCGGAACTCCCCATTCTATTAGTCATTTCCCCATTTCTGAGGGGTAAAGAAACCATAAAAATCCCATGCAATATTCCTATGAAGGCGTACAACTGTAGCCAAAATGACATAGGGATGGCAGGGGGTGTCACAGGGGAGCAGGGGGGGAGAATCACGGTGTCCCATGGTTTGAACACCATGATGTTTATTTGTTATCATTGTGAATTATTCACGAGACAATAGCGGTGTAGAGGTATAAATGATACTGGATGTGATTATTTTTCTGTAGCTGTTAATTTCATACCATTTTAGTGTACAAAATATTCCTACCTACTATGAGACACGCATGCAATATCATTACCATGTTTCATCACGATGTTTTTCGGACCGATTTGTCAGTGGTGTCAATTGGCACGTATTCGAAAAAAGCTAGATAATTACAACCCACCTAATTTAAAACAGACCATAATGGTAGACAGTTGTAATTTAACAACTTAATACCCACACATCCATAAACATAGAATAAACCAAGTCTTCCAAACTTAACCCCAATTTAAAGTTAGCCTATCTATTTACAAGACATCTTTGTACCCACGCATGCGCCCTACCATCTTCACAGCGGATGTTTTTCACCTTACTTTTGCAAATTGCCGAGATAAGAACTTTGGTTCAAGTTCCTAACTTTATTAGAAACTTTAATCTCGACTTCAGTGTCGCGTCTCAAACATTGAATTATTAAATGCTGAATCAATTTTTGTCTTAAACTTTCTCGACAATGAGACTTCTTGAGGTGAATTTGAGCACGAAGTGGTTCTATTTCTGTAAAACATTTTTATGGAAAAAGTTATTACTTCGTTGTGCTATCTTGCTTTATAAAGTTGGAACTTTTAGTGGATACACTTTGTATTATAATTATTTATAATTGGATTTCAGTATGTGCTTTTCTTAGTATGTAACTAGAGTTTCCTATTTAGGTTTACCACTTAATTTAAAAGTCTCACGACCTTCTTTAACCAAAAACGGTCGGAAAGCCACATAACAATTAAACAAGCACTTCTCTTTAAAAGCCCCTAAAACACTATCGTTAATTATAACATTGTAACATAATACATAAGTAAGAACCATCCAAAAACAAAGGGTACGCGCCCTTTACACATCCTACATTAGACCACATGAAACAAATTATTCATGCCTCACAAAAACCATAGCAGTTCCTCACAAAACAGTACGACAATACCACAGCACAGTTACTCAACAGTAGTACAAGTTAATTGTACCCAACTAGACGTTCGTCAAACATGGGCCGGCAAAGAAAAAGCCACTTTTGCACGGTCAAAGGCAAACACACCCGCAAATTGTTCAACCGCAACGGCTTTGTTCCAGGTTAGAGTTTGGTACAAGTTACAAGAGTGTAGCTTTTGTGAATATTTAATAGCCATGTATTCTTTTTACCTACATTCTGTCTAACGTTTTAATCAAGCTGCGTTGGGGTCGGTTTCACGTCTTACGGGAATCAGCTAGATACTCTATTTAATATGGAGCTATATGACCTCCACAACCTAGTTTACTTGGTAACACAGTAAATAAATTGTTAACTATATGGGATGTAACATGAACTTAGGTATATGGGTTTTAAAAGTAACACTTGTTGGTAAAAGTAACAAACGGTTGTTTGAATTCCGTACCAGAGTTTTTGTTGTTATTTGAGATTGTTACTCGTTCTGTTATTTTTAAGGTCGTTATGAGATTGGTTCCTAGTTTTGGCTGGTGGTATGATTAAAATTATTATGTTTAAAAAACAAAACTATGTAATATAAATAAACTGAATCCTGTCAAGTTATTTAGAACCAATAAAAATATTTACAAATAGTTCATAGGTATCAAAACTTTATCCTATTGCAAATCAGGCGATGCTAAAATTGAAAGAATATCTAAAACAGGCACCGCCCTCCATATAAATATATTATATAAAAAAATACATTCACCTCCTGCTGCATTCACAATTAATTAAACAAAAATTTCCAAAACACTAAAATCTTGTAACTTGCACCAAACACCACGAGAACCGAATTTAAACAGGCGTTGGTGAGTTAAACGATGTAAAGTTGGACAATTTCGCAGTACTGACACAACTATTGTGTTTGCCCAACCCTTTTGTAGTTAAAAAGGTACTTTTAGTACTCTGTGGTACTTTCTGGTACCGCTTGATTTTTGAGAGCTAAGTTACATACGGGTTTTCTTTGTCAGTTAATTTTGTAAATTGGTTTGGCAAATGTTTGAGTCTGAACGTTTGTGTTGCGTGTCGGTTGTTGTATTGGTAAAGACTTTTATCTACTTATCCTGTTTTCTTAGTGAGATTTTCTTTTGGAAATGTTGGTTGTCTTTTTAAATGTTTCGTAGTACTTGGTTTTGGGTTGTTTTGTGTTTTTTTCTCTCTACAGTTGGCACTTATATCATTTATTATTAAAAACTAAATAGTCAATCAAGAACTGCCTCGTTTGCCTAGCGGTGCTAAGCGCGACTGCTACGCTAGAGGTCTTGGGTTCGATTCCCAAGTCGACCAAGGTGTTATTGGGGTTTTCTATGTAATTCGGATTTGTGTCCGGTTAGTGGCAATAGGCTCGCCCCCTATTACATGGGACCTAAAAACATACCAGCGAACTGTGGGTGTACGTTGGTACACCTCTGCCTAACCCTTCGGGGATACAGGCGTGATGGTATGTATGTATGTATGTAAATAGTCAATACAATATAAAAGGGGAATGTTAAAAACAATTATAATAACCCTCTAGTAATGAATTGCAAAAAATATTGCAAAGCATAAAAAATTACATTCCCATCTTTATATCATTTTGTATCCCTGTAATCTATGTTACTAACAAAAGAAAATAAACCTCCATTTCAAATCTCCAACAATAATTTCCAACCCTATAACAGTCGCGTCGTTTTATTCCGCTATTCGGATAAAAAAGAACGTATTGTGCACAAACTTATCAAGCAGCTCACGATACAAGTCTGCAGCGCACGGGTTGGCTACCTGTCAAGTTACAACCTACTCCTATTTTCAAAGTAAATACTACTTTATGATACGAGGTGACTGAATGTGAATTTTTATTTATAGTTGCAAATAAACGTTCTGGGAAATTTTAAACCAAAAATCTTTTAAAACACGCCACACTTACTGATGTGCTGAAACACATGGTTATCTAGTGACTCAATATCATGTAAGATTATAGTAGACCGTAGACCGACGAATGAGATTAAAATTAGGAAGTTACTAATTATTTTTTGTCTTCATAGATAAAAAATAGTCCCATTTTGTGTTATTCCTATAAAACCTGTAGGACAATTAACAATAAAAACCAGAACCTAAAGAACTTTCCACCACTAACTACTTAAAACCCGAAAACCCGAAACTTTCACATAAAAATGTTGACTCGAAACTTTGGCATTCGAAACTCGAAACCATTAACCGCGAATGTAGAACTATCAGAATAAATCAAAACAACTTTCTAACACACACATAAAATGTTAAACGACTCTATTCATAACTGCAACGGGTTTATTCCTGAACTTTCACGAAATTTTGGCAACTCGAAATTTTGGCGTTAATTGATCATATTTCAGATTATTTTAGTGTGCACTTCAGATGGTGAGTGCATTGTTATGTTATCGTTTTAGTCTGATTTACGAACAAAAAAAGATTTTTTTGCCATCCTTTTATATTGAAGCCTATACAACTTTTTATATTCTACTGAGCCATTGCCCAGCAATAGGACTAAAAAAAAAAAAAAATACGCCTGCCATGTCAAAAACAAGTCAAATATAATATTTGCAGTTTTTTTTTTTTTTTAATTATAGTTTTTTTATTTAATACCTTTTAGTGAACAACAAAAAAACATGACACAGCACAAAAAATAATATTGTTCGGAACCCTTTGCAGGCGATTTTGACTCACACTTGACCATTTTTTAATGTCCACATAGCCTATGTCACTCGGGATAACTCAAAGCTTCTAATGATACCACAAACATTGAAATCGGTCAAGCCGTTTAGAAGTTATGGTGGAATAAAGAAACTCACAAACATACATACATACATACATACATGAACCCTGACAACATAACACTCCTTTTTGGGCAGTGTAAAAATCAACGCATACGTTTATTTTTTCGTAATAACTGTATTTTGTTATAGGTCGGAATAAATAATTTAAAATATTAGGTTTTTGAATACGAAATAGACATTATCAAAACCATATTGCACAAAATGTTTATCTAAACCAACTCATGATTGAATAAGCAAAGTCTAGTACTCCAGTCGTGCCATCCGAGTTATTCCTCTAACACGTTTAAATAACAATTATTTTAGCTTTATAACAACGGGCAAGCTTTTAGCATTTCGCTTACATATTAAATAACTTAGTTAGGGCAATCTGCTGTTGGCGTGTAAAATATAGAGCGGTATTAGGATCTACTAGTTAATATGAAATTGTTTCATAGAGAATTCCGCTGAAGGTTTTTGATTTTAAATAGTTTGCGTAGCTTTGCGATCGTGTACAGAGATTTTAAGTAATTTTTTTCCTGTTTATTCTATATCTTACTGCTGGGCAAATGTCTTTTTGTATATAACTCATACTTAATGTGGCTTATCTTATAAAACTGACCGCTCTTTTGTTTTTGGAGTTCGAAACGAAAATTCTACCTATTCTCAAGAATTATTTAATGATGTGTTTACTATGTGATTTTTAGATCTATTTATACATGTATAAAACAAAGTCCCTCGTTGCTTTTGTCTGTCGGAACTACCGAACAAATTATCGTATGGTTTTCACCAATGTATAATATAAAGTAGTTGAAGAGGAAGGTTTGTCTGTATAATTCATTACATGCGTACCGTTAGGCGAGTCATCAAAACGATCAATATTATTACCCAGCATATTACCACAAGTTCCTATTAACATATCTAAATAATTATCCTTATTTCTTTGCCCACAGGAGAACCAGCAATCAGATCACGATACGCCCGTCTCCTCGTGCTGGTGCCTCCAGAACCGCCCAAGATACTGAAGGGTCCTGTCCTGCAGGCGGTTGAAGATCGGGAAGTTAACCTGGAATGTGTGTCCGTTGGTGGGAAACCGGCGGCCGAGGTAAAGAACTTAAGAATAAACGATTTTACATTTAATTATATTTAAAGTTGCTTGTGTGTACAGTGGGGTGATCATATCATATCGTGTCGATGATAATATCAATGTCAGAGTTGGGAGACAAAGTGTATGACTCTGATGGAAGAATTAAGCAATATAGGTGCATCAAAAATCTAATAAACGATTTGTTTATGTGAAAAAAATAAGGGCAGGTGCAATTAAATAAAATCAATCAATAGCGCAATTTACACTTAAAATTAATTTGGTTCATGTCAAATCAAAGATATATCAAAAAGAAAATAAGCATAATTAGTTCAGTAAAGGTTAAACCTTGGAGCACTGCCGATAGTTAACGAGATATCCACTCTCAGTCACAAATAGGTCAAACTTTAAACTCTTATCTAGATTTAAGGTCAGATTTAGACTTAAATACTTTCAATTACTTGTCAGATCATTTAACCAGCTTCCTTTACAAAATGCTATTTCTGGCCTATTATCTGATATTCTGAATGGAATGAGATAACTTTCGGGGTATTTTCGCCCACTCTCATTTGAAATATCAACAGTAAGACTGTTTTCACGTTGTCCGACACGATATCGGGGGCAAGTAAATGAATGTAACAAGTACCTATCTTTCACATTATCCGGTCCGATATCGGATATCAGATCCGATATTTTCATACTCCTTTTCATTTTACTTGCCCGCGATATCGTGTCGTATGATAAAAAATGTTGTGGTGGCCAAGCGGTTTAATGAACGAATTTGTATGCACAAAGTTGCAGATTCGAACCCAGATAAATACCAATGTGACTTTTTCAAAGTTATATGTACTTTTATAATTATTCTAAGACACGTTAGGAAACCTGGATTCCAAAATTTGTGATCTGAAATCGACAATCGGCGAATGAGCAAACGTGGTGAACAATGCTCGTCCCTTCTTTTTATGGGAAGAGGCCGGTGCCCAGCTATGGGATGTATATAGGCTTGTATTATTATTACCTGCCCGCGATACCGTGTCGGATAATGTGAAAACAATAATAAGTTTGTTATTTGTAGATAACGTGGGTGGACAATGACGGTGGTGTGCTGACGCAGGGAGTCAATTACACTGTGACTTTAATGCCTGATGGACGGAGATTTACAGCGAGGTATGGTTGTTTATTGTACTTTTTTTATCATTTATTTAATAAGGCTTTTTGCGTTTATACTACTTAAAGTAAGCTAAGACAAAAGGGCTGGGAAAAGTAGAAACAGATGATATACCTAATCATTTAGTTACGTTTATATTTATGGTTACCAATACATTTTTTTACCGAAATAGTTTTATGTTCTCATTAAAATTAAGACAGACGGACCTAGCGAATTAATTATTTTTTTATTAACCTTATGAAATTACGTTTGTAGACTTTTTATTCATTTAAATTAGCGATTTTAGAAATGTTTCTCGTCAAGAAGGGAATACTGCCTGTATTATATGGAAAGTATATTATAACCTAACACATATTTTTTTATTCCCAGGTCTGTCCTCCGGCTTCGTCCAAGAAGACACCATCATAACCAGACCCTTACATGCCAAGCACAGAACACAGCTGACCGAGCGTATAGAGCTGCCACAATTAAGTTACAGGTATTTCTTTTCTAAAAATTTCTATTTCGACTCTGCTTCTGTATTTTTACAAGCGTCGGCTGCCATACCGACCCCCACAATCCATATTTACTCGGCAATACAGTATCATATATCAAGTATGTCAGAGTTGTAATAACTAAACGAAAGATCAATGCACGATGGATGAGAACAAACGTGCTTTCCGAGGCACGGAAGGGTCTCGGTATGTTTAGAAATAGTTTCCATCTACGGAACCACCGCTGCACCGTGGCGTTACCGCTTATAGAAATATCACTTATCTAGGGGGCAGTGAACCAAAATATTTAAAAATATACACACAAAATAGTTCAAAATCTGATAATAAAATATACCCAAACATCAAAATCACATGTTACCCAAAACATATTCATCTATAATTATAACATAAGTATTGAAGCCAGATTTCAAATGATATTTCAACCAATTGCTATTTCCCCGTTACAATTTATGTAGCAAATTAGACATTTCAAAGGCATTGAAATTAGTTCCCGTTAATACCTATTCAGTATACCTATACTCTGTATAGAATTCTCGGTCTACTGTATAATGGGTCCATGTGTCTGTGAATCATGCAAAGGCCTGAGGGGAGGCCATTTATAATATAGTTTCCGATGCTCATTGTATGTTGTATGCAAACTGTATATTTGACCAGCTTGGCCCATTGAAACTACCGGTAAAACATTGGACTGAGTTGGTTGATATTCCACGCTTGTGCGAGCTAAGTGAAATGTGTTATTATGACATAGGTCGGGCGGTGTCTAATCCGCGGTAAAGTATATTTTTATACTGCGTCTCCTTTATTAAAAGAAAGTATGGAGGTAATTAATTTTTGCTGTAGTTACGAACCGGTCTTGTAAAGAACTAGCGAGCATATTTAAGACTTGAACTGTCATCGCTTTTTTATGGTAAACATACTATAATCATCATTGTTAATACCAGATTTTGTAAACAGAAATATTTTCTATATTAGAAGTTGTATTACATAATTATATTATGTACATAATTATGTATAAGTTTGTATAAGAAGCAGGCTACTATTAAAAAACCTCGATTGTATTTATTTGGGTACCGATGGGAACTAACCAAATCAAATCATAATTTATAATATACTGCAATTGGCTTCATACATTCTCCAGATTGTAAATAAATGAAATGAAAATATACGGACCTTTTTTTGAAACCCTATATCGAAATCACACCCCATGGGGTACAGCGATCGATACTCAAACCTAAAACCAAACTAAATCAATTTTTTCCAAAGAAAAAGAACATTAAGAACTTCCCCAAAATCCGCATAACTAATAAAACAAACATTTTCATTCCGTTTCCTGATAAATGTTTCTTTTACCTCTAACAGCTTGTTCCGAACCCACTTGGGCTTGATTTACGGCCATCCAATTTAACAGCTCATTTATTAGAACGACACTGAACTCTTACTGATGTATGTAATGCTGATCCGATTTGTTTTAAGGGCAAGGTTGAAGGCTAGATGTACGCTATTCCATCATAGAATAAATTGACTATGAGAATATTTGATTAGGAGAGTAACATTTCTTCTATTATTATTATGGCCTGTTGGTCTAGTGGTTAGTGACCCTGACTGCTATACCGGAGGTCGTGGGTTCGATTCCCACCCAGGACAAATGGTTATGTGATGAGCACGATCATTTTTTCTGTGTCTGGGTGTAATTTATCTATAATATGTATGTATTTAGAAATACATAAGTATGTTTATCAGTTGTCTGGTTACCATAACACAAGCTCTGCTTAGCTTGGGAACAGATAACCGTGTGTGAGATGTCCCGGAATATTATTATTATTATTATATTATTTGGCCATATTGGTATTTTTCCTTCAAATTCGTATCGATAAATAATAAAGGACTCTTTAATTTTTTGTGTGTTCAAAATGTTTTCCTCTCACATAGAATGTACGAATTGGTCAAACTAAGCCTTCCTTAACCCCGTTTCAAATTATTGATCAATGTCACAATACGTTTGTTTATCCATTTCTTTTATCCGTCATTTTATTTATCACTTCTACTCACATTATTCTCACAAGCCATCGATCACTGGCCATCCTATCATCCTATGTCCACACGACGTCAATTGCATCACTATTACGACAAGAAACCATAAAAGCATCGTTTTCAGAATTTCAACCAACTATTGAAATAAAACTACTTTTTACGGATTTTTTCGCGGTTTGTATTTAGATTTTAGGTCCCGACGTTTCGACACCTTTGCAGGTATCATGGTCACGGGCAGACGTCGGACGACGGGACGGGAGTCTGCCCGTGACCATGATACCTGCAAAGTAGTTTTATTTCAATGTCTAACATTCGCGTAAACCTAAGAAACCAATATTCAACCAACTAATTGAAAATTGTTTCCAACAAATACTTGAAAAGAAAACCCAAGTCTATAAATAAATTTCAAGTATCCTCAGTCCGTGATGAAAATAGTTTATTGTTCGTTATCAGAGCTCAAGTTAATGCTAATGACCACTTTATATCCATAACTGAACATTCAAGCTTCCACAAAAATGAGATAATTTGATACGACGATTAAACCCACATTTTGTTTAAGACTTTATGGTTTAACTTCCCTTGGGCTCCTATCTTGCTCGCATAATTTTGTATTAAAATGTATGTAGAAGGAAAAAGGGGCACGTTTGTTTCCTTCTTTTTGCCCCATACGTTTTGCCTCGGAGATGTTTTCCCAAATTACCATAAGGTAATAAATTGTTTAAGATTTTTTTGATGTTTCAGGAGTTTTTCTTTTTATTTCAGAAGTTTTGTTTTTACTTGTGAAGATCGAATAATAATTCGCCTATGAAGGGTTTTACAACCGAATCTGTATTTAATTTATGTTGGCTTATTTGGCAGAAACTTTTAATACACAATTAGTTTATTGCTTCAAAGTTGCAAGTTACATGGAAAGCCTCTCAAGTTTATTTTTATTCATAAACTAAAAAGTTAGTTCAGCCAACTGTTCGTAATTTTGCAATTTACTTACAACTTTTAGATTCTTCGAAAACGTTCAAACAAAAAGTTGTGAAAACTTAGATTAAACCGTTCCAAAAATACCTTAGCAACAAAAGTAAAACAAACCTTAATTTGAGTTTGTACACACATAAATTACTTCTTAAGCCAAGCTTCCAATAAACGGATATAAAGAAAGGAGAAACGAAATAAGGAAACAGACAGTTGGTAAAAAAAATCCGTGCCACAATTTTTGTACATCTCCTTTTAGAGAATTTGCCGATTCGGCTTACCGGCGTGCCCAGTTTGGTTTGGCCCATCGAATCTGTCTTTTCCCTTCATGTTGTGTTAAGTGGGGTAGACCTGATATTTTTGGACGTTGTTTTATACTGGAAAAGTGAAAATAAGGAGGCTGTGTAAGGCTCTAATTTCGTGGCGACGCGCTGTTTCGGTGTCAGCAGATCGTGTATATCATGAGCTGAATGATTTTTTTTTCGGTTCCCAACCGTTACGTCAGGTTTTAATGGGACAAATCCTTTGAATTTGTTGCCGCTATTTGAGGAATATAATTTCTGTGGGACGCATTACTTTTTTGTACGATTGGTCTTATGATGTACTTTGTAATGTAACAACATTATTTTTGTTTTGCTATGTAATGATTCAGGTTTTTAAGACATTTTGACTAGAATTATTTTGCCAATTGTAAACACCTTGTGATTAATTTTAGTCATGTGTAATATTTTTTTTATTTTTATTGAATACCGTTCATTTTTGACTATTACGTCTCGATATGGTAAGTGAGGATATGTTTGTTCTTTGGTTTGATTTGGTTAGACGTTATGTAAAAGTTAATTTATTTTACTTTTATGTGAATTCTGTTTAGTAATAGTAAAGACAGGTTTCCTTGAAAATTCGTTATGTCTATGTTACATTTATTGTACATTTCGCCCAACATGTTTAAAGGTTCCTCGAAGTATTGCTTTATATTAATCTATATGCATAGCTCGTCCTAGCTGTGTTTGAGTTACGAATATCAAAACATTTGCATTTTCCATTCAGTGGGACGAAGGGATAACAAAGCCGGTCACTCCTTGTCTGATCCAAGATGTAAAGCGAAATTCACGAAATGGTTATATAATAATAGTTTCATAACTATTATAACTATACAATTTAACTATAAATCTGTATCAAAGTATTTTTATTTCCAGTAGGCCTTTTTTCAAAACGTTAAACAACTCTTGTTGCAGTACCTTTAATAGTGTAATAGTAGTTTTAAGGTTATAAAATTAGATCTAACGCTCTATAATTATTTATAACTCCTTTTAATCGACTGTTATAGAAGAAGTATTCAAATCGATTTTTAGGGTTCCGTACCCAAAGGGTAAAACGGGACCCTATTACTAAGACTCCGCTGTCTGTCTGTCCGTCTGTCTTTCTCCAGGCTGTATCTCATAAACCGTGATAGCTAAAAAGCTGAAATTTTCACAAATGATGTATTTCCGTTGCTGCTATAACAACAAATACTAAAAACCACATAAAATGAATATTTAAGGGGGCTCTCATACGACGGTGGTACGGAACCCTTCGTGCGCGAGTCCGACTCGCACTTGGCCAGTTGTTTTTTGTATGTTTGTTACGCGATTCCTCTTGCAATTGAGGATTGATTTCAACAGTTACTTTAAATACTAAATATATTGTAACAAACATACAGTCATATTGAGAACCTCCTTATTCTGAAGTCGGTTAAAAAAACATCAACACACGTCTAAAAAAAAACACGAAGGTCTTTTAACTAGACTGGGCAGAGCCTTATTGTCACTTCAGAGAGGCTTTGTTAGTTTAATTCCCCGCTGTAAGGCTTCGTCTAGACTTACAGGTTCATTGGTTACAAAATAAAGTATGCTATACAGGATTAAGGGATCGCGATTATACCGGCGTCGTCGGCTGGATTAGCCTTACTATTGCAAATGTTGAGCTATTTGATGGGTTTTCGTAGGTCTTAGTTTAATAATACTGGCTTATAAAAATATTTTTTTTTTACAATCTAGTTCAATAAATGAGTAATTCATTGTACTAGCTTTTTCATTGCACCAAAGAATTTAATTGTTATGTCGCGGGGTTTTCACAGGTATTCAAATAGCATAGACTTGGAATAAGCATTTGTGAATCACATAAATATTTGTCTCATGCGGGGATGCTCGCCCGCAGCACGCTGCGCAGTGGTCTAAATGTACCATTGCTGGGCAAAGGGGTTCATTCTGTATAGAGCAGAAACAAGCATTGACTACCACGCTTGCGCACTTGGGATTTGACGATTTCATGTCTTTCTTCACTGATTGTCAGTTGTTTCTTAGAATAGTTAAGCACATAAGATATGGGAAAATTCTCATTGGTAGGCAGATGTCTTGGTGTGAAACGGCAACCATGTCTATACAAATGCGGTTTTTAAACTGGTAGGCTATTCGACATTTATGTACTTGCTTGAAGTCTTAAAATTATTATAAGCTTCTTGTAATATTATTAATTCTAATTGGCGTTATCGGTCGTCGGCGTATTTTTCAGACCAAATGTTTTTTTATGTATATAATAACATCACTATTGATTATGGACATTTAAAACTAATATATCCAGTTACTCAATAAATACAAACATAATCTATTCACATGCTTTGTATTAGAACAACACAGTTGTTTGTATATAAGCATTGTTACGTGTATGCAAACAATTTTAAGTACACAATGTATTGTTATACAATTTTGATCAAACTCCAGCTATAATTGTTTAGTATGTACTTGTTTCTTTTCTTTTGTACGCGAATTTGAAATGTAAATTATAATTCGTTTTGAATTTAGGATGTGAAAATTCAAATATATAGACGGCAAAATTTATGAGATTGACGAAACTATTTTTTATTTTATTTTATTAGGGACATAAAACAGTTACATGCTAGAGAAAATACAAGAAAATCCTTAAAACTAAATGCACAAACATGTTACCCACTTCAATGTTTACATATTAACATAAGAATAAGAGAAGTGAAGAAGTGTGGTAAAAGTTAACAGAATACAGAATACATTGCCTCCTGCGAAAGCTTTTTGTTTTACAAAATTAAATTATTTATTCCATAATCATAATTAATATACATATGTATAATGTAAGTTAATTCAACTATTCTTAATTTCATTTAATATATAAATCAATAATTTTATTTCAATTAATTCAGTACAATTTATTCTATTCTAATTCAATTTAATTCAAAACAATTTGATATAAGTCAAATATAATAGGGATGATGACTAATTTTTATTTTTATGTCCATCTTTTAGAAAAGAAAAAAATATTAGACACGTATTTTTTGTTTAGTCCCGTAAACAAAGAATTACGAAGATACAGCGAGTACAATTCTTGCGTGACGTCACGTTTGAGTACAAATTGTACCTAGCCGTGACGTCACAAGCCCCCACTCCTGAACTTTACAGCGGTTTATCTTCGTATTTTGTAATTTATTTGAGAAAAGAAAAAATATGTGTCTATTATATTTTGATTATCTAAATGGCGGACTAAATAAATTTTGACTTTTCATACCTAGTCATCTACCCTATTGCAAAGGGGTTGACCACTATTGAAATAAAACTACTTTGATTGGACTCCATCGCGGTGCATGTTTAGGTTTTAGTTCCCAACGTTCAAACGCCTTGGAGGTGCAATGGTTATGGTCTGCCGTACACATGTACTGCGATATAATCTTTTCAAAGTAGTTCTATTTCAATGTCTAACCTTCGAAAACAATATTGAATGATTACTAATTAATTTAACCGGTAACGGTAGATAGATAGATAGTTAAAACTTTTAGTAGTAATTTAATGACCGTACAAACCGTTGTTATTTATATAAAAGTTAGGAAAACTCTAGGTACGTTCAGGGATGGGTGAGCATTTTAAATGAGAAGCAGTCCCCGTAGTTATAACTAAGATTACTTTCGTAAGTCCTGCTGTATCGTTTATTAGAACAAATGTTCTCGACAAGTATAGAAATGAAATAAGTATGCGTAAGTCATCATATTTAATAATCATCTGTATGTGTAATTTCAGTCTTAATTATGATAAAGACAGATATTTGCTATTTTCTGAAACATGCATTCTCCGAAAAAGTACTATCAAGTTATTTAGTACATTTCTCTGAACGTAATTCCTGTAAATAAACAAAGTACATTATTCATCGTTAATCAGAAATAACGGTCTTTGTTGTTGAATAAAATTCACGAGTAAATAATGTTGAAATAAAGGCAAGTACAAACATAGCATTACACAGGTAATTTATTCAATAATATGCATTAGATAGACAAACATTTAGAATAAATTATTTTCTGAAAACCGCATCAAAATCGGTTCAGCCAAACGCGGGATAATCGCGAACAAACATACATACATACAGGTCAAACAGAGAACCTCCTCTTTTTGATCGGTTAAAGAATAAAACACCCCCTTTAATTAGGAAAGTTTGACAAAACCCACTATAATTTTTGATTTTTTTATTTCTTAGCTACTTCTCTATTTATCTCTGGTTAGGGTTGTGGTGAACCATTCCTTATCAAAGGAGTCCAGCTCGTCCCACCATCATCGTCTGAGCCTTCCGCCATTTCTCTAGCCTTTAAGTACCCATTGGCTCGTTTATTTAAGAAATTGCAGAAACGTAAAACTATTCGGATTAAGACTATTAAAACAAACACTACCCAATCTATTCCAAATGACTTAATTCCACTCAAAATTATAGCCATCTATTCTAATATAGTCTACCTTTGCCAATAGCCATATCAGTTTGGCAACCTGCCAATGCCATTCGCCTTTAAAATGCTCAGTTATACCCAGTCTTAAGCAATCAGCTGTAAAATATTAGCAGGGTTATCCGGTAGCTTGAAGTTACTATGTTATATAAGGGGTCGAAACTACCCCCTCCCCTTTACTTTGAACCGTCTTATAGATTTACTATTTAATCTATACGTATAAGTGGTACCTGTTAAATTTTCGGATTAATGGGACAATTACGGGATCTTGATAATAGTTTTATGTCTTAAGATTTAGACAGTTTACAATTGGCTCCGACCGATTATGTCAAAAGTAGCCTTTGTCCTTTCTTGAGATACAATACCCTATACCAAGTTTCACCAAAATTGGTTCAGCGGCTAAGCCGTAAAAGTATAACAGACATACAGACTTAATTTCGCAGTTATGATATTAATACATATAGATTATATCTTTTTTCTTAAATATTTTTCTTTAATATCAGTCTATGAGCAGCGAAAAACAAAAGTCTATTAAAAAATATGTATAATTGCTTGTTTCCTAAGAATTCTGAAGTAGGTAGGTATAACATTATATGCATTGTCTCCGCTACAAATACAGTAAATAGTAAACTCAGTGAAGTTAGGGAAAAAGAATACATCGATAAAACAATCGGCCTCAAAAGATTAGTAACACCGCTTCCCGGAGGCGAGATACGATAACCATTGATCTAGGAAATAAATGGTACTAGTATAATTTATTATATGGATTACTAGACAAAATCTATGTATATATGTAAATCTATTTTCTAATGCAATTACCTATAGCTGTTTGTAAATTCAATATGCATAGGTGTTGGATGTCCCAAAAATACCTTTTTTTAATCCTCACTAACATTACAAATGCGAATGGAACTCTCTGTCTACCTGTAACGCTTTTGCAACTAATCCAATTTTGATAGAAATAGTCTATTTTTCGGAGCTATAACCGACATTCGCGCAGGCAAAGTCGCAAGAAAATATAAGCTATAATATAAATATAAGGCTAAGATATAATAAAACACACTCTTCGACATATTCTTGATAACAAGACCAATCAAGTCTTCAAATAAATATAATATTGCAAAAGTTAATATCGAATGTCATATCCCCCATTTCTAAGCTCACGGTTAAAAAAAGTACATCAGGCGCAGTTATCGAACTCCCCTTCAGATGCTTAGCTCGTATTTATTTTCTTACTCCTTTGTTACTTCGTATGTTTTGCAACATCGCGCAACTGAGAAAACAGTTTCTGATTTAGACACACCGAGAAATGGTCTTACGTTTATTTTTGAAACCGTCTTTTTTAAAGTTCCGAGTGAAAAATTGTTGGTATTTTCAGGTCAAGTCGATTCGTAATGGCTGGTTCTAGTTGTATTGTTTGAGTAACGATTGACGATGTTTTCTGTGACATTTCTTTTATGCTTTTCTTTGTTTTGAACTGTTATGTAAGTCTGCTAATGGAAGAAAAACTGAAAAGCTGTACGGATTATTTGGCTTTAGTTTATAGCAAGGACACTACCTAAATTGGCAATTTTGAAACAGTAGTCCACATAAGCCAGTCTTAAAAATATTCAGTACGAATATCCAGTTCAAATTGTTCTCGAATCAATATGAGTGCCAAGCATAAATAACATAAAAACCTATATACTTACAGAAAGAATCACTAACACAGTCACTAAATACTTATTTTTCTAGATAGTAATATAAATAAATATACTCGACTCCTTAGCAGAAGCATCTCAGCTAAAAAGCTGAAGTATTTTCATTCTAGATTAAGGCAGAATTTACAAGAATTTCCAATGAAATTTAAAACCTTATTGTTGGGTATATCTATTCTGTTCTGTTTTTATATTATATTTGTTTCAGGTACAATATGCGCCAAAAGTTCGGATGTTCGTAAAATCTGGAGTTCTGAAAGGCACCATACAAGAAGGAGATAAAGTTGTAATCGGTATGTTTTATTTATCAAGAAATAGATAATATATTTTATTAGATACACCATCTTATTGGCATACCACAAGGGTCAATTTTAGGGCCGCTATTTAGAACTCTAGTCACTTTTCGTATTTGTAGTGAAAGGTCACTTAAACAGAAAACAAATAGTTTGTGCATTCTGTAAACAGAATATAAGGTTTTCCGAACTTTGTAACAAAGAAACTAAAAAGATATCCATAATCATCCATCCTTAAGACCAAACAAAACAGTAGTTCAGAAGAATCTAATAGCAACTGTTATTTCCCAGGCTGCCAAGCAACTGCGAACCCGAACAACTTAACATACAGGTGGTATGTGAACAACGAACATATCTTCGGGAACGTCAGCAATGAATTGGTAAGCAATACTATGAGAAATGGAACACAATAAGTACTTGATAATAACATAAACGATTAGCCTACTAAGTATAATGATTCGCAAAATAAAAACTAAAAGGGTCACGTGAAATAAAAACTCTGATGAATATAGTAAAGATTTGTAATATTTTGGAGAAAATTAATGAATTTTAAGTTTTCAATGAATTAGGCAACATCTATAAAACATGAACAACGAATGCAAAATCACATTAATATCATGATGTTCAATGACAAACTCATAATTTAACTATTTGAATTGTTAGATCTGATGTACAATATATAATTATGAATTGAATTGTATTTGCTGTGGATAACGGTGTGAGTTTCACATTTATATAAGATCTTTGTTTATATTGTTTGCGCTGATATAATGTGTTACTGTTTGTTTGCCAAATAAATAAATAAATATAGTGCTAAGTAAAATAGTGGAATTTTAGGTACATTATTGTTAAATATTAAGAAAACTTGTTTGTCATTTCGAATGACGGGTGATGATGATGCAACAATGCATCATCTCTTTGGAATCAGATTTCCACAGAGTTGGATTTTGTCTTAAAATGGTTTTAGGGTTGTTTAAATTCACCCGAAGTAAAATATTTAGAGTACAATATACATGTAATATTTCAATTCGTTGATTTTCCCGATCCATTCGCCGTATCACTAACAAAGTGATACGTTCGTACGAACTTACTCATTTACCTAGTAAAGCATTTTATTTGTTTACAATTCAATACTTAAATCTAATACAAGAACAAACAAGCAATTCCTTTGGCAATGCTACCGAAACCCTTCAAAATTAGTCTATAAAGACAATGTTTTAAATTCGGCTGTAGGTTGCCAACAAGGAGATCCTCTCGGGCCGGTCATATTCAGTTTAGCCATCCATCCCATTATTAAGGAATTGAAATCAAAATTTAATATTTGGTATCTGGATGACGGAACTCTAGGAGGCGATGTCAACACTGTAGCAGATGATTATATATCCCTTAAAACAAATTTACAAAAAATTGGTCTTGATTTAAACACAAGTAAGTGTGAAATATATATTCCAGATACACATTTAGATAAAAAATTAGCTTTACAAAAAATCCAAACAATAGCCCCTGAAATTAACATAGTCAATAACTCCTCTCTTCGCCTTCTAGGGTCCCCAATTTTAGAAGAATCATATGAAAATTTTATAGATGATAAAATTGAAAATTTTCAATCAATTTCGAACAGACTTTTCAAAATCGCTTTACATTCTGCTATTACTTTAATTCGTTTTTGCTGTTTTGGTCCAAAATTTACATATTTTCTTCGTTCTTCACGATTGTGGAAACATTTGCCGCTTTTGGAAAAAGTCGATAAAATTATTCGGTCCACGTTAACGTCCATTTTTAACGTAAAGTTGGATGACCGAGCTTGGACCCAAGCCACGCTGCCGATCCGATTTGGTGGGCTTGGTGTACGTAAAGTTTCCAGTCTAGGCTTACCAGCATTTTTGTCTTCGGTCCACAGCACTGAAAAATTAACCAGGCAAATCTTAGGGTCTTCTCTGGTTGATTTTCAGATTCTGTGCATGACTGAGGCAGTAAATAGTTGGGAATTGTCCTGCCCGGGCACAGATCTACCCGAGCAACGTTCTTCTCAGAGGCAGTGGGACGAGCCGCTTTGCAGTTTGATACGGAAAGAATTAATTAATACGTCAATCAACACTGCAGAGCGCGCGCGTCTCCTGGCTGTGGGAGAATGGGAATCGGGCCTCTGGTTACAGGCACTTCCGTCAACCACTCTTGGTACGATTTTGGATGACAATACTTTCCGGCTCGCCATCAGTTTACGTTTAGGTATACCTTGTGTCGCATGTCATCGGTGTCAATGCGGTGAAACAGTCGATTGCCTCGGTCACCATGGCTTGTCCTGCAGCAGGAGCGCAGGACGTATATCCCGTCACGCAAATATTAATGACATTATCCGTCGTGCTCTTGTCATTGCCGGTGTACCAGCTGTTTTGGAACCCAATGGTTTGGTGCGCAGCGATGGTAAGAGACCTGACGGTATGTCATTGTTGCCTTGGAAATTGGGTCGGCCTTTGGTGTGGGACGCAACGTGCGTCGACACCCTTGCGCCATCCCACGTTCTAAGTTCGGCGGCCTCTCCTGGCGCTGCTGCTGGAGCAGCGGAGACCCTTAAACGACGAAAGTATAATAACCTAATGGGTAATTATATTTTCGAGCCGTTTGGGGTTGAAACGCTCGGGTCATGGGGTCCGAGTGCACGAAATCTTTTTAAAGAACTGTCAAAACGTTTGGTAGACTCTACTCGTGATCAGAGAGCTGGTTTGTTCCTTGCACAGAGAATCGGCATAGCCATTCAACGTGGCAATGCTGCCAGCCTTCTGGGCACCTTTCCCGCCATTGACAAGGATGACGATGAGTATTTTGACGCGTGTTAGTTTTATTTATCTATATAAGATTTAATTTTAGTCTTTGTTTGTCCTAGTAAAGTAATTGTTTTCGCTATAACTCCTTTTGATTGTGGAATAATGTGGAATCCAGTATTTAACGTGAAGGTAATTTGCGATTCCATTATCATCGATCAATTTATATTTTAATGTAATATTTGCGAAGACCGTAGATTTCATTATAATTTCATTTTATGTGAATATCACGTATCTGACACGGAATTTCTGGTATTTGATTTTTGGCATTGCAATTTATCGTAAACGAGAGAATACATGCAAAAAAAAGAATAAGTTTGTCTAATTCACAGACCACGGCGAAGCTCTAACAAAATTAAACTTACTCAATTTAGCAAAGGAATTTAAACTACCCACATTACCTTGCCTTACTTACGTCTTTATTTCAAACGTTACTATTACCAGAAGTTTTCATGTAGGTCAGTATAGTTTTAACTGGGTCACGCTCGAATACCTTCTAAGACCATTTGGTTGAAAATTCTGGGCAGTCATTTGGCTTTTATCGATTTTTATAGAGTTTTTAAAGCGAGTTCTCGATACATGTACTGGTATGAATAACTCGCTTGGGTATTCATAGGAGGAACGAACAAACGAATTCGACAGTACATCCGTTGCAGGTATATTTGAAAGGTATTGTTAAGCCTTCTATTGACAGTGCGTGTAATTTATTTAGGCTGCCATAGATAGAATTTTTGTATCAAATACAGGTATTTTTAACATTCAAAAGTTGGAGGAAATGAAAGTTTTTGTTAAAAAGTAATCGCCATTGGTACCAAAATGCCAATTTATTAAATTAAATATAAAATTGCCGTTCTCAATTTTGCATAGTAACTGTCCCTTGAAGACAGACTTGTTTAGACGATTCCGACACTTTAAATTTTACAATTATTTTATGTATATTATACTCAGTGTCTCGTTCTCGATACATGTTATTAACCATGCAGCTACCTCGCGTTGGCTGGCAACTATACGCTTTTTCAGACTCAAAAAGTATATGGTAACACTGGCTTTGCTCTCCTGTCAAACTTCATTCTTTTCGTTAGCGTGGCAACTGATACTGCGTATCTTTGTGTTTGTTGAAAAAGTATTAGTATTTTACAGTATTACGAGTATAAAATATATAAAATCGAACGCAAAGTAAGCGTTGTTGTTCAGAAGGATGACTATTCGTCAAATAATAGGAGTGATACAGCACCTTTATAGTAAAAAGTTGTCTTGTGATTAATGTTACCGGTTGACACGTATGGTGTACGCGATGCTCTGACGTGATCATTGGACTCTTATCGCCTACGAAATAGGTTGAAGAGATCCGGGGAGGACCCCGTACCGGTCGACACGTATGGAGTACGCGATGCTCTGACGTGATCATTGGACTCTTACCACCTACGTGATAGCTGGAAGAGATCCTTTACTCTTATATGTGGTCCGTGAGGCTACGATAAGAAGTTTTGTCATTAATCACTTGCCCAGGCTGCATTACCTATAAGAACTGTATTATAATACAGATTACAATGGATAATCCTGTTTAAACCTCAGAAACACTAACTATGAGTGCAGTGTTCATGTACTGGACAAGCCTCTGTCTGATAAGCCTATGAATATGGTATAAGACAATAAATGTTAACCTCATTGGTTATAAACTGAGCAATAGAAATCATTGGTTTCAAAGAACGACAATAGATAAACTTGGTGGAACAAGCAATTACTGAAAACTGTTCATTATAATAAACTCAAGCTCAAACAGGATATATCAGCCTCAGTTCAAGACAACATAATCAACGGAGACAAAATAAAAACTATAACTGACTGGGCATCATATTATTACAAGTAATGTGTAATCATTATTATTATAAAATGTATCTGAGGACCAAGTGACATTGATCTCACTACTAACAAGTAAAATCCTGATGGAGATGTTTAAATCTGAATACTAATATGTTTATAGAACTACGATAAAAATACAATTAAAGTGTTGAAGACATGCCAACAAAGTGGCCAATCTATAAAGAAACTTACAATCAAATGGAAAGTCACAAGGTCACCTTCATTAGAAGAAGATCTGGTCCTCAAGGCTTAAGTCCAGTGCTAAGAAAACCAAGGCCTTGCAGGAGATGTCTGGTGTTCCCACATAGGGGTAAGTCACGCCGGAAGGCTAGCAAGATACTAGATTGGACATCATACACGTATGGGGTACGAGAGGCTCTGACGTGATCATTGGACTTTATCACCTATGAGATAGGTAGAAGAGATCCTCTACTAGTATGTGGTCCGTGAGGCTACAATGAGGAGTTTTGCCATTAATCACTTTATTATGAATTTATATACTTTGGTAAAGTAATACAACCAAAATTTTGTGTCATCATCAAATTCAGTTAAATCAGCTGAATAAGATTCTGATATATGCATTCAGCATTCAGAAATTTATAAATATTGAGGTTTATTATATCCTGACATAGACCAAATCATCACTACCATGTATTAGTGGTCAAAACCATGATACAAACAGGATTACTTAAAAATAAATAGATAAATAATGTATATAAATAAATAAGGTTGTAGATACAGCTTATTTCAAGATGATGGACTATATCAATGGTCAATGACAGCAGTAGTACATTGATTAATTTGTATGATTGGTTAATAAGAATCATATGCATTCTAGTAAAAGTTAATCCACACTGTGGAAAGTACCTATTTTATCAGTATGATAAATTATATAATTTTAAATATATAATTTATCATACTATGATAAATTATAATTTATAATTATAATACCCTATGGTATAGGGTTTGTAATATACACCAAATAATTGGGTAAAATTATGCAAATGTGGTGGCATGTCTAAGATAAGAAAGGTTACTAGTCAGTTCAGTATCTAGACTTCCTAATTTGATATAGGCTTTAGTTATTAGTCATATTACAGGGAAAAAATATGCAAGAAACAACTTATCATTATATTTGGTTTCTAAAAACTTGTTTTATAATCTGGAAAAGTTAATTGGAAAATTAGTTACAACAGACATGCTAACACATGTTATTGTATATACCTATGGCTTGTTTACAAATTAAGCAAACCATAATTATCAATAAGTAATTGACTGACATGATGTAGTTAAAGTATACTAACATTCAGATAGAAAGCTGGATCTATAGTGATGGGCTAAGTAATTGATTTATTTATTATCAAATAACATGTACAGCATGTACAACAATGTCAAAACTGTTTATTAAAATAATTGTTTTAAATATTACATAGGATGGTTTGAGAAGCAAAGCCCCTAGGATGCTGTTCTTTTGTAATAGTTTTTGACGTTTGATAAGTGCTACTTTGTAGTATAAGTTAAATAAATAATTTTTGATTTTGAAGCCTCCAGAAATGCTCGATTTATGTTTACAAGAACAACTGAGTTCAAGGACATTAGAGTGTATTTGATTAATATTTAAATACACTAGATAGAGATAACATCCAATATTACAAAATTAAAATAGCTTATAATATCCCTAGCAATATAAGATTTCCAAGAGATAAGCAATACCTTGACATTCTGTTACAAGAAGTTCAAGAGGAACGAAAGTATAATATCCTGTATTAAGGGAATGTGTGGCACTCAGCACCCATATTTAATCTATCATCATCCATAAATGGCTGTAGACTAAGGATAGAGATATTTGGTTTTTTGAATCCAAATTAAGTTAAATAAAACAAAAGACTTAAGAAAAATCCCACAGAATGAATAATAGGTTGGAAATTAATAATAAAATAGTCTTGCAAATTATATTTGAACTTAGAAATTCTTATAAAGGGTACTTAATTTATACTGCATACTAATTAATATGAAATGTATATATGTTATGCCTCCTGGAAAATTCCAGGTCCAGAGGTTCTTAATACTTTTACTTTGATGTGGCAAGAATATTTATTATATGGGTTTTATCTATTCAAATTAAAATAATAAAGTCGAACTCATTTAACGGCAACTAATACCGTTGGCCTTCACAACCTTTGGAGCATCTCCGGTGTTGAATATGCTCACATCAAAGCTAATATATGTTTATTGAATTGTATAGACTAGAACTATTTAAGTTCTCCCTCCAGAGATTAAATTACTCTTTATACAGCACACATACTCTGATTGCTGCAATCCTTATCAGGCAAGCGTGGATGATAGACGCTAATCACCAACATCAAATTTTCAAGTGTTATAAATTTTGCTGGACCATCTATATAAAAAAAAAAAAAAAATATATAGTATGGACCTATGGCCTATGGCACTCCACTTTTGCCATGATTTATGCATTCTTAACAAAGTATTTATACCAGGCTCTGCTTATAGTGCTTTACTCATAAGTCAGCCCCTTTGCTAATAGGCTCTAAAATTGGGGGAGGGGATCACATAAGAATGCCTATTTTAGGGATAAGCTTCATATATATATGGTGAATTTTAAACCACTATTTTCAAATTGTCATATAACATAGGATCCAAATAAAATTTCAAGTGAATCACAACATCAAATTCTTAATATAATATTAACAAATTAACTGTCCCGCCAATAGACACAATAGTTAAACAATGGAAGTGTTCATGTGACTCATGAGGACAGGGAAATGGTTAGGTAAGTCTTGGTAGCCTCACCAAGAATCTGATGGTTTTTTGCTTGCACTAGGCACGGCACAGTGGGCACAAAATTCTTTCATTAAAATATAATTTACTTATGTTTATTAAAATAAATAGATGACTGAATATGGGTTAAGTGAAGTTGAGTTAAGATTGTGCCAATATTATCATTACTGATAAGTTTAAAAACCCGGCAATGGGCTGTATGCAGCCAAATTTTTACCTAGCTTTTTTGGATCAATTGAGATTTTCTCAGCCTAATATTTACTTAAGATTCTAGAGATAGAATACTTTAAATAATTTATATACCTATGCAGTGCAACAACTGAAACAAGTTAAAAAAAAAAAAAAAAAAGAAAACTACTTAAGTATATCACATTTTTGAATGAAGAACATTCACACATAGTTAAATTGGTTTTCTGTCTCCAGTCACTAGTAGAAGATGGATTAGAAAGTACTGTTTCGGTAGGCGGTATTGATGCTAATGTTTTTTCAGGGCATATAGTACACGCCATACCATTACACCTATGGTTAAGACAAAAGATTTTGTTCTAGATGTAATTACACAGACTGCTGGATAAATAATAGCAAGATTAGTATTTTTCTATTTAGCAGTTTAGCCAGGTTTTGTTGTGCTTAATGCAAAATAATTTAAACTTAATACTGGTTACTTATGTTCACAGGATTGCTATGAAGAGTCTTAAGACATTGATTGTTTTTCTGTCAATAATACTGGCTATCTTGTAACATTGTGTTACCTACTAGGATTGTTGATTAAGGAACTTGTTCAGGATAATTTGACGACCTCCGTGGTCGAGTGGCGTACGCACCGGTTTCAAGGTGTCGCTAGCTCTGAGGTCCCGGTTTCGATCCCCGGACGGGTCAATGCAGAAACCAAAAAATTTCTACATTGCCTGGGGTCTGGGTGTTTGTGGTACCTTCGTTGCTTCTGAATTCCATAACACAAGTGCTTTAGCTACTTACTTTGGGTTCAGAGCAATGTATGTGATGATGTCCGCATTTATTTATTATTATTATTATAATTCAAAGCAGAAACTCAAGTTTAGTTTGGTTAATTGATTGCATCTAACTATTAAGAGTTGACTGCACAAGTGCATGCATGTACTTATGTATATAACATACCTAATTAATTATTTTATGTTTTATCTCAACTTTACCATCTCTCTGAACATCTGCATGGTTAATAACATGTATCGAGAACGAGACACTGAGTATAATAGATGATCAAACGAACTTACCTGATGTTCGATCATTATTATATGAAGTGTCTCGTTCTCGATACATGTTCCCTACCCATCCCACCCTTAGGTAAAATTGAGATAACCTATGAGACTCTAAAGGAATGAAGTTTGACAGGAGAGCAAAGCCAGTGTTACCATATACTTTTTGAGTCTGAAAAAGCGTATAGTTGCCAGCCAACGCGAGGTAGCTGCATGGTTAATAACATGTATCGAGAACGAGACACTTCATATAATAATGATCGAACATCAGGTAAGTTCGTTTGATCATCTAATATAATCAACTTCCTCAAAATACAAATAGAATCACTTTAAAACTATTGTTTCTTAAATTCGACAATACCTTCTCAAAACATACACAGTATTATTTTCCTCTTCTCAAATAACATCTTTTATTTTCATAACATATTACATCTATGATCTCACGGGAAACTCCAGCTCCATTTCTAAAACATTGACTCAAAATTCTTCTCATGTTACGTAAGCGTACCTTCGCGTACGCGAGTAACATATTCTACTTTTGGCTTCCATTAAAAATCCAAAACAAAGTAACGGGCTCGTGTCTTATATCGTCTCAAGTGACGCTTTCCCATTAATTCCGCACACTATATTAAATTTTACCAACCTTATTTGCATGTCTCCAGAAGGCGTACTTGGAAAATATAAGAGAGAATTTTCAAATTTCTTCCTGGCACTTCATATACCTGCAATATGCATTTTACATCAGAAGTCTCATCTGGGCCGGCTTGTTTGATAATTTTCGGCTTATTAAATGTTTTGCTATGTAAGCAAATGTTTCTTTATCCCATGAGCCACATTTGAACTCCTGGATAAAGACTTTGTGTGATTAAGTGGCGTAGGGGGTTAATAAACAGATTCATATCATGCAAAACGTTGCAGGTTTATATTTAGAGAGCCTTAAAAAACTAAGCTGGATTGGTCTGAATGTAGAAAAGGAAGGACTTGGTACTTTATTGCAACTGAGAAGAGGCCTTTATTCAACAGTGGATCGCGATATGCTTAGTTAATTGATTGATCCAAGCGGCGATGTGACATTTTAAAGTTATTAATATCCGTCTCTAGTTACATTTCAAACCGAACCCGTTGTGGACCCAATTTTCTTGGACTACCTGTCTTGGGAAAGGTAACTGGGTAATTTCTCATTTACGGGGGACCAGATGGAAAAAACTTTTCAAAACCTGTAATAATCAACTTAAACTAAATATATTAGTATTTGACAATAATCTAAGATTTTCCTTAGTGAAGAAGTGTTGTGATAATTCTAGTTCAGTCATTGGCCTTGGATCAGTTGCAGGCTAAATTATTCCAAGCTTAATTTCTTAAGCGCATTACACTAATTGGTATCGTCTTCTTACAAATAAATTGTTCGTTAAACAAAACGCTTATGTTAACTAGAACGCTGGATATTTTCCACTACTGCAGGTAATTTTCGTTCCTCTTGTCTGTTAGTGTAATTTTCAGCAATACTTGTAAAAAGTTTAATGCTAACAATTGCATGTTACGGAAATTTTCTTTGTTGGTACAATTTTTTTTGTCTGCAGTAGTTGCCATCGTAAAGGAAAAGCAATTATTATATGTTTTTTTCGGTATAACGATATACCTGTTTTTTATTCTTACAATTTTTATTTTAAGCTCAATAGGTATATCATATTGAGATTTTTGCAATATTGATAAAATGATAATGGGTCATTCGCGAGGTTTTAACAGAAAATAAATTTGCCTAAATTGGAACATATTTTTTCCTGTAATAGGCTAAAACATTATGTATTGTTTCTTCAGTAAGCAATGTGAAAACAACATATTTGGCCTTTTCAGATAATAATTTCAAGATCTTTTTTTCAATTCCCTATCATTAATTAAACTCTTTCTTCACAGATCCTATCAAACATATCTAGAAAGTTCAACGAGGCGACTATCAAGTGCGAGGTTCACAACCCGGTCGGCAAAAGTGCTGACACGAAAACTCTGGAAGTGGCGTGTAAGTGCCGACTCAAGAATTATAATACCTTTTAAGTTAGGCATACGATATTGGAAGACTAGTTTAATTTTGTTGAGGTATGAATTATCGTGGTAGGATTTTTGTCTAGTTTACTGCCTGTGGATTTATCTACTTCGGAAGCAGAACTTAGTTTGACTCTTCATTTACGTGGTAGGATTTTTTGGCTTGTATTAAGTACGCATAATAATATAATCGTGTCAATTGTTTAAGTTTTGATTTTCATGAATAAGTGTTTCCAAGTTATAGGTTGCATACAAAATACCTACATTACTTGGAAATACATCAGGGATGTTATGGATATATAATTTCGGATCCGATAAGTATATGGATATTGGTAAATTATAATATCGGTTTCGGTTACGGTTATGGATATTAAATTATTTCGGATTATCCGATAGTTTCGGTTACGGATATTATTTTTTTAAGGAACTGTAAGTATGAATAGCTGTGCACCTCGCGCTGTGACGTCATTAGGTAGCGGAAGAGGTGTCGCATTCCAGCGGAGTGCACAGTTAATTCGTACGAGTGTAGTATTTAGATAGACTCCGCCCTATTCGAAACTATCCAAAACTTTTATTTCGATTTCGGTTACGGTTACGGATATTTTTTTATTTCGGATATCCGATAGTTTCGGTTACGGATATGGATATCCATAACAACACTGAAATACATTGTGTCATTGAAACTGCTTTTATTTCAAGAAGTAGTTAGATTTAAGTAATAACTGAATTGACCTAATTGGCGGTTAGTAGAAGTGTGTATGTCTTTTCTTGGGATTCCAGCGTATATACCAAGTGACATCAAAACCGGTTCAGAGGTTTAGCTGTGCAATAGTTACCGGCGGACAGAGATTTTTTCTCATTTTATAATTTTAGTACATATAAATTTTCCGTATTGTAGGAAATATTTCATTCTAAATTTAAGATAATCTCAGTATAATTTATCCAAGATAAGCTTACCACCTGTTTATGTATTAAGTGAACTGAACATTATAAATGCAACAGGAATTCTGGTTATTCCGGGACAAAGGAATTAACAGACCGTATTCCGTCGTTCAAATTCAGTCTCCGAAGTGCTGTGTTTGTAGTTTGATTAAATTATTATTATGGGTTTTGTAGGGAACAGATAGAATGTTATACTGGTTATGGTAGATCGATTTTACTCTAGGGACAAAGCTAATCAAATTTGGTCGTTTAATTTAATATAAAATATATTGATTGGGTTTGTTTGGTTAAGTCATAACAGTTTTGGTTTGAAATAAGATGGTTTAAGCGAGTAAAGTTTTTTAAATTTCAACAATAACGGAAAGCAGAAACCTTTTGGTATATATTTTTTTCATTTATATGATAATATACTTTGTGTAGTACAGTAGTATAAAGCTAATATTATCATCATCAACCTATAGCAGTCCACTGCTGGACGTAGGCCTCTCCAATTGCACGCTTATTGCTAATATTATAATTCTAAAATAATGAATAAATGAAAAAATACTCAAAGCAAAGTCGGGTTAAATACACCATTTAAAATTCAGAAATAACTATCAAAACACAGAAAAAGAATAGACTAATTAAACGGGTCAAACCTCGGGCCCAACAAAATCAATATCTCAATTACTAAAAGCAACTGAAAAAAATAACATTGAATCAAATATCAGATACCTACTAAAAACAAAAGATGACGTCGACTCAATGACACAGCTACCTAGAATTCGCTGTCAAGCTATAAATTCCTTTGTTCACATAATATTCCTTTTTCATCTGTACGATATTTGGACGACAATGAAATTTGGCATACAGGAAGCCCCTGAAAAAAGGCATGGCTATTTTTTTTATTTCTTCAGTATACCTTTGGGATAGAGAATGAAATATCATTTCTCTTTGTTACCCAATCACGTATTAACGGTTCAATTGTTTTCCTCTAAACTGGGATTCGGATATATTGTTTTTTGACGTGGATAGATTTTTTGATAGAAATTGATTGTTATTTTGTTGCGAATTGATTTGAAAATCCTATTATCGGTGATGCGGTAAAAATTGGTATTGTTTTGTTATAATGATTTTTTGTACCTGTCTGAAAACCTAAGTTAAACTCAATAAGGTATAATAATGTTTGTTTGATAAAAAAAGGTTCCCTTTTGTATGCAAAAATATTGGTTGCAAAATACATCTCTATTATAGTAATACTAGCTGTACCCGGCATGCGTTGCAATGCAATTTTTTCTACCTAGCACCTGCCTACTACCACTTAGGGGTATGAAAAATAGATAGTAGCCGATTCTCAGACCTACTGAATATGCATATAAAATTTCATAAAAATCGGTCAAGCCGTTTCGGAGGAGTATAGTAACTAACATTGTGACACGAGAATTTTATATATAAGATTTCATAAAGTAAAATATTTATTTGTCTCATAAGAGACAGATGTTTAAATATCATAATTAATGCTTTGGATGAAATTAAAAATAAATAAAACAATTAGCATTATATTATATAACAAAACGTGCCTTTAAAAAATGGCTAACAATTTTCAAGCAAGAAATTATCACGAAATTAACTATGACCTTTAAATTACCTGAGTCTCAGGCATAATCCTAACAATAGCTAATTACCATAAAAACGAACGAAATAACCTATTTAAATCCTGTAAAACAAAAAGCCAGCTCAATTCAGTGGGTTGTCGAAAAGCGGTTTTATTCGAGTTTGAAGTGTCCTCAATGTCACACAATACGGAGTTATAGTCATTACCTCACAATTATGGTTGTCGGGTAAATCTTGAAGTTGAATTGAGTGACCTATTGTGTTATAATTGGACTATTATTTATTATTGTATTGTTCTGTTTTAGCGAAGTATAGTGAAAGATTTTTTGCGGGTAATGAATGGTTATTAAAATAATTGTGATTTCGGAAGTGTATGTACTTACTGTATGAAAGTATTCTTTAAAATAAAAAATCGTATAAATAATAATTCGAACGATTATGTAGGACTATATAGGTATATATATATATATTTTTTTTCAACAACTCATACATTGCTCTGAACCCAAAGTAAGTAGCTATAAAGCACTTGTGTTATGGAATTCAGAAACAACGAAGATATCTGTTCATTGTAACTTTAATTAAAAATCAGGAATGGATTCATTTTAATTGACTAATTAGGTGAGCTTTAAAAGTTATGTTTATAATATTTTACTTCAGTAACTGTTTTTTTTTCAACTGAATACACCTACCATGTTACCTCTGCATCACCTTAAGGTTGACTGGAAAGAATGCCTGTGGCATTATGTCCGCCTATGTACACATTTGTTGCATAAAGTTTAAATAAATAAATAAATAAATGTTTTTTGTTAGCTATAACCATGTAGTAAAAACACTTACTTTTTCATGATTCTTTGTTTTTTAGCTCGTAGATTTGTATACCGTTACGTTTATCCATTTTAAATCCACAATATTCTTGAATAAATCTATACCTACATATAATAAATCTGTAGAAGTGAAAATTCTGTACATTGAAAATATCAAAAAAATAAATGGCGGGGGGTGTTACTAGACCGAAACCGAACCCAAAAGTGTGAAAAAAAAAAAATTGTCTGTCTGTTTGTTCAGGTATCACGCAAAAACTACCGGTTCGATTACAATGAAACTTGGTACAATTGTTCTTTATTATCCTGGGCACCACACTGGGTAGTTTTTATCCCGGAAAAGTATAAACAATAAAAAACAAACTTAATTTTGCGGTTAAAAACTCATTGATAAGTTTCGTCATCCACGCGAACGAAGTCGCAGGCACAGCTAGTATCTAAATAATTCCAGAGAATCAAATTTAAGCATAGCGGTGTTTATTTTTATACTTAACATTTCAATTAAATAGCAAGTTTATTAATGTTTAGGTATGTTTATTTTGTATATAAATTGATGAAAAACTTCCTGATCTCGTAAAGGTTAATTTTCTGTGTAAACATCATTTGAATAGAATTACGTTTTCGACAGTGAAAATCAATTTGTTTAATGTTTATTTTTAATTAATATCACTTATATTTATATCCTCATTGTCAGAGATTTTAATATAATACAGAGTAGTAGGTATATACCTACAAAATTACTAAAAGTAAGTAAGTAAGTACTCAAAGAATATGCTATTTAGTATTAGTCTTGATGCCATTTTTAGAGTTGTCAATAACTAAATAGTATGGCAGTATTGGCAGTATTACGTATTCTCGCAAAAGCCGCTTGGCTATTACTTAATAGCAATTGACAGCGAAATATGTATAAATAATTCGACGGGTCCTACGTATACTAGTACAAGTGCAAAAACACAACTGTTCAGGAGAGCGGTTCAAAGGTTCTAAAGCTTGTAATTTTGTCATAAATTAATGGAAATACTTGAAATTTTGATATCTTATATTTGAATCTCTAAGGAAAAAGATTGCATTATTGGTTTTTCTTAATTTTTTATACTTTGGAAAATAACGTCACTTGCATTGATGTAGCTTGTTTTCTTTACTATGGTAAAACCTGTAAACTGATACAAGTGGCCACTTATACCAGTATATAGTGTACTTGCTTATACTTATAATAAAGGAAAATTTAAGGCTTTTACTCTTTTAACATGCTATTTCCAATCTACTGATTAATATGAGGTTACAATATTAACAATAACATCTTCTTTTATCGATTTTTAAACACTTACAACAGTTTACTCAGTACTAGAAAACTACTTGCAACAGTTTTCTGCATTGTTATTAACCTCAAATATTTCAATGGGTGTGGCAGGAAATGAAATAAAAACATTAAAAATACAAAACAGAAGTTTATTTAAAACAAATGACTTTTCCAGACCTATGCTTAATAGGTGTTGTTATTTTGATGTTAATATATTATATCTTGATATGAATGTCAAGACAAACTCAAAGTTTTATTACTTTCAGATACAGACAGGCCAAAAAGTTTGTGATTCGGACTTTTACCATCATTCACTTGGTAAAAAAATCATGTCGTGAGCACCGAAATCGAGCGCATATCAAACCCTCGACTTAGTATAGAACCGACATGGTCAGTGGGTCATCTTAGGGGCGGAGTATCTTTATTAACAATTGCGTGCTATTTATAGATACCATCTACCAGCTGGTAGATGTTGGTTTGTTTGTTTGTTTTTTTCAACATTTACCGTCCTTTAATGTAAATCCTAAGATTTATCAAGAGAATGGTGGTAAAAGTACGAATCGCAAACTTTTTCGGACATTTACCATTAAGAATTGGTAAATCTTAAGTTTTACTGGTAAGTCTAAGGATTAACCGTAGTTCGGGCCTTTACAGTAACATAATATACTTCATGCAGATTCAGCACTTAACGAAATATCGATTTGTGACGAATATTTATCGTAATAATATAATATAGTGTAATCACAACATAACAATACTGAAAAAATAGTATAATCATTTTGCTAGTGTGTAGGTTCCATATGACTTGGCAATATGCAGACCAAATTACATTTGTGAGGTCTCTGTCAGTCCGTGAATAATTAAAAATAAAATAGCTTATATAACGTTTAAAAAATATAAATAAACTCTTATTGGCATAGTTTCTTATGAAAGAATAAAGTAGAAAATAGATGGTAAATTAGATTTTAGAGTATTATTTATTACGTATACTTTTTCTTACCCGTATTTAAATTACATACACTACACATAAATAAAATACTTCAAAATCTGGAAATTCGAAACTGCTACTCGTATATACATAATAAATATATAAAATTCTCGTGTCACAATGTTAGTTACCATACTCCTCCGAAACGGCTTGACCGATTTTTATGAAATTTTGTATGCATATTCAGTAGGTCTGAGAATCGGCTACTATCTATTTTTCATACCCCTAAGTGGTAGTAGGTAGGTGCTAGGTAGAAAAAATTGCATTGCAAGGCATGCCGGGTACAGCTAGTAATAAATAATATTGAGTAATTAAACATAAGTACAATGTCTTAATTGATTTTAAGATTGAGTTATAACTTCACTAAATAGAGTCAGCGACCTATCTCTGAGTGCAAAGTAAAATGGTCTGTCTGCTTTAAATAGTTTTGGTGGCGGCCCCAGACGAAAGATACCACTTTTACGATTTACGAAGAAAGCTGAAAAAAATATAGTATATGTAGTATAAACTTACACAATACAAAGAATATCATTATACTATTTTAAAATATCAATTAATACTTACCTTTGTAATTTTCTGGAGTGTTTATTTTACTACACTTATTTTCTAATAAATCTATCATTATTTGATTGAAATCTATTATAATTGACCTCGTGAGCGCTTCATTGTTGTGACTTCTTACCACTACTTACTCAAGACAAACAAAATCTGAATAGTTTTTAATAAATGAATACGTAAACTTAAACGCATCGCAGTTATACCAGTGTTTAACGTGCTCCCGACTCCGTAGTCGCGCGCATACTAGAGTAAAAGACACTTGTGCTGACGAGTCGCGGCGCACGCGACTACCTACACTGGTGCAAGTGACTTATATCAGTGTAGATGGTCGTGTGGCTGAAAATAATGTCACTTATATTAGTTTACAAGTTTGTATCTTTGAAATTACTTGATAATTTAATATAATTTTTACAGAATATAAAGTTAAGGTAATTTTAAGGCTTTTGGTGCAAAAAAACGTATTTCGCTGTTTTGCGGGTTACACCAGTATACGTAGGACCCGTCGAATTATTGTAACTTCCGACAGCAATTTCTTATGTAATAAGCAGTGATTTTATAAATTTCTAATCCTATTTTATATTTCACTTTTAAGTGTATATAAACTACTAAATAAAAAATAGTGGCTAGAATTAGTAAAGCCATGAAAAAGCAGAATTTTAATAGGAATCTTGTTACAGATGGTCCATCTATATTAGTGAAACCTCAAAACGTGGAAGGGGAATCCGGTTCCTTAGCAACCTTATCGTGTATCGTAGAAGGACATCCACAGCCTAAGATACAATGGCTGCGATATGAAAACGAAAGATTTATTGTGAGTATTAAAACACATTAAACTTATCTTAATAAAGTAAAAGTGATTAAAGTAAGTTAAAAAGATTATGTAATTTAATAGTTCTAGAAATACAAAACTTCGACCTGCCCTATTCCTAATTATAATGATTTAGGTGTATTCTTCCAATTAATTATTTGTGTGTTTTCTTCCAATTATCCATACTACTCATCATCTCCGTATTCCTTATATTAACACTCAATAATAATAATATTTCGGGACAACTCACACACGGTTATCTTATCCCAAGCTAAGCAGATCTTGTGTTAACCAGACAACTGATAAACATACTTATATATTTCTAAATACATAAATATTATAGATGAAATTACACCCAGACACAGAACAAAATGCTCGTGCTCATCACACAAAGATTTGTCCTGGGTGGGAATAGGACCCACGACCTCCGGTATAGCAGTCATGGTCACTAACCACTAGACCAACAGGCCCGTCATTGTTATTTATTACAACAATCATTCATTACAGTTATTCTTATACTCATCCTTTCTTTTATCATCTTTTAAACAATCCATCCATCTACTTATCGATTTTGCTCTGCCTTTATATTCATCCACTTTTGTTTTCATAACACTTATACCGTAAACACACAACTTCATTACATTAAAGGAATATGAAAGTGGACGAAACGAAACAAGTATGTAAGAATCGTAGCAAGTGGAAAGAAGTGGTCTCTGCCTACCTCTACAAGGGAAAAAGGCGTGATTATATGTATGTATGTATGTTTGTACGATGGCATTTAATTGAATGATCTAGAGGAGAATTTGCGTCAGGCCTTTTTATCTACTTTTCATTTTATCATGTTTTGCAAAATGCCAGTATTTTATTTAAAGATACGGCCTATATGATCTGTACTAAACTTCACTGGCTACAATCCCTAAATACACCATTAAAGTTTGATAATTTAACTTAGAATTAGTAATTAAAATTGTTAAGGTACTAAAACATTGGTTATAATTTAATGGATACTCGAAAGACGTTACTAAATCTTCAAGACATTTGGCTTCAAATTCAAGAAATTTGTGAATTTCTCAGTGGGTGGTAACAGGTTGACGCGAAATTAATTTAAAGTTTTGAGTTAATTAAAGTAAGATATCATGTCTACTTTATTAACTAAATGAAACCTAAGTTGTGTTTATTTAGTTTAGTTTAGAATTTAGCCTTCATTTGTTCATAGTTTGGTATGATTAATTAAATCTTCAACCTATGTATTGAAATCAAAAGGCCACGAAGTATCTCTTTCACATTGAGTATAAGATTTTCTTTGGTTTTGGCTAAATAAATGGATCTTTAGAAATTTCACTCACATTATTAATACCAATAATAAAATCACAATCATGTTAATTAACAGCAGTTGCATCATCACCATTAATTTCATTATTACATTTAGTATCATAAGCTATATCCATAACAATCTGTATTATTTGTTTAATGTTATTTATGTTTTTATCCTGACAGAGAGTTGGCAAGCTCCCAAATCTGACAATCACAGTGACTCCTCATTCAGTTGGACAATACTGGTGTAAAGCAAGCTCTGAAAACAGGCAGGACGTTCAGGCGCCCGCCATTGTTTACATAAAAGGTATAATTAACTCTAACAGAGTTTTATTAACATTCCTTATTTTCAGGATTTTAAATGCTTTGGTAAAAGTTTTGGTTGTAATCCATGCTAAGAATATATTTTAGTTCTATAAACTTTTTTTTCATTGTAAATTAATTACACATAAATATTAGTAAAAACGACTCCAATTTTTATATGAGACCACCATCGAGGTATAACCCTATCGATGACAAAACGAACGAATTTTTGAAATGGCCAATAATTGCCTGAGATATGGTGTAACAAAAAATTTAAAAACAGTTGAAGATTAAAAACTTCTCTTGGAAGTAGGTTAAAAATGCAATAGTTTCGTTTCTTTCTACCATGAAATAAAAGCCAAAGATCCAACTACTGCAGTACATTGTCTCTAATCTAATATTAAGTCCTTATGCGGCGTTCCGCACTTCTCAAAAACTACATTTCCCACAGAGATCTTCTAAAATATACAAAGGCCTTAAGACGCCAGATCTAAAACTCTGCCAAGTTTCAAGACGACCTATGGAAGTGCAAGTACTGCATCGTTGGCGAGGTCATTTCAATTTGAACATCTAGCAAACTAGCCAACTTGGCAGTTCGTAACTTTAAGGTCCCAACTTCATGCCCATACAGCTGTGGGTCGGTTTGCATGTTCAACTTTCGTTTTATGTAAATTGAATAGTGTTTTGAGAGGCCTCATTTAAATTGTTATTGACTTTGTATCAATTATGTCTTTACGCAAATTGGATTATGGGAAGGATCCAATCGGCGTAATTTCGATATGAAACTTTGGCGTCTTTGTATGGCTATATACAGAGTTATATAGAGATTTGGTTTAGTTGGCTGAAACTGCTGCATGATCATGGTTTCGAAAGGCAACTTATAAACTTGTTAACCTAATTGAGTTCAACTTAATATACTTAATTGATAAGTTAAAACCAGTTAAGCGTGATTATGAATTAACATGATTAAGGTTTTACTTTTAATTAAGCTAGTATGATTTTATTGCACTAATATTAATAATAATAATAATATTCCGGGACAACTCACACACGGTTATCTGATCCCAAGCTAAGCAGAGCTTGTGTTATGGTAACCAGGCAGCTGATAAACATACTTATATATTTCTAAATACATACATATTATAGATAAATTACACCCAGACAACCAGAACAAATGATCATGCTCATCACACAAACATTTGTCCTGGGTGGGAATCGAACCCACGACCTCCGGTATAGCAGTCAGGGTCACTAACCACTAGACCAACAGGCCCGTCAAATATTAGATTCCCTTGCTTAAATTTTAGATTGAATTATTAATTTTAAATTAAATTGAGACTTACATTATTATTCATTTTTAAGCTTAACTTTAATATTTGAACTGATACACCATTTCCGTCACCTAAGAAGTTTCTCCAAAGAAATACAAAAAAAAACCGAGTGTTCATTCTTAATATTGTTATAGGTCCTCCAAAAATAATGTCAAATCAAACTCAATATGGCGTCGAAGGGGACAGCGTGCGGATAGAATGTGTTTCATTTTCTGTCCCGAAGCCAGATTACATCGTGTGGACCTTTGCGGGGACCGAGATCAATTCCTTTCATAACCAGGTAATTTGTTATGGCTGATCTTAATCAGGAATGAATAGGAGCGCCGATTCTATGGAAACTGTGATGCTAAGCAATTTGTGGTTATTATGAAAACGTTTTGGTGTACAAGATATCGTTATGTTTAAAATTTGTATTAAATTTGATAAGGATTAAAAGTATAGGTACTTTTGGTAGAAGTAAATATTATAGTTTTAATAAAATAAGGCTACTTAATATTTCAGTAAATATCACTGTATATTTAAGTTGGGTTAGTTAACTAGGTCGTGCAATAAACAATGTTTTAGTAGCAAGCAAAAATAATAAAACACTAGAAAAGTTAACTGCACAATTTGTTTAAAAAGTCGAGGAAAACTGGCAAATTTGCCTCCATCACTTATTTAAAGCTTCAGCTTCCTCTAAGGCCCGCAAAGAAAAGTTAGGCCAAGATTTCAAACGAAGAAAATAGACGCAGTAAAAAAATATATGCACAACAGTCGAGATAAAATAATCCTTCCTTTAGCTACAATGTATTCAGCAAACAGAAATTTAAAAATTCTGTTTTAGTTGGAGACATAAAATGAATATGTTTCCATTCTTATCTCAAGAAACTTTGTAAGTTTTCCGTCCCCGCCTTAGTTTTAGTTGTAACATTAGTTATATTTCAGGAATACGCGTTTTTAGAAGAAACTCACGCTGACAGATTGACGAAATCTACTTTGATTATTCGGAGAAGTGAATCTAAACATTTTGGATCATACAACTGTACTGTTTTGAATGCTTACGGCGTGGACAGTGTTGAAATTAATTTAGTTCCTGCAAGTAAGTTTTTGTCTTCCTTTAGTCACCGTTTTATGATACTTTTTCCTATCAGTTCAAAAACCTATTTCATTAGAGCCTTTAATATTCTTGGAACAATAAAGCCTTTTTGAAGTGATTATTTATTATTTTAGTTAGAAAGCTATTTCATCATAATTTTCTGCATGGCCTAGTTTCTAAAAACGTTTTTTTTCTTACAGAAACCTATCCAATATTTTTCATAATTGCTGGAGGTTCATCAGCTGTGATATTTGTCTTGATAATCATGCTAATTGTGATGCTCTGCCATAAGAAGACCAAGAAGACGGATGTGAAGAAACCAGATATCACAGATTTGGGGAAAACTTGTGTGGATCAGTTTAAGGATTGTGATCGGAATTCTAATATTAGTGATTTGAAGTTGGAATTGAGACAAGTGGAGGGCAGTTGTGATATGGTAAGTGTTGACTAGACTTTAATATATTATAAGACTGTAATGCTTCTGACTTATGTGGATCCTTCAAAAACAAATGTTTTATATTGGATTTTGCATGTTATATTAGAGTTGAGGGTTGTGTGTTGTGAGTAATAATACATGACATTGTGTCTTAGTTGTTTATGTTTTGTACATGATATATTTATTCAATCTAGATGATTGTATAGCCAAAGCAATGGTCATCTTTATTTTTGAGTAAATATAAGGTTATAGTGGTTAAAAATTTCTAATTGGTAACGTAACAAAATCAACATAGTATTTTATTTTTCTTTTATTGACACAGTTTCATTGATGATATTTATTTATAACTTTACCTTACCAGGAAAATTCCAACGCTGGCTCCGAAACAGATCTTCACCCTACCCTCCATCTAACATCGAACCTCGGTCTTCCACTCGCTGGACCAGTTCCTCTCCCTGACTCAGGGTATGACAACGAGCTCATGAAGCAGTACCAACGATATAGCGGTGACTTCAACCAGCCCATCAATAACTTGAATTTTAAGGTGAGTTCTGCTCTTCATACCGGACTACCTATCATCCGGCCGCTGAGAGAATGCGTTCCTGACATCTCTCTTGTTTTTCACGAGAAAATAAAAAAAAACCGTGTTATATCTTTCAATGTAACCTTGCATATAGTTTTGAATGATATTATTCTTTTATAGAACAGATTAGTAATAGTAATTTATATTTAGTAAATTCTTCGCCATCTTTCTTTTGACCACTACCTGTCAGTAACACATTCTCTAAGCGGCCGGACCATAAGTCTCCAATACCCGATTTATCAGTGTCCCAAGACCCAACTGTCTTACAGACTCATAGAGGTTCGGACATAGGAATTCGTTGCTGAAGACTAAAGTCGTCGGGTACTTCCGTAGCCTTGTATACGAAAGGCCTTAGATTTATCTTTTACGTGCATCGGGATGTGTGGAATTAGAAATTAAATATTTAAAGTTGTAGCTTCTGTTCTCACATTGTATGGTTTTGTGTGCAAGATTGGTGTATTATTTTATTTCTTTGTAGAATTTTTTTACTCGACTGTGGCGAAACCCTATTAAAAACTAGTTGCGTCTAGTTATGGTTTTGGTAAAATCAGAAGTGTTCATTAAAATTTCACACAGAAAAAAATATCTGGTGATGAGACATAATTATTATTCTGCAAACTTATTTTGATAAAGCTCGTCCAAGTTCATCGAAGTGAAGAATTCCGCTTATGCATCATTAAAAAATACTGCAGCACAAACCTAGTTTAAATTTTTAATCCTCTCACACAAGCAAAATGCTCTGGAAATGTTATACCTACTTGCACTGAAGTCAGACCATATAAAATATTTCTACGAAGATATAATTTTATACGTGGATAAAATTTCAGTTAGCAAGGCATAACAATGCAGAATTATGAGAAAATAAAACGAATCTTGTTACATTTGAAACATGCGATGTTTGAAATGGGAAACTATAAATTTTAACACTGCATGTCCATGTGTTATGTAGGTACTATTTTTTTATCCCACTTAAGTGGTTAGATTCTATTTTTGTTTTTGTTATACAATAACAGCTACAATACAAACAAATAAACTAAGTAACTATGCATTGAAATAACTTTAAATAGGTAACTAATTTTTAAAGTTATTTTTAGTAGGTCAGAAAAACTTAGAATATAAAATATTTATGAATTATTGACGTCAAACATTCAAATTAAAATAGTGGGAACATAGCACATAGGTAATATCATAAATAGTATCAGTAGACTCTATTAGATACTAATTATGGTAATGTTTTTTTAGTGAAATCACCCCTTTACATAAAATGGAAACGCCGACTAACTTTAAGATGTTCTTACATGTATATCTGCCGAAAACGCTTCTGCATGAAATTTAACGGCAACTTCAAACTGATTCGGCCATTATTCCACCCATTTACAGTCTTAGTCTGATGATTAAAACAGCATTCTCAAAATCTCTTTTTTTTTCAGCACCACGGCCAAAGCAACGGCTACGTCCCATACGTCGACTACAGCAGGGATTACGCCCCGCCAGTCGCTTCGGATTCCATGAGTGGATCTCTGTCACGGAGCACTGACGGTTCGACGTACCCTAGTCATTGTGGGTCACTACATCGGCAGCAGAGCTGTGGAAGGTTGGGCGGGATTGTGGGTCCTGATGGTGAGTTTGATGCTTCTTCCAGGGATTTTTAGTCATATTTTTTATATTTTGTGATACTAAGAAAAGTAATATTTCGTCTGGACCAATTTATATAGATGGCGCACCTTGTTATTGGGTTGGATTTTGGTTGATAAGCTTTGTTGAGAAAATCCAACTCTACAAACATTAGGAAAAATTGTTTATAGAAAATACGTTACACCTAAAGATTTCAGAAATAAAACGAACAAATGGGATCAACATTTTATTTAACACTGAACACTTTAAATACTTTTTAGAAGCATCTTAGTCATCAGGAACAAATGGTTCAAAAGGCACTGCAGCTAGATATTCATTCACATTCTTCATGTATA